>CM017477.2:9565175-10299287 GCA_007827005.2 Populus simonii
CAATAAAAAGTAAAAACATTGGATTAACTAGTATATTAGAGTATATTCATACACTTCAAATTGCAAATACAATTTCCAAATCTCATCATTACACGTTAACAAAACTATAAAACCATGAATAATATAAGAAGTCACCAAAAAGGAAAATGAATTTTACAGAGGGGGCTTTGTTAAATAGTGTAAATTAAATAATAACAATGGACGGGGAACTACTTAAAAATTAAACTAAAGCTTGTAGGAGTTGTTTTTTTGTAAATTTTGAAGGAAAAAAAAACCCCCTCTCCTCTTATTTGAGGGTGTAGTGTGGATGATTTTCAAAGTGTTTTTCACTTAGAAAAATATGCTAATAATATATTTTTTATTTTTTAAAAATTATTTTTAAGATAGCAGTACATCAAATGATTTGAAAATCAAAAAACATATTACTTTAAAGAAAAAAAAAATCAAATTTTTTCGGAAATGCTTTTGAAAAGCATTCCCAAATGCTCTCAAGGGTTGGCTAGTGGAATGAAGGAACACGAAGAGAAGATCATCTTTTTTCTTTATTTTTTTTCTTATTTTCTTTAAAACTAAGGTTGAGATTTGACTTGGGAGTGGTTTGGGTGGATATTAGCGAGGGAAAAGTATACATAAACTTGCTTGGGAAGAAATTAAGAGATCAAATTTCTAGAAATAGAGAAATAATAAATTTGAAGAGGAAAGGAGAAGAAGGTTGCAAGAAAATCCTTATTCTATTCCAAGTCCAAGTCATAATTGGGTAGAGTATTATAGTAACTCAATTTCTTAAGAAAATAGTTACTAGGCTTAAGGACGAGCATGAATAAAGTAAGAGAAATGAAAGAATTGAATGGGAATTGATGTAATTATAGGTTAGTTCGATGTATATTGTGTTGAAATTAGACTATAGAATAAATGGTTAGTGGAGTATATGTATGTATCTATAAATTTATTTTGGGACATGAGTATTTATTTTTAATTAGTATAGGTGTTCGAATTAGCTTGCGCGCACTTTAACTAATTTCATAGAACCTGAAATTAACAACCATATAAGTCTCCAATGACTCTAAAGTTTGTGAGACTCGAACTGATGACCTTTAGGGAACGGGGAACAAACCTAGGGTTTAACCAGATAAACCCCTCAACATAGAAGTGAGGTAAAAGTATTGAATTTGTATAGGCAATTATGAATTTGTGTGTTATGTTATTTTGGTATGGTAAGAAAGGACGTAGAATTAAATTTGTAAGGTTTTTTTTTTAAAAAAATTAAAATGTAATTAAATTGAGCTTGATTTTGGAAAGTAGTTGAATGATATGATATTATATATTTATTAATTTATTGGCTTAAATAATTATGTTTTAGAAAAATAGTTTTGTGTTGATATATATGTGTTGCATGTATGAATGTGAGTTTAGTAAGTATATTTAATTTTGATTATTTTAATTAAAATAATATATAATTTGTGTTTATATTGGTTATAATATATACGAGGATACTTTAATTATATTTTTATATTTAATTTTTTTTATGAACTGTAATTTTTAAAACACGATGAACAAGTATAATTTCAATAAATTGTAAGATGCTAGAGGTAATTTTAAAAATATGGTTGAGACAATTTTATTCAATTTTATAAAAGCTGTATTAAATCTTAAAAATAAATAAATAAATATTATCAAAACTATTTTTTATAATGAAATTATCTCTATAATATATATTTTTAAAGAAATTACAAATGACACTGTTACTTTTTAAACCGAGTTATCTATATGAATAAATTGGTTTTCGATTATGCTATTTCTTTTTTAAAAAAATCTATAATATCCTCCTCTGAAGAAAAAAAAAAACTTCGATAAGGATCCCATGTCAATTTGACGGAGTCTTTTACCTGTCGTAACTCGATAGTCGTGGCCTCGTGGGTATTTTAAATCGGAGTTGGGTACATAAAAATAAACGACTCCAACCCGACCAATCTTGAAACAAAATAGTTGAGTTTTGTCCAAAAAAGAAACAACAGAATTCTGAAAAAGCGCGCTTGCTTTTTCTGCCGCGGGTAAAAAACTATTTAATATTGTGATAGTTTTTTAAAATATTTTTTTATTAAAAAATATATTAACTTTTTTTTAATATAAATACAATCTAACAATATATAAAAAAAATAAAAAAATTCAAAAAATAAAAAAAACACAGAAACAAACAGTATTTGAAAACTTCCCTGGTACGCTAGCGCAACGTAAATTCCTGTCATTCTCTAACCAATCATGACATTGTAGATCTGATTCAAAAAGTCTAGATCAAATCATTTCAATTATCCAAGCAGTTAAATCAGTCACTTTTCCCGTCAAGTCAATAATAAAGTAGAGTCCATGTACCATACAGTAGTCTCTCCCTCATCCGATCTCTGTTAAAGTAGAAGAGGTCCCGCGCCATTTTGATTCCCTAAAAAAGAAATAAAAATCTTTTTTTTTCCCCATGAAATAAGCACACGAGAGAGAAGCCAAAGAAGCTCCTAGGCAGTGAGAGAGAGAGAGAGAGAGAGAGAGAGAGAGAGAGAGAGTTGATGAAGAGGAAAACCCTTACAAAGAGAAGCTATACGAAGAAAAACAGGAGGGCGAGCAGCACCACCGCCAACATGAAGAAGGGCACATTAATAACCCACTCGCAACAGGTTCAACACCACCAAATCCAATCATCTTCTGCCACCTCAGCAGAAGCAGCGTCATCATCTCGCTTCCAGAACGTTCTGGACTCCGACCTCATCGACCCTCAGCTGCTTGCCGAGGATGTTGATGAAAAAGATTTCATCCTCAGTCAAGATTTCTTTTGGTAATATTTGTTTCTCTTTTTTATAAATGATTTTAATAATAATGTCTTTCTCGTTATTGTCTGGTGTTTTTGTTAATGGGTAATCGAATTATCAATAGTTTTAATCGAGACGCAATCCTCTTTTTTATGTCACTGAATCTGTATATGCAATCTGCAAGCATTTGAATTAATTTTTTCTTTAATATCTTGTTGTTAATGCAGCACTCCAGATTATATCACACCAGACAATCAGAACTTGCTCTACAGTTTTGATTGCAACAAGGTGATGCCTTAAACAGTACTATATTATATACAGATTGACACATGCTTGCGAATTAAAAATGAATTTTTCGATGGTTTGAATATTGGTTTGCCACAGGAAAACATTCCATGCCCCAAATCACCGGAGAAAGTAAACACTGTCATATCAAAAAAACTTCGACAGGGTAAGCTGAGTTCATTTGTATCATGCTCGGTTCTTGATTGAAGTTTCAACTGGCTTCGCATTGCAAAATTGAGAATACTTGCATTAAATCTGTTCATATCATCTCAAGCTTTACCGAATTCTCATAGCATGGTATTAGATGCTAATTACATGTATTCTTCTCTCGTGTGGTATTCCCAGTTCATCCTCTCAGTCCTACATTATCTGACCAGCAATCAATCGTGGATATCGGGAAAGATAACATCAGTGCAGAAGAAATGTTAATTGAGAAACCATCAACTCTGGAAACCAAAAAGCCTCAAAATTATGTATCACAATCTGCTGTTTTTTTACGCTGTCAGGTTATGCCCCCTCCTTGCATCAAGAACCCGTATTTAACAGATGCTTCAGAAGTGGGTATAGATCCATTTGGCAATCAAAGATCAAAATGCGCAGGTACATTCTTGTTTGTTATAAGTGAACAACATGATTATGGGATGATTACAATTACAATTACAATTTCTTATTCATTATTTTTCTATAAATTTTAGAAGGCAAAACTTTTCTCCAGAGAAATTCTTGTTACTTAATGCTGCAATCAACAGGATTTTTTGCAGCATTTGCCGGCGGTGATGGCCTGTCACGGTATCACACAGATTTTCATGAAATCCAGGTATCTATCCAGATTCCAAAAGCTCTAGACTTATCCAGGTACTTATGTTTAGTACTTTGCCTCCCTTTCTAGCAAATTGGAACTGGGAACTTCAGTTGTGTTTTCAAAGTTCTGAAAAGAATCGATGGTTGCTTGTATGCTGTGAAACATAGCACAAGGCAGTTGCATCAAGATGCAGAAAGGTAGTTTCTTCATGCTTTTTAGATACAAAAATCATTTGTTCAACCAACACATTTAGGCTGTACTGTTTACATTTTACAGGAGGAAAGCATTAATGGAGGTTCAAGCTCTAGCAGCTTTAGGTTAGTGGAGTACTAATTTCTGAGCCTTTTGTACTTCAGCTAGCTGTGGCATGAAGAATTGTTTTCTAGTTGATTTCATTGTCTTACATCCTTAGGATATCATGAGAACATTGTTGGATACTACTCGTCTTGGTTTGAAAATGAGCAACTCTACATTCAGATGGAACTCTGTGATGGCAGCTTATCCATTAATAGATCTTCTGAATCCATAACAGAGGGAGAAGCACTGCAAGTCTTACTTCAGGTGAACATTTTCCATGGACCATATAATACTTGAAAACTTCATATGAACTTGATAATTCTCAATGGTGGCACATATGCATTCCACAAAGGGTTTTTTTATGATGATGTCAATAAATTTCTTATTGAAATAATAAAAGCTATTTCTAACATCAGAAGTCTTACAGATTGCGAAGGCATTAAAGTTTATTCATGAGAGAGGAATAGCTCACCTAGATGTGAAACCTGACAATATTTATTTCAAGAATGGAGTTTATAAGCTCGGTGATTTTGGATGTGCAACACTTCTTGACCAGAGTCTACCAGTTGAAGAGGGTGATGCACGCTATATGCCTCAAGAAATCCTGAATGAGAATTACAATTATCTTGACAAAGTTGACATCTTTTCCTTGGGAGCAGCTATTTATGAGCTTATTAGGGGGTCAACTTTGCCACAATCAGGATCCCATTTGTTTAACCTCAGGGAGGGCAAACTGCCTCTCCTTCCTGGTCATTCATTGCAACTTCAGAACTTGCTAAAGGTATTACAAGTTAATTTCTTGTCTGCTCTACTTGCAGTCTATAGGAATGGCAAATGGTTAAGGTTTTTTCCTCCCAGTCATGTGCCCTGTTTACGAGCTGATCAGGATTTATTTGGCTCATCATGGAAATCTTAAAAAGAATCTTTTTAGAATTTATGTGAAATATTTATCGTAATAATCAGTAATTTATGTGTAAAATAAAAATAAAAATATTGCAATTAAATTAGTTAAGTGTGCAAGTTTGGGGTTGGGGGTGCATCAACCTGCCCCTGCCGTAAAAGTTTGGTTTTTTCAGGCAGGTTGGGTGGGGTATTCACCGAATCTGGCCAAATTGTCATCGTGCTTGCAGACTTTTATGGAAATGGGTCTAAACTGTCTTGAAGGCGGCATCTTAAAAGAAAAAAAATGGTATTTAATGACCATGTTCTCTTTTACAGTTTTGTTCAAGTACGTAGTTCAGAATGGTTCACTTACATTTACTTGCTGCTGTATCTTATTTCATTGGTTAGAATTGTCCCTGTGTAGTATAGTTTGCAGGAACTGTATATGAAGAGAGAACAAAATAACATGTTAGTAGCCTTTCTGAATTTCTTAAGTTGGCAAACAAATTTCGTTGTCCATTTAAGTTGCAGGTTCCCTGTAATAACCCAAACCTGCTTGAAGCAATTTATATACTTCATTGGTTAGGTGAAAAGTTCTTTTGTTGTAGATGAAACTTGTTCTTTCACTGTGTATCAAGTCTAGTATTGTATTGTTATGAAATATCAACAAACTTTCTCCTTGTAAAAAAAATTAAAAAACAAAACTTTCAATTGCATGGCTGATTTATCTGACGGTTTCGTAATTTTATCAGGCCATGGTTTGTCCTGATCCCATTAGGCGGCCTTCTGCTAAGGAATTAATCGAAAATCCAATGTTTGGTAAGTTCAAAGAAATCTAATATCCCAAGCAAAAGCTTGACTGGATTTTGACAGGAACACGAGTTTTGTACGTGGCTGCATACGATCAGCTACCCTACCAAGGAGGCCCAATTGCAAGATTATGAATGGCCAATTTTGTGAGAAGCAGTCCCTTTGGGAGTACAGGCACCAAATTTTCCTACCTGGTAGGATGCATTATGAATGTGTCATGCTCATCAAATGTTGCTTTATAGGTATGCAATTGCAATGAAAATGCCATCAGGACTAGGATACTGATGATAATCTGATGCGGAGATGGATTTGGTTTATGATCTTGTGGAATGGTGCAAAGGACTCCTGTAGCCGATCCCAACAAGTTTGGGATCAAGGCTTGGCTGTAGTATACTGTGTCAAAGTTGATGGTTGATTTAAACAATAGATCAAATGATAATCTCTTTCCAACCCGGTTCATAAAACCTCGTTTCTGCGTAATCTACCAGTACAAATTTCTTCTACTGTTCTTTACATATGAAGTGACAGTCTGCAAGTCACTTCTTGTGTTTTCCATTTCACAGCATTCTGGAACATTGAAAATAAAACGAGTCAAATTTACAAGCAATAAAATTGCAACAAGCTGCATCTTTTGGTACTCGAGGTTGCTTTAAATAAATTTTAGACAAACAAATTACCTTGTAATTTGAAAAAAGAAAATGGTGATTGGAGTCTGAGCTGGTCTCTGCCATGCGTAGTGGAAAAGCTTCTTCTTTTTTTTTTTTTTTACTTGTGTTTTTTTATGGTGAAAGGCAATTTACTTGTAGTAAGAGACCTGATCTAATGTTTCCAGGTGCACTGTTGTAATTAAAATAATTTAAAATTTTTTTAAAAAAATTAATTTAAAAAAAATAAAAAAAAATTCAAAAGCTTTTCAAATGGATTGCTAGCTGCTTGTTATTTCCTCCACCAGAGCTCCGGAGCTCCTTAATTCGTGTTTTTAAAAAAATTAATTTTTTATATATTTTGAATTGTTTTGATGTATTAATTTTAAAAATAATTTTTTTAAAATAAAAAAATATTATTTTAATATATTTTAGCATAAAAATATTTTAAAAAATAACTGCAATTACATGTTTAACCTTTACATCTAATATAATGTTTTCAGTGCTCGTAATTTTTGATATTAATAAATTAAAATAATTTAAAAATATAAAAAATTAATTAAGTTTTTAAAAAAGTAAAAAAATTGAAACCGCCAATCATAAACTGCTCTTGATGGTTTTGGTGTGGTCATTACTTGCAAATTAGAACATTTTCTTCACCAATGTACATGTCATCTCTCATCTGGTCAAGGAAATCAGGATGCTGAGAGCAACTGCCACCAGCAGTTTTGGATGCTTTCAGGAGACATGATTGACCTGGTTGCAGCTCGATGGATCATCTCCATCTTTCTTACATCTCGTCACAATGCACTTGCCTTTGCGGGTTGTCCATCCAGGCCATCTAATTCTTTGGGATATCATATTTTATTTTGGAAAGTTTTTTTTTTAAATAAAATTTTAAAAAATAAATTATTTTTTAATGTTTTGTAATATTTTAAAAAATAAGTTGGAAGTATTTTCTAGTATTTGATTATGTTGTGAAAAATAAAATGAAAAATGAGTTAAAAAATAATTTATTAATATTTTTTATTTAAATTTATTAAAATAATAAGAAATAAATCTTACAAATTAAAAAATTAAATGAGAATAAAATTAAAAAAAAACTAATTTTATAAAATAAAATAAATAACAATTAAAATAATAAAAATCAAATTCAACAAATAAAAATGTTGAAAGATAATAAAATTTAAAAAATAATAATTATAAATTTATAAATTATTTCAAATAAAATAAACAGTGATTAAAAAGTAATGATTAATTTTTTTTAAATTATAAAGTATTTTTTATTGATTAATTTTTTTAATAACAAGCAAACAAATAAAAAATTATAAAATAATTCTTTTCATTAAATAAACAAATTAATATTTGTTTGAAGTAATCGTCGTTTACTTCAACTGAAAGCTAAGTTATCCAAGTGACAAACAAAAATGTCGTGTCGGCTTATTGTAAATCTACGTGTGTTTTTCATCCCTACATGGATGGAGGTAAACCTCTTGAAGGCGTTTGTACAGAGAAGAAAGACAAAGACCTAGCTAGCTAGCTAGCCAACCTCGAAACCCAAAATCAGCTTTGATTTTTCTACTTGTGCAATCCACGGATGTTTCCTTGGAACACATGAGCAGCAAGTTTCGAATGTCAGACAAAATACACGCATGTGTTTCTTGTTTCCACCAGGAATATCTGTTCATCCATCATGCATATGCCCGATTCGTTCCAATGCTGAAGACAGCAGGTTTCAACTTTGAAGTTTCTACAATTAGAATATGCCACTCGGATTCTCATTAGATTTGCATGTTGAATAAAACATCGTTTGGTATAGATGTTGTGATTGTTTTTTAAAATATTTTTTATTTAAAAATATATTAAAATAATATTATTTTTAAAAAATTTATATTTGATATTAGTATTTTAAAAGTATCTGAAAACATAAAAAATATTAATTTAAAATAAAAAATTTAATTTTTTTAAAACATTTTTAAAACATAAAAATAAAAAGACTCGAAAGATGATGAAAAGAAGTGAGTCGGAAGAAGACATGGTATACTCCAATTCCTTTACCTCTTGTGACCTGGGCTTCATTTTCAGAGTCTTGTGGAGAAATAAGTAGTAACAGTTAGCCAATTGATTTTGTTTTATATCCTTTGAATTATATTTCCATAGTTTTTCTTGATTTCTCGAAGTTTTTATGGGTGGCTTCTTTGTTCGACTCAACATTCCACAAGGTTTGATCGACTTTATATATTATGGTGCAGGACCCATTTGGTGTTTAGTTCCTCTGCCGCCTCCTCTAGCTTGTATTCACTCTTCTTTTTTTTAAAAATAAAATAAAAAAAGAATAAACATTTCGGCAAAAATAAAGTATAATATTTTTATATTAAATACCTAACAAGAATTATGCAAGGTAAAACCACACAGATCATCAGATTACTCACAGCAAGCAAAAATGAAACTGGATAATCAGAAATCAACGACAAAGTTATTAAATATTCTTGGAGGGACCATTTATGCGAAGAAAAAGAGCAACAATAGACTAGTGTCTAAGGCATCGTTTCTACTATAGTGGTCTATATAAAAAGCAACCACTGGCATAAAATTTCACTATCACTAATAAAAAAAAGAGGAACACAAGATATATTACAGGGTTGAGCATTTTCAGATTAGTTTGGTTTTTTATTAAAAAATAATAACTTTTTTTTTTTTATATTGATAATCAAACCGAATTGGAAACCGGTTCAAATTAACCGGTTTTCGTTCTATTTATTTTTGTAAGAAAACTAAGGAAAACGAAATCTTCCTTCTTATTCTTTATCTCACGGGATTGAATCCATGTCTTCAAGTCTGCAATTTATTTGACAATAAACATAGGACAAAAATCAAATGAAAATATCAAAAAACAAAATACAGAATAGATGAGGGAATGATTAGAAACATAATAAAGCAATCAGAAAGCAACAGATTAGATCAGATGAAGCCAAAAGCGATTGATCGATATATAGGCAGATAAATGTTGATCCAAAAGTGCAATAATAATTATCAAGAGCAAATTCAATATGATTCAAAATTATAGGATATTAAAAAAAAAATCTTGATCTAACAAGGCAAGGCAAGCAAGCAAACTCACCCGAAAGAAAAATAAAAAATAAAAAAAAGGAGCGGAAGAGAAGAGAAAGGAATGGCTACTTAATCATTTACCAGCAGACACAGAGAAACGTGAAACAATCCAACACATTTACTAATTAATTATGCGAGATGGCTTGCTTGATGGTTGGCGCAGGAAGATGGTTTTTTTTTTTTAGCACAATAAACTTAAAAAATTTAGGGGAATGATATAGTTTGAAAAGATTCAGTAAAATGATATAGTTTAAGTTTGTCGCGCTTCAGAAACACAACATCCACTACATGCCGCGCTTATAAAACATGAAAACTACATATTGCATTTTTGAAGTGCGACAGCTTAAGATATCGTTGTTTCTTTCATATAAAAAACCATCTACACAAGCATTTCTATGTTAAAAAAACCCATTAATCTCTTAAAACAACAAAAAAATCTAACTCATTTTAGTTTCCAAGTATCTTTAAATGTTTTTGTGTTGAAAACCCATTGTTTCCTTTGCTGTTTCCATCACTTCCGCAACCACCACCTCATCTTTTCTTGTAGTCCTATAAGTAAGATAAACATAATACTCTATTAATTTGTATTTGGTTTGGTTAAAATCAAATAATTGTTTAGGTTGAATTTAGAGTTTTAATCAAAAATAAAATTTTAAAACTCTACTCTATTTATTTGATAAAAAATGAATTATAAAAAATAAAAATTTATTTCGATGCATTTCTAAGTGAAAAATAATATCTACCATACTCTCAAACATCCCTTAAAAGAGTTGCGGGCAGCTACCTTAGGGTTTGATGTAGGGTTTGGAAGAAAACCTAGTATTTATATATTTTTTTAAATGTTAGTTAAACCGGTTCAGTTTGGTTCAGTTCAATTGATTGTAAATTTTTAAAACTGAACCAGAATTTTTTTGAGATTTTCTAATTAGTTAATTTTTTTCTTCATTTAATTTTTTAATTTTCTCAATTAAATCAGTTTTTAAAATTTTTTACTCATCTCTAATATACTAAATATTTAAGAGGGGGTAAATAAGAAAATTTAAACTAGTAACGCTACGTATGCGAAAGGTGGCGGCCATAATAAGTACAAAAGGAAGAACCACTTGTAGTGCAATAATAGAATTCTAGAAGTCTTCCTGTGAACACCCTGATGCTCTGAACACAGCCTGCCTATACATGACCTCTCAACGAACGAACGAACGAAAATAAAAGCACGCGGCCATCTGCTTCAAAAGTCTAATCTAACCTCTAGTGCAAAATGGGCAAAACTTTCAAGGCACATGTTGTCGAGTGATACACTATTAAATGTGTATTTTTTTTAATGTTTTTTAAAATTAATTTTTAATTAAAAATATATTAAAATCATACTTTTTCAGTATTTTTTTAATTTTAGACATTAATATTTCAAAACCATAAAAAATTATAAAAAACATCAATTTAATATTTTTTTAAGTAAAAAACACAAACAATTTCAATGCAAAACATGCATGAATTCTCTTCATATCAACACTTAGACTTGGTATTCATGAGCTTTCAAGTCAAACACGTTAACCTTCTAGAATTACAAAAAAAAAAAAAGCATTTCACTGTAAAAAGTTTAACCATCCAGTAGTTGTCACCTTCTTCCATTAACTGATCAGTGAAAAGTAAATCTTAGTAATAAAATTTAGATTACGCAAATGCATTAGTTAAAAATCTAAACTAAACACATGCTAATAAGAAAAATCCATTTAAACTGTTTTTTATTTATTAATATGGGTGTCCGGACCAGCTTGCGCACACTTCGACTAATCTCACGGCCCCTGAAGTTAACGACCATGTAAGCCTCCAATAGTTATCATATTAGAAATCACAAGGCTTAATCTTGAAACAACAAGAAAATAAATTTTTTAATCTCAATCTTTTATCATTAGGCCACTCATACATTCTTCTCATAATAATTTAATTATCAATATTTTACTATCTTATAAAAAATCACATCAATTCAAAAATTCAATTGGTAAAAGTTCATTGAATACTGCACTTTTAAACAGAGTCGGCAGAAAATCATTCAGTGGCATCTTATTATTGATTAATCTTCGTTTGTCGCAAAGTCAACTTTGGCATTTGAGGGACTTTCCTGTGGTGCTGCTCCAAGTAGTCCAATTGCTTCACGTGATGAAGGCTAAAACACACGGGAGCAACTAGAAAAGTTTTGATAATTGTAAGCCAGAAAATATTGCTAGCATTTGCACACAACCCGCGTTGATTATTCCAAGGCTGTCTTAGTTTATAATACCTTAACTTGATGATGACTACATGTATATAAATAAATAAATTAAATTGATTTATTGAATAATTAATTAATTTTTTAATTTTAAAAATTTGTTTTTTTTAGTAAAGGTGTTTAATGGTTTGATATGGAAAATCAGGTGGTTAGTAGTCAGTAGCAGCAAGTGCCTGGTAAAACAAGATTGCTGGTAGCTAGTACCTGTAAAAGATATTATTTGATGGATGTGGGGACTCTCTGATATTTAAGTTAGTAGCTTTTTAGAAAATATGTATGCTCAAAGTGTTAAGAATGAAGAGATTGTAAACTTTGAATTTAAAATGTTCATGGTGTATTTATAACTCATGAGTTTTGTTATTTTATGGACAGGAAGGCTAAAATATAATTTCAATATTGTGATATTCTGAGTTGTATTCAACTCAAAATCATATGTATTAGATCAATATAAAATATCGAGGCCTTGTGTGGGATCGTGGAAAAAATTATAAAAAAAAAAGTTGAGTTCAGACAAAGTGTCCGAGTCTTTTAGAGATAAAAAAAAAAAAAGATCTAACTAGGTGCATTGTCTTAATCCAAGCACATTAAAATTGAATTTAGACATGATAGTCCGAGCTCACATGGGTGCTTAGGTACACACCCAACCAATAGGGCATGACATGCTCAGCATACTGGGCATGCGCCTAGATGGTGGACTGAGGCTTCCATGCTTGAGCCTAGGTGTCCACTAAGCATGGATTCAGACTACTATATCCTAGCCTATGTACCTTGGTAGACAAAGAAAGTTGGGCTTGAATATGGTAACCCGAGTTAATTAGGATGAATTTTTTTGGATTTTTTTTATCCATTAAAATTTGGATCCGGTAGTTGACAACAGGAAATTCCTTCTACAAAGTCCTAAATTGCTGTGATAATGTTTTTTAAATATCGAATTTTCACTAAAAAAACATCGAAACGTTTTTTAAAAAATACAGCAACACCAACCCAACCCAACAAGTTCGTCGACTTAATGGGTATGAAGTTTCATTTTATCCTTCCTTTTGACCTAATAATAATTGCACTTTCACATGAACTTTAATCACAGGCTTGTTGCGCTTTGGTGTATAATTAATTTTAATGTGTTAATCTGAAACTTCTAATCATTAATCAATTACTATGAAATTGATTTTAACGGTAACTTTTAAAAATCTCTTAACAACTCTGTTTTTGAAGAAAGTCTTACTAAAATTCAATTTGTTCTTATAATGTAAAAGGTTTGGAAACCATATCAAAATAAAAATCACTAAATCTAAGAAAATTAATTCTATCTCAACTGATTTTTATGTGTATAAACCAAGCCGCATTACGTTGTAGAGAAATTTATGTATATATAATAATATATGGACTTGTAAAGGAGGCACATGCGGTTGAGTTGTAAAGGAGCGAGGATTTTTTTTCCCATAATTATATCAATTTAAATATAGATGATTTGGAAAGGAAAATAAAAATCTTGACCAAAATTAAGTATATAAAACTGATATATATATATATATATATATATATATATATATATATATATATATATATATATATATATATATATATATATATATATATGAAGATTATTTAGTGGTAAAAATAATAATATATAATTTGAGCCATAGAGATTTTGACCGCAAGAAAATAAAAATAGAAGGATGGATTGTATAATTAGAAAAGAAACGTAGAAATAAAACAAGAAATTACATTAAAGAGATCGAATGGGGGACCATTTACCATCTCAACATGTTTCCCTCGGACATCACGTTGGGAGTTGATGAAGATTGTAATGAAGTTTGATGCCCCCTTACTTCATGCATCACTCGTGTGGTGTGGGCCATGCTATGATCACACGTATGGTGGCTCTCTTTTCTCTTCATATAAATACCACCCTTGATCCTCACTTCTAGGAACTCCATCCCCAGGCTTCAAATCCTCCTCTTGTATATTTTAGCTGTGAATTTGTTGATCAAATTCTATTGCGCCTATATAGATTAGAGAAAATGTCTGATGAAGCAATAAAAGCTACCAATGAAGAAAGCCGAGAAGAAGAGTTTTCACCACAACTCAACGGGAAGAAACTTTCTTGGCAAAAGTTGCGCCGGAATGACTCCTTGGAAATGGAATCCGGCAAGTTTTCTGGTCGTCAAGTCCACGGCTCCAAGGTCGGCCTCCATTTCTGCTTACCATCTGACAAAATAAAAACACGGGATATTTATAACTAGACAAAAACACTCACTGATTCATTAATCCCATATCTTTCAGTTAGTAATTATATCATCATCATCATTACCCTAAATCCTCAAGTATGCTGATTGTTTCATTTCTTCTTTGTACAAAATGATTATCGTCTAACTTCATTTTTTTTTGGTTTTCCTAAAGGGTGCAAGTTGGTCTGTGATCTTGCAACTAGCATTCCAAAGCATAGGAATAGTGTATGGAGATATTGGTACATCACCTCTGTACGTATACGCCAGCACCTTCACCAAGGGGATCAACCACAACGATGACATCCTGGGTGTACTTTCTTTGATTTTCTATACTCTCACCTTGATCCCTCTTATCAAGTACGTCTTAATCGTCTTACAGGCCAATGATAACGGCGACGGTAAGCTCGCTGATATTCTGATAGATAGAGATATGTATATATGCCACTGTTTTTTTTTTTTTAATTATTATTAAAGAGATATGCCACTGTTATCCTTTTCTGTTGACTTTATAGTCTATGTTCATAAGATTTGGGATTAGCCTAAACTCTTTTTATTTTTATTTTTATTTTTTATTTCTCAAGCTAAAAAATACTTTTAAGGAGTATGAAGTGTAAAATACCACTTCAAAGCTAGGGATTTGTGTTTCCAACTTTTTATACCGTTTAGATACTTTTCGTTTAGCACACGAAACACGTCAGTAATGGGAAAATGATGATCGGAGGGTGCCGTGCGGCATTTGGAGTAAAACTATGAGCAATATAATATATACAGATGTGGCCAAAATGACGACTTATGAGCACTATTATTACCACAGTGGTGGTGTTCGTTCTTTCTTCTTTCTTTTTGATTTTTTTCGTCCAGTAGAAGTGGGCCAAATAGCGTTGAATCTACCCAGGATACGTCAGTCATAGAATACCATGTCGTTAATTACCAGGAGAAAAGGAAAAAAAATCAAATCATGCAACCCATGCCAAGAGGTTTTAGTCAATATTTGAAAAGCATGAGCAGCTACGTTAGCAGGCACTAGTTGAGTTTGAATGATCTTTTGGTTGGAGCTGCAAATCTTGAATAAACATTACCAGATGCGTGCAGTATGTTCATTTATATTTTAGGCTTTGATTAAATCTTACTTGTTGATATGAAAAAAAATAAAAATAAAACACTGATCACATCGTGGTAATTAACTTGAATATTCCAGGAGGGACTTTCGCCTTGTACTCGCTTATATGCCGATATGCCAAAGTGGGTCTGCTCCCTAGTCAACAAGTTGAAGACCGCGATGTTTCCAATTTCCAGCTGGAGTTGCCAAGCAAGCGTTTACGTAGGGCATCAAAGCTCAAATCTAAGCTAGAAAAAAGCAAATTTGCTAAACTCTTCCTCCTGTTTGCAACAATGCTCGGTACTTCCATGGTTATTGGGGATGGTGTCCTCACTCCTTGCATCTCAGGTTCGAATCCATCATTTTCCAATTTGAGGTTTATTTTTTTATTTACCATTAATTTACTAATTCATAATTATATATCTTTGTAACTATTTAAAAATATATTAAAATAATATTTTTTTTATTTTTTAAAATTTATTTTTAATATCATTATATCAAAACAATACGGAAACACATAAAAAAATTAATTTAAAATTAAAAAAAATCTTAATATTATTTAAAAAATTATTTAAAACGCAAAAACACACTACTAATCTCCTGCTTATTGATCACAGTTTTATCTGCTGTGGGTGGAATCAAGGAAGCTGCATCATCAATGACCCAAGGTACAGATTATCAGCATGTGTATATTTTAATCATACCGCTTACTTTGACAATAGAGCTGAAGACAAAAGCTAGCATTGAAAACAATGACCCAAGCATCAGATTATCAGCATGCGTATATTTTAAACAATGACCCAAGCATCAGATTATCAGCATGCGTATATTTTAAACAATGACCCAAGCTAGCATTGAAACTCATGTCTCTGAACTGCACCATAGAATCTAGACATCCAAAGTAACCAGCACGTTGAATGGAATCTTTCCCATCTTTTAGGATATTATAATTTGTGGCGATTGAGATCTGAATCTTAGAAAACTCAAAACCCACCGGTCTTGGACAGAATTTGTTCTAATAGTTTATTATATTTAGTTACAAAAGATAACATAGGTTGTTCATTAGTCTTTTCGTTCTACTGTTGAGGTGAGAAGACATGCTGGCCCAAGTTATCCTTTAATTATTGATGGATTTTAAGTAATCAGCTAATGAAAGATAAGTTTTTACTGTATAATTTCAGTATTTATTTATTGGGATTTTAGTTAAGTAAACCTTTTCAGTTATAATCTCGTCATAACATAAAATAACAAAGTCATAAACCGATAAACTAGCGTATTAAAATTATCCAACAGAGTAGTAGTACAATACTTCACGTTTGGGTTTCAAAGGCGGCGGCTGCTAGCTGCTGCTGCTGATTTTACTGTGATTTTTTGTTTTCCTGATAGATAGTTGGCTGGTCAATTCAAATCATTTTTCATGGCTACAACCCAAATACTTAGTCAATAAGATCTAGTTCGATTGATCATCAGAGGCCTAATGAATTTCTAAATTAACACAAACGCATATATATATATATATATATATATAAACTTCATTTGGATTTTTGGATATATATGTGTGTGTGTTGAATTTCTCTAGTGATAAAGTACATAGCCACAAATTTAGGACTGTTAAATAATGGAGTTAGCTTGCCAGTAAATTTAGAGCAGAGGAATCCCTGAACCTGCATCATTAACTCAGATTAAAGTAATAATTCAAATAAACTAAAAAAAAAGAGAAGAAAAAGCTACTCATACTGTTCAATCTTGCGCATGCAGATAGCATCGTTTGGATATCGGTAGCGATCTTGATCTGCCTATTCATGGTTCAGAGATTTGGAACAGATAAAGTGGGCTACAGTTTTGCACCTGTGATTTGTGTCTGGTTCTCATTGATTGGCGGTATTGGCATCTACAATCTCTTCAAGTATGATCCAGCAGTGGTCAAAGCTTTGAATCCAATGTACATAGTTGATTATTTCAGGAGGAACAAAAAAGATGCATGGATTTCGCTTGGTGGCGTTGTCCTTGCCATAACAGGTTCTATTACTTTCAATTCAAACAACAAATACTGCTTGATTATATATGAATTAGCTCTTAAATTTTTGCTCATTAGACAGCCACTAACTAAAAACTTGCATGCAGGAACTGAAGCACTATTTGCTGATGTTGGTCATTTCACAGTTCGGTCCATTCAAATAAGCATGTGCGTTGTGACATACCCTGCTCTCATATCGGCATACGCTGGACAAGCCGCCTTTCTTAGAAAGCACAACAATCTTGTCTCAGCGACCTTCTTCAAGTCTATTCCAGGTTGATGAATTTCCTTGTGTTAATTTTTCATTATAACCATAGTTTTTTAACCATTCAAGGCAACTGCATTATATACAGACCCATTGTACTGGCCAATGTTTGTGGTGGCCGTAATGGCATCAATCATTGCAAGTCAAGCCATGATTTCGGGGACATTCTCCATAATTCAACAATCACTAGCACTTGGATGTTTCCCACGGGTGAAAATCGTGCACACATCGGCTAAGTATGAAGGGCAAGTCTACATCCCTGAAGTCAATTACCTTCTTATGGTGGCATGTGTCTGTGTCACGCTTGGCTTTAAGACTACTACAAAGATTGGCAATGCATATGGTAATCCGCAGCTCTTCACAGATTATTTTAGCCTCTTTCAAATCTCAGATGATGAACCCATAATTGTTTTTAATAAATTCTTTGAGGCTGATAAATTAGTTGCTAACTACAGGAATTGCCGTGGTGTTTGTAATGACTCTCACATCATCCTTCCTGGTACTCATCATGCTAATGATATGGAAAACCAACATATTTCATGTAATTGTCTTTGTGCTTACAATTGGAACTGTGGAGCTTCTGTATTTAAGCTCTGTCCTCTACAAATTTGACCAAGGAGGATATCTACCATTAGCATTTGCTGGGGTTCTAATGGCTATAATGTATAGCTGGAACAATGTGTATCGAAGAAAGTACTATTACGAGCTTGATCACAAGATTTCTCCAGACAAGCTGATGGAGGTTTCTGCAGGGAACTTTAGCAGGCTTCCTGGACTTGCCATGTTCTACTCCGAACTTGTTCACGGCATCCCACCTATCTTCAAGCACTATGTGGAAAATGTGCCTGCACTACACTCAGTCCTTGTTTTCGTATCCATCAAGACTCTGCCAATTGGCAAGGTTCCAGCTGAAGAACGTTTCCTTTTTCGTAGAGTGGAACCAAAGGAGCTCAATGTGTTTCGTTGTGTGGCCAGATATGGATACACGGACGTGCGCAATGAACAAGAGCCTTTCGAGGGAATGTTAATTGAAAAATTGAAGGAGTTCATCAGAAACGAGCACTGGTTCTCCCAAGCATTTCTCACTAATGGGGAGGTGACCGAGAAAGAAGGAGAACCAGATGATGGACAAGTTGAAGATATGAGGATGGAGCAAGCTGCTGAAAAAGAGAAGCAACAAGAGGATGCAGAGAGAGAGATCGAGATCATCGACAAAGCATGCCGTGCTGGTGTTGTTCACTTGATTGGTGAGAATGAAGTGATTGCAAGCAAAGGAGCGAGTTTGGGGGATAGGATTTTAATCAATTACGCTTACAATTTCTTGAAGAAAAACTTGAGACAAAGTGAGAAGGTGTTTGACATTCCTCACAAGCGCATGCTTAAGGTTGGTATGACTTACGAGCTGTAAGATAAAAGCAAGTGCTGATGGTAAGACAAGCCCAACTCTAGAAGCTTAGATGTAATCACTACACTACAAGACCGCTGATAGCAGATAAAGAGAAATGTACTTCGTGAAGATCATATTGATTTTGTAAAGAATAAACAGAGATATGAAATTATGAATCCTAGAATACCATATATAGAATGTTAAATCGAGCACTTGTTAAGACGAATTAGGCGGTGAGCAAGGATTTCCCTAATTTACCATACATTTTCATGCAAGTGTTGCACTGTTGTATACATACGATATCTAACCACCTGTGTGCAGGGCAGCGATGTAGTAGCTGTGTTTTCTCAGATTCTGCATGAGGGACTTCCACAAAACGTTGCAGTAACTTCAGTTATTTCCAGTAGATATAAAAACCAGTTAGGGTTCTTATCTATCATAAAATTAGATGGTGATTTTTTTTTAACGTTTTTTTACGCTTGGCTCGCAAAGATGTGCTCTGCGATTATTTATTAATATTACGAGAACAAAGGGAATCCTTGAATAGCACAAATTCCTATTCGCTTGGTTAAGAAAAGTTTTAGCAAGCCAACGGCACTAAAAATTTAAAGAGTTTTATAAAAGAATAAAGTCTTAGCTGAAATAATTCTGTTTTCTGTTTACTTTTGAAATGAATACACACAGAATTTACCACAGTTATACATGGAGGAGCAATTCGTCTCAAGATTCTAATACTCTCTCCTTTATCGAAATGCTTTAGACAAGAACCAATTATTGATGGCACTCCAATGATCGCATCACTAAGATAATCTGCCTGTACAAAATGGTGGCCGGCAAAAATATTTCTGCTTAGACTAGCTAGCTAAATTGCACCATTTACAACTCCACCACGTGTCCTGAGGCACATCGGCAACAAATGCCCGACTGCTAGATGTCACATGGAGAAGTGCTCATACCCACTTCCATTTTGTCCCGTTCATGGGTGTGACTGTGGTCCGTACACTATACATACGGGTACTGTAACGAGTGATAAAATTCGTCAATACCCAAAAAAACAGTGGTTTCTGCTGGTTTTCTACTCGTGTATTAGATGGGCATTTGTGTATTTCATTTTAGAGAAATTTTAAGGTATTTCAGAAGAAAAACTAATCTGTTAGCTCGAGAAGGCCACACGAGTATGAAAACTTCCTAGCTTTTGTAAAAGAAGAACGGAATAGCTCCCCAACATTGAAAGAAAAGCGTAAATCTTGTTCCTCTCTCATGATCTTTAGTGGTTATCAAGGAAATATCAGCTAGCTAGCATATGTAATAAATTAAATGGCCAAAGTAGAATTTGATGCCTTACAAACCCCAGAAAGCCTTCCTAGTAATGTTTACTCTAATAGCTTCTCCATGATCTCGTCCCTATCTTCTAAGAATCTAGACAATATTGACTAATCCTCGCTTTTGGGAAGATGATCCAAATCATTTATATAAAAAATTGCAGCATGATCGAGACTTGATGTGTGTGTTTGTGTGTGAGAGAGATCACGACAAACTAGGATAGTTCGAGACATTTAAAATCGTGGTCCCGGATCTAGGGCTTTCAAAAACAAAACAAAAAAACCATAGACAATATATGGTCTACCAGGAATATCACATGGCTATATGCATGAATGGCGAAACATGAACCCAGGATGCGGACTTGTAATGAAAATTAATGAAAAACACATAGAGACGGCAACAGGGGGATTAATTCCTGTACTATGAATTCTTCATGACACAGTAATCAGTATCATAATTGTACGATTTATGGGTTAATATATATATTATTGGATGATTTAAACACGATCGACGGCAGGATATTTCCGGATTGTGTATACGAAAGACATAATATTTTCAATCTTGAGATTTTATATATTTTATTACATTTTGTAGTCCAAAATAAATGCAAGAACTTGAGATCTCATGTTCAAGAGATTTCAATATTCTCTTACATATGATCACCACAATGTCGAAGGCCTCCTATATTTTTTTGTTAAGTTATTTGATATATATATATATATATATATATATATATATATATATATATATATATATATATATATCCATCCTTATTTACAATTAAACCAAAACAGCCCAATATAATATATAGAATCCGTTTAGGAGAACGGGTATACTTGTGGTTTCTGGGTTTTTGACCCTAAAACGCCACATCATTATTTTGGTTAACTCCACATTTTTGTAGGAGGGAGCCCCATGTAAGGAAAAAAAAAATAGAAGTTTTGTGACGGTTTAGAAACAGTATAATATTTTAATTTACAAGAAAAATAGAGTTAAGAAAAAAAAACTGAAACTTAATATTTAAACTCAATATTTCAAAAACTGAAAAACTAGTTTTAATTTTTTTAAAATTTATACTGATTTTATAAAACAAAATTTAAAGGTTCATGATGGTTTTCAATGCAAGTTTTCCATCATTTTTCAAAAAAGAAAAAAAAAAACAATTTTCTTTCTTTATATACAAGTATATTTTAGCAATGTAAAGGTTATTTTCATATATTTTCATATTTGGTTAGTGTCATAAATTAATTTTTATTATTGATATAATATAGATATTTTTTGAGTTAACAATATGACTTTTCATTACCATTTTTAATTTGAATGGAATAAAATTAAGGTTTTATAATTAGATTATCACAATATTTTTGGATCATTTTGATATCTTAATGTTAAAAATAAATTTAAAAAAATAAAAAAATTATTTTGATGTATTTCAAAATAAAAAATACTTTAAAAAACAATTATTATCACAACTCCACTACAGCTACATCTAGAGTTACAGACACAACTAGATCCCACTCTCAACGCCAAACCAACAATACATAAATAAATTAAGTGACAAATTAATTAAGCATTATTTTTTATATATTTCAATCAATTTACTTACTTTAAATCAAAATAAACAAGCTCAGAATTACAAATCATATGACTTAAGATTCGTTTTGAGTACCATAGGCAGCTGTAAATCTAATTGATATTTTGAAAGTTCATAGCATGAATTTATTTCCTTTTATTTTATTTTTTTTGCAATTGCAACCCTAAAGGATAAATTATCTCATGTGAATTAGGGTTAAAAACAAAAGGAAACGGAGAGAATCCTTATCAAAGATATTAAAATTAGCAGGAAAGAGTTAATAGCAGGATGTAGCTTGATTGGACTTCATTATCAAAGTCTTAACCTTAATTTCACATAACTCTTACTGTAATTAATAACAATCAATCAAAAACAAACCCAAGAATTTTTAACGCCCACAGAAATTGATCGAACACAGCTAAATCAGCCTCCCTAGCCCCTCATCAGCAATGCCCCACTATGATCGATCACCACCACGAAAAAGAAAAAAAGGAAAAAAAAACCATAACCAAATATCATAACAACTAGCTATATCAATACCAGCAATATTTAGGACTAATTAAGGACTGTTAACATACTTAATTTGTTCGAAGAATTCAAAATCGCCTTGAGAGACTATTACTTCTATCAATATTCCCAGGGAGCTTCAATGGAGTATGAGGATAAACAGTAGCCTTCAAGATAGATTCACCTCTATACTTCGACGAATCATCCTTTTCTTCGTTGTTGCTTGCCTTGTTATGGCTAGCTCTCTCTCCTTCGACCTCCCTATATTTGTATAAATACCTCTTTAGGGGCTCGGAATAATCATCAAACCCTAGAGATGCAAGAGCCCAGCATATGTCGTCCCCATTAACTGTCTTGCGCTTCTCCTTGTGACACTTGTCGGATGCCTCTCCAGTGACAAAGCTTATGAACTCAGATACACATTCTTGCATGGTTTCCTTGGCTTCTTTCGAGATTTTTGCGTTGGGAGGCAGAATCTGCTTCATGATCCGTCCCACATTAGCTATGGGAAGCAATCTGTCTTGCTCCTTGATGATTCCATCATCACTGGTACTGCCTCCAGCAAAGGCGTACTTTAGCCATTCCTTATCTGAATTATTATTGCCTATGCTATCAACCATCTGAATAAAGAGAAAATCGATGTCCTGTTAAACAAAGACACGTTGCTATCCCTTGCTTGCTCTCTCGCTGATCATTTATAGAAGTGTACATGTGTGACATGCCTATCATATATGCATGTCTATGTGTATGTTCACCATGCATCGTCATGGGGAATCTTGACATGACGTTATGTTTTGTGAACGAAAATTCATCTAATGATAGGAGTTATTTCTATTGGCGACTTAATTTAAGTGGTTAAGCCTAAGATTTGTGCGGTTTCATCATTATATATTATTATGCCTATTTTTCTTAATTTAATTAGATATAATAGATGTAGAGTTTTAAGTCCATGCATAATTATCTCGCCATTAAAATTTTAATACCATGTTAAATAAATGTTTTAATTAATAAATTTAAATTAATAAATAAGGTTTTATAAATAGTTTTTAATTTAAGAGCAGTTATAGAGCCGGGGATAGGGCGGTAGCCAACTTCTAGAATAACTATATCATTTTTTTTAATATATAGTAATAATTTCCCCACACATGATATATATTATCAAATAAAATTTCATAGAAGAATTAGTAATACTCAACACATGACAGGCTTTTAAACTATTACATTTAGTATTATATGTATTAATATTGTTTCATACCTTTTTAATTACCAATAAAATTCTCTAATTGTATCATTAATAATTATTTCCACCGCAGTAGTTCCTAAAAAAGACTTCTCTTCTGTTACACACGATTGATTTCTATTTCTAAAATATATGTACAACAATTAATAAATATTTCTTAGCACTTGAATAAATTGCTATAGGAAGAATTCCTTCTACTTTAAGCAGTAAATTTGTTATCATATATATTTTTTATGTTTATATATATATATATATATATATATTAATTTTTAAATAGATATTATTGATATAAGTTTTGAATTATAACTCTTTTATTTAAAAATATATTAAAATAATTTTTGTAGTTTTTAAAATTTATTTTTAACATCATCACATCAAAATAATTTAAAAATATATAAAAAAATTTAAAAAATAAATAAAAATTTAAAAATACAATTAAATGCAAGACAAAGAGACAACATGGCTGGTTATATATGGTCAGTAGGATAAGAGTCTCCACATGACGTGGCAGATCGCGACATGGACTTGGTCAGTTATTTGAAGCTAGGGCCTAGGGGAACACATTGACGGGTAAATGCTATGGATGGTATGAGTTAGGTCTTCCTTTCAACACCTAACCATTTCGGGTTACGGGAACAATATTGTAAGACTCGTTTTTTATAGAAAAAGATTGAATTTTTTATTTTAAATTAAATTTTTTATGTATTTAGATTATTTTAATATGTTAATATCAAAATTAATTTTTAAAAAATAAAAAATATTATTTTAATATATTTTAAAACAAAAAATACCTTAAAAAACAACCGTAGCATACTTTCAAACATCTCTAATAATCCTAAAACTTGCGTGAGAAAAGGGGTCAGGAACTCAAAAACTTATCAACTTCGACAACATGGTCCCCCTCCTTCCCCTTAATTTGATATTGAACCTCTAATGCTCTCAATAAATTTGAACCATATATGAATGTTATATTAATCTTTTAAATTTAAGTTTGTGGACCGCATATGTGCAGGTGTGCTTCTTAATTTGTACATACAACCAAACTAACACCTAAAAAGAATCAATCAGTTATAAATTAGAAGCCCTATGTTTATTACCTAACTATAAACAACCTGGAAAATCATTTTACTTGTTGACCGAAGTTCATGAGGTGGTGTTTGAGTCCAGAAACTTTGCATCATTGCAATAAATAAATAAACAAATAAAACCGTTGAGTAAGCAGAAAATTTGAATTTATGAGACATGTTGACATGTGGCAATCATTGATATAATATGTGTAGATTGTGCAGAATTTTCTAGTGCGGTCACTGCCAGAATATTGCATAACACGACAAAATAATTCGTCAATTTTTAAACACTAATTATGTTGGAATAAAATTTAGCAGAAATCATAGACGAAAGATTGTGGGAGGAAACATATCATTGGTGATTTATATATTATCGTTTATTTTATCAGTAATATAATCATTAATAAGTTTATAAATAGAAATGGAGTGCCAAACAAAAAAAATTTATTACCATTCATTTTATCAGTAAATCAATCAGTGATTAATTATATTATTGATGGAATAATCGACAACATAAATTGTTGATAATTTCATTAGTGATTATATGCATATTACTACAGAATTAAATCGTTAGAGAATTATATCTAAAAGTGATAAGTCCTGTAATTTTTCTCAACTCTCTATAACTTTCTGATAGATTTAGTCTGTTGGTAATCTCATTTGTAATTGTCAGAGGCAATGTCTTGTAATTTTTTTCCAACTCTCTAGAACTTTTCAAGGGACTTAGTCCTTCAGTCATTACATCGGTGATGTAAATTCTGTCAATATTGTATTTAATAAAAATTAAAATAAACAATATAAAAGGAATTAAAATATATAAAAAACCAAATTTTTATTATTAATTTAATAAAATATTAAATACAATTTATTTAGTAGATAGAAACTAAAGGATGAGGTGGAGGCGGATCTTTGTAGGAACCAGGGGGCGAGGAGGTTGATCACATGTACCAATGAGGGTTGCCAATAATTGCTCGAGGAGATTAAATTTACCCCTCAGGTCGGTTGTCTCAGACCTAAGTTGGGTCATTTGAGCTTGAACTTGTTCTCGTACCATCGTCTAAATTGTCGAACATTGATGGCTCAATCCTAATTGTGAGGAACCAATGGTCGATACACTACAACACGTCCACTTATCCTCGGCTGTGGTGTTGGAGATATCGTAAACTCAATTTCTATCAGGTCCACTAGTAGATCCAGCCTCCAGCCATATATTCGAATCAAGTTCTAGATGGGTTGAAGGATCATCCATGTATCTCTCGTGCAACCAGGCGTTATATATTTTATAGAAAAAAAAAACAAGTCAGCAAATTAAAATAGCTTAAGAAAAAAAATTATTGAAATCCAACTTTTCACGAACTTCTGAGCTCAGCTATCTATGAGCTACTGCACCCTCGATGGTCCTCATTTGACATATTGGTTTCAACAAAAAGCTCAGAAATCAAAAGAAAATGAACGAAATCTTATCTTATAAAACAAAATCTTATCATCCGGTTTGCTTACAAAATGAACGAAATCTTATCTTATAAAACAAAATCTTATCATCCGTTTTGCTTACAAAATGAACGAAATGGATCTGCTGTTGTGCGTGGTAAAGAAACCATGAATCTTCTTGGTTTGATTCTTCGTATCAGACTGTGATCGGTGCACAAAAGCTCAGAAATCATGTGCTAGATATAAGTGTCCTAGATAGCTTTCAAGATGGGCAGAGGTCTAAAATCCCTCCACACAGTCATATCTTCCCAGACTGAAAGACCTCTTTCTTTTGTATATTTCATTGATTTTTCTCGCGCCTTGTACCAAGAATCACGCAATCTGGTTTGTAGAAAAAAAATTGGATTTTTTTTTAAAAAAATCACATTTTATATTCAATCTTATCTAATGACGTTGTGATTCCCCCACTCTCCCTTGGAAATAGTGTTGGCACCATCCTCTCATTAAAAAATTTCATTGTACCGTCAATTTCATAAAATAACTAATTTATTAAAATTAAATACTGAACGAATTAAATAATAAAAAACTATTTATGTATATACTAATTATGAACTTTCTGAATCAAGCATCAATCATAGGCTTCCATTCAAGATTTTTGGAAACGCGACTCTACTGAAACAAAAGCACTTTTATCGATGATTTCATCGCCGATGTTATCGTACGAGCAACCTCCATATTTGTAAACCTTAAGTTCCATTTGTTCATTGAAATTAATTATTAAAAAATTATCCATTCTTGTTTTTTTTTTTATCGAACAAGAAATAAAAACAAACTTATATGTTGTCGTTAGGCTTCCACTGAGCAATATATTTCCCAATGTATACCTGCTACTCAGACAGGGCACCCCCTCTGCGGATTGCCCTTGCTCTCAACAAGCATGTGTTAAGAGAAGGTGCATATGCCTGAGATCATGGTCGGCACCTAGCTAGCGATTTATGGTCATCAAAAGTGTTACCAGAAGAACTAGCAGCGCTCCTATCGTCAGTGAATAAAGAGGGAAACAACGATATTATTTTTTGTCAGTAAATGTCACTGTAATTTATCAATGATATTATTTTCATTGATATTTTTATTTGTATTTAACAATTTTCTAGTAGTATGTATTTGATATGTCCATTAAAATATAAAATTGATAACTTCTTCTCAAACCCATATATTCAAAATTTTAGTAACAAGGTGTGGGTTCTAAATAAGATGTTTCATATATTTGATTCAAGTTAAAACTTTTGCAGCTCAAATTTTGAACTAGCTGTTACTGTATTCAATAACGAAAAAAGTTGTATAAAATGATTTCACGGAGTTCAACAATAAAATATTCTTTATAAAAATATCAATAAATATTTCAACCACAACCTATTATTTTTTATTACGAAAAAGAATTAGACATTCCCAGCTGCTAGTTTGCTCATTTTACTTCATTTTTAAAGCTTGTTCTTATAATTGTTACCATAATACTCTCATTTATTTATTTTTTAATTTCATCATTTAATATTTTAATATGATGAAATATGTAAAGCAAAACAACTACAAAACAGTGTGTGTATAATTGATAAAGGAATAAAAATTAAGTTACAAGTCATAGAGAGGATGATCGAGGAAAGATACAAAACTAATTTAACATTCAACAAAGAAATGCAGCAAAACAACTACAAATAAACAGCATCTAGAGATAAATGAAAATATTCCATCGCTTGATAAAAAAAATATATAATAATTATTCGAATATATATGGATGTAATATTTAGAATCTTAACTTACAATTTTATATCCTTTGTTCTCCACTCATGTAACTACCAAATAGGAGAAATATTTTGATTTTGATTTTCTTCCTTAATTTTCCCTTTTCTTCTCAACCCTTTCACATAACAACTCTTCATTTTCGTAGAGAGAAAAATTCTAGCTCGATATGGCACCTTTTCCTCAACCTCAACAAAAGTAAAATCAAACGAGCTCGCATATGTCATCATTTGAAACGAAATAGAACCAAGGAATCAGGATATTTAGAAAACTTTGGATGGTGTAATGGTGATGAAAGAATTTCAAAACAATGTGAACTGTGATATTCTGCGGAAATGGACGTACATACCTTAATTTAGTGCATATTCCTTGGAAAAAATTTAACGCTCTCAAAGAATATATCCCATTGCAATTTTTATATTAACATGTGTCAGCTTGATGTATGTTAAAAGTTTATTGCTTCTCGCGAAACAGGTTGTCTAATTACCCAAAACTCAGCATCAAACTGCCTTTTCCTGCGTGTATCCACTGTTCACAGAACATGATTGTGGTCCTCGCAGAATTAAACAATTGCAAAGTTTTCTCAAGATCATTAAGTTCAGGTCTAGAAAAGCAGAAGACATACTTATGGGTCTCATACCCTCAGCTTTAAACCTTTTTTTTTCCTTAATGAAAGCTGCTGTATTTTTCCATATATATATATATATATATAAATATATGTGAGTGTGTGTGTGTGTGTGTGTGTGTGTTTCTTCTTATCTTCATGAGCTCTTACATTTATGTAAAGAAACCACCATCCCAAAATTTTGAGTTTGTCTGTTTAATTTTCTATCTAATGTAATTACTGACATGAGCAATAAAACCCCAGATGTGCGTTGTTGGTGGTGGTGCAAGACTTTTGCTGTGTGTTTCTGAGACAAACAGCTGGAGAGAGACGTAACAAGCCCAACTAAACCATTTGGGGCTTCAGGGTTGGACTTCAAAACAGTTCACAACTAATTATAAAGTATTAAGAGAATTTAACTTAATCAGTAAGTGGGGGAAGGAACTTAATCTCTGAAAGGGACTTGGAGGAACCCTAAAATTATTTAAATTAATTAAGGATAATGTATACAAAACATTAATTAAGTTCTTGGAGGACCTTAGGAAAGTTATACAGTACTTCCTGTTTTTCAACTTTTTCCATCTTAAGATTCCTCCTCTATCCCACTCCTCATCTCTAGTGGGCATCTCTGCTGATCTGATCTAGATTTTCTGAATCGAGAGCTTTGTTATAGTGGGCTATGGACCAATCCGAGAAAGTCTACTATGCATTAGGAAATAAAAAAACTGCCTCCATTGTATCTTTTTGCAGTTTGTTTAGGGTTTCGTTAACCCATATATAGTAGATTTTTCTGCATTTGGAATACTCCTTTCCCAGTTGTATTTTTTTAATTATGTGCTATTCTACCACTTGACTGAGAAATCTTTGCTCTGAACGAGAGAGCTCTTTTATTTTTTCTGTTTTTGTAAATCACAGACACGCAGCAGTCTGATCCGGGAGATTGGATTCAACAATGTATCTTTTGAAAATCACTTCCAGAAAAATCTACTTCATTTAATGAGCAGGTCCCATGAATTCAATGGTTGAATTCTTTTCCCAGAAGATCTTGGGAAGAATTTGGTAAAATTAGATTCAGAAACCTTTGAAGGCTTAGTGTAGTTTGGTAAATAGGTTTGTTCCTCGTATTATTATCCGGGTTGGAATTTTAGAGAAGGTGTGAAAACAATAATTTATTGTGAATATCTTACTTGATAACATATGAAAGGATTTAATCTCGACGGGCTAAAACTATCTCGAGGGCTTTACCGTTAAGACAAAAAAATAAATAAAAAATTTCACACCAAGGTGTAATTAGAAAATCCGGTGGAAATAGAGATTTTAATTAGAAAACCTTTTGTGAGTGCATGACTGAACTCTGCGGAAGGTATAATTAGAAAATCTGGAAGCGGAAATTAAATTTAATTCTAAATTCGTTGCATGAAGTGAGGAATATGAAAACAATAGATAGTATTTTACACGTTTAAAACATTGAAATAGATGATCTACAAATGTATTCCAATGAAATTAATGTTGGAAAAACTATGTGTTAAGAACATGGTTAATTAAGGTATTTGAAATCAAATTAACATATTAAATAATATTTAGTTAGTATATTTTGATAAAACTCAAAAAAAATTTAAGAAATTATATCCTCATAAAAAAAAATTTCTTAATATTTATAAAATAAAAAGTTATAAAGTTAAAATTAAACTTGAAAAACACCAAGCTACTTTTAGGAGGATGAGTCCTAAGCAAAGGGAATTTTGGACTCCAAAACCCACATGTACACGCATCGGTTTGTGCTTGAGCATGGTTCATAAAAAATTATTTTTTCAATCTATTAATTTGTCCAATCTATTGAAGGAAATATTTGATTAATTTTTCCACAACTCTTTCAACTTCAACTCAAAAGTTACATGATTTAATTATAGTTTATTATAGGCAATTAAAGCTGTTAATGACTTTAGCTCAAAAGTTATAAGATTTAATTCTAGTTTATTATAGGTAATCAAAGTTATTGTAGTAAAGAAGCCCATCAGCTTTTAGTCATAATGTTTTCTTATGAAAAAAGGTTGAAAAAGAGTGTTTGGGGTTGGTGATGCGTTGTTCAGAGTGACATCGTCACCTCCGCCATTGTTGTCGAGTGAGTTGGGTGTGACTGCCATTATCATGTATCTCCTGGGGCACTGTACTTGGGCTCGGAGCAGGTGGACTTTTTTCTTCTGTGCTTAGAGGCGAGGTCATGGCTTTTTTAATCCTTTTTTTAATAAATAATTAATTGATTTTTTTTTAAATCAATCATATTAGTACAATATATTTAAATATAAATATATAACATTTGCATGATATAAATACTATAACATACAAATTAAATTTAAAAAATTCCAAAATAAACATTCATTGAATTTAATTATGATTATTGGAAAAAAGATGTATACTCGCAGTTAAATATAAAAAAGCACTAATTAATTTTGTAGTAATCACATTAAGGATTATGAAAATTTTTCTTGATTTATAGAAAATGGATTCCATATCTTCAGATCATTCTTGTAGTACATGATTAAGAAATTATTAGGCATATGAAAATTAAGTATTCTAAAATTTGGGAATAGAATAGGAACAATTTTAATTTCCAAAAAGCTAGGGGTATTTGTAATGTAAGCATAAGCTAAAAACAGCTACAAACAAATAACACACATATATATATTTTTATGAGTTAAAGGGTTTGTAGATAAGAAATTTAAATTCATAAGTTTATTCTCTCTAAAATAATAATATTAAAGTCTCCTTTTTAAATATGTCAAAAACTCTACCACAATTAAAAAATAAAAAAAATCTAAAATTACAAAGAAAAGAAGCGAAAATCCAAAAATAACAAGAAAATTTACAAAAACTTGCAAGGTCGAGGGCCTAGAGCTAAATTTTTTAAATCTAATAATCCGAAAGTCGAAGTAGCAATTCCACAACTATTTTTAGAAAAATAGCCTCTAGAAATTCCTGTAAAAAATTGAACATAATCCAACAATTAAATCGAAAGTTATGATCTTTTTAAGTCATCATTCTTATTTGACATGACTAGATTTTTTATTTTTTTTTTTAGATTCGAGGAAACCCCACTTCCCGGAAAGCGTACTTTGTGGGCCCAGGTAAGTGAGTAGAACCTCGGCTGTCCCAGGCTCTTACAAGAGGTGCACGCCCTGACTCAAATTCGAGACTTGCTGTGCAGATTTCAAGCCCTTTGCCACCAAGCTACGTTCCTTGGAGACCATGACTAGATATTCTTTTAAATGTAAATCTATTCTACCAGTCTATAAATATATTTACTAGATCTTTCATTTAATCTATTCGGAATAAATCATCTTTTAATTACAGCATACTTACATGCTTAAAATCTCTTGTTATGCAAGCTCGACTAAATCAATTTGCCAAACAATTGTCACTTATGAATGCTATATATATATATATATATATATATATATATATATATATAGGCCAATGAAGACCGGATTCCAATGCTAGTCTTGTAGCAGCAACAGTGCCAATCCTGACCTTTAATGGAGGAGAATTCCATGGTTTTTTGTCTTCCTCTAGTGTAGCAAGCCAAAATACAAGCCCTTCCTTGTAGTGAGAAAACCAACAAGAAGAAAAATCTTGGAAAGAAACGAAGAGCTTGGAAGGGGAGGAAAAGGGACAGAAATTAAGACAATCTAACTTTGTTGATTATTTCAATCTTTTGAGTTTCAAATGTCAAATATCACAGGTGATGAAGGGAGCTTCTCTTCAGGAAATACTGGAGAAAAGGTCCAACAGCTTCAAGAAAAGCAGCAACAACAGGCACAAAATCATTTCCATGGCTCAAACTCATCAGGACCTTCAGCTGCTACTAGCAGCAATGGGTCTATCTCCAAACAGCAACACCAGCCGGTTAAGAAGAAAAGAAATCTACCAGAAACTCCAGGCAAAGTCAACCTTATATATTGGTATTGCTCTTAGATGCAAATTGCGTACATATTTAATTCTGATATATCGGCATTATAATAAATTCGATGAATGAGATGGGTTGTTTAGCACAGTTTTTTTTTTTTTTTAACTAAGCTGTTGGCACAGTTGGTTGATTACTGTCTATCATTGAATTTGTCATGTTCAATGCAAGCATGCAAATCAAGGAGGGTTTTTTTTTTTTTTTCTTCTATCAACTTTATAAAAAAAACAGAAAATTAAATTGGATTTTAAATTTTCGCTTTAACTTTCTCACCTTGAACCAAGGCTTCTTTTTTCTTTTCATTTTTTTATTTTTATTTTTATGTTTTGAAAAGAGATGTTAGATGAATTGAAAGGTTCGATTATTGCTTTGAGATTACAATAACTGGTAAGAACTGTACTACTGACTTCAATCTTTGTTTCCAACTGTACTTCAAAGAATAGAGCCATGGATTTTACCATGCATAGAAATTAATAACATCACGTACGATCACCCTCGCCTGGACCATAAGTTAAGCTTTTTCTTCCTTCGTAGTTCGTATGGTATAATAATCAAATTCTTTTTCAGAGAAATAAATCTGAATGAAAACAGTGATTAATTACTAATTAACTAGTCTAGCTTTTATGAATCAGATCCTACTGCTGAAGTCGTTGCTTTATCACCAACGACCCATATGGAAACAAACCGTTTTTGTGTGTGAGATATGCAACAAAGGGTTTCAAAGGGACCAAAACCTGCAATTGCATAGGAGAGGCCATAATCCTCCATGGAAGTTCTGGCAAAGAACTGCCACTGAGGTGAGGAAAAGGGTCTGTATATGCCCTGAGCTAACATGTGTTCACCACAACCCGGCTCGATCAATAGGAGATCTAACTGGCATTAAGAAGCATTTTAGCCGAAAAAATGGCGAGAAGAAATGGAAATGTGACAAGTGCTCGAAGAAATATGCAGTACAATCTGATTGGAAAGCTCATCAAAAGACATGCGGTACGAGGGAATACAAATGTGATTGTGGAACCATCTTTTCCAGGTTAGCAAAAAAATTAAAAATTATCATGGAAGAAAAACATGGATCTAATTTTTATTTTTTTTAATGATTATGGTCTTTTTATATGCATGATATAAATTATAAGTAATTAATTATATTTGGGATGTAAGTAAATTTTTAAGTTGTCACATGGTAATTTCTGAAGTTGCAGAGCCACATATTCATGCTGCCAAAACCAGTTCAAACTCTGTCTGATATTGTACGTAGATTTTTTTGCAGAAGTTATGGTAAAGATGTGAATTATGGTCACTTTCCACTTTCCAGATAGAAAATATGTTTGGAATGGCCAGAAAATTGATAAATTTTGAACATTCAAGTTACAAATCACTAATCTTCAGTCTCATATCAGTATTTTAACTCCTAGATAGCAGCCTAACGTGACCCCACTGCTACCAATCATGCAGAAGAGATTGCTTCATCACCCACAGAGCTTTCTGCGATGCGTTAGCAGAAGAAAACAGCAAAGTAAACCAAGGAGTAATGGCCAACATGGGTTCAAACTTGCAAAACCAAATGTCAGAGCCCATGTCTTCAGTGTTGAGATGTAATTTGTAATTTTCAATGTCTTGAGTGATTGTTTTTATGAGTCAAAGAGCTCTTTGTTTTCTCTAGATCTTGGAAGTTATGGAGTTCCTTGTTTTCCTCAGTCGAGATTGTCTATCAATACTATATAATGTCTTTCACATTCTGTCATGTAATCAGAACAAAAATAATAACAGAAGTCTATGGTATGCAGCAGCTCTACCAATTATTTTATAAAACACAAACTCTTTATTCATTTTATTCTGTTGCCGCTATTTATTTCCAGCATTCAATGCCCTTGAGCACCAACACTAGCACATCAATTGGGATGCCATATTTCAATAGCTTCGACCCCAAGAACTCCCTCAATTATCTCCCTCAAGAACTCGTGCCAATTCCATTCAAGTCCATGAACATGGCAGGGGGCATGTTTTCGAGCAGCTCGGGCACTCTCTTCGGCAGTCCAAGAAGCATTTCCTCAACTTCTAGCCTCCAACTCAGTTCCAAGGGCTCATCTGAGTTACATTATCTTCAAGATAACAAAAACGGTTGCCAAATTTCGGCCTCTGCTCACATGTCAGCGACAGCCATGTTGAAAAAGGCAGCACAAATGGGTGCCAGTGTGCCACCGCTAGCAAAAGTATTAACTCTCCCGTGATGCAAAAGAGCTTTGCCAGTAGCATGGAAGGTCCTCATGATCAGCTTTCTTCTATTAAACCACCAACTTATGGTAGGATTCAGCAGTATAACACCTCCTGACCACCTCCCACTACAAGCGTCGGGTCAAACTAGCATGGTTGGAATCAATGGCGTTGGAGGATTTAGTAACCAGTCCTTGCAAAGAGGGCCACAAGAAACCTCACAGATATTTGACACTAGTGGTACAGGTAACTGAGCAATGAATGACATGGAAATGTTTACAGGTGTGTTCATGAGTAACGACCAAAATCCAGGGTTCATAAGAAATATGGAACAGGAGGATAGTGGCGGTTCTAGTTTGATACACGGAAGAAATCCATTGATGGAGGCATGGAGCGGAATCCAACAGGACCTTCAAGGTTTGCTGGTACGTCTATTGAAGGTGGTGAAATGATGACTCGTGATTTCATGGGGGTTGGAGGAGCAAGCCCAACAAATTTGCATGATCAAACGACAGCAGCACCAACAGAGATTGGAAATGGAAGGGATGAGCCAGCAGCAAAGAATGCCGATGATGAATCCCTTTCAACAACAGCCCTCACTTAGGGAATCAGCGATGGAAAAACCTTCTATATGGGATGTTTGACACTTACAATATATCAGCTTCTTCCGGCATCCATCATGGAGCTATTCGCCCATGGCTAGTAGAAGGGTCTGTGGCCATGAAACGTTGAGGTAGGGAGTATAAATGGGCTTTGAAAGGCTCCACGTTCATTTTAGTGGACGTGGTATCTCGGGCCTCTGTTTAGAATTCATAGGCCACTGGTGCATAATTAATTACAAAAATGCTAAGTTATCAGTAAGTCTTATGTGTCTTTTTTTCTCTCTCTCTTATCAACTTTGTTAGAAAAAAAAAAAAAAAAACAGCAAAGGTTGAAATCTCAACTTGACCCAAAACCAAAACTGAAACTGGGCTGATTGGTCCGATAACGGGCTGGTCCCTAAATTATTTATGGTACTGGAAGCCCATTAACTCAAGCGATAAACCCTAACCCTAACCTGAAGCTCGAGCGCCGTTTTTGAGAGAGGCTCTCTCTCTCTATATATATATATATATATAGATGAGCAGCAAGGCAGGTAAGAGTAATATCGCAAGCCTCCCTCTCTCTCTCTCTCTGAATTTTTCTTCGCATGCAATTTATTTGTGTTTTGTGTTTAGTATTTGGATGAGGAAGAGCACGTATGGGTCAGTGATGATGAGAACTACCTATTTTATGATCTTCTTGTGATTATAAAACACCAATGGATCCTTCTGAGACCTCTACTCCTTCTTTTTTCTCATTCGTTACAATTTCTTGGTTATAATTCCTTCTTTTTTTTTGTAATAAAACAAAAAATGTTGGAGAGCCATTGATGTGATGATATCCTTGACGGAATTATAAAATGTCGAATAAAAATTTCAGACTACAATTATCTGATCGCTGGCTCTCTAATCTATTCATCTCCCTTTCTTTGTTTAGTCAAGAAGTTTTTGGGTCTTACAAAGAGGAAAGGAAGTGAAGGTAATTCTCTCTTAAATTAGGAGGAAATGGATGGAAATTAAAAAAAAATTATTTCATAGTAAAGGAAATAATAAAACATGACATAATTATTTTTTCATAATTTTCCTTCGCATTTTTAAGTTGCTTACCCGATTTTCGACATAATTTTTTATTATTATTTTATTTATATATAATATCCATTGGATTCCAGACCAGGATCAATAATGTGATGGCAATTTAAGGGCTTAATCTTCTGATTACAAGAGATAAAAGTTCATTAAAAATGATGCTTAATCTAAACCCAGGAATTCAAATGCTGAATGCCTTGACGACCCAAGAAATTTTGAATATCAATTATTATTTGATCTCGTTATTTTTAATGGAATAATTAATAATCTTAAGTTAATTGAAAACATTTTAAAATAATATTTTTTATTTTTTATATTATTATATATTCAAAAATATTAAAAAATAATTTAAAGTTAAAAAAATATAAATTAATTTAAATTTTAAAAAAATAGTCTTGAAAAATACGGAAGCTAGGGGAAGTGCGTTTATTCCGAGCCTTGAGAAGGGGAATTTTCTTCCGGCATGTTGATTTGATGAGTTAAAAAACATACTTGAAAATTAATAAAAATTAAATTAAATTAAATTTTTTAGAATAAAATTGAAAACAAGTCCACTAAAAACTAAAAAAAAAAAACAAATAAAAAAAATTTTAAAAAAAATTCCAAACACGTGAGCCAGAGTGGCCTAGCGTGCGTGAGCCTCAACAAAAAAAGCCCTAGGTGCACAAGTCCTCCAGCTTAATCTTGCACGTGGTATTTTAAAAAAAATGATGGATGACCCTGATTTTTTTTATAAAAAAAAAAAAAAAAAACAGGTGAAGTATAGCTTGTTGTGTCCAAATTCTTAAGACCAGAGATTGTCGGAATGTTGGGCTAACAGTGTTTTACATCCAAAATCATATTTTTACACCATATTTTGATTTAAAAAACCTGAAAAAGACCTTAGAGACACAAAGAACCCAAAAATAGTTAAAATAAAAATTCAACCCAAAACTCCAAAACTTTCTAATATCAGATTTATTTTCTCAAGCAATTTGAAGGTAAAATAATACTTTATTAAAACTCTTCTCATCAAATGAAATTTATTTATAACAATAATAATTTTTTAAAATTAAAATCAGTATCAACCAACAATTTTCTTTTTTTATATCGTAATTTAGTGATTTTTTTTTTATTTCTTAAACATGAGATTAAAAAATAAATAAAATTTTGAACTGAATTTGAATTTTTCAAAACTAAAGGGATGAAGAAGTTTTTAATCGAAAATACTTCATACTTTTCTAGCCAGTTAAGAAATTGACACCTAATTTCTCCATATTTTTTTTTTAATAGTTTGTTTTTCAATGTCTTTTTTTTTAACAAATTTGAGGCAATTGGCCACTAGTTTAGCCTCATAAAGACTCAATCAAGACCAGGAATAAATTTTAATCCATACTCTTGACAAAAAAAAAAAGAGTAATGTATGAATAAGGGAATGGGGTTTTGATTAGATAGATATATTTTTCTCCTTCTTAATATCATTAATTTTTTTAATAGTTATTTTAATTTTCTTTAGTTTTTTTTTCAATAAACCAAATACCTAAAAAAAAAGATGTTTTTGGTTAAGAAAAAATACATTAATAAGAAAAGGAGAATTTAGAGTAAAAAATCATATTTTCTACATAATCTAAATCATTAATTTTCTTACAATAATTCATTTTTATTGTCATATAATTAAATTAAAAAAATAATATATTTCAATTTATTTTATTAAACATGTGCACATCATATTAAAAAATAAATGGCAATGTGAATACTTGGCTAATAATAAGCGCAAACAAGGAAATAGGATTTGGAATAGAAAATTCAATGGAGAAATAATAATATTAATAAGCTCGGGTTCGTAATTGTTAGTTTTATTTCAATGTTCCTTTATATTTTATTTTTTGTAAGGTTAAAAGCTGGATTGCAAGCAAATGTAAGGGCAAATTGATAAAATCAACTGGTTTGGAACTAAATTGATGTTAAGAGTAACATGTCAGGGACTGAATTGAGATTCTCCTCTCTTTTTATAAACTTCATTTCAATCACATATCATATTTCGATATCAATAGTTCCCTTTCCTGTTTGTCTCTGATGGTTTATGAAGGCACGCCAAGCTAAATTCCGATTCAACGATTCATTCATGGCTTTTAATATTATTATTATTATTATTATTATTATTAAAATCGTCCTTGTTTATATTATCTTATTAAAGAAAGGAAGAACTGCAACTTAGTCAAAGTATCACACGCTTTCAGTCAAGATTTAGTATCGAGTTACCAAGTACCTAGACAATTGCATTTGCTGTTAGAATTTGCACCGCTTCTTACCTCGGCTCATCACAACTTCACACCCTATATTAGCGTGTAAATCTCCGTCGTTACATTCACCCTCGACAACGGGTCCATGATCGGCCAAATCATGAAAGGAGCATTCATTGACTCAGTGCCGTCTTCTGTTTCCATTCCGGTTACGGTCCCTGTACCCAGAAGAATTCCGTTGCCTGGACCTATTATCAGGCAGGTAGTCCCATCCGGAATTCGTCCTGGCTCCTGAATGGTTTCTCCCTGACATGTACTCTTGTGAATCAAAACGGCTGTTCTCCGGACTCCAAGACTCCAAACCCTCATCACCCAAATATTCATTTCTTTCCCGAGGAGGACCTGACCGCAACTGTGGCTGCACAGGCCCTCCATATGGTGGCACATAGTTATTTTGATTAACATGAGATGGGGAATTTGATACTAAACTCTGCCTAACTCTCCAGGAATCACGCATTGGACCTACATCGCCAGTATGTGGCCACGAGGAGTGTACAGTGGGAGGTTCGTTTATATGTGACTGTAACTGTGTTGGTGCTGGTACTGCGGATGTTGATCGTGGAAATGGAACTGGCCATCTCTCTGGTGGATTTGATGTGAGAGAAATGGATGGAGCTGGTTTTACGTTGTTCATGGTTTCAACCCACATTGAAGGCCCAATTGCAGCTGAAGGGTTCGGCAGGGAAGTGGTATTGACGGGTAAATTTTTCATGGTAAAAACAATTTCTGAGGATGGCGTATGCAACATTGAAGAATTGGTGGGATAACTCTGTTGGGATTGGAGAACCATCGGAGGTTGTCGGTTTTCAGGTACTATGATGCTTGTTTGAGACAATGAGAAAGGATGGTGTTGGGATAGTATTGGCCTGCTTGCTTGCTGCTGTGGTGTTCTGATGTTAGTGGCTTGATTTTGACGTTGCACGAAGCTTGTGTTCTCGGCTAGAGGAGCAACGGTCGGGACTCCGGGGTCAGTGTATGCAACTCTGTTCCCCGATAAAGCCCGCTGGGAAAATGGATTCTTGTCACCTTCCGATCTCCATCCACTCTGCATATTTTACAATGTTACCCAATAGAATATTAGTATATGCTCATTGTAACCAAGGAAGAATTCTGTAACAAACACATACCATTTTATTTTTCTGTAATGTTATTTTTAGTTCAAGTGACAACACCTATGAGGGGGCCCACTACTTTTTTAGTCAAGAGCACAATTTTCACAGAAGCATGCATGGGACACATCAATCCACCATTCCCAGCTTATGGAAGATACGATCAATCAGTGGATGGACAATGGCAAAAAAATGCTTCAACCATACATCTTCCGAACTTTGATGGCAATTTTAATAGACGAGGCTGAAAGAACTATATGACCCATTTCTAGACTGCTTAAATCATCCAAGCAACTCCCATGGTCAAATCCCAAGTCCCACAACAGGTTACATTACATCTCTAATTGCTCAAAAGTTCGTATTTACCTTTATTTTAGTTTGGCTTACATAAACAATGTTGGGCTTTGTGCAACCCAGATTTTAATGTATGATTCCCCGTGAGATTTATATATTTACTAAATTGTAGGAGCAAATTGCTCTACCCATAGGAAGTTGACAACAGTTTAATGATTTGTAGCAAAATTTGCAATATTGGCCTAAATCACGCACCGTTCCAGGATTGCTTGACGGAGTTGGTGATGGAAGAGAAACTTCAACCTTCTCCTCTACTTTCCCACCAAGCCCATTTAAACTACCTGCCAAACCAGCCCCTCCAGCCTTCATCATATCAAGCAGCTTCACGGTTTCCTCACTTGATAAATTGCCGGCTTGGCCAGAAGTCAATGCAAAAACCAATTCTGGATTTTTTAGCAATACAGCAAGCAACTCAAGATCTGGTTCAGTTGCACTCCCTCCACCAACCTGAGGCAGGGAAGGTGCTGGTGATGGTGCAACTACAGTGTTTACATTTTCGGTCAGGGAAACCTGTATTTCTGCACCATCAGCATCAGGTGGCTGTTCAATTGGAATTTCTGGGTCAATGTGTCATCATAGTCCATCTCGAGGTCCCATGGTTCCTTGGGGTTAGATGGTAACTCCTGGACTGTCTGATAGATGGTTTCTACCTCCCTATGGTTTCTGTTTTTCTGAACATCAACTTCTTTTCCATTTTCACCAGTGCCCACTCTCCAGAGAACGTTGAGTTTTATTTCTGCAGAAAAGATAAGTGCATAAAAGGATGAAAAACCACAGAATGTGCATTGAGTTAATAAGAAAAACCAAAGGAAAACAGGAGTGGAAGAGAAAAGCCTAAACAAAATCAAATAATTATGCACATTTACAACCAGCAAGCAGCTTTTAACTCCGCTGGGTGACAACCCATGAAAAGTTGAAGACAGCAGTTTGGTTTTGAGAGGAATAGGAAAGACAAATGGAAGTGAAGGAGCTCAGTCACCGTCAATCTGCAAAGAGAATACTGTCGGCCTCTCTCAGCTTAGCTAACCACTAAATCTGGCCAAAGTCCAGTAGTGCAGAAGCTGATTATCCACTAATGTGAAACTGATTCTCTATTTATAGTTTCATAGATTTACAAATTTGTAACAAGATTTTCTCTGCATTGAGTACAGCATCCAGGTGTTTGGGCCTCATGCTGATAATATACAATCCCCAATCCAGAATTGATAAAGCACTGTGAAACTCTTTTCACTCATAATTCTGTGCTTGATATGTGCTCAATTCCAAGATGGGAAATGAAAAAGTTTCAGGCTGTATAGCAAACTCATTGCCAAATCAAAAACACCATATGGCAGAAAATTTCACCTTTACATTTCATCTGTTCAACATAATTGTATAAAGATGGTCCTCACGATGTAATCCAACAAACCATATTCAGGAGTTTCCAGGTTTGAAATAACTGACGTGATTTGAAACCATATGGTAAGTGGATGCCATAATTGGGAAAGAATTAAAAATCAATGTGTATAAGTGCTAAGATAGATAATCCATGTTCACAGTGCATATGAGCAATCTTCAGGCATTTACTGCATCAAGTTATGAGGCTATTGTCACTTGCTACCCACCAATGCTATAAAATCTGGTTGGAAGCATAAACTTCACCATATAAAGTAATTTGCATTATTATGACATTATGCCAAATTTTCACAACATTAACAGTTGCAACTTTCCTGTTGATAAGTTAGTATTAAGCAACTAATAGCTTGAAAAAAGTTTTTAATTCAAGCCCCCACAACTACAATAATAGTCTTTATCAACAGACCAGTTAGCATCTTCAATGCACATCAGCAAATGTTGTATTTGTAAAGGCTATCCACTTGCTGTATTAGACGGCTAATCCAAATGCTAAAATCATTGCGATATAATGGCAGGGAAACAAGGTATGGGCAATTGAATGGAAAGAGTCACGCGAGAAATTGAATATCAACATAGATCCAAAAGCATTAAACTGCAAATTTTTAAACACCTGTATCTTATCTATTCTACACATTGTTATACAGTGTAAAAAGGTGCCTCACTTTATCCACAAAGCATCTACTCATCTGCACTAATATAATAACTGATCAAAAGTTAAAGTAACCAACAAAGAAACACCAAAAGCACGTGTACCTGGAGGAGTCTTCCATGGGATCTTGACTTCAATACAAACTCCCCCCATGGCTTCCTTTGAACCAATTTCTTTCTTTGGATTGAGGGACCCCTCAACCTTGCAAGAAACTTCCAGGGGAGGCATCACAGGTTTCTTGTATTCCTCAATCTTCGGCCGAATATGAATTTTGGAAACTAGAGACAAACTTGCAGATATACTTGAAGGTCCATTTTTCATACCAGTATTTCCATTAGATGAAAGACCTGTTTTCCCATGCTTGTTCTGCATGAATAAAGCACGCATTTTTGCTTTTTGGATATCATCAGCAGACATTGGGCGACCTGTACTAACAGGAGCAGCTTTGGTGGTCTGAGGGCTTCTGCCAGCTGTTTTCTGGCCAGGCTGTTCCACAAGCTGAACTTTTCTACGTTCTCTTGTATCTGTTACTAGCTAAGGAAGGTACTTGATGCGTTTTTCCCGACTGAGAAACAAGAAAACTACAAATGCACATTCATTATTGAGGTGCTTCAGTAGTTCAAGAGAGGATGAATTATTTCCAATTCCAAGAAAAAAAAAATCTTAATTAGGAACTTTAATTTTTTAATGCCAGACTGAAAATGCAAAAAGATACATTGATAATTAACAAGTCTGAGACCAATTTTGAAAACAAATAGAAGTACAATCAAAAGTGCTCTTGCACTTCAAGCATTATATTTGCGGTGAGGTAAATTTAATCAGTAAAAATGACCGAGCACAGATCACAACTTTATTAACCATTCAACCAGAATTCCAAAAAAAAAACTGTAACCAATGCAACCAACAATATTTCTAAGGTTATGCACCCAAATGGATTGCTGAATGGGGTTTCTCGTCATTAAACTGACCAGAAGCCACCAACAAAACCATGGGCCACAGATATAGAAACAAAAGGTTCAAATTGAAACTGCTGACCATCTACTGCCATATTTATACCTTATAATTTGATAATAAGCACAAGCCATCAATCAATAGCCATCACAAATTGAAACATTTTGAGATTGTCAGTCAGGTTAATGTTGTTCATTCATTACATACATGTACGGAGGTGGTGAGAGAAGTTGCAGTATAACTTTAAGTAAGGTTTAACAAAACAAATTGCAAGGTAATCAAACCTGAAATAGCCACATACATCACCATCACCAAGGGAACATGTTTTGAAAAAAATCCCCCCTGCATGTGTTGGTTTTGTTTGCCAGCTCACCACCAAATCACCCTGACATTAGCCAGAAGGCTGGTGTTGAGGCTGCTGTAATTTTTCAAAATAAGTTCATTTCAGCTATTGATTTGAGAAAAAGCGACCGACATTTAGTCAATTTGGTGTCAATCAACCAACTTTGAAACACGGGTAAGCCAGTCATTTGCTACAAGCAGTGGGGAAAAAAGGTGGTTTTGCCAATTAAAATTCTACCAAAGGCAACCAGATAAGCTTATCCTAGTAACTAAACTCACCTTCCGGTGTAATATTAAATGATTTCTTGCTGCACATCATGTCATTTAACTACTACAATAGAAACATATTACCAAAAAGCATAAAGCTCATCAATCACTTTAGTTGATTTGGACTCCTTTCCTGGTAAAGAAAAGTACAAAATCCAGAACAACCAACCCAGTACAAGCGATTGCATACACAAAATCCTCCAATACTTCATGCGCCAACTCTGAGGAGAGCCATTATTAAAACATAGTAGATAAATATCAACTAAAAAATAATACAAGTCAATGGTTTAGAACTGCCCTCACTATTATAGTCACTGTAACAGCTAGCATAGGGGAAGAGAGTAGCATCTGTCAGTTCTTGCCATCCAAGTTCCTTAGGCTAAGCCTTTAAACCATAAGACTGTCAGGAAAATATATTTGACCTAATGGCGAACACTTTGACTAGGCATTTCCCAGACCTTTGCCTATATCATAAATAAAACGGTAAACATATCAAGTGGCTTTGGACTTTTCAGTTAAAAATACAGCTACAAGTTCACTGTATAAAATAAGCATGCACCAAGAGATGGGTGTAACTATATGAAGTAAATAAAAGCTTCATCCCTTAACCAAGGAAATGTTAATTCTATCAATTTTCCTTCAAATGCCAGCTAAGTTGCAAGGCACCACTTAAAAAAATATTGAGGATACGGGATGAAGGTGCACCTAGGATGTGCTTTCTGCTCAGATCATCTGTTGATGCTGGCAACAGCTTCAATGCTTGTGAAGACTCGATTTTCCTAAAAACAAAGAAATTTAAACTGAATATCCAAGCAAACACCAATAACATTCCCAACAGGCTGATTGTAAGTCAAACCAAAAAACATATCAATACCTGATATTTTCTGAACTTTCCAATGAGAGAGCAGGAACACCATCCTGTGCAGAAATAAAAGCTGTTAGAAAACTTCCTATAACATCAGTCCACTTTTGACCATGTAACGGACTGTGCATAGAACTTACAGGATTACCGATATCAGACTGCCATAATTCATTGCCCATAATTTCATCAATGCTGCACGAAATTAGTGCCAAAAGATGAGACTTGATTGAACAAATCTTAAGATTATAGGAGGTAATCTCATGAACTTGCCTCTGCTTCAAAATCATGTCCTGTGCATCTGTAGAGAAGTTTACGCCATAGGGTTTTTTCATTGCTTGACTTCTTGCAAACATTTTGCTCCATCTTGATAACAAAACCCTAGCCCTGTTTGATATGTCTGATCTTCAAATCAGATATATGAGATTCAAAATTATCACAAGGCACATAATGAAAAGAAGCACATTAATGTGTCTCATATCATATAATGCACAACTTGAAAGGATATCATCAAAACAGAGAACTGATAGCTATAATGAACTACAAGAAAAAATTTAATATTTCCATGTACATACAGCAGCTAATTCCTCCATTTTGCTTATTTGTCTGACAATGACAGAAGCAATCTGTGGTCAATGATGACCAGGCAGAAGAGCCATCGAAGTGGTTTACAAAAAATACAAATAAAAAACAAAAATAAGAGAACACCATATTAGTTTCAATATTTTTATATGAAATCAAAACAAACTGATATGAACTTCATTATTAATAACAAGGAAACAAAAATTCCAGAAACTGTCCTCCTGAAGCAATGAGAGCAATTAGAAACATTACCAATAGCCCATGGAGTTCATTTATCAATTAATAATTAGGAAATGACATCTGTGTGAGATGCAAGAAGCAGGATATAGGGAGGTCAAAAGGCAAGAGTTAACAAAAGCACACCTGAAGTCCTGTAAAACCGCAGTCTATTAACACCGTGAAGTATGGCTGACATGTGTTCAGGAGGAGCTTTATGTAGGGGCAAATGACAGAAGACCTGAATACACCATAGATGCAAAATACTAAGCATGTTTATGAAGCAAAAATGTTGCAAGGAAGACAATAAAATTTTATAACTACATTCAAGGTGACAATAATAACGCTCGTTTGTTCTTCAGCAGCAGCTTGACTTAACCATGTTACCAAAATCATGACACCACCATTAAATAGAAACCTGGGAACGTGCATGGAAAATATTAAATGCAAACAGAGAAAAAAACACATCTTGTTAAATATAATAGTGAGTTGAAAAGTACCAATTTAGAACAGAGAGAGTATGTATTTGCAAGATCCATTCCATGAGCTTCACCTGCCCAGTAAATGTTTCTTCTTTCCGCAACAAACCAAAAATATTCTCAACAAAATGTTTGTCTAATTCATCTAAACCAGGTAGCATGTTGTCCTGTGTTGAGCAAGAGGGGGCTTCATCAACTCTGGAAGGACCAGAAGAGTTTAAGGGAACAGGATTGTGGGCAACTGAGTCTAAGGGAACTGGATACAGACTTGCAGGGTTTAAGGGAACTGGATTTGGACTAACAGAAATTAAGGGAACTGGATTGGAGCTGACAGATTCCAAGTGAAATGGATTGGGGCTAACAGAGTTTAAGGGAGCTGAAGTGGAGCTAACAGAGTTTAAGGGAGCTGAAATGGAGCCAGCAGAGTTCAAGTGAATTGGATTGGGGGTAACAGAGTTTAACATAGCTGGATTGGAGCAAACATAATTTAGGGGAACTTGATTGGGGTCAACAGAGTTCAAAGGAACCAAATCAATAGGTATCAAAGCATCCGATGTCGTTAGGACCCCATTTTGAGGTTCCTTGTGTGCATTAACTCTAATAGCCTTCTCCATTGACAACCGAATCAGTTTCCTCACTCTCGTACGTTGGCTGGCAAAAAAATCCCGAACCTATAGATGATGCAACACCATGTCATGATCCATAACAGATACACATCCATCAAGTCTATACAAAGCCCTTATCTTCTCAGGCAATGCACTCTTTGAATGGTACTTGATTCATAGAGAATCAATCTTTTGTTTAGATGCAGACTATATAACTTAAAGTAAGTTAGGATCAAACATGAACAGATTGCATAAAAGCAATCAATATAACTGCATGTGTGTCTCTAAATTCATGTACATACATGCAAGAGTAATGAAAAACAATGTTGGTAAAAAGTTAATGTATGAATTTCGTACAAAACCAAACTTAAACATGAAGGAAGGGAAAATCACCTGCGTGACTGTAGCACCAAATTGAACACTAATATCTCGTGATTCCTTCTTACTGAATGCATCTTTAATAGTGAAAACTTCTTGCATATACTTGACCGCCTTAGGGTTTATCAAATCTCGAGGTCTTTTCCCTGCCAAATCGACTGGTAATGTTAGCAGTGACCGAAAACAGCCAAATTTACAAGAATTTTGATTATTATCAAGAGACGAACATAATAATGGAACAATGGAATCATATACATATGGTGTGTCATAAAAAAGGCAAGGCAAAAGCCCTAAAAACTCACCGATTTTTATCGAAAGAGCACCAGCTGCCTGCGAATGATTTCATAAAAGTTAGTTATGGCTAGGGAAAGAAAGCCGGAAAAAGTTACATATTGCTAAAAAAATGGGAAAAGACGCGCCATTTCTTGAGAAAGAGGATTGACTCCAGTGAGCTTGCATTGAGTGACGACAATTCTTCGAAGATGATCGATTTGGTTGTGGAAAACCTCTCTCTGCGAATCCAAAAACTTTTGAAAGGACTCGACAGAGCTCCCAATCTCTGTCTCCGTCAAATCCTCCATTGTCAAATTGGAAAGCTGGAGTCTTGATTTTCGAAGTACCTGCACAACTACGCATTACAATACGGTTACAGTGTGAAGATTTGTGTGATTTCTAAAAAAAAAATAACAGAAAGGCTTGCGTTAGGGTTGCTAGATTGGGGGGGTGCAGGCGTGGGTTTGGGAAATACAAACAAGGTCCGAGATATATTAAAAACAAATACAATGATGATTTTTGAGATATTGTTTGATACTATGAAAACAGTTATTTTTAAAATATTTTTTATTTAAAAAATATTAAAAAAAATTAAAAAAAAATATTTTTAATATCAAAACAATCTAAAATGATAATAAAAAAAATATTTTTTTGAAAGCATTTTTTATAATAATTTTACAAATTAATTTATAAAAAAATTATATATATCCAATATGCAGTATTTATTTAAAACATTGCTCATAAATATTCAATAAAAAATATGTATTTTTAGTTTTTATATTAGCTTTTTTGTAATTTTACAATCTAATTATTTTTTATTCTTTTATACTGTTGTGTCCAAATTATTATGACATTATTTTTTATTTTATTTTTTCTTATTTAAACCTATTTTTTATATTTTCAAGAGCATTGGATCCTATGTCAGGACTCAATTCTCTTGGGTCCGGCAGAAGGACCCAAGGTTCATGGATCTTACTTCAGGACCCGAGAGAATTATTTTTGGTGTTAGGATCCAATTCTCTTGGGTCCCACAATAAGACCCAAAGACTAATGGGACATGTGTTAGGACCCAAGAGAATTGGGTCTTAGGTTATAAAAATATTATTATTTTATTACTTAAAATTATAATAAAAATAAGAATATTTATAACACAAATAAGAATATTTTTTACATGAATACTTTGAATTATAAGAAAAATAAAAATATTTATAATACAAATAATTATATTAAGAAACCAAAGAATATTTATAATATTTTTATATTAATACTTAGAATTATAATTAAAATAATATATTTATAACACAAATAATTATATTTTTTATATGAATACTTTGAATTATATTTTTAAATCTTTATTAACACAAGTAAAATGATGGTTTTTCTTCGATAGCAATAATAGTATTTTTTAAAATTTATTAATGATAATAATAATCATAGTAATAATAATTTTTCTAAATTTATTAATTATTTTATTAATAATATTAATTATAATAAAAATAATAATATGTATGATACAAATAATAATATTATTAATTATAGTAAAAATAATAATATTTATAGCACCACTAATACTATTTTTAATACTAATAATTTCAATTAGAATAAAAATAATAATATTTATAATAGAAATAATAATATTTTTAAAATGAATAATGAATCCTTAGCAACCAAGCCCAATGCCAATTGGTTTTGCATTTGGATCATCCAAAAGAGTTATAATGAAAATAATAATATTTATACCTCAAATAATAATATTTTTTTCTATTAATAATTTGAATTATAATAAAAATAATTATATTTATAACACAAATAATTATATTTTTATATGAATACTTTGAATTATATTTTTAAATCTTTAAAACAATGATGGTTTTTCTTCAATAGTAATTATAGTATTTTTTTTAAAAAAGTTTATTAATGATAATAATAATAATAATAATTTTCTAAATTTTTTAATTATTTTATTAATAATATTAATTATAATAAAAATAAAAATATTTTTAATTATAATATTATTAATTATAGAAAAAAAAATAATATTTACAACACCAATAATACTATTTTTAATATCAATACTTTCAATTAGAATAAAAATAATAATATTTATAACACAAATAATAATATTTTTTTTCTATTAATACTTTGAATTATAATAAAAATAATAATATTTATAACATAAATAATTATATTTAGAAACCCAAAAATATTTATAACATAAATAATAATATTTTTCTATATTAATACTTTGAATTATAATAAAAATAATAATAATTATAACATAAATAATAATATTTTTGATATGAATACTTTGAATTATAAGAAAAATAATAATATTTATAACATAAATAACTCTTGAAATTTTTTTTCATACTGTAAAGAGGAAATAATAATATTTTTTTCTTTTTTCTTATTTTGTATATGAATACCTTTTTATATTTTTGATATTTATTTTCTTCAATTTCTTTATTAAAGCATGTTTATTTTTACATTTCAAAAATACTTTGAAATTTTTTTGAAATTTTGTTATTGTTTTCTTTACTTCAAATTAATATTTTTGATGTTTTTTTTTTAATATTTAGATTGGCTCTGACTGGGCTGCCACATTTAAGAAGAATATATTAAATTAGGTTCTGCCCCAGAAAGACCCAAAATAACTTTGGGTCCTGCTGCGGCTGGACTCATCAGCCTTGGCTCCTGCTGCGAGCAGAACCTATTAGTGTGGGTTATGTTCATAGCAGGACCTATCAGCGTTGCATCCTACCCCTTGCAGGACTTAATGCTTTATTTCTCTTGGAATCGGTTAGCTTACAAGAATCAGGAATGCTCGAAAGTGGCACTCCAATAGTTATTTCAATAGTGTTGGGTCCTCCTGTCCAACATGACTCAAAATTAAAAAAAAAATTAAATTTTTGTTTGACTTCAAATTAATATTCTTTTGATATTATTTTTTAACATGTTTTAAAAAAAATTATACTGAGATTCAGTTTGACTGTGTAGCCAGACTCATGGCTGTGTTAGGCCCTGCCTACAAGCACGACCCAACAACGTTTAGCCTTGCTCGCAGCAGACCCTGCCTCCCACCACACCAGGACCTAACAACATTGAAACCAGGACCCAACAGCTTTGGCCTCTACCTTCCACCATGACCTAACGCTCAATTGGGCCCTGCCTCGCACCACGCCAGAACCCAATAGCTTTGGGCCCTGTCTTCTACCATGACCCAACACCCCAATTGGACCCTACCTTCCACCAAGACCCAACGCTCAATTGAGCCCTGCACCATCAAGACCCAACGCTCAACTGAGCCCTACACCACCAGGACCCAAAACATCTCTGGCCCCTGCCTTCCATTATGACCCAACGCCAATTGGACCCTACATCCACCAGGACCCAACAGCTTGAGTCATGCCCAGCAGCAGGACCCAACGTTTTGGGTCCTGCTAGGAGGCCAGACCCAACAGCGTTGGGGTCCGTTACATTCAAAATTTGGGTTTGTAGTTAACCCGGAGTAAACCAGTCGACCCGCCGGATCAATCCATAACTCGGATGATTCAGAAAAAATCTGGAAGGGACATTTTTTTAAAAAATGTGTTTTTTCTTCTACCCTAAAGTGACGTAACAGGTTAAAAAATTAAAAAATAAACAAAACCTCAAATCTTTTATTTTATTTAGAAGCTTTTTAAAAAATATATTAATTATTTGATCGACGAAGAAGCGGGTCATATAACTATTTCTCTAACTATAAAGTGTTAAAATTTTGACTCATGATAGGATGTCTTCGGTGAAGGATTAGAAAAATCATATATGTGATCATGACATATGATTGAGTTTGAAGTCACGGTATTATCTAGTTTTGAGGTTGTTTTTTTTTTTAAAAAAAATATATTAAAAAATATATTTTTATTTTTAATTTTAAAAAATAATTTTTTAAAAAAATTGAAAAGCATGGTGTTTACTAACAATCATGCCCTGTTTGTTTTTGCATTTCAAAAGTACTTTTAAAAAAAATTTAAATTTTTATTTATTTTTTTCTTTGATTCAAATTAATTTTTTTTATGATTTTAAATTATTTTAATATATTTTTAAATAAAAATCATTTTAAAAGCAACTACCACCAAACCAATTCAATATCTTGCCACAAATTTATTTACTGGTTCTTTGGAAGGCAAAATTCCTGTGTAAATTATTTATTTTTATCCTTGTATTTTTAATCTATCAACGCTCATGTTCTTTGAATTTGTTAAATTAAATCTTCTTTTCGATTTTTTTTTTCTTTCAATAAGCTAACTTCTTTTAAATCTCAATATTAACTATACATATAGATTAATAAATATTTTTCACATGACCTTCCTTTTTATATTCATATAGGTTTATTTATCACCCAGCAAAATTGTCTTATAAAATATATTAAAAATAGATAGATGATGACTTCTACATGTTTAAAACTAAATAAATCTAAATAATAAGTCATATAATAAATGAAAATATCTAATAACGCTACATATTATTAGCATACATTGAAACTTGACAAAAAATTTGTCATTAATTGAACAATTTTACAGAGAACATAAAAAATTATTTAAAAAAAATTAAAAACACGAGGATAAAAATGAACAATTAACACAGATGATGGATAAATTTATGGTACATGCCTAAGTCAAATACCCAATGTGTTTTTTTTTTTAAAAAAAAAAAATGATAAATATTCATGTATCTACATTTGCTTCCTGCGTGGATTCGACTCTGTTCTACAAAAGTGAGGGAGTATATCCAATATTTTAAAGATCAGCACAAACATGCATGCATCTACGCATAACAGCCGCTACAAAGGAGAGGAGGGGGAGGGGGAGAGAGAGTCAGAGGTGATCACACACTAGAACAATGAACAATCCAACTAATGTTTACAGCTATTGTCAACCCACAAACCTTCCAGGGCATAACCTCGTCTCATGCAACAGTTAGGTTATTTTTCCACCATTAACTCTCCAACTTCTACCTAATATCTCTCTATTAACAAAAGGGAAAAAAATGGTTCAAACTGCAATTACAGAAGCTCAAGAGGGTAACCTGCAAAAACGAAGAAAAAATAGAATAAAAATTGATGATTGAGAAGAACGGAAAACAAAATCCTGCTCATTGAATGGGAGAAATAAAAAAAAAGATGAAGGAAAAGAGTAGGGTAGCCAACCTGAGAATGCCCTGTCATCTTTACATAGTGCTTGGACCGAAGAAAGAGTGGTCTCTGACGGTCAAATTGAGACCATGATGTTAGCGGCGCATATATTACAATTTTTCCTCAAAATGTCTTCCAATGAGTTGTAAATAGCAAATTAACACGATGGCAAAACGAGAACTCCATCCAGGAAAAATAAAAAACAATCTCCATAAAAATGGGATCCTCTGGTTTTCAGAATTCTACAATCCCACGTAAATTATAGTCGGGGATCTCTACCCTTATCCATTATTTCTCAAAGCACAACCATTTTGGACCATAAAACTTCCTTATTTCTACAGTCTCCAAATTCTCTCTTCTGCAGAAGTCTCGTGAATCGATAGTCCTCGGTTCCACTCTTGAAATGGCTCAAGTGAGGTCACTGTCTGCATCAGAGGGCAGCTGAAGTATGATTAAAATGAATATACTCAAAAGTCCAAAATTATCCTGTAGTATACACATGTACAAAGAGCACCGAGATGGCATCTTGCTGATAACTGATCCCTCAAAAGACATATCAAGCACCGCAACAGAGAGATCAGGGTGCCTTCTTTCGTTTCCTTAAAGGCCAAACCCCAAGAATACAGCAACCAATCAAAAATTCGTCCAAGGTTGTTATCATCTCCACCACAACCGGACACATTAGCGGCTAATAGCTTCAATTGCAAGCCGCACCAAACGTAGTAGTCCCTCCACATCTTGGAAGTTAAAATCAAGAGCTGTTTTAATGGAAGAAATGCCATCTCCACATCGGGCTTCTCCCAAGCTGACATTAGCTGCCGCGAAAGCAAGGTGTGACTTTCTAGAGGCTTCCATTGCAGAATTTACATCCTGTGCCTGCAAAATTACATTTAATGACGCTGCCATTCCTAAACATCTCATATGGATGTAAAGTTGTGAATCAAATAATGGAGCACCAGCTGCTGTAATATATGAAAGCAGAGTTTCATGGGTTGATTAACTCAAACACTGATACCAACGAGTTACAATTTCATGGCCTATGGTGCATAGAAGAATAAAAGGGATACTCTTGTATCAGAAAGGAAACACTAATCAATATACATTTTTCCCAACCAAACTTTCTGCAGGTTGTCATCAAAACATATTCCTTGGCCGATATCTTTATATTCCAATGCTCAAAGTTATGTTCTAAAGCGAATTCTTCTATGAGAAAATCAATCGACAAGTTGAGCCTTTTCTAACAAAATCTGAATATACTTACAAATCTGAGCAATCGCACGAAGTTGGGACGATTCCGTGCAGCAATAATGTGACTTCCAGTTACTTGAGGAGAGCTTACGCCTTTGGTTAAGGGAACCTTGTCTGCTATTGTCGTGTGGTTCAGGTTATCAATATCAGAGGCAGAAGAAGAAGGTGATTCACCTATAAATTATGAAACAAGTGTGGCATCAAAGCAATTCATAAGCACCCATCGAATGGCCACATTAAGCATTAGGAAAAGCTAAAAGCCCAAAGAGTGACAAAATGTTTATATGACAAATGAAATACGAGAAATTTAGGTGAAGCACCCGAGGATACAATATTTATACATGACAACATATATCAATGCAAAAGCATAAATTAAGCAGACATGAAACTTGGACACCCTTTCTTAAGAATCAAATGATTCCTTTGAGACTTGGTGTGGAAACTGAGAGCTGAATATATTGATGCATCGAACAAGTGACACAGAAATGCCATCCGTGTGTCTCTGGCAACATATTTAACAGCCCACCCCCACTCAACAGGAACACTAGAGAAATGAAAATGAATTTACTTGGATTGTTTTGGCAACACTGGAACCATGTTCGAAAATTATCAGAAGTGTATGCTATTCTTGTGTAAGAAATCCAAGAGGTCTGGTTCCAATCAGTGTCATACTTAAGATGAACAGTTTCCCAGCCTATGAGTTGATAAACTAAAAGCTCTTGTATGAAGTGCCAGGTGGTTTGGTCACCTAATAAATTTTGAAAAGCCAAACACAAGTCCAAGGAAAACAGTGACTAATTATCGTGTGATAGTCACAAGATTAAAGTAGCAGCAGGATTTATATATATGTACACACACACACACATATAAATATCAGGAGAAAGAACTCTAATTTAATGTAAGATTAAAGTAGAGATCATGGCTTGTTTCTAATTACCTGGAGGAATAATTTGTAAAGCCATCTGCAACTCATGACGATCTCTGTTTGCAGTGGTATGTGAGGAATAAATTGCCCTCATGTATGCAACCTCCATGCATTTGTAGGCCAGAGCAGCAGCAGCCATGTCTTTGGATTTCTCATATTCGTGAGCACAAAACCTAAAAACATCAAGAGGTTTAGCAAAGGAAGGTAGCAGGGTAGCAGCAGGAACTCATTTTTTTCCCATCAGAAATGAAATCATCAACGGAAAATGCAATAACAAAAGTCACAAAAACTCCTGGAAGAGATATATCCAGGAAACTGAATTCAAGTTGGAAAATAAGTTTGAGAAGTCAAAGAACAGACTAACAACCAAAATGGGACAGCTAAGAGCTGTGGTTCGCATAGTATGACACATATGCTATGTAGTCAAGTCATGAAAGTATTTCCATACAATACCCTATAAGGAACAAATACAAAACACTAATGCAACAAATAAAGACAATTCCCATTCCAATTATTAAGTGGAAAGAGAATTCTGTAGTTAGAAAGGAAAGAAAAATGTCACGCAAAAGGCCAAGTTAACCAAAGCAGAGAGCTGTTTATAGTTGAATCCAAGCTGGAATATCAAAACCCAACATGATGAAAGTAAGCAAGACACACATTCATGGCACCTGCATTTCCAGCATCTATGTGGCCAGTTCTAACTACTTAAACAACAAGAGTTTCCGTGTTGCAAGTTTAAACAGTTAAACAAACAAACAGAAAAGGCATGATTCCATGGTTCTGAAAACACTTAAGCCCCCACCCCACCCCACCCACCAAAAGAAACAAAAGAAGTCCCTTCGTCAAGTCCTATACTCTGACTTACTCGCACAGTTTCGCAGTGCTGCTGTAAACTTGCATTGGCTCTCCATTTTTGGCACTCTCACCACTACAGATTTCCAACAGAGATGCTCCATGAAGAAACTTCAGAGCTGCCTCGAAGTAAAGCCTTGTACTCTCAAGATTTGACCCGGCATTCTGCAGAAGGTAGTCAACATTGGAAAAGGTTGCATATCAAAAAGAAGACAAATTCTTAAAAGATCAACAGTAAAAACCTTGACACGATCAGCCATGTGTTTCATATTTGTAGCTTCTTTCAAAGCATTGTTAGCAGCCTGACTGGAAGAATCCCTTTTAACTGAACTTGGACCATCAAGATCCCTGACCCTGTGCCCATTTGATGAGGCATTTCTGGAACTGCTATGATGATGATGATGATTAATCCCATTTGGATCATTGACCTTTCTACTCTGTTTCAACTCCTTCATTTCAGTATTTTCCCCAGCAGAGGCATTAAAAACCAACATATTGGCGCTGTTTCCTTGGTGAGATAAAGAATTTGGATGAGGGCTGCCAGCAAGTGTCTCATTTTGAGCTCCTCCAGAAGAAGGCAATGATTGTGTCGTCCCTCTATCAGAGACCTTTTCATTATCTATCAGCACACTCTGCTTTGGAGTAGAGACTGCATCATGGTTGCGAGTAGCACCTACTTCAACATCCGAACCACTGGGTCCCCTGACATTTAACTGATTCACTCTTTTACTGTTATCACTCAACACTTGTCCTTGATACTCCTTCTTGTCAACATATCTGTCCTCATTTTCCTCAGGTTTGATCCCTAACTTCACTTCAGTCTTGTTTTTGCAATTTGTCGGTCTTACTTCATAGGAAGGTGCTTCTGCATTAAAGGAATTGGAAACCTTAACTTCATTTTCAAACTCAGAATTAAATTTCCTAGTCTTGTCCTTAGACCGTGAGGAGGAACCCTTTCCAGACTTCCTTGGACGCGACCCATTCACAAGATGGTGATTTTCATTTCGTCTTTCATCATCATGGCATGGATCCAAAGCTGCCGGTTTGCTACGATGAGGAGTGTTTTGGCTTAGAAAATCTACATCATTTGAGAGGTGGCCATCTGCAATATCTGGAGAAGGAACAATATGCACTAGAGTTTTTGCCTTCCTTGCTGTCCCAGATTGATCATTCCCACCATCATCTTCCCCATCTGAAAATCTTCTTGGACCACCTGGGGCAAAGAAACCAGCATCAACAGAAGCATCTTTTTTGGTGACATTCTTTCTTGCCGATGCAAGTTTTTCTGGTTTTGAAACTCTCATAGGTGATGATGAAACTGATTCTACAGGCGAGCCTTTTGCATCAGGAAAATTGGATTTGGTTTTATGGGAACCAGAAACTTTGGACGAGCTAGAATTAGCTGCCACATGTAAAGATCCAGAATCCCTCTTCAAAGAATCCACACCATCCAAGCTCCGCTGAGATAGGGTGCTCCCTAGGTCATGTCGTAGTTGCTGGTTCTTTCTATGACTACCTTTTTTGTCTGTTCTACCGTTGCTTTTACTTCCACTAGCCTCCTTCCCTTCGGACCTGGATACTCTGGGCTTCTTAACCTTCCTGTAGTCATTCTCACTGAACTCCTCCTTGGCCATGATATTACTATCCTGGAGATGATGCCCTGTGTTTGGAAGGGAATCCTGATAGAGTTGAGCATCATGACTTTCCTTCACTTTCCTCTTTTTTGTATCTCTATCATCACAGTTCCCCATATCCACAGACCCATTATCCAAGGAAGCGCGGACATCCTCCTTTGGATTTTTAGCAGAAAGTTGAGCCCAGTCCTTCTGATCATGCTTCATGTTCTTAGAAGTGCAATCATTGTATTTGGGTGGATTCTTCCCTGATGATGCCATAGCCAAACCATTGCTTGAAGGAGGACCCACCTTTTCAATTGCCCCACCATGATCAGACGTCCAATCTTCTGGAAAACCTTCAGTTCTGATTTTCTTAGAAGCTCTAAAACAATCTTGATCAGGGTCCCTTTTGCCTTTCCCCTTTGATCTCTTCGAACCACCACCTAGTGTTTGTTTTAGAAAATAAGTAAGTTTTATGCTTCAAGGAAAGGAAGTTTATGGCAGAAAAAGCTATTTTAAATCCAATACCTCGGTCAGAAAAGTTGTCCAGTCCTCTATGCTTATCTTTCGGCTTATGTTTGTGTTTCTCCGCAGCTAAATTAGACTTGCTCGGTTTCAAAGAATCAGGTTCGCTTACCACAAGAGCTGGTTTCACATCATTTAAGCCTCTATTTGTCACTGGTGCATGTACGCTTTTCTTTGTATGGTTTGACAACTGAATAGGTCCATCTTCTTTATACATCATATTTGATAACTCTTTTGAACCATGCTTTTTTCTTCCACCAGGAAGTGCAGCTTGTGAACCAAAATTTTGGTGGCTCTGATCAGGATGCCAAACACCAGCCACAGTTTCTTTGGATATATCTCCACCAGAAGTGTTTTGTTTAAGAGACCGAGTTGCAAGGGTTGTTTCATCCTCACTAAAACTACACCGGTTCATACCAGGCCTAAGGCATTTATAATTTAAAAATCAAACATCAGAGGAAAAGGAAGAGGCATTAAACCAACACATTTTATCTCTAACTACTTGATGTGAGAGGTTATTTCATTGTAACAAGTGTAAAAATATAAAAGGGTACTTACAGCCAGTCAAGCATGCTACACAGCCACTTTTCAGGCAGGTCATCAGGATTTGTACGAGGTGGAAGAAGTCGCCATGTTTGACACTTGTCACAACAGACCCAATTATCTTCAGCAGGAGCAGTATCAGTTATGGGCCCGTCTCCATTGTGCAAAGCACCAGTTGAAGCAGGTTTAGGAAATGCTTCAGATGTTAACAGGTTATCCACTTTCTTACTGCTTGATCTTTCCTTGGACGTGCTGTTAGTTCCATGTGTGCCCAATTCAACCATTTCAAAGCCCTCCAGCCTTTCCTCATAACTCTTTACCAACGTACTCATTCGGAATTCTTCTTGTTCTGGTTCCATGTCCCCAAAAAACTCTCTATATCTATCACCAGCTTTTCCAGAATTCTTTTGTAATTTCAAGTCTTCCGACTCTACTTTAGTTGTATAATTGTCAGCATAACTGCTCTTCTTATTTTTCGGTGCCAAAGACGAGTTAAGCCTCAAACTCTCTTTTGGCGCCTCAGCAACTACAATGCTGTGACTTTGACTTCCCTTTAGTTTTTTTTTCCCCTCAGAAGAGGACTCCTTAGCATGAGGTAACTTCATACCTTCCTGTTCATACGACATAGCTTTCTCATCAGCATTCTGCTTGGCAGGTTCTGTTGGAGCCTGATTTTGAGCCTTCCTCCCCCTTGAAACATTCGAGTCAATTTTGACTGATTCATGAGGCTTTTCTCCTTTGCGATGGCCGTCTTTCCTTGGGGAGACTGAATCACTGCCAAGACTAATAGCTTTTCTATCTTCCCAAACCTTTCCAGAGGACTTGGATTTGGAATTCTTGATCGACCCATTTTCTTGAGTGGATACTGGCACTGGTAATTCCTCTTTTGTTAGACCAGAAAAACCTTTGTCACTCATCACTCCCTTGGACACGTTAGATGCCCTAACCATTCCCTTTGAAGTGCCAACAACAGCAGAATATGAATTTGACAAAAGTGGAAGCTTTAAGGTATTAGAAACAAGCTCCTCACAAGCAAAGGTGTCAAGTTCTATCTCCTTCGATATAACACCAACACCAATCCCAGAATCCTTATTAATATCACTCTTTGATTCCGCTGAAAGTTCATTTCTTGCCATTGACTTTATTTTCTTCTCTCCAAACATTGTCCCATCACCCTTTACAGAGCTAGACCCATTCACTACAATGCAAGAATTTTCAGGACCAAACCTTGGAACAGACAAGCATCCACTGTCTTTAATAAATTTTTCCATCTCTTTCAGATGGAGAAGATCATCAGGAAGAGGTGATAGCAGCAGAGCTCCATGCACCGGAAAAGATGTCATTATCTGCTCAATCACAGAATAAAAAGAAACACATTCTCATCACTGCCAAGTGCCAACACAAAGTGGAGTTATACGCGACAGGTTAAAACCTGCAGGGAGATGACTTACCTGAAGAATATAATTAGGAGATTCCAGATAAGCATCTTGAGGATCATGAGACATCCCTTCACTTTCAGAGGGGCTGTCATCCATTGAGGAAGATGGTGAGACATCAAGCCCAAGACCACTGTAGATTGCAGCATTTTTCTGTGTCGACAAGTTATCGGAACCGACTTTGATTCGAACTTTCAGCATCTTCTGTAAACTAGCAGATTTCCTGTTTACACATTCATCTCTAGGAACAAGTTCCTCAGCAAAATGAGTGGATGGCACACATGCTTCTTGTTTAACCGTCTCATTCAAGGAGGATGTTGTTTTCAATACTGTAGAAGAAGGTTCAAGTCTTAGTGATTGAGATGCAGTTGACGAAGATACAGAGCTCCGGCGGCCACCCTGTTTTAAGAACAAATATTAAAATGTTCAAGATGGTAACTCCAAGGTAGACCAAGATTTAGTTAAAAGTTCCTTCTTTAAATCAATTATTAACGAGTGATATGCTCGATAATGAAAATATATATGTCTACCTCCAGTTGCAAATTGTTTGGAGATCTAGATGCATTGCGATGTTGAATTTTTGGTGAGGTCCTTGGGTGGGACCAACCAGGAGACCGCTGATAGGTAGGTAAAAATGAACCATAACCACCAAACTTGGCCCCTGTAGAAAAGTAAACATCCAGATACAATAAATATCAAGATATGGACTCTATTAATGCAGTTGTTTTAGCTTATATTAACCACACTTCTGCAGTATGTTGACTTACCCAAGTTCTCAGCCGAAACTCCACCTTCAAAATCTTTTTGAAAGTGTCCCAAGACATCTTGCAGTTTTTCATCCTTGAAAGAGATAAATAGAAGAAAGCAGTTGCAGATCAGGGAAGAAGGAAAGTACAGATATAAACAGGTTTTGTACTAATGGAAATGCCAACAATTGAAAGATGTGCAACCTTTGGAATAAAAAACAGTCCATACATCTCGCATTGTATACCTAGGTGCCACGAATTTCAACTAATTTTGTGAGGCAATTATGTAACAGGAACCTAACAAAAGTGAATTAAGAATGTTGACTTGTGGTTCTAATCCAGATATGGAAACCTAAAATTCAAGCATTCAAAATTTAGATGATCGGTTTCATGCCACTCAAGTGTCAGGCTAAAGTTTCCAAAAGCATCATTTTTTACACTTGCATGTATTTGCAGGGTCCATACAATCCCACGTCGCAGAATCATAACTGAGTACTGCTTTACAATAACTGAACAAGCTCAACATATGTTTCATGTCTCCATAAAAATGAAGAGGCCAAAACACAAACATTTCTCCATTCACTTGGTAGATCAAAATAAGCCAAAACACCATGTCTTTACATCTAAAGCCAACAAAACCTTAGCACTAAATGAAAACCTACTAATTTCATCTATATTTCTCTAACTAAACACAATCAAAACCCAGAGCAACTGTTTTTTCAAAGACCAGAAAGGACATATTAATCAGATAAAAATTACCATACTTAACACTGTAAACAGCCAGAATTAAGACTTAACATCAAGTTTTGGATCTGAAGCATCGGAGAACAGCAACAAAATAAAGTCAACAGATGATATATATCACTAACAAAACCAAACCTTCACAAAATAAAAATAAAAAAATAATAAATCAAACTTGAATTATTCTCACAGATATATATGGAAGAGAAAAACTTACTATGTAAGACAGAGCAATATCAGGGTCCATGCTCGCATCATAATCATCATCGTTGTTGTTAATATTATGGTAAGAGCAGGCCTCCCCTTCTTCAAGCTCGGTATCTTCCATCTCTCTCTCGCTGCCAAACCCTATCCCTAGGTCCTCTCTCCCATCTCTCCTCCCCAGAGAAATCATCAAACAGCAACAACACCAACAAAATGTAAAACTAAAATAAAATAATAATTTAAGCCCATGAATTCATAATTATCTCTCTACAATCCCAAACAAAAAAACAAAGCCAACCCATTTCACAAAACCGAAAACCCACCACGGATTTCCAGTGAATTGGACCCGATCACTAAATTCAAATCGGTACCAACCGATGTTTGAATTTTATTGCCTTGAGAACTAATTATTTATTAAAGTTTTAAACAAATGATCTCAATAAAAACAAAAAAAAACAAAGAAATTGGATTGATTTAATGGGTGTGGGTTCTCGCTTGGGTGCGATCTCTGTAGCAAGAATCAATTACCCAGCACTTTCTCTCTCCCCCTCTCTGGTTTTTGGTGTCTACAGCAGCCGCGTCTTTTCTGTGTTTTTTGTTTCTTATTTTGTTTTAATTCGTTTTTTTTATTTTGTTTTCGCATTAGAAGGAAATTGTTTGTTTATGTTATTTATTTATTTGGAAAAAGAGGAAGAAACAGGGCGATCTAACCACGGGAAGAGAAAAATAGAGACTAGTATTTACTCGACAATATCGTTTTTACACAGAATCTCAATTTAGTCCTTAAACCCATGTATTCATTTCCAAGAAGGTACTGGCTCTTTGAATTTAATTAGATTGGTTCCAAACGTTTCAAGATATTCTCAAATGAGGTCTCTCCATCAAAGTTGTATTTCAGTCCATTTTCTCTTAAACGGGCAAAATATATTTTGGAGTGTGTGAGAATTAGTTTCAATTTTTTTAAAAAAAAATTTAATGTTTTTTATTTTAAATTATTTTTTTTATTGTTTATAGATTATTTTGATATGCCAATGTCAAAAATAAATTTTTAAAAATAAAAAAAAATTATTTTAATATTTTTCTGAGAAAAAAACACTTTAAAAAACAATCGCTAACACACACTCAAACACCATCTTCATTTCATCTTACATGAATTTCATCAAATACTTGTAATAATAATTTTTAGTTTTTGGCATAGCATTCTATGATTTTTATATTAATATTTTATCTATTGGTAATCAAAATTGATGGTAACTTACTTTGAGTTGGGTATTTTATTTCTTAAAAGTTTTTTTCCATTCGTTCTCATATTTAATAGTTTGCAAGACATTACTTTACATAAATCTAAATAACTATATTTCCAGTCATTTATTCATTATTCATTGATTGAAGTTAATAAAATGACAATTTTTTATTCGAAATATTTTCATAAATAATACCTTTGTATTTATTCATATATATTAGTAAATAAAAAAATATTTATTGTGTTTATATTTAAAACTATGTAACTAGAAACCTGCAAATACATATGTAGTTACAATTGAGCCTGAAACACAACGTCAAAACATTATAGTCTATACCGTTAAAAGAAATAGACAAGAGGATGCGATTGAGAGATTAGGAAAAATCTTGGTATGAGTTGATAAAGTTTATAGATTTGGGATGTAATTGAGAACGAGTATATAAGTCCAGGACTAAATTTAATTTTTTCCATTTTATGTTTATATTTTGATCCCTGTAGTTTGTTTTCCTACACCGAGCTTCCTTGTCTGAAATTTTATGTGGTCTTTGACTCAGTGTTAACCCACTTGCACCACTAGCGCGTGCATGCATGCGTTTAGATTCATCTCCAGACAATTTTTAGCCAAGCCCTATCCATCTCAAGTTCTCAACTACCTTTAACTTAAATCCAGATTTGAGAAATTCGATTGTGTTGTTGTCTTACCTTTCTCGAATAAAATCTCCTAAAAAGAACTGGTCTGCTTTTAGGAGTTTTACTGTTTATTTTTTTTTAATCCAGTCCTTTTTTTTCTATTTTTCTTATTTTTTATTTCAATTTTATTTTTTTAAGTGTTTTTTAAAACAATAATATGAGTTATTTAACAAATTAATTAGTTCATATTAGAGTGATTCTCACACAATTTAATTTTAAATTCAAACTAAATAAGAAGTTGAGTTGAGAAGTTTTTTATATTAATTTCATTTTTTTCTTAATTTCATTCTTAGAATTTTTTTTATCAATTGGTCAAGTTGTTTTTGAATCGACCAAGTTACCAAGTCACGTTAAGACAACTCTTACATGATTTAATTTTAAACTTAAGTTAGGTAAGGAGTTGAGTATAAGGTTTTTATGTCAGTTTTTTTTTCTTGATTTTATCTTTTAATTTTTTTTTTTCAAATTAGCCAAGTTGCTTTTGGACCGATCACATCAAATGGTCACAGCAAGACAACTTTCACGTTATTTAATTTTAAATTCAAGTTACACAAGAAGTTGAGTCGGACGGTTTTAAGATTGATCCACTTAAATGGTTTTAATAATAATATTAAATAATTCTTTATGGTCTCAATGTTTTTGTTATGTTGAAAAAATTTTAATTAAATTGGCAGTGCGGCACGATACATGTAAACTAGTTATAGCTATAGAATGAAATATTATAATTTAATATATATATTTTTTAAATTTTACAACAATACTTTAGATGCTTTTGATTGCATTTTATTAATATATATATATATATATATATATATATATATATATATATATATATTGGAATTTTTATGATTTGTTTTGTTAAAATAAAGCTAAAGCAAATTTACATATGTTATTAGGTTTTCGTTTATAATCTTGAACTATATTTTTTTATATACTTAATAGATTTTCTAATTGTACGTGCAACTAAATGTAAGAAAAAAATTATTTGGTTGTTTATATATATATATATATATATATATATACCATAATACAATTTATTTAGAGGAATATAGCTAAAAACCATAATTTAATGTTATTAGATTTTATTCTAGTTACTGGAGGATAGATGTAATTGGCTCGAGGCTATATAATGAGAAGTAGAGTCCTCTAGTTTCTAAATTCCCTTCGAATCTATTTTAAAATGTAAATTTGAAAATTAATTTGAAGTGAAATATCAATTATTAAGCACTGAGATGAGTATTTGAAACCTCAAAGTAAATCCAACTTGTTTATAATATAATACAAAACTTGCTAAGAAAATATTCCAATGTAATTAATGATAAAATAAATCAATATAGAAAACTTAGAGCATCTCCAATGCAAAAAGTTAAATTGATAAAATGGCTTTTTGAATAGTATAAATATAACTTTTATGATTATGTGTATTCAAATGGTAAAAAGGTATTTAGAAAAATCATTTATATTTTAATATATTTTATGTTAAATTTATTTTTATATAATTACATAACTAATTTAGATATTTTATATATAATATAATTATGATGTTATTAATTATATAATTAATATGAGTAATTTATAAAAATAATATAAAATTTAATGAAATAATATGAAAGTTAAAAGATATAATTTAAAATTAAACTTAAAATTTATTTATATAAATATTTTTAATTTTCAGTTTTATATGTTACTGTTAAAAATTTAATTTTTTAAAAGTAAATTCAAATTCAAACTTTGAAAAAAACCGTCAATATTTTAAATAAATATACCTTTTAATTTCAGCTAATTGATACAACCGATGTTATTAATTAACCAGAGAATAATTGATTCTTGTTTTTCTAAATTTAAGAGAAGAGTGAGGCACAATATAATATTTTTAAAAAACAAGTTTCTTCCCTTGCTTTTAAAGAACAAACAAACACTGTTGACCAACGGCTATAAAAATAGCTGTTGGTAACGTTAATAAAATTTTGGCTATTCTATATAAACATGTAGAAATAGCTATTTCTAAATTAAAAAGCCATTTTGCTTTTTTTATTGCATGCTGTGTTGGAATGGTTAAATAAAATAATAAAAATTAAAAGTTCATATTTTTTAATTTACCTCTGGCTCTTACAAGGAAGATATTTGCATTTATTTTAAGAAATATATGGAACTCATTTGATGCATGCAACCCGTAAAATGCTCTAAATAAAAGAAAATCGTATGCTATAGAACTTTGTCTGCATGGATTGTTGAGTCTGGGATGAAAGTACAAAAACTTGACTCTCAAATGACTATTTTAAATAATATACCATATAAAAAAAATATAAAATAAGGAATTTATTTCCCTAAATCATTCCATTTTGCCTTGTCAATTAAGATTTTTAAATCTTTGTTAATAAAATATTCAAGTTGAAGGTGACACGCTCAAATATGTTCTCAAGAGGATCTGCATAAATGTTAATAATAAAAACTCTATATGTGCAATTATTCATAAATAAACTATCTTTTAGACTAATATTTTGTCTTTTATATATATATATATTACAACGGATAGTTTTTGCGGTTGAATTTGTGAAATTTTGAATTTTTTTTATTTCAAATTAATTCACTTTTTTCTTTTTTGAAGGCGTTGAATTTCCAGGGGAAATTATCCTGCTCTAAGTATATCAGGGCGAGTATATTTGAAGAAGAGAAAAATTTACCTCTGATGATGTATCTCAAGGCTTGATGGGACTTGCAATAGAGTTTTTAAAGGGCGCGTGAGCCTCTGCCTCATGAGGAAAGAGTGCTTGTCAGGTGGCGGAACCCATCATGTTAAAATCTTACCCGACATGAGTTTTCCTCGCCGTCTATTTCATTACATGAATTTGGATTTTCCTTTTTCCTTTTTCTTTTTCCCCACCTTTAACTGCGACGAGTGTATAATTTTGGAAATTTGACAAGTAGAAGTGAGTTACCCTGGTTGACCAAGATGAGAATATTTGGGGCTTTGGACTAATTTGCCCTTGTGGTTTAATTTTATTGTGCAAATCTTGGTGTGCTCGTCGACGACCTCAAACCTGGGAGGCAAACAGTTCCTGTCATGTGGGGACAGCATTGGTTGGTTTTTAACATGCTTTAATTGCAATTTTTGTGCCCTCCTATCCAAATCTGCTGTGTCATGCCAGTTTTGCATTATTAACGGGGGAGTACCCGATTCATTCTCAAGAAAAGAAAAACCTCAAATCACAGGATTTATGAGATTCACATGCATCGTATTTCCAGGTTTTTTGAAAGTGAATTCAATAAAGCTATTCTGCGAGAGTGTAAGATCAATGTTACTCTTTCTTACAAGCTTCATCAACCAAAGATTATGCTAAAATCAAAGAGAATGGAGCATGAAATTCGCACGTTTGTTCCCCCCCTCCACACAGAATGGAGGAGGGTTAGAGCCCAAATACAATAATAAACCACATGAGATAATTAACTAGGAGGGTAACATAAGTGAGCGACTTCTTGTAGAATAATATAAATTATATTTTAAAATTTTATTTAATAATTTAAATATTTAGATTGAATTGTTTCTTGTTCGAATTTTACTATTTTCATTTATTTAATAAAAATTTTAAAAAAGATAAAGTGAGTTTATGCAAGTTTCAAGTTCGAATGACTTTAACTTGAAGAAGTATGTTAAATAATAATATAAATCATATCTTAGGATCTCACCTAACAACTGAAACTTTTAAGTGGACTTGTTTAAAAATATAGTAGATATTACTTTTTAAAGTGTTTTTTATTTTTTAAATACATTAAAATAATTTATTTTATTTTTTAAATTTATTTTGAATATTAAAATGATAAAAAAAATTAATATAAAGTTAAAAAATTTCAAAAATGTGATAAACAGCACCTAAAAAGATACTCGATCATGACAACCCACTGCCTCTCGTGAATTCACAAAATAATGGACATCGGAAGGACGAGCCCCAACCTAAGCCGAAAATAATACCAGCAAGCAATTACTAGAGAATCATTTTATAAAACCAACGTCTTCGATATTGCAGGCTGAAGACCCATACACACACACACACACACACACACACACACACACACACTCAATCCTTGGGTGAAAAAAAACTATTATCATGAGAACTCATTCTTGAAAAAACAACATTAATCTTTCTCTTCATATTGCATTTGAATCGAGATTAAAAAATCAAGGGGAATGCATTGAGGTATTAGTATAGTTTTCCTCTTCTTAGACCATACAGCATTTATAGTGCCTAGATCAGTCCTTTATCAGATTTGTAAGAAAGCTCGATAAACTAACGCTGTAGGAAAATGGGGATTTTCAGGTGTTTGATTTTGAGCATGGCTGCAAGTCTGCCATTGCAATTATAGAAATCAAATGTAGGCTAATCGCAGGCCCATTTACGCTAAGAGTTAATTCTTTGAGAAGGATGCCGGATATACATGCTCTTTAACGGGAGCATAAATTTGCAATTAATATATTTTTGCACCAACTCAAATGGCTGGAATTCTAGCCCAATGACACCCATCGCCGACAACTACAAGAAAATTGATAAATGTAAATAAAAATTGATAAATGTAAATAAAAATACTGATGGAAACAATATTACTGGTATATATGGGTAAATTTTGTTTATTAAGTTGAAAATTTTAGTAAATACAGAGGAATTTGAATTTTTGTAGAAAATTGATAATGATTTAAGGGTACTATTAAAATAGATTGAATAAGTTTGAGTTAAATCAAAGTTAACTAATTTATTTAGTTCACATAATTAATTAATAAATGTTGTTATCAATATTCTATATAGGTTTGATATAAGTAATGGATGATCATTTTTGGATATATCAAATTTCACCCGAGGGGTTGCGCATGATGAGTTATAATTGTAATGAGGTTGTAAGTTTTATTAATTACACACTATCTAAACCGAGAAATATTAGTGAAGATGGTATTAGATGTTCATGTAAGAGGTGTAAAAATAAAAAGTTTCTCGATCTAGATGTTGTTACGATACTTTTCTACAAAAGAGTTCATGAAGAAATATTTGTGTTGGTTTGCACACAGAGAACCATATATTCTTTACGAGATCATTGTAGAAAGGATGGTTGAGTCAACCTCCAGTTGTAGCAATATGCATAAGATTGTAGATGATAATAATAATCCTTATAGGAGTATGATTATAGATGTGATGAGAATGAATCAGGGTTATACAAGTGAAAGTCCAATCATAGATAAAGAATCAAATGCAGATATTAGTTTTTTTTTTTTATGTTTTGAAAGACTTTAACAAATTACCATCTAAGATAGGTGCACAAATCACAATAAATTATTGGTTGTTGCATTAATATTCACTATCAAGTCAGATCATGGGTTGGGTGAAGCTGATTATAATAGAATAATCGAAAGAGCAAGAAACATTTTACAAGAAGAGAATTGACATTTCATCTGAGAGTCTTCATATCCACTAAATAATATTTTTTGCAGGTATCAGCCATAAACCACCTTGACTTACTAGATACCAAGTATAAGCTATTAACTACTTTGGTTAGAAAAAAATAAATGAAATTACTAGAATTAATTAATTAATCGATTATTTAACCTAATTACTTGGATTTTTTGGATTTCATTGACAAAGAATTTATCCTTACTCCTTTATCCCCTTTTTATAAATGTGCAATTAAACTACCATTAGCTCTAATAACCGTCCATACCATTCTTTCTAAAATGGCTATTAACTTCTTAAATGACAAGTCAATTTCTTTAATTTTTTTGGTTTTCTCTGCATTGAGTAATTTCTATAATTTGTTGGATGCTAATGAAATGGAAAAAAAGCAACAATGTAAAATAATTTGGTTTATATAGTTTTTTTTTTTTGCAGGATTTCTTAGAGACAAAAACTGCAGTTGAAAAGAAAGATGATTCATCAAGTTTTCCTTTTTGTTTGTCCGGTCTCAATTTCTCCACTCATTTTGGAACTATTTTATAGACTCTAATATAATATTTCTTGGGTTTATCAAAAATATTTATTGTTCTTACACGTGTTTTCTTCAATATTTCTTTTTGTATTTCTCAGCTAATTTAGGTGGCTGATGGGGCTCCAATGCTCTCTCATTCTTTGTTATTTTTTGCAAGTTGAATGGAATAAAGAAACAAGCGTTAGAATTGTGCAGCCAGAACTTTCTTATTCTTGAATTGAGATGGGACTCTGCTAATTATGTGAATAGATAAGCTTGTTAGTGGTCTTAGGTACACGAGATGAATACTGATTTTTTCTTCTTGTTGCAATGAAGTAGTTCCCTCGGTAGCAGATTCTTGGTTGTTTCGTTAATTTGTTTAAAAGCATGGTATAATGCATGGCCAGATCACAATCACCAGAAGCATGAATAATAAATATTCTTTTCAAATTATAGATCATTGTTTAAGTTCATGGCATGTTAACATGTTCTGCAGAACTTCATAATTCTTACCAAGGTATCTTATACAACATGGAAGCTTGAATGCTCTCTATTCACAGTGCGCTAAACTCATACTATTCTAAGTTGTGTTTACTGGTCACAGTACAGATTTGTGACTGTACTGTGCTTACAAATTCATCGATGCTTCTTTTGATCAACAGAGATTTTTTTATTTATATTATAAATTCATGATCAGTTCTACTGAAGTGGCTTTAAGTCTGCACTTTATATCCAACTCTGAAACTTTTTCCTTCATATTTTATACAAGAAGACGACAAACTATGGAGGGACAATCCGCGTTCATGCATGCCGAGGTTGGACAACTTCATGAATCTCTTCCATTGTGTTTTCAAAATAAATGTTAGATAATGTTGATACGTAACCAAAATAAACAAAGCTTCGACCTTTATAAACTATAAATGTTATCTAAATGCTCATTCTGATGATCAATTTTAGTTTTAGGCCGCTTCTCCCACATGTCAACATTGCTACTTAATTTTCTACCTCAGCAGCAACATTACAAGGGAATGCTTTCATTTGCTGAAACGGAGAAAATAAGCCCAATGAAAAAGCAGAAGCATTCCCCATCATCTTTTCCATAGAAAGGTAAGTTCCCCCACCATTGCTAGTGTTATGTATATACTCCGTTGATCATTCAACAACTGACTTGCAAGCGCCATCATCATCACTGAAGTAATTGCATTGAACTTTCTGGAAAGTAGATTTCTAACTTTTTAATTATATTTATTTCATCGTGGAACACATTAATTTGTTACAAATTGCCTACGCATGCAAAGCCTTTTGTCAAGTTGAGCTTACATCTTACCCAATAAATATACACCGTTCCCACTTTCTAATTCAGGTTTGCATCGATGTCCAGCTAAAAATGTCAATACCGAACAATATCTGGTTTAGTTATCCGTTTTACACTTTTTAAAATGCAATCACGCGGGCAAGTTGCTAGTTAATTTGGACTAGTTAAGGTTTCTTAAGAACAGTGAAAATAGAGAAAATTCATTTAAACATAAGTAATTATTATTATTATTATTATTATTATTATTATTTTAGAATAAGTCAAGATCCAAGTAAAACATAACTTGAAAATCCAAAACAAGCACAAAGCGTAATATGATGTAGAAAATCATAAAAAGACCTGAAAAACGCCTCTTGAAAACAAATTTAATTTGGCCAAAAAAACGGCATGTGTCAGCTTCGTAAGGAGGCATAAATATAGAATACTTGATCAGCTTTCGACCAATATATATGCAAGGACTCCGAATAGACATGTGACCAAAACATTTATGTCAATTTGAAACTAAGGTATTTGTTTATCTTAGGTGCTTAATTACCTTTCGAACTTCTTTATATCCATGTGGTCTATATATGAACTCTCGAGTTTCCTGCTCTAAGGTTATCGCGACATTATTATTACATGTAATAACTTTTTAAATTAGTGGTTGGATCTATGACTTTCGCGATCAGAATTTCGGCTGGCATGTACATTAATAATTTACATGTGGAAAATTCCATTCATTACACCCTTTGATTCTCGGAGTTAATAATATTCAATTAGCACAACACTTAAATTTTTTTGTAATTTATTTTGTTCATTATTAATGTGTATTTGGACTGCCACGTTGCATATACGAATTTTATCGTTATCTATCAATATATATACTTTCGTTAATAAAATCAAATCTGTATTTGAGAAAATCCCATCTTTTATCTTCTTGTTTAATTTGGAGTTAATATATATATATATATATATATATATATAGAGAGAGAGAGAGAGAGAGAGAGAGAGAGAGAGAGAGAGAGAGAGAGAGAGAACAGGCCTAGTGTTTGATAACACTTGCACATTGCATCCCAATGTGCTCATAATAAAAAGGAGGACGAGGAGGGACCCGAGCAATTAAACACAATGAGGAATTGGAAGGCGAGAGGGTCCCGCTATAAGTAACGTGAAGGTTTTTGGGACGTTACTTTCTCATGGTGGTGCCCGTCCTATTGTCTTCCCTGAACGATTAAAAGGAAGCCAAAAGCAGTACATATCAGATGTACATATCTTAATTTGACGGAATATCTTGATTGCAAGATTCCTAATCCCAATATTCTCTCTCACACAATTTATTCGATTTGCAGATATACGCGTTTTCTTCTTCATGGGCAGGGGTTAACAGTCCCGAGCCCCCATCACCAACATGGGTGATGGGTTCGGGATAAGGCATCTCGAGCCTATCTCACCTCAACTGAGGTCCCCGTTTAGGCTCGAGCTTAAGGCTCTAGGGTCTCATCACCGACAAAAGATCTTGGTTTGGGCTCAGGATTGAGCTTGGGGGGTCCCATCATCTTGTGCCCTTGTCTAGAGGCAGGGCCTATATTACAAAATAACCTTAAACTTTCATGTTAACAGACATTTTTGTACCAAGTCAATTTCCAGTTAAGACATGCCTATATTACAAAGAATTTTTTTTGGAATGAATATAATACAGAAATTCCAAAAGGTAGAATATACTCCACTCGATTAACCACATTGCTCACTCGATTCGATTTGACCACCAAATAATTAGATATTGACGTGGGTGGTAAAGGGCTTGAAAAGGCTGGGATATTCGTCAGAATTGGAATCACACCGCCTCGAACTATCCAAGAGAAAAAGAAGAAACCTTCTTGCATATTTTCTTTTTCTTGGATTTATTCCCATCAAAAGATGAACAATTTCCGGACTTTACAGAGAGCTTGTGCCACTGTCCTGCGATCATATTACATGACTGGAAGAAACTCTCAACATCATGAGTGTTCTTATTCAACAAAGATAATCACCCAAAATAAGAGAAAACCAGGGATGAGCTTCAACTATGTTCCTATGACACGGCACTGGGTCCACAGTTCACCCACCCACCCACCCAAAAGTGTACAGATTTGCTTCAAACACCATGGCTGTTCAAAAACTGCATGGATGAGGATTCGCGGGAGATAATGGCAACCACGTCACAACTGCATTATTGGGGTCCACTTTTCAGATTCCAAACAATGTACAACACAAAAGGAAATGGAAACACACAACGATCTGCCCTTCTTGACCGATATCTACTTTCTTGTTGCATAAGCAATCGATCGACATTCTTTTTCATTATAAAGCGAGGATAGGTATTTGGAACTTGGCACTGTGACAGTCTACTTGCACAACATCACTGTACGGCGCTACAGAATTTTGCAACACCTCACCAGGCATTAATTAGTTTGATGGTCCTTCGAATTTATCTCGCAGCAACTCGTACTTCTTAAGTTCTGCCATGGAGAGGGAGGGAGACAGTTCCACCAACACCTGAAAGGAGGTGACATTTAGCATTTAGTAAAAAAGATAGGGGGGAAAAAGAAGCAGCAGTGTTGTGCATAAGAACTAAATACTAAATATTTAATTGTATGGAACGGTAGGGCTGACTTGTAGATGCGACCATCCACTAATCAGAACACATTGCAAGCAATTGAGATGATCTGCTTCCAATGTCCAGAAACTTTTGAAACGCACTAGTGCATGAAAATAATGCCATGCAAAATTATATTGTATGAATGTGAAGGCTAAATGAAAAGGCTCAAATATTTAAAATATGCACTAAAATTAATTTTTTTTCAGAAAATGGTGTTCAACTTTAAAATATTTTATTTTTACTACCCTCAAATATTTTTTTTTTTCTGAATTAACTTGCATCATGAGTTTACTGCCATCCACAAACTAACAAAAAAAAAAAAAAAACTGATGTGACTGTATCAGCCACATTAGCTTTTGCCCGTCAGTTTATGACTTTGTAGATAGCAAATTGGAATAACTTAAAAAAGGAGTTTGTTCGAAAAGAAAAATAGAGGGGACAAAATCAAAGATTTTAAAGTTAAGGAACTACTTTAAGAATACTCAAAATTTAGCAGGGGATTTCAGTTTTACCCTGATAAAAATCAAGTACTTAGGCAACTCAATGCAACTTTTCTTCCACAGTTGATTAGTCTTTCTGTTCACAAGATGTTCAGCTGAACAAATTATACAAATCTTATAGTTTATCCTATTAGCATTAGATGGTGAATAATTGCAACTTCCCTTGTAATCTCAAATGCCATATACCTTAATGAAATCATTGTACTCCACAACGACAGAGTCAGCTTGATCAACAGCGGACGGAGATTCGGGATCTGAACTCAGAACCTGAGTGATGGAAATAAATAATATAAGCACCTCTTCACAAGAGCAGCTGAGTGAAGGAGAAAATGCGGATTAAACCTTGGGGGGGGGGGGGGGGGGGGGGGGGGGGGGGGTCACGATATATGCCATTTACTTTAAGATGGTGAATCAAACAAAATCATCAGCAATGCACTTCTGCCCTGCAGTTCTTCAACTACTACCCACCTTTTGTTTTGCAGCATGAAACCAAGCATCTGCACACAGGGCGTACATGTCTGCTCCAGTGAAGTTTGGGGGGCATTTCCTAGCTATCGAGTAAAGAGAGACATCTTGGTGCAATGTAAACTTACGGGTAAGTGCTTCAAGGACCCTGGAAAGAAAAGAAATCGGTAAAGCCCAAGAATGAGTGCATCACATCAATTGCAAATTCTCAAAATTGGAAGATCACTAACCGCTCCCTATAAGATGCATCAGAGTTAACTCCAACATATAGCAGCTTATCGAATCGGCCAGGCCGAAGAAGTGCTGGGTCAATAAGATCTGGTCGGTTGCTTGCCCCTATGATAAATAGGTCCTTAAACAATCACAAAGAAACATGGAATTTTATCTTTTAAACTAAAGGAAACAAGCAAACAATAAATAAATAAAATCCTGATTAAGGTAAAAAGACCACGAGTTCAATACCTGTGTAGAATCATTTAGGCCATCAATCTCTGCAAGCATCTAAAGAGGAAGAAATTTTACAACGTTAAGTAGCCATAAAAAAAATCATTGAAAACAATCTTCCTAAACCAGAAAAACATCTTCACCTGAGAAACCACTCTGTCCATAACACCCCCGGAATCTCCTGAGGCACCCCGAGCAGGAGCGAGAGAATCAAGTTCATCAAAGAATATAACACATGGGCGTGCTGATCTGGCCTGCAAAGAATGTGCTATGAACAAATTGCACATAGAAGCAAAATCACAACCAAATTGAAAGTCGTACAGAGAATAAATATAAAACTAATACTCTGATGGGGGTATTGGTTCAAAGAGGAAATATATTCTTACCTTCTGGAAAATGTCTCGGACATTTTTCTCTGACTCACCTATGTACATGTTGATCAGTTCAGGCCCTTTCACGCTTAGAAAATTTAAGGAACACTCTGTTGCAACAGCTTTTGCCAATAAAGTCTGAACTTCAAAATAAAGATAACGGGAAAGAAATTATGAAGCAATCTCTTCTTTTCAGATAATAACAATATTGCAATTTATGATGTCGGAACTCACTTTCCCTGTTCCAGGAGGACCATATAGAAGAACTCCAGACCGCTTACGCAACCCAGATGAAAACAACTCTTTATGCAAGAGAGGTAACTGCATATACAGCATAGATAAACAATAAGATAAAGATACAAAAGAAAGCACACACTACTAGTTGGAGCTCCAGTTATAAAATTATTTAAGACAGTTAAGCAATTTACAACCATTGGCAGCTGAATAAAAAACCAAGTGGCGGACAATATAATTTGCAAACCATAATGCATTCCCCAAGTTTACAATTTGAAAGAAAGGCCTAAGACATCTTAATAGCTGACTTCCTTAATGTCATCAATATGTTTGTTCATTCTTCAAACTTCTTAACCCTTTCCCACTACATACTCAGTGAAGATATAGCTAACTTCCTTTCAAACCTATAAATTTAAGAAACATGACAGAACCTGGGGTAGAATCTCTAGTTCTCCGAGGATTAAAGGGTGATGGTGGTGACAAGGATGGGAGGACCATTTTTCAATGTGTATCTCAGCCATCGAGCTAAAGAAACGTAGATACATCCTAACCATTATCATCAATTTGCCAAATGTACTACTAAGCAAAATAATTCAGATCTTAAACCTGGTCTGACGAGATTGTTTATGTTGTAGATAAAGTGGCCTACTTCTAATATAAGGTTGAAATTGTAGAACATGCTAAATTGACATGGGTAGAAAATTGAACAATATGACAGTTAAACATGTTATAAAAAATATGCTTGAATCATCTGGTGCACGACTTAAACTTTAGAAGAAAGATGGGAGGTTGAGTTAATAAAGGAATGTTTCAATCTATGTGCTTTTAGAAGCCAATAATTGAAAGAATCTTGAGCACAAAGCAATCGTGGAGGCCATACAGATAAATAAGAGGTTCACCTGCACAGTATCTAGAATTGATTTCTTCACATCTTCAAGCCCACCGACATCTTCCCATTTCACATTAGGAACCTGTGACAAATAATCAATAGTCAAACATCCTTCCCATATAAAACAAAATCACACTAAAAAATGAAAATATGACGTTCATTCCAAAGTTTGAAACCTCTAACATTATGTTTGGGAACAAAATAAGCTACAACTGGAAATAAGAGGAAAGAAAGTTAATGAAAACGTGATTTTCTCCTTTGATATTTGGATGGAAGCGATTTGAAAGGAATGAAAATCAAGAGAAAGTTTACAAATCTACAATCCTATCTTTCAATTTTTTTGAAAAGAGAAGCTTAATTTTCCCTCCAATTTATTTCCTCAAATTTCTCTCCGTTTCCAAAACAAGGCAAAGTAACTTTCCATTCTTATTTTTCTATAACCCTCATCCCTCCCTCCTAAACACCATGTAAGAAAAACTCTTTGTTTGATAAAATTGATGATGTAACATCAAGGTTTCAGTCACAATTGTTGAGGTAATTTACCTTTGGAGTACCCAGTGCTGTGGCATTCCTCTTCTTAGACCGATCCAAAGCTTTAGCTAAATATTCTTTTTCCACAGCCTGAGGCATATAATTGGATGATTCATTCTTCTGCAGTGATTGGCCTCCTAGAGAACTGTTCAAGTCTTTGGGCTTATCTTTGTCGACTTGAACATTTACCTTGGAGACTAAGCTTGCGCCAGCATCAGCAATGAGAGCATGCAAATCTCTAGGCATGAAGCCAGATGTCTGTCCAACCATGTCCTTAATTGCATCTTCTATCCCAGTCTGCAAGAAGCAACCATCTAAATCCATCAAAATCAACACACACAACAGAAAGAAGTATCAATATCAACACGTATTAATCCTTAATGGCCTTAACCAGTGAAAAACAAGTGAATACTTTAGCTCAGAGAAACTTAAATGGACACTAAAACAGTCCATAATATTTTTTTATGACAAATAAATAATGTGTAATGAAAAGCATACTAGAAATGGAAGCTTTCAGGTAATCTCAAAATTCCCAGAAACACACCGTCAAGCCACAATGTATTGGTGCCATGTACAGACAAGAGACTGACTTTGATGAGTATGCTTAGGATTAGTGAGGGGAACAATGGTTTCTATCATTTACTTGCAACAATTATCTACCAGAAAATATGGAGAAATCACAGAAAATTTATATTTTCCACATACATTAGAGAGGAGATTAGAACCACTTTGCAGTGACTGGGACAACATTTCAGCCCTATGTTCTTCTGTCAAGGGGCCCATACTTATCTCATGGCTGAAGCAACGCCTAACAGTTGGTGGCAGACCCTCAGAACTTTCAGCAGCGGCAACTAACAGAACCTGATGCCTAATTTTTCCAGTATCCTTGACAAGCTGCATCAGAAAGGCACAAGAATAAACATCCTTGACAACCATAATGAAGTACAGGTTTTACTTTCTGACTTGAAATTACTTTAGAATCTTAAAAAATGAAACTGATCATTCGAGTGGTCCATAGAGTACTTTAGTCACATACACTTTGCGTGTCCCAATTATTGTTCTATTAAACTGGCTGGGTCACCATAGATGATTTGTTTATAGCCAGTCAAATCAAACAACAAGAACAAAGCTACACCAAAAAGTTGCAACTTACAAAATAATCATTTGATTTTTCTCCAGAGTAATTGTCTTCATCTTCAGAGACTGGTTCAGTAAACTCCCTAATAACTGATGCAACTTCAGAAGAGAGGCCAACTTGATCATTTGGTGAACCCTCATGCGACATCAAATTTCGAAAGAAATCAAAATGGCGGAGAAGAAGAATTGTAGGTGAGTATCTGTCACAGGCAGAACAATGTTGAAGAGCATGCTAGATAAAGAGATGTCACCACTGAACTTAGATAAGTAAAAAATGACAACAAAACTATTGATGCAATCTCTTAGATTCTGCTGAAAAGCCTCCAGTTTAATGGCTCAGTAACACTTCAGTTAAATGGGTGATTAGGATGTCTGGTATTGGAAAATGTGGAATTTGGAACTACCATGGAGTAAAACCAAAACATCACCTATTCAGAATTATTTTAATGAGGGATACCAGGTAAAGGACAGAAAAATGGAGTTTAAAATCTATCACTAAAAGGTACCACAACAATGAAGCAGGACTCAAGTATGTCATTGTTCATTAGTTGCAGGACAATAAACATTAACCCAACAGAGAATTGCTTCACCTTTGAGCTGTGTGGAAAGCTTGAGCTAGTGCAACTGATGTCTTTCTATCAGAAGATGCTGTAAGATTATGACAGCTGAATTCCACAACATGGATGCCCAAGCGACGAGCAACATGTCTAACAACAGTCCTCTTCCCACACCCTGCAAAAGTAGCACCGTAAAATCATAACCAAATAGCATGTCTTGGCAATTACTACATGGCAATAAAAGATCTAATCAAGAGGACATAGTTTGATAAAATAGTGAGCAAACTTCGTAATGCAAAGAAAGAATGATGAAGCATGAAACAAACCTGCCAGGCCATATAATAGGACAGCAACTCTGAATTTGGAAGAAAGTGCCGAAGGACACAATGGTGGTGTGAGTATGGAGGCCAAAGTCTTCACTGTGTCCCCTTGCAGAGGTGCAAAACCTTTAGGTCCATCAATCAGAAGATCCGGAGGAACAGAAGAAGGAACAGTCCCTCCAAGCACAAGGGCTGTTTGAGTATGGTTGACTCTAAGAACAGCTTCATCTGATGGCTCCATGGCCACAACCTGAGGATATTATTCATCTTCAATTACATCCTTGACTCATTCTCCCACTACCAGGCATTCACTGCCACCAATCAATAGATTTATATATATAAAAAATAATTACCTTGAAGTAGATGATGTTATCGCTTCTATCTTGTGACCTCTGGCCACAAGGAATACAAACAGTAGAATTGCAATTCCAATCTATACGAACACTAAATATATCACCTCTGGCAAGACATCTGTCAACTTCAAAGTATTTCTGCAATGCCAAATCAATCATCTCCTGACGTTCTTCAGCTTCAATCGATGAAAATCCCTTCAGAGATTCAAGAGTACCACATTCTGGTATCTTAACAAAAGAAACCCTCAAGTGTGATGCATATCTCGGTAATCGAGCCAACGGTTCCAATCCCACACTGATAGCAGAATCCTCACAATTAGCACTAACATCCTCATCACAACATGTTTCACCATCCACTTCAAAAAGCGAAGCCAAACTCTCATCTCCTCGGCGTACAAGTGATTTAAGACACGATACATGCAACCCAAGATTAAAAGCCAAGAGAGGAGAAAGGTAGGCAATTTCGCGGTCTAATAGTAAAGAGGGGTCATCGGGAGGAAAAATACAAGTAGGAAATAAACGCATTGTGGTACAAGAAATTCGTAAATTGGCATTTGATTTCAGCTCATTCTCATTATTTCTGGGAGGATCTAGAGCAACAACCTGAGCAATTCTCTCTATGTTTGCCTCAACATTCTTGATAAGCACCTATTATCATCATCATCATCATCATATTTTTTGAAAAAAAGAATAAAAATTCAATTAATCAGAGCGAATTCTTCTTCTTGTTATTATTATTGTTATCAACATCATCACCAAAGAAAGTTGTGTGTAGTAATTACCAGTGAAGAAGAAGTAACTGAGAGTCTCTTGAGAATGGAAGTGGAAATGGCGAGGAGAGCAGAATCATCGAAAGAAGAAGCTAGTTTGTCCTCGGATAATCGGAGAATTCCTGCCAATAGCTGTAAGCTGGGAGACGGGGAAATGTTGTCTGTTGCGAGTGGGAGTTGGCTTTGTTCACTGCTAGTGCTACTGAGTGGAGAGGAACGCAGGACGGAACCGATGAGGATTTTTGTGGAGGAGAGGATTAGAGGCTTCCTCCTCCTCTCCACCATTTCTAATTAGATGGTAAAACCCTAACAATTTACCAAATTATGATTTTAGAGAAGAGCTCGAAGGATTGGATTGGATGAGCCTGCAAAGAGAGCAAATCGAAGAGTATGCAATTTCCAGCAGCTGGTCTAGCATCGTTGACGTCATAATCTGACCGTTTCAACGTTAGCAAACTTCTTGGGCCGGAGTTAACTTGGAAATATCTATTCGAAGCCACACAAGTAATAGCCGGGCTCAGTCATGCGGGCCTATGACCTAATATGGAGACATTTAAGATGCCTCGAAAGGTTTTTTCGTATGAGGTTGCCATCAGTGAGGCTAGTCGGCCATTGCTGGCTTTTGCTCAATGCGCGGGATAAAGCGAGGCGTTCGTGCGGGTGTCCCACGAACATTGCTGATTGCCAAGCTCAAAGTGGCGTGAGACATTTAAGATGCTTCGGAAGGGTTTTTTTTCGTACGAGGCTGCCATTAGTAAGGCTAGTCGGCCATTGCTGGCTTTTGCTTAATGCGCGGGGCAAAGGGAGGTGTTCGCGTGGGTGTCCCACCAAAACTTGAATTTGATTTACTGTTAAGTTTAAGTTTTTTTTGAGTTTGTAGTGTTTGTCAAATTTACGCTATCAATTTACTGTTAAGTTTAAGTGTTTTGAGCTTGTAGTGTTTGTTAAATTTATGTTATTTTAAATTTGACTGATTGTCAAATTCAAATTCTTTGAGTTTGTTGTGTTTGTCAGGTTCATTTTGTTTTTACAATTATTTCTATTTAAAAAAATCTATAACAAAAAAAATATTGATTCATTAGTTGCCTACCAAGCTTTTAATGTATAATCTTACATTAGGGGCTTAAAAGATTTTTAGAGAGACAATTAACCTGACGACGCACAATAAATATTGTTGTCTTTTGGCCCCCCCTAGAGTTATAATAAGGTGCCATGTCTTTCATTCTTTTCTTACCCCTTTCTTTTACTTTTGCTAAACTTTTTTTCTTTCCAGTATTCCATGATTTAAGAATTTCTAATTTTTCACAAGAAAAGAGCAATTTGACAATATAGAGGATTTATTTGGTTAGGTAAACCAAATTTTCTTTCTTTATGTTTACATAAACCCCTTTCAATCTTTTCTTCCCTATACCATTATGATTTCTAGAAAAGAAAAGAGAAATGTATCTCTTGAAGGTGATTTCAATTTCAGATTCGAAAATGAAATCACTCGTCGAAGATCTTCAACTGTAAGGATTGGCCCTAGATTTAAGAATGATGATGTTCAAACTTCTTCTGCTGGAAGAAGAGATGAGGACATTCCCTAGGAGGTTTCAAACCCGAGGGGACAATTGAGGTTGCCCAGAACTTATGTAGATGACACACGGAGTTCAGTGACTTGAGACCAACACTGGCCAATGCTAGTCAGCTAGGAGATTATACAGTGGTTGTCCCTGAAGCTAACGACCGTATTTCTCAGGCCATCAAAAATATGGTGGGGGTAATATTATCATTACTGCCCCTATATGTCTATATGATTATTAATACTTGTTTCCTTTATAGGGATTTGTAAAGGATGTTCTGAGATACTACAACTTCAATCCTGCTCAGATTCATCTTAATAGGCGGACCATTCTATCCTCGTTTGATAAGTTATTGAGGATTATGAATAAGGAGCAATGTTATACCTTGATCAATAGGTACAACTCCATATTGGACTATACCCATCCTAAGGTCTTGTAGTGCCATCGAACATCACTATCACCCATTGCTCCCTCTATTTTTTTTTTTAAGTGGGAGGACTTTCCTCTCAAGGTGTTCTTTATATGCCCATTTCGCCTATTAACGAAGGCTAAAACCTAAGGGATTGAAAGTTCCCCTTTTAGTGCTACTAATCAAGGTATAACATTGCCTAAATACCCTGACCGTAGGCTCCTCATTCATAATCCTCAATGACTTATCAAACGAGGATAGAATGGTCTCACTAATTAGGATGGATCTGAGTAGGACTGAGGTTGTAGTACCTCAGAACATCCTTTACAAATCCTTATAAGGGAAATTAGTATCCAAACTTGTATAGACATATGAGGGCAGTGATGATAATATTACCCCCACCATATTTGCCAGTGACCTGAGAAATACGATCATTAACTTCAGGGATGACCACTGTATAATCTTCTGGCTTATTAACATTGGCCATGGTAACTAGGTCCCAAGTCACTAAACTTCATGTGTCATCCACAGGAGTCTTAGGAAACCTCAGTTGTCCTTTCAGGTTTAAAACCTCCTAGGTAACGTCTCCATCCTTTCTTTCAGCAAAAGAAGGTTAAACACCATCCTTCTCAGATTTAAGGCCAATCCTTATGGCCGGAGATAAGGGTGTACAGTGTACACGGTTTGGTTCAGTTTAGACTTAAAAAACCAACCGAACCGAGTTATATTTGTTTTATAAAATATTAACTGGACCGGACCGAAATCAAGTTCAAACCGAACTGGTTCAGTTCGATTAAATTTGGTTTTTTTGTCATAAAACTGGGAAACCTAATCCCATCATAGATCAAACACTAAGTTTTCCTTGTTTGGAATTTTATATTTCCTGCTATTACAAACTTGAGCTGATAAGCAAGGAACAATACAGTTTAGCTAACCATTCAGAGGATTTTGTAATAGATCCATCTTTGTTACAGTAAAAAACAAAAGCTATAAATTCATCTTCGATCATTAATCATTGTTTCATGTTGATAAGTTTTGGATCCCTGGTTAAACCCAAGTATTGGGTTAAAATTTACCTTGATGTCTTTTCTCTAATGAAGGAGTCATCTTCTTCTGTTGCAAGTTGCAAGAATAAAGGAGGACTGCGACGACCTGCGTATAAGTAAAGAGAGAAGAGAAGTCAGGAAGATGGAGAGGTGGGTTTGTGTTTGGCTAGAATCTAGATAATGTGGGACTTTTGAGATGGAGACAAACGCAGAGCAATTAAAACTTGAAAGGGAAAGGAAGATTAAGATAAATATTCTCAAGGGTTAAGGCGGCGGCTTTTTGTGAGGGCAAGGGAGGTTATGTTAGGGTTAGGTTAACTTCAGTATTAAACTATTTATACCCCTCTTAATTTGTTTAGCTTTTAGGTTTTTTGGTTGGTCCGGTCCGGTTTGTTGGTTTTAGTTTTAAAACCAAAACTGAACTGGACCTGTTAGAATTTATGGTTTTGAAAATCAGTTTAATCAGTTTTTCATCTTGGTTCGGTTTTTTCGGTTAATTTTCAATTGGTTTTTTCAGTTTTCTCAGTTGACCAGTTTTTTTGAACACCCCTAGCCGGAGATCTTCGACAAGTGATTTCAGTTTCAAGTTTAAACCTGAAACCACCTTTAGGAAATACATTTTCTCTTCCCTTTTCTAGAAGTTATAATAGTAGAGGAAAGAAAAGATTGAAAGAGGTTTTACATAAGCACAAGGAAAGAAGATCTGGTTTACCTAGTCAAAGAAATCCTCTCTGCTGTTAAATCGCTCTCATCTTGTGAAAAATTGGAAATTCCTAAATCAGGGAATACTAGACAAAAAAAGGTTTAGCAAAATTAAAAGAAGAGGGGGAGATAAGAATGAAAGACTTATGACACCTCATTATAACCATAGGAGGTCTAAAAGCCAATAATATTTATTATGCGCTGTCGGATGGTCTTTCCAAAAAAAACTTTTTGCTTCCTTTTCCCTAGAAAATCTTTTAGATTAACAACGCCTAAACGCCTCTTTCTAAAGGAAGATAAGATGTGTATTGACCAATTGTCTCCCTAAAAATCTCTTAAGCCTCTAATGCAAGATTACACATTAAAGGCTTGGGACAACTGATAAGTCAACATTTTTTTTGTTATAGATTTTTATTAATAAAAACAATCTTAAAAACAAAATGGTATGACAAACATGCCAGACCTAAAGAACTTAGGCTTGGTAATCAGTCAAGCCAAAGGTAGCGTGGGTTTGGCAAACACGCCAAATCCAAAGAACTTGAACTTGACAGTCAACCAAGCTCACGTGGGTCTCTCAAACATGTCAAACCCAAAGAACTCAGGCTTGGAAGTCAGCCAAGCCCAGGTAGCGTAGGTATGACAAACATGCTAGACCCAAATCATTTGGATTCAGAAGTTCTAAAACTATATATTTGATTCTAGATGATCCCCTGAAATAAAAGTATTGAAGACATGATAAACCGTTATCGTTATGTCTCTCCATCTAGAATAATTATGTGAGTTATTCAAATTGATTAAATGTTTTCCCTATATTTATAAGTGTAAACAAGGTCTCTTAAAAGATCTACCATACTTACTATCTTATTAATGATATGTAAGAAATAATTGTTTCCCATTAATGTCGTCGAAAGCAAAGAACTTTCTAGTCCTTTTATCTCTAAAAACAACAAGATTTATGAGGTATAAATACCCCCTGAACCATCCAGGTAAGAGTTCAGAACTTTGTAACTCTTAAAATAACTCATATAAATTTCAAAGCATTAACCAACTTAAAACTCAAGAACAAACATCTTTGTTTCTTGAATTTAAAGTTATTTTAAGTCATTTATTTCCTTTCTCATAAATATATTGACTTTATCATCAGAGGATCTTTAAGTCGCCCCCCTGATTGAGACTATTTTTTTTGCAAATACTCAAGCTTTTCCATAAGCCTGGAATTTCTTAGTCTAAAGAGAAGAAATCCAAGTATCTGAACATAATAATTAGCTACTATCCCAAATACTAAATAACCTATTATTTGCATATTTTGGTTATTGGGACATCATCATTGCCATGTTCTGTGGGAAATGAGCAAAAAATCAGTTCATTCATATTTCTCAAAAGCTCTTTCCATGGCTGAACAACCCTGATACAACAATTGCTATGCCAATGACATGTCGGTAGCTATGCCTAGGCTACGCTCCACGTGGCTACGCCAGTGGTTAAACAAAGCTACCACCACAGTTATGTTCCAAGATTACGCCCACAAACTACTTTTGCAAAGGATTGTACACAGAAAAGGTGTCAACGAGACTTGAGAGCTCTGATGATACATAAAAGGTAGCACTATCCACTATAAGTATTTTCTCTCTTATTCTTGCTAGGTCAAGTCTCTCATACATATCTGTTTGCAAGACTTGGGGAGCTCTGATGATACTTGAAAAAACCACACAAATGTTTTATACAATGTACACACCTCCATAAATAACCTAGATTTTTATAAGATATTTATATTAAATATTTTATAACTTAAGATATTTATATAATAACATATGTGTATGTTTGGTGATTTTTATGTTCATCTTATCAATCGAATTGGTTTGCATTTTGAATGTTTTTTGGTTCAGGGAGGAGCTATTCCCTGAGAAATTTACTACCTTCTAAAAGATGAGAAAGATGTACACTTTACATTTGGAACCTATCGAGGGGATGGGATCGATAAAGCAGGCCAAGGGATGGCTTCTTCTTGCGGGGGATACCCCTTCCTCCAATCGCCTGTTTGATGCCATTGCGAGTCAATGTGTTCCTGTGATAATAAGTGATGGCATTGAGCTGCCATTTGAAGATGTCCTAGACTACTCAGAATTCGGTGTATTTGTTCGAGCATCTGACGCTGTTAAAAAGGGGTACCTACTGTATCTTCTTCGTGGAATTAAGAAAGACCAGTGGACCATATTGTGGGAACGATTAAAGGAAATTGCTCCACACTTTGAATATCGGTATCCATCTCAGCCTGGTGATGCTGTGGATATGGTTTGGGAGGCTGTGTTACGCAAAAAATCTTCAGTACAATTTAGACATCACAGGACGAACAGATATACGAGATCAGAGGCTTTGCTGAAGAGAATTTGACATTAGAAAATGCTACTTCAAAGCTAAAGAAATTTCTTGGCCTTGCATCATAGTAGATACATATGGTGCTCAGCTGATTGCCAGTTTTGGGATCAGATTTCAAGCTTGTTTTTTTCTGAATATCTGTAGGGGCGGTTGTTTTCCTGTCCACAATTCCATATAGGGATCTGTTTAGAGTGCTCAGGTAAGATGGCCTTTGAGCCGAACCACGGTTCCTTCTCCCCTTCGCTTGTGTTGACTAAACAAAAGTATAAAACATCTAAAAAAGACTTCGTTTCCAGTTATAAATTGAGTTTTCAAATTGCATCATATATTACTAAACTGAATACCGAAGAGATGGAACAGCACAAATCAAGAGAAGAATTCATTATGGAACCACCTTCGAGCCAACTACCTGAGCTGTATGGTATTTATAAGAGGAAGAGGAAGAGGAAGAAGAAGAAGAAGGCACTCAGCAACTGTGTTAAATCTCAGATTGAATGGTATTTATAAGAAGCAATCATAAATTAGGAATTTCTGAGCTCCTGACACCAGAAACCTCATAAATTAGGAAACCGCAAGTTTAGAGAATATTAAGTTTCAACGTGTAAAACCTTCCTAGGAAGGCCAAGCTGATAGTAATAAAGTAGTAAATTTTAAGGTTTAAGTAACTTCATTTGCAAATATAGAGTACAAAGGACAAATAGATTTTTAGTAGCTAAAAATATTCTATTTCTCAAAGAACAAGACTGGACTATTAGTGCTCTTGCAAACATAAATAATGTCAGAAACCAAGCAAAGTGAACAGTAAGTATAGTGAACAACTGCTCTGATTTAAGACTAAAAACTGTTGGATCTCAGCAATTTCTTCATGTCCAAATCATACTCCCTCAGGATCCACCTTCCCTTCATAGACACTCAATAATTGAGGTACTTCCTCTTCAAATTTGGTCACAAACCTCTCCAGAAAGCGCTTCTCCACAGGAAGCAACACGGTATTCAAGCTGATATCTTTCTTTATCAAACCCTTTGACCACAAAACCTGAATAACCTTACACCTGGGGATAATTCTCTTCTCTAAGCTTAAAAACAAGATAACAGGGCAATGCACAATCTCCTTTGAAGGCCACCCCATCTTGTTCACAAAAAAATCCATTCCTTTCATGATTTTCTTCTCCGATAGCATCATACAATGGGGATGCTTTCTAAATGCTGAAAGAATGTCATCTTTAGTCCAACCCCACCTCTTATAAACCTCAAAACAGCGTTCCCAAATTGACTTATTGCACTTTCCACAAAGGGCATGCACAGCCAGCACAAAAGTTGATTTATTTGGATCAAATCCCATTTTTCTCACTTCCTCTACATTTTCACTAAACTCTTCATGATTTTCCATCATAGCTTCAGGGAAATGTGTAAGCAATAACGAAATGCAAGAATGTGGCACGCCTACTTTTCTCAAAAGCTCAAGATTTGGTATCAGATTCTTTGAATGATCCTCTAGAAATATCCAAGTGGTACGCTTAAAAGCAGAAACAATCTTTTCATCAGAACGCAAGATGGTTTTGAGAAAGTTATAAGAGGGTACAATTTGGTTTTCCAAGCTTCTAGTCAATAGGGTTGGGTCTGAAGAAAGAGTTCTGGCAAGGTGAGGCCTTGACATACCTAAAGAGAGAAAGAAGTCAAGTTTAGGCAAAAGTGTATTCGTAGGATTGGATAAAAGAAGAAATGGGCGCTTTTTAACAAGACTTGAGATCTGGGTTCTGGAGAATCCATGGTTTCTTAAAAGGGCCAAAACGGTGTCTGGTCTTTCAGGGGATTGAAACTGTACCTTTTGGGATGTTATGATTGCAGATTCCAAGGGCAACCCACATGAATGTACGAGGTAGTTGATTGTGAAAGAGTCTTGTTCTGTTGAAATTTTGCAGCTGATTGGTTTTGGAAGCGGTTGATTTGGATAAGAGACATGTGGGTTTTTGTTGAATTCTCGTGAGAAGGAGAAGTGTCTTTTGGAAGGGGAAAAGGAGAAGATTGATGATGGATTGTCCAATCTTACACAACGGATATTTTGGATGAGCTCCATGTTAGAACTTTTTGGAGGCTAAAGAATGCTTGCGACTCGCTGCTTGTAGTGAATGAGCGTACCGTCGGTTTAAACCCCCGCCACTCGCCAGGGTTTATTCGCCCTTATCGGTATTGGCTTGGCTCTCCACTTTGGAGGCTAAAGAATGCTTGTAGTGAATGAGCGTAGCGTCTATTAGCCACAGTTTGATATTGCGGTAAAAATAGAGGTGGGTTAATTTTATTAAAAACAATTTATATATTTTTATTGTTTTGATATTAAAAATAAATTTTTAAAAATAAAAAATATTATTTTGATATTTTTTTTTAATAAAAACATTTTAAAAAACAACTGCTATTATAATCCCAAACACTCAACCCTCTCCACTCATGATTTTTTCTGGGAATGGTAATAGATATCTACTAGTCCATTGTCCCGCACTAAACTGCAGGTTGTAATAAAATTTCTTTAAGAGAAAAAAGTGGTTTAGGTATTATTAATGTGTTTACTAAAAAAAATAATTTTAATCATGAATGAAATGATATTTCGATCTGATTCTAAGATAGAAAAACATTTTATTCACCTTGATTAACCTGGTTTAAACTGTGAAACTTAAGGGGATAATCTTGAAAAAAATAATTGGAAAGCTCAATTCCGAATTAACTCAATTTTAAAAGATAAAATCGATGAAAACAAAAGTTGATTAAAAATTGGAGTGAACTTAGTCAACCAAGCAAACCCGCAACGAAAGTTATGCACGTAATTGGATTCAATAAATTTTTTATCTCAAAAATTATTTTTCATTTAATTACACGAGAATAAAGTGCATGATTTTTTTTAATGTAAAACAATATTTTTTTAAATAAAAAAAAACCATGACAAATACGTGAAGGCAAGATAAAAGAGGTAGATCATTGACAACATAAGGTGAAATTACATTCTTATAAATTTAGAGTTAAATAAAAAAAACAAATGATTGATAATAAATGATAAAATTAATTATATTTTTTTTAATTAAGGGACAAAAAAAAACATTAAACAAAAACAAAAAAACAAAATAATATCTTGGATGTTGCGAATCAACCCATCAAACTGCTCTAGATAATAGATTTAATTGGGTTAAATGATTTGTTTTATAATTTTCTTAAGTCAAATATAAAATAAAATAAAAAATAGAACCCAGCTACGTAGGCCTGGGTATTAAAAAATAACCTAGATGCATGGGCTTTTCAGCCCAACTAGTACACCCGAACCTATCTTATTTTTTTTCTAATTTCTTAAAATGATGGATTATTTTTTTAATATATAAAAATAATAACCAATTCATCATCTCCTTTCTACAGTTTTCTAGAAAATCAGGAGCTTAATTTTTTTTCAATTAAATTTTTTTTTTCAATTTAAAAATTATTTGTTACCCAAAACTTTTAAAAAATACTGTAAACACCTTAATAAATCTATTCCTAGCTATCAAAACCCAAAAAAAAAAAAAACTCAAAAAACCAAAACTAATCCAAAGCCAAAATGATTCTCGTAGTTTGATCTCCTTCCTTGCGCAATTAGAAGGGAAAAAAACCTATTACCTTTATGAAACAATAGAGTATAGACTGAGCAAAAGCAATTAATCTTGGGTACCATTTGAATCATAAGTCAATGCAAGAATTAATTTTTGAAAGAAACAAATTAATATTTGGTACTGATTTGAATCATAATTCAATGCAATAATCAATTTGTGAAAAATCTAATGTGTTCATAACTGGTACAGGAACAGCCATACAGCAGACAAGGGCAGAGGGGAAAAAAGAGAAAAATTAAAACAACCATGTTTAGAATGTTGATCCTCCACATGCTCAACAGCATTTCTTTTCAAGGGTTTCCACTACTTAACAAATCAAGTTTCACAATCATATTCTGGCAAAAAGCTGCAAATCAGCCAGTTGGTGCACCTACAGACTCTGCAAGTTCTTCCAGGAGCTCCTTCTGCTCCAGAGCAGAACAAGCCTGCAAGAAACAAACATTTCCGAGGCCGTGGATTTAATGTTATATTCTTCTTACATTTGAAAACGTAAACTATTTAATTATTAAACCTTATTAAAAAAGGAACAAAAAAGAAGAAGAAGAATACTGCAAGTTTAAATACCTGAACTGCATTCTCTATATCGCCAGCAAGAAAAGATGTAAGCTCAAAGTTCACCTTCAACCGGTGGTCAGTGACCCTATTATCCTGATGAAATAACAAATGGAGGGGTTATAACCTTCCACTATTTTTTTGGTTTGAAGACTCAAACTTGTCTCAATACCAAACAACATCAATGAAGCCAACTAGACATTGGCAGCTTTCAATTAATCAATCAGGTTCTAGTTAACAGCACCAAGTGACTCTTAAACCTGCAATTCCCACCTCTTTATTTTACATTACCAATCAATTACAAAGTCTTCTCAATTTTCTTCTCACAAAGCTTTGAAGCATTTATCACATCTTGGCCATTTACAATCCATCATTGATACAATTTTACTTGGCTCTTAATAATCATGAAGAAATCTCGTCTTACTGAAAAGCACGATTGGTACCACATTAAGCTCAAAGTAGAAAAAGCAAAAGCAAAAACAATAAGCATACCTTGTAGTTGTATGTTCGAATCTTTTCTGCACGAGCACCTGTACCAACCTGCATTTTGGAAAATATAACTGAGGACGCTTGCTTTAATGACCTTCATGCATAGATGATTTCATAATGAATAACTAAAAGCTCAGTCATCAGTAGTGTTCTTTCTTCCCATAATAGATACTTTTGCGAGCATATTAAATGACGTGGAAGCAAGATATACCTGCATTTTTCGCTGATTTCTTATTGATTCTTGCTGTTCCCTGACCTTTATCTCATACCTGTCACAAGGTTGATGGATTATTATAAATTTACCAGAAAATAAGCAACAAATGCAGCTCAGGTGTTAAGTCCATCTCTCAGTCTACCAATAAATAACTATAAGTATAAGATGTGTACAAGAAAAGCATGAGCATAAATCAAAATGATAGAATCATTCATTTAATGCAGCTATGCTCATAAGTGTAAATCCCTCATGGAAGTTTAATCATTTACCTCCTCCAGGGAAAGGGTTGAAGAAATGAAGCATAGATGAAAATTATACTAAGAAAGTTTAATGTGTGAAACAAAAACAACTTGAACTTGCAGAATAAAGTCATGTTTTGGGTACTTATTACTCACAGTTTTGCTCGCAGAAGTTGGAGAGCGCGATTCCTATTCTGAAGTTGTGTCCTTTCTTCAGTACAAAAGATGCGGATTCCCGTTGGTTTGTGAATAAGATCAACAGCTGTCTCCACCTTGTTGACATTTTGCCCTGTGGGACAATCATGAAAAGGAAGATGTTTACAGAGATATCTCTTTCCTTTTTCTTTCTGGAGAGAGAACGAGAGTCATGGAGAACTAATAGTCTGATGCTGAAATGTTAGCTCAAGCTTTCCTGCTGCGTACCTCCAGCACCTCCAGATCTTGCTGTTGTGAGTTCATATTCTTTTGGATCAATCACCACCTCAACTTCATCAACCTAGTTTACATGAAGCATAAGCACAAAGAATAAGACATGCTGATTATGAAGAGGACATAAATGCTAACATGAAGTTTACAAGCACAGTGACATATTGAACACATAATTAAGCAAAAAATAAACCATGTTCAGAAATTATGGAACCACTTTGATAATTTCCTTACACGTGAAAACTTTGTTAAAACAAATTCAGGATTTAAGTGAGCAATTTGCAATTCCTCCAAGCTTTGCCACTGTCACATGTATAGAAAAAAAATTGCTCAGGCATGAAGTAATGTACCTCAGGCATGATGGCTACAGTTGCAGTAGAAGTGTGCACACGCCCCTGTGCTTCTGTTTGAGGTACACGTTGAACTCGATGGACACCAGACTCGTATTTCAATTTACTGTAGACACTTTTTCCTTTGACCTCCATCACATAGGTTTTGTATCCGCCTTTCTCAGCCTTAAAAAGGATTATGGCCAGTCAAAATGAAAAAAAGAAAAGAAAAAGGCTTGCATGTTTTTAGCTGATACAGCAGCAACACTATTACCTACCTCAGAACTTGAAATGACAGAGACCTTCCAAGAGTTCTGCTCACTGTATTTCTGATACATACGGACCTTAGCATTGAAAAAGATGTGTAGTATAAGGGTGTGCTCGAATGTTTTAGTGAAACTAAGGGGAAAGAAGATAACAGAGTGCAAGTATATAGATAGAACAGCAATCCCTTAATAATAAAATTGATTCTACAGCAACAACCACATCCACATTATTAGCAGGGGAACCCAAAAATTTTGTTCAGCTATTGTTAGAAAGAAAAGAACACCTAAATACTCAATAAACAATATTGTTACTCCATCTAGAAAGACAACAGGCATAATCATTTTATTTCTTCGTACTTTTCCAGAAAGTCCTCGCAATTTTTGTCCCATTTTTACACCCAAAATTTTTATTCTAGTCTACTTTCCACTAGTTTCTGGTTTAGAAACTTTTACATAACAAATTTGGAAGGTTGAGAGAAGCATGTACCTACAAGATCACCAGCCCATAGTCCAGCCTCGTCACCACCAGTACCTGCCCTAACTGCAAATGAAGAAAACAAGTAGATCTATAAAGTGAGTGAAACGAAGATAATTCAGAGGATATGCACCAGAAATTGAGCACGAGGAACTGCATCAACTCTTTCTATATCAAGTACACAATAAGCAAAGCATGTAAGCTGTAGCATAACCAGAATAACTCCAGGATATTAAATAAAATAAAAGATGATCATACAAAGGACACAATTTTAATCCACATCCACAAATACATTCCAGAAGAAAAATAATCATCCAAGATTACGGTAATCATAAATTAAAGACAAGCACTTCCCGCCTCTTGTTTTGTCCATAATTTCAAAAAATTTAGGTAGTCAACAATTTCCATGTAAATGAACTAAAATAGCTTTATGACATACACATACATCATCACCTACATTCATGATTCACAAACAATTAGATAGTGCATTGTATTTGACTGAAAAGGATAATATGCATATATACCTTCAAGTAATATATTCCTTGCATCAAGAGGATCACTGGGAAGCAGTAATACCTATCAACACGAGATGTGACAATAAGACCCTAAACTCCAAAGTAAAATAAAAGCAAAGATAAAATAACTGAAAACAACAACAGGAGTGTGATGGCAAGAATGAGATGAGCACGGCATCTCCCTTGAAACTGCAAGACTCAACATCAATGATGAAACTAAAAGGACACTTCTACAAAAGGTCTCAAATTGAAATGACAGCGGTAATTTTTGTCCAAGCTATCAAGATTGAAATAAGATAAGCAGAACATTTCATCAAAATAATTGGACAAGCAAACTATTAAAAGAACTTATCCAAGAGACTAGAAACTGAACATGATAAAGACAACATAGAAAGGAAAAAACCGTAAGTTTCTCTTCAAGCTGTTTGAGTTCACTGGATAATGACTCAATTTCATATGCTATCATCTCTGCCATGTCTTCATCATTTCCATCCTCTTTCGCTAAAGCTGTCATGGATTATTAGTCCAAACCTCCTTCAATCTTATATTCCTTCTTTTTTTAACAAAAAAAATAAAAATAAAAATAAATTAAGAGAAAAGAAGTCGAAACCTTTAGTATCTTCTAGCATCTTTTCACAATCCTTGAATCTCTTAAAAATTGAAACCACCTAATTATCCAAACAAAATACAATAGCGTATCATAATTGAGTAAAAAATATGGAGTGATAATTTTATTTTTTTTTTTAAAAAAAAAGAGAAATGGGATATACCTCGTCAAGCTCAGCCACAGACTGAGCCAGCTTTTGATATTCACTGGGATTTGAAACAATATCTGGGTCACCCAGCTTCACCTACACAATCAGAAAAAAAAAATCTGAAAACAAAAACCTCCCTCCTATTAAAAATCAAATTAATTTTTTTTTAAGGCAAATTTACTTACGGACAATTCTTTCCAAGTCTTCTCAGCAGATTCCAGCTTGGTTATCAAATATGGCTCCTGTATCATAACCAAACAGAAATAAGTATATCTACTTTTAATTACAGAGCCTTAATCAATTGCTCATTCATTTTTAACGCACCGCCATGCAAACGATTCTTGGAGTAGTGCTGCGAGAAAGAGAGGGTCGGAGGAAGAAGATACGACTTGGGGTTTGGCGAAAATGGTGGGGGTGTGGTATTGTTGGGGACATTCGAGCTGTTAAGCTCGTCGTTGCTAAGCTATTATTCATGCTTCTTCTTCTTCTCGCTTGCTGTTTGCTAAGTTTCTGATAAATAAAGAAGCCACGAAAAATTAAGAGGTTTTTTTTTTTTTTTTTTTTACCTTTTTCTTATCTTTTTAAGACCTGAACTCGACAGGGAGAAAGAGCTATGGAGGAACTGATAAGGGCGGGTCTCTGTTCGAGTGATGTGGATTAGGTTATCACCACAGATCTTCCTGCGTTTTCCCACGGCCTGGTTAGTTTATCCTCTCTCTTAAAATGGATATTTAACATCTGAGTTAATGCTTACTCTTTGATTTTTGTATTTAAAAAGTAATTTAACTGTTTTTTCTCTCGAAATTAACTAAGAGAAAACCTAAAACATGTTGAAAAGTACCATGGAAATACCTTGATTTATCGTGGATTCAGACATCAAGATTACTATTTTATCTTTTTTTTAAATAGTTTATTATGGATAATTGAATGTTTTTATATGGTCCATTTATTATTTTAAATTTTATTAGAAACATCTAGGCTCAGTATAATTACTTAATTATCATTAAAGTCAACAAATTAATGATCTTAATCCAGAACTTTTTTGTATTTTTTTTAAAATAGTTAAGTGACTCAAATAAAGACATTAATTTCCTTTTTCTTATTTTCAAGGGTATTTTTGTATCCCTGCATAATTTATTTATTTTTGTTATTATAATGTTCGTGTATGATATAGTGTTGAAATCCGGTCCGGTTTGGTGGGTCGACCCTGGACCTGACCGATCCAGAGCTGGAACCGGGCTGGGTTTAAGAAAAAATAGGAAAAGTCAAAATCCAGGGTGACAGCGACCTGGCAAGATTCGGCTGCAACCCGTTGATTTTTGTTTTTTTACTAAAATAACGTTGTTTTGATTTAAAAAAACAAAATTGACCCGAGCGACCCTACGACCCGGTCAAAACCTGGAACCCAGGCCTTGAATCGGGCCAGGTTTAAAAACTCTAGTTTATAGGCAATTTTATAATTTAAGAAAAAATATATATATATATATATATATATATATATATATATATATATATATATATATTATTTATTAAAAAAAATTGTCAACGCTTACATGCACACACGGAGGGTGTGATCGGGGTCACTGAGTGCCAAACATAACCTTGTGCGGCAGCCTTTAAATCATCTTGGTATTCTCCCATGGTGAGGCAAGGCGTAGTTGATGGCAGTCTGGTTTGGCGTTCGTAACCTTTATTTATCTTTTTTCTTTTTTTTATCCTTGATTTCCATGTATACCTCTTCAAAATTTCAAAACAACCCTTTAATTTTGTTATTTATTCATATTTGATCAATGCATTTTTGATTATTATTTGTTTTATTTAAAATAATTTATAAATTTAAAATTCTTTCTAATTGCATCTCCCTTTAATTTTTTTTTTTATCTTTCAATTTTGATTTTGATTTTTTTTTGCTATTTTTTTATTTGAAATAATTTTTTAAATTGATTGTTTTTACAATTTCATCATTCTTTAAGTTTTTTTCATATCAAATTTAATCTTTATTTTTTGAATTGTTATTTTTTTTACTTTCATAATTTTTTTAATTTATTTTTTTATTTCATAATTCAACATTAAATTTGTTAGGAATTGAGTTTTTTTATTGAGCTTGATTTCACGGGATGTGAAATTTAGAAATTAACACAGGTTTACGAGATTCTTTAAGGTTTGCTTATACTTTTTTTTAAGCTTGTGTCTTTTTAATTTCAGACTTCAGCATTTATTCAATTAGAAATTAGGCTTTGTTATTTTTATTTATTTACTTTATATATAATTTATTTACTAATTTAAAAAATAATCTTGATTATCTTGATTTTTTTAATTGTTGTTTTTTTGTTGAATTTACTTTGACAAATCTTTTGAATTGATATTTTTTTTATTCATGTCATCTTTTAACATTTGATGAGAATTATTTTTATTTTTAATTCAACTTTCCAAGGTTGAAGTTTTTTTATATGAAGCTTTATAATTTTTTTTATATTTATTTTACCTTGATTTCATAAAAGTTAATTTTGATTGATCGAGTTGTTTAGTTCTTTTAGGATCAATTTTTTTTAGGACTTCATCTTTTGCAACTTGATCTTTTCTATATTTCAATTGAAGCCTCACTCTTTTTTTCTTCTCTCTGCAAGTACAGTCACAATATTTCTTTTACAGCTCAACCGTTTTAGTACAGCTTATGTTTGCTTTTGTGTTTCTTGATCTGGGTTTTGATTTGTTTTGGGTTTTATGCAGGATTTATTGAAATGAAAGAACAGTGGAGACAGAGAAAGCAAACAACACACACAAACACAATCAGTCTGAGACAAGCTAGAGAGCTACTTCTTGTAAAAGAATTGAAGAATAATAGTGACAGAAAGCAAACAACTTTGTATTGTTTGTGTGTGCAAGACAAAGGTGAGATCTGGGGCTGGAAGCTTTTTAAAGGTTCTTCTTACGAACTTTGACTTTCTTGCTCGGTATGTTTTCCTTCCTCTTGTTGTATCCATTTGTTTCATGAATTGTTGAAACTAAAAACCTCAAAATGTGTAAATTAGGGATTTAAGGCTTAATAAGTCAGGAAAGCATTGGATATGCATGCATGATAATTGGAGAAATTGGATGCATTCTACTGCATAATTTTGGGTTCTAGTTTTCTTCAGAAATCTTGGCAGCTTATCCAGGGTATGTATTCTAATCTCCAAGTCCTCATTGAAGTGTTCTTGCTATAAAGTTTGTTTCTTTGATAAAAAATTCAAAACTTTATTATTGATGATAATTGGGGTTTTAGGACATGGTAATGTCTTTCAGGCCAACTCAATAATGACATTTTTATTTTTGGTGTCTTTTTCTTGTTAAGTTTTCATCGACTGTTCAGTTGGATGAACAGGCTGTACTGTTAGCTTTTGAGCAAGTATGGTGAAAGTAGCTTATAATGACGTCTAGGTCTATGTTACGTGTGTTTGGTGTTTGTGTTCTTTCTTCTTTTTTTTTTTGTATTAATGTGGGTGTCTGAACCAGCTTGTACGCACCTTGACTAATCCCACGGACCATGAAGTTAACGACCATGTAAACCTTCAGTGGCTATCATATGAGCAACCAAAAAGCTCGAACCTGAGACCATAGAGGGAGCAAACCCCTCAATCCCAAGCTTACCAAATTTGGTGTTTGTGTTCTTAATTCGCCTTTGGGTGGATCAACCAGGGTGGATCAACCAAAAAGCATGTCCTCAAGGATACATTGCAACCCAAACTAAACACAATACGAACCAGTATGTATTGTGGTTGCATCTACGTTATCTCTATTTTTGCTTTACTTCGTAAAAAAATTGCTTTATGTTATGAGCTTCAAAATTATATGGTGATTTTTCTATTTTTACGAAAAATAAAAGAATACTAGCATTTTTACCCGCGCTTCGCAATGAGTAAATAACAAATTTTTTTTAAATGTAAAAAAAATATGAAGAATATATTAAGTATCTTGGGTTTGACGGCAATGTCAGACCCAATGCTATTGACTTTGGTGAGCAAGCCTGATCCAAAATAGCCTTAGGTCTAGCGGCCAAGTCAAACCTAAAATAGCCTTGGGTCTGGTGGCAAAAAGTCCAAAAGATATTGGGTTTAGCTAGGTAGCCGGACTCAATGCTAGTGGGTCCTGCTGGGCAGCAGGACCCAACACTAAGAGAATATAAATTCAACCCAACCCAACCTCAAATGAAAATTTTTTTATCATCACCCAACTTTTGTACAATATAAAAAAAGTCTCATCAATTTATTTTCTCTTTACTATATGAAAAAATAAATAAATAAATAAGAGAATAGAAAAAAAATCTAAAGAGGCAAAAATAAAATTGAAAATATTTAGTAGCAGGATCCAACGCTATTGAGTCCTGGTTGCAGCGGGACCCAAGGCTAAAAGAAAAGTAATTCAACCCAACCTAACCTCAAATAAAAATAAAAATATCATCATCCAACTTTTATATAATATAAAAAAGTCATCAATTTATTTTTTATTTACCGTATGAAAAAAAATTCAATAAAAGAACAAAAAAAAATCTAAAGTGACAAAAAAAAATTAGAAATATTTGGCAGTATGACCCAACTCTATTGGGTCTTGGTGGTAGCATAACTCAATGCTAAGAGAAAAGCAATTCAACCTAACCCAACTTCAAATGAAAAAAATTATCATCACCAAACTTTTATACAATTTAAAAAAAGTCCCATCAATTTATTTTTTCTTTACTATATAAAAAAAATTCAATAAAAGAACAAAAAAAAAATATAAGGAACATTTAAGATGAAAAAAAATATATTTAAAGGATCCAGATGAGTATCAGTATATGTGAATGAAAGAAATGCATGTATAAACCAGAAATAGACTAGAAGTATATTGAGTTTAAAAATTTACATGGACGTAGCTATAATGGATGTAATTGGCATTGAAATTAAAAGTGATATTGATTAGCCAATAATGATATAATGAGTGATGAGATGAACTATCAAAATTCGTTAATTGGTTGAAATAAAATAAATGCTCAGGGAAGCCAAAAAGGCCTAAAATTGTAATTAAGAGTTGAAATGTGGGATGCATTAAGGGCGTTGAGAAATAATACCATGAATTAATTCCACTCATAAGATGAATTGGGAAATAGATAAAATATGATGTGGAAGGGAATATAATATGAAAAATGTGTTATAACGAATTCGATAAAGATAAAAGAAGTGAGTGAAAAATTGTATCGAGATGAGCCATAGAATAAATGGAAACAAAGGAATAGTTACATGTGTGATGACAATAATTTCATGTGTTAAATGAAAATAAAGAGTTTACCGGTGGCGAGGAAGCATTAAATTACAAAGGATATAGATTGGTGTGCTTATAGAAAGATTAATGATATTGTTTTTGTTCGTATAATTATAAAATGTAGTAATCATGATGATATAAATATTCACGGTAATTTTGTGATCTTGTGTGTTACAAGCATCTTCTTTTGAAAGCCCCGGTTCAAATAAAAAGGATCATCGAGCTGCTTGGCATGTTCTATCAGATAGGTACTAGTATTATCTAATGATTGTATTGCAAACAAGTTTATGCTTGTAATTTATAAGGTATTGTAAGCGTACTAATGCGGAAGCATAAGTTGAATACTTGTGGATAAAATTATTGGAAGGGGAGCTTGATGATATATTATATATATGAATCCCTCATTTTTCACGCACATAATTATCTGAAATGTGCAATTTGCATTGAAATTTCCAGGGCGTCACGGGTTTCTTGTATGTTATTGTAATGAGTAATCCTTGAGCCCTCAATTATCTTCTTTTTTCAGAGTGGATAGCTTTTTAACAGATAAGCTGAGGAATGATTTGCTATTCTCCTATGTATCATATGCCTAGGCATGTGCCTTTGCAAAATCCATTTTAATGTATTATACGTTGGAACAACCTTAAAGTTAGATTACATTAATACAAAACTCCTAAAACCTAAAAAATCACAAGCATCTTTCATGACTATTGGATCTGCCATTGTTCCAAAAAAAAAAAAAAAGTATTATTAATATTTTGCAAATACAAGCAACATTCATTCTACCATGATGACAAGTTTGATGCGACATCATGCAGCCCATCAAAGGGAGGCCTGGCAAATGAATGCTGTTTGCAATAGTAAGAGGCCCACGTGTAGTCCTGATCCTAGAAATTCCACTATGTTGTCTCTTAACTCTTGTAGAACACAGAGTTCAAGTATAAGATATCAAAGATATTGTGGGGTTCCTCTTTTCTGCGTCTAATAATAATAAAGCTTAGGGTTTTGTGGTAAAGGGGCAGTTTCAGGTCTATTCATGCTGTTTATTGGGCAATAATTCGTAGGCTTGGACAAGCAAGATCATATCAATAAGCCTGATGGCATGCAATGTAGAATCATGCCCTTCATAGGATTAAAAATGGTGGGCTCACATGTTTTCTGCAAACCATAATTGAAACCACAGAGTTTGCTCATCTGTCTAATGATTCAAAGGTCCTTTTCCCTTCATGTGCAATTCCCCCTTTGGCTTTCACTCAACCTTTTGCTCCCTCCACATACCATGGCTCACATAGAGATAAAAAAAACAAAAAAGGGTGTTTTTTTGTCTTCTTTTTTAATTACCTATTTGGCGTTGAAAAAGAAATATATCTTCTCTGAGTGTGTGTGTGTATGGGATAAAACATCAAACCATGAAATGCTAAAATAAGCATGGATGAATTAGTTAAAACATTAAAATAAGATTGCAAGACATAAAATAAAATAAGTTTATCAAAACTGAATTTTTAATAAATTACTGTTTGAAAATTACCAAAATAAAAAAATATTTTTTAGTGAATGAATTAGATGATTCACAGCATTATTAAACCCAACTCCACAGGTCGATCTATAAATCTCATGAGTATATTTTTTTAATTAACTTGAGCTTCAAATCATATTATATAAAAATTATTTCAAATTAATCTCACGAGTTCAAAGAAACTTGAACAACTAATTAAATTATGATTTGATTTGAAAAATTAATTTTTTTTTTTAGTTTAACGTGGGTATCGGGGCCAGCTTGGGCACACCTCGACTAATCCCACAGGCCCTGAAGTTAATGACCATGTAAATCTCCAGTGGCCATCATATAAGCAACCACAGAGCTCGAACCTGAGACTACATAGAAAAAAAAAAAAAAAAGACACAAAAGTATGGCGGGGGCTATTGTGTTGGTTTTAACATACAATAAAGACACAAAAGTTGAAACGCACAAATACTTTAGTGGTAAGCACTGCCGTATAAGTGAAAATCTTAAACCCACAAGGCCATCGTCTCCTTGCTTCCTGTTTGCATGTGTACTGTGAATAGAGAGCTGAAATAGCTACTCAAATATTTTGTCACCTTTCTTGACTCGAGACAGCAAGTCCCATTATTGATTCTTCAGGCAGCAGTCTCATTATTTAAGTCTTCTGATTGGCGCCAAGTAGTGTCATGTAGTGGAACTTGCACTGAAAGTGAATGAATAAACATCATGTCACAGCATTACACAGCCAGAAAATATGCCAGCCTTCTGCTTGGCCTTTCTTGGTCCAATTCAGACAAATCAATCCCAGATCTTAGGCCTGATAACACACTCCTGATCTACAGGGCTTAGTCATTTGGCAAAAGCCATGGACGGCATTCGATTCTAGACATCAAAATAAGATGCTGACTGTTTCAACGGAGGGGAAAAATCAAGACAGAAGGCAAGAGAGTTAGAAAAAGAAGAAGAAAGCAGCCAAGCCCTCTCTCTACGCCTGCAAAATCTGTCAGGATGGAGGAATTAGCAGAGACCCCAGTATCTTAAAGAAAGAAGAGCTCAAAGGCAAATAGCACAGGATTAATGAACTTTTCATATATGGCTACCAATTAATTAGGTGTTATTGATAACATCACCAGCCGCAGAAAGGCTGGAATTGATGGAATCATTATTACCACTGATCGTGCAATCTCAAGTTATGATTAAGCCAACAGTCATCATAATTCATACATGCCAACACTAGATGTCTACTGACCCACATATATACATACAAACACCAAGCTTTGTTTGAGGCAAAGTTCTAAATCAAACATGACTCGGAGGGTGGTAACTTCCTTTCTAAATTAACTCCCAGTATTTGTTTGTGAGAGCATGTGTTAATATAATTTTATAAATTATTTTAAATAAATATAAATAGCAATAAAAAGAATAGAAATAGAAATCAAAATAGAAATCAAATATGATAGACAATCAAAAGAATAAGAATCAAATATAATAAACAAAAAATTTTAATTAAAAAAATGATAAGAGAAAAGTAAATAAAAATAAAAATAATAAGGACTAAAAAAGGATTTAAAACAAAATATATAGTAATGAAAAAATGGATGATAAAATTTAATATAATCAACAAACAACAAGACAATTATGAATTTTCTATAACTTTTGAAAAGTGTTTTCTGCCCAAAATAAAACAGAAAACACTTTTTTAAAAACTAAGCTAAATTTTTCTTTGATTAAAAAGTGTTTTTCATGGTAAACAAATATAAGAAAATTTAGAAAGTGATTTATAGAAAAACTACTTTTCATAAAATAAATTGAGTGTAAAACAAATTGAGTGTAAGTTCATGATATAATGCCCTTATTTTTTAATTATTTATTTTTAACGCTCAACATTTTCGTTAATTTATTGTGATCATACGAAAAGAATATTTGGAAATGCGGAGCTCGCTCGATTCGCAAATTGGTCCGACTCGTAATTCACTTCTGACTCCGTGTTCGATAGCCTGACCGTAGTGATGTTAATTGTGGTTACATTCATAAGTAGCTTGGTCCATCTTTATTCCATTTCATATATGTCTGAGGATCCGCATAGCCCTCGATTTATGTGTTATTTATCCATTCTTACTTTTTTTATGCCAATGTTGGTGACTGGAGATAACTCTCTTCAATTATTCCTGGGATGGGAGGGAGTAGGTCTTGCTTCATATTTGTTAATAAAGCTCTTACGTTACGTAAACTTCACTCGCTCTTATGGTGTAGTAGGTCTTACCTTTCTGGATCCGGGGACAACAGGAGAGCTTCAAGCCCTCTCCTTAGCCGGCGCAGCGTTGATATTGTATAGTGACACCGTCTTCGAGATGCGCCAAGAGAAGAGTCAGTTTGAGTCACTCTCTCTCTCTTATACGCTATTTGCAGCTCGCTGCGTGTTTCAAAAATCTAAAATCTTTGATTTTTCTTTTCTGTTTTAAAATAATTTTTTTAATATTTTGATGTATTAATATAAAAAATAAATAATATTATTTAAATATTTTTATAAGTAAAATAATAGTCTAAAAAATAATTGTTATTACATCTTCAATCACGACGCAAGTAATCCAAAACTTACAGATGGAAAGAGAGTTCTGTACGCGTGTCGGTCCTCGACTCCTAGTAAACGTAGGATATGGGATCATCATCCGATTTGACAACTCATCCTCTTTTTAATTTTCCTGTAGATAGCTTAGCTCTTCTTTGTACTGGTTAGTTAATGCAATGTTCCTAGTAACTACGAAACCGAACTGTAATGTCCAAACTGTAACTATGGCGTGTGAGCGCTCAAAAAGCAGACTACTTTCTCTCAAAAGCTTACAGGTTTGCATCTTAGACTAAAATAGGATACATTAATCACCCATGAAAAAGCAGTTCAGGTTGGGGTGCTGTGGTTCTCATTACAACATGTTATCCAACTCATCCTCTCTTCATTTCCACTTTTGCGAGCTTTACACTTAATATAGAATTAAATTAAGCTAATCTTTATGGGCGTAGCTTTCACTAGCCATGATTACATCCCCTAAAAGCACCGCAGCCCTTCAGGATTCCTGCAAATTTCTCAAAGCAAAAACCACGTAACAAAAAAGGCTACATCTCACTGCCTTTCACCGAAAAGTGCTGTTGCACACCTCCAAAGCTCTAGACTTTCACCTTGTAAGCACTGATTAAAGTATATATATCATAAGTCTCCTCCCCACAAAAAAAAAAAAAAAACCCTCACTCTTGACTTTAGATTGAGCCAGCATGGGTTATGCCATAGGACTGTTTATAAGGTTAATTTTTTAATTAAAATGAGTTTTTATACCATATCCAGGTTTTTTTTTGTGTGTGTGTGTGTGTATATAAAATGGTTTTGAATTTTACCCTAACTTCAACCTCATAATTCCACCTCTCTTTTTAAATAGAAATAAAGAAAGAGAGTTGTCCCTTGAACAACCTGTCAGAAGAAGAATAATAACTCCTGTTTTGGTTTGTACTAACAAGAGATGGGTTGTTAAAAACAGTTAGATTTTTGAAAGAGAGACACTCACTTGTTAGTTAGTGGGGTTGGTGGTGCAGAACTTTCAGACGGGAATCTAAGACTGAATTGCCAGGTTTCTTTTTCTAACAAGGAGATGGGTGTGGTTACAGTAGGTGAACTGAAGCCAAGTATATCAGGGAAGAGAGCATTTCGTCCAAGCTCAAGTATAAGGCATGCTACTGAATGGTAATCTTTTCTTCCCTAAACTGCTTTCTAACCAGCTTTGTCCCATGCTTGTCTTCATGTCACTAGCTATCAACTCCAATTAGCTGTTTAGTGACGCTTGTTTCTATGTACATTTCATAGTTCTAGCATAAAATCTTCTGATGCTTGCTCCGAGTTTTCAGCTGCACAACCTAGCTAGAGTATAATGCTTGAGAGGGTTTTTGTTGTTAGAGAGATCACTGGAAGTTCGATATGTGGATTGGGTTCAGAATTGTAAGAATGTGATTTTAGTCTCAGAGGAAGACGTGATTTTTCTTCATCAAGTTCAGATTTTTCTTGATTAATATGGAAATAAAAAAATTAAGGCAGGATGCTGCAAACTGTAAAGTGTATTCCCAGAAAAAGAGGTCTGGAAATTTTATTTTTTGTTTTTGAAAGATTCTTTTAAATTTACTCAACTGTGTGGAGTATTTAGTTTTCCAACCTTGTTGTTTTCTTTTTTATGAAAACAATATTCTATAACTTGAAATGTAGAACCTTGCACAATTCAGTAGTTGGTCTTCTGTCAGTCCTGCATTTCTTGTAAACTCAGAGTTTTGGATTTTAATCAGTCAAAAACAGAATCTGGTAGATTGATTATAGGTTGAAATATATATATATATAAAGAAGAAAAATAACTTTCTTAGACTTCCCTTACAATCCCCAACAGCATGCCTTTTGTAGGTCCAGTAATTTTATGAGCTTCAATAGCTGATTATGCTCGGCCATTAAGAGAAGAAAACAGCAGTTTTGACAGATCAAACATATGACCTTGACTTTCCATCTGTTCTGCCTAAATTGAACGACAAAGGCATGAGGCTGCAGATACATTCCCATCCTGCATCTTCAATTTTATGGATTGCAATTAGTTTTTTACCTGTTACCACTCAATGATTCGCCCGTTTATTTTAACCATGGATAAGATCTAAAACATGTACCCATAGGCCGTACAGTGGTTCAATGAGTATGGCATAATTTCTTGAGACAAACACAGCTATCTCATAACTCAAAAGCGACCCATATGCATCCTGTCATATCTATGTAGGCTGGCAAAATTTCGAAATTGTTTCCATTGCACAAGAACAACCAGTTCTGCACTCTGCAGTCCAGCTTTTTTACAGTTAAAACAAAAATATAACCGTACTGCCTGCTGCAAATCTGCTTGGGCAGTCCCACTCATCGTTTAATAATTGAGCTCTTGGTTTTCCATCTGGGCCATCTTTGTCGATTCAGACAATGAAGATGGATAATTCAGTACAGAGATATGAGGTTGTTACTTCATGATTAATCTAGTCCAGAAACACTTACATATAGAGTCCTTAAGCTATTTTGTGTATGGATAGAACTTGAGCACTTACCTTCCAGTGCATCTGTTTGGGATTTATGGTTTCAAAAATGGGAGTTCAGCCCTATGGTAGAAGCTCTTACATGGTCTCTAAATTATTGGCACCGACAAACGTGTAGGAATCATTTATTTCCTTTTTTTTGGATTTTTTTGTTTGTTTTCTATGCAGTCCCGCTTCAATCATTCTACCGTCTTGCAGGCCAATTTCGGATGTTTCTAGTGATCTTACAGTCGAAGTAGGAGCTGCAAACTTTGCACTTCACAAGGTAAGGAAAATCTAGTACGCTCATATGGGCATGGATTTTACTATAGGAATTTAGGATCTAAAACAGCTTCCTGATCTTCTTACCTCTGACACCTTGCCATCATTTGTGGTATTTAATACCGAAAATAATTTCTACTTGTTTAATGTTGTCGTACGTTAATGTTAAATAAATGGATTGTCCTATGGTGAGAAGAAAAGAAAAAACAAAGAGGAAACTTTATACTTCACTAGAAGCATTGATTTTATTATTCAAACTCTATGCAGTTTCCTCTGGTTTCTCGAAGTGGAAGAATCCGTAAACTGTTGCTAGAAGCGAAAGACTCAAAGATCTCGCGCATAAATATCCCTGCTGTACCTGGTGGACCAGAGGCCTTCGAGCTTGCTGCAAAGTTCTGCTATGGAGTGAATGTTGAGATTACACAATCAAATGTTGCTATGTTATGTTGTGCTGCCCATTTTCTGGAAATGACAGAAGATTTCGCAGAGAAGAACTTGGAAGCCCGAGCTGAAGCATATCTGAAGGAGATGGTGCTTCCAAACATATCAAGTTCAATTTCGGTTATTCACCGTTGTGAAACTCTATTGCCCATTTCGGAAGAGATCAACCTGGTCAGTAGACTTATCAATGCAATTGCAAGCAATGCATGCAAAGAGCAGCTGACCTCTGGTTTGTTAAAGCTTGATCACAACTTCCCTGCAAAAAGTATGCCACATATGGAACCAGAAACACCATCAGACTGGTGGGGAAAATCACTAGCAGTGCTGAGTCTTGATTTCTTCCAAAGAGTATTATCCGCAGTAAAATCAAAGGGTCTAAAACAGGATATGATTAGCAAAATTTTGATAAACTACGCCCATAATTCTCTTCAAGGCCTTGTTGGCAGGGACCCTCAATTGGTTAAGGGAAGTCTCTTGGATTTGGAGTTGCAGAAGAAACAAAGAGTCATTGTTGAAGCAATAGCTAGCTTACTACCAACCCAATCAAGAAAGTGTCCAGTTCCAATGGCTTTTCTTTCAAGTTTATTAAAAACTGCTATAGCGTCATCAGCAACTACTTCTTGCAGATCTGATTTGGAGAGGAGGATTGGTCTTCAATTAGATCAGGCAATTCTTGAGGACATCCTAATACCAGCAAATTCTCATGGAAACAACCACTGCACCATGTACGATACTGATTCGATCTTGAGGATCTTCTCTATCTTTCTAAACTTGGACGATGAGGATGATGATGAAGACAACAACTTACGGGATGAAAGTGAGATGGTTTATGATTTTGACAGCCCTGGTTCTCCTAAACAGAGCTCAATTCTAAAGGTATCAAAGCTACTGGATAATTTTCTTGCAGAAGTTGCTCTAGACTCGAACTTGGTGCCATCAAAGTTTATAGCATTAGCGGAACTACTTCCAGACCATTCTCGTATTGTTGGTGATGGATTGTACAGAGCTGTGGATATCTTCCTCAAGGTTTGTAGCTTTTCTTACTTTTCTCTCTTTGTATTCACAGAAGCAGTGTTATTTCAACAGTCCACTTCATCTGCATGCCTCTAGATTTTTCATGTATAATATTTGAACACCATTTTGTGTTTTGTTCATGATCTACTCGCAGGTTCATCCAAACATTAAAGATTCTGAACGCTACAGACTCTGCAAGACCATCGATTGCCAGAAATTATCTCAAGAAGCCTGCAGCCATGCTGCACAAAATGAGAGGTTACCTGTACAGATGGCAGTCCAAGTGCTATACTTTGAACAGATCAGGCTCCGAAATGCAATGAACGGGGGACACAACCAGTTATTCTTTGGTGCATTAAATGGTCAATTCCCTCAACGTTCAGGCAGTGGTGCAGGAAGTGGAGCCATCTCTCCAAGAGATAATTATGCATCGGTTAGAAGAGAGAACCGAGAGCTGAAGCTTGAAGTAGCAAGAATGAGAATGAGGCTGACTGATCTCGAGAAGGACCATGTGTCCATGAAACAGGAGCTGGTAAGGACTCACCCTGCAAACAAGTTGTTCAAATCATTCACCAAAAAATTAAGCAAGCTTAACACCCTATTTCGAATCAATGGTCTTAAGCCCCTAGGGGGCAAGGCTAATTCAGAAACAAGGTTCTTATTCCAGAAGAGAAGGCGTCACTCGGTTTCATGACTGTAAATGTGTGGGAACAATTTCAAGTTAAAAAAAAGTGTATAGTAAATATATTGTGATTTTGGAGTGTTGATACTGAGTTGCCAAGTTTGTTCGAGAATATTGCTGCCTTAAGTTTTTGTTTGATCGGCCGTTGAAGGCAGCAGGAGCTCAATCAAACTTGTTCTGTAAAAGGCCATGATGTCTGGAAAATATGTAATGCATGGGGTTTTTAGGACACGCATTTCATTATTTTCAAGCAACTCCTGATATCATCTACTCTGTCTTCTGCACGAACATGACAAAAATAAATTGGTGGGACTCTTCTTTAGTCTGTGTTTGGCACATGGGATGTTTGACAAAAATAAATTAAATTTTCATTTATAAATTTTATATATATATATATATATATATATATATATATACACACACACACACACATATATATACATATATATATGTATATATGTGTATATATATATATATACATGTATTTATCAAAGTTCTTAGAGATAGTTTTTAGTGGCATTCATATAAATATATAACGTGTATTAATCAATTAAATACTTTTAAATATATAATTGAGACAAAATATATTCCACATCTAATTTGAGTGTTGTGTGATGATGATGAAAATATGAATAAAAAAGGGGTTAAAATTTACCCTCAAAGGAACCAAAAGTGGGGTTAAATTATACCCTCATCCTTGGAGGATATAATTTAACCCCTTAATTTCTTAAAATTTCTTTTCATTTTCTTTCTTTTTGTCTCCAAATACACCCCAAAATAATTTTTTTCATCTCTTTTTCTTCAATTATTATTAATAATTTAATAGTTTTTCTTTCTTTCTATTTACAAATCACCCTTTAATTTTTTATATATTAAATATTTTTAAAAATTAATTTTTATATTTTAAAAAATGGTTGTTGTAATAATTATTTCCGTAATGATTGATTTTTATTTTTTTTACTTTATATCCAAAATGCCATCGTAAAACTATGCTCAAAAGTAGCAATAAACAGCAAAATATATAAAATAAGAAACTGCATGCGCAATCATTCGGTCACAAAAATGATCACGATGTGATCCTCGAATGCAATCAATTCCTTTTAAGTTATGCCTCTCTTGATAATACATTTATAGAAAAGAAAAAATTCCAAAAAAAGAAAAGGTAGGCCGTATAGATTAACAGACAGAACGAAAGAAATTAGTTATACTGGTGGTCGTGTCACAGATAATTCAGATACTGACCCAATCCAGAAAACCGAGCACAAATTCAAATGTTCAAATGTTTTTGTGTTGGGAGTATTTTTATTTTTTTATATAGTTTATTAGTGATTAAAAAATTAATCAGGAATATAAATATTTTTTTCAATTTTTAAGTATAATAAAATTATTTAATTACATTTCAAGTCTCAAATAAACGTTATGTCATTTGGTAGGTGTTTAATTTTTGCAAACATCTATTTTTATTATTATATCATGTTTTAAAAAACAAAGTTTTTAAATCTAGTGAATTCCATGATTCGGGTTACAAGTTTTGCAAGTTAAGCCGCAAAACTCGATATTATGTTGAATTATGTTGAATTTTTTTAAAAAACCAAACCATGTTTTTACTGGTTGTCCAGGATTCCTTTGGATTTGTCAGGTCAACTGGGTTACACAGAGTAAACTCTCGTGCAAGTTAATTATAAACTCGGGTTAGGCAAGGAGTCAGACCAAAAAGTTTCAAGGTTGACCCGTTGAGTTCAATTTAATAACAATACCAAATAATTTCTTTTTTTTAAATCCCATCTTTTATCTTTTTTTTCTTTTTTCAATTGAGTTTTTTTTAATCAATTTTATCTTTCAACATTTGATCGATTTTTAAATGTTCTTCATAATTTGTTTTGATTTGCTTTTTATGAAGTTATTGTAGTCTAAAAAAAAAATCTCGATATTTGATTGATGCTCAATTATATGAGTGTTTATTTTTTATATTATATCATTAATTAAAAAAAATTAATTTTTTTTTTGTTAAACCTAGTGGAGTCCATGAACTTGTTCGTAGGTTTAGTGAATTAAGTTATGAAACTTTGTCGATCTAATATATCACAATCTCAATATTTTTAAAAAATGCAATCATGTATTTTTTTTAAAAAAAATTAAACTATGTTTTTTACCAGTTGTTTGGGTTATCTTCTGACATATCAACTCGACTATAATATTAGAGCAACTCTCATAGGATTAATTTTAACTAGAGCTAAATAAAAAAAGTTAAGTCGAGATAATTCACGGTTCATCTATTAAATCATATTTAATAACGATATCAAATAGTTCATTGGAGTTTAATCATTTTTTTAGTTTATTTTTTTATCCATGCAAAAAAAAAGTTATAGAAAACTCTAAAAAACATGGGGAAAATATTATTTTTTCACGTACTTTAGCCTCACACTCATGGGCACTGTGGATTCACCGTGCCCATAATGTTTTTTTAAGTCACTTTTCTATCTTTATTTTTTTTTTAATTTTTTCCTTCAAGGTTCTAATTGGTGGCTAATTTAGCTAAAATTGTTAAGGGAGGGTGAAATTGAAAGATAATTTTTGAATTATTTTGCGAAATGTTCAACTTAGTCTTGATTCTTTACTAATTATAAAAAATAGGATCCCTTCAATTTTTCATGTTTCAACAAAAAATAATTTAATTTGATCCAAAAATTTATTTTTTAGTTCATAGTTTGAGAAAGGAGAGAGAAAATTGCTGGATTCCAACGATTGAGAGAGAAAAATATCGTTGATATCGATTCTGACAACCAAAATAGTCAATTTTTATCTCAAATAATTCTATTTGATGAAGGTAGTTCAACTTAGGTATTATTATTATTTTTTACATTGAAAGTACTTAAAAAAAAATCTGAGCTTGTATGGGTTTATCAAGGTGGCTTGAGTGTTTTATAAGTATTTTTGGGTTAAGAATAGGATGAAAAATGAGTTTTTTTTAATAAAAAAGCTTGAGCTCTAATTTTCCAATCAATATATTGTCCAGAATCCGAAAAAAAATCAGATGAAATGTTGTCTGATTTTATTTTTTTCAAAAAATTCATCCGTCCCATTTGCGATTGAAAAATTTAAGAACCCAAGCATGCCGACCTTATTAAATGGGCCAGATGCACTGGATTGACTTGTTAGGCCCATCAACACAACAACACATGATTTTTTTTTCTAAATTTAGTTTTAAATGATGCTTTTTTATATGTACTTTTTAATTTACTCTTAAAATTTTTTAATGTACAAAAACACATAAAAAAAATGTATATATATATATATATATATATATATATTTTATTCATGAAAAAAATCTGGCCCGAGCTCCCTTAACAAAGAAGGACTCTACTTTGGCCCAACGAATAAGGCGTTGGTCTACGGAATTAGTGATTTTGACTTTTGAGTTCGTTCCCCGGTGGAGCCGTAGTTTTTTTTTTTTTTTCCCCCATAATATCTTTCCTTTCATAAACTTCAGGAAACAAAACGGCATCACTTTATAAACAAAAAGCAAAACAAACCAACCGTCTCTCTCTTCCAGCTTCCTTCTTTGAGCACGAAACGCAATTCAATTGAATTCAATCGCAAAAAGAGAGGGACTGATTGTCTTCGAGAAGGAAATATGCGCATATCTCTTTCTGGAATGCGAAGTGCTTTGCCCTTTTCAAGACTCGTAAGGTCCAAAACAGTTTATTTATTTAATAATAGTAATATTTAGGTTTTCAATTTAGAGTAAAATCATACGGATTGCTTGTTTTAAATTCTTATCAATCCGACTGAAAATTGTAGTTACTGTTTTTAATCGTATCTGATGATACAGGCAGCTTGAACAAGAGATGGAAACGGTGGTTAAGGTACTGCAGCCTGGACCTTTGGGAATAGTGGAGCACAATTTCTCTGCTGTGGAGATGCGTCAGGCAAATGCCATTGTCCGCACTGCAGTAGACAATTGGCGGAGGAATGCGAATCTAGAGAAGAGAAGCAGCGTGTTAAGAGATTTTATTCAGAACTAATCGCTGCATCATTTTTCCTTGGCTATCAAATCATTAATATTTTCTAGATTTCTAAGCCCTAGTCAAATACTTCATCGTGATGTTATTACACCGTTGTCTCTTTTTTTTTGTCAATTTTTCTCAGAAGAAGCACTTTTTTGAATGATTTTATTTTCCGTTTCTGTTTCTTTTGTTACTTATTTTTAGAGACGAATTCCTTTAGGGTCTGTTTCTTTTGCCTTTGTTCGGTTCTTATTGAGGATCCCCAAGGTGCTTTTGATGACTGAAACAGCGGGATATCCTTTTGAAACTTGTATGATTTGCAAGCCTGGCCGCTGATATAGCTGCGAACCCTGGTATGTTAGCTCCCTGTCAGCTTCATTTGTTCTAGTGATACAGTGATCTGCATGCTCAATTGGTTTTTTGGCTATCAGTTTCTTTTCCCCAAATGCTTGCTATATGTTTTCTGCAATGGTGGTCCAAAGAAAATGTCATCATTTCTTTGGACTATATCCTAAAAAGAGATTTTCTTTAGAGTCTATGAACTCTGGGATGTTACCTTGCTGTCAACCTTCTTTGTTTTAGTGGTGCAATGACCTGCATACCGATTGCTTTCTTCTAAGTCCTTGCTCTGTCTTGTGTGGTAGTTCATGGTAGTCAGCCCCAAAAGTCCAAACATTTGTTTGGACCTTGTCCTAAAGAAAACTTTCTTTAGAGGCTACCAATCTTTGTATGTTACAATGCTGTCTGTAACAGCCCAGTTAGCTATGCAGATGTTGCCCAAATGCTTTTTGCTAGCCTCTCTTTTCGAAGTCCTTGCCATGTCTTCTGTGCAAGTTCCTACTGATATGTCTGCCGACAGCATTTTTTTTCAAGTACGTTTAGAAACACTGAAGTTTACTGCTTCCTTTTTGTTCCCCTTGTCTATGTATATTGGACATGTTCATTGGCTAGGTTCTTGTGTATATTTTTCTTTAGGTAGAACGAATGCTCTTTGCTAGTCTCTCTTTACCAAGTCCTTGCCATGTCTTATGTGCAAGTTACAACTTACATGCCGGCAGATTTTTTTGTGTTTTATAATTACTGAAGTTTATTGCGCCCCTTTTATTCCTTTTTGTTTATGTATATTGAGCATGTTCATTGGCTAGGTTCATGTGTACATTTTTCTTGAGGTAGAACATCAATGATCTCGAAGTAGAATCTAGAAGTTAATTCTTATTCGAGAATATATTCGAAGCAATAGAATCAAATGAGTTCCTTATCAGAAAGATATTTGCAAGTCTTTATGTCATCATCTTACTGCTCAGTATTTCCAAAACTTGAATATGGAATAGATTGTGATATTGACTTATGGCATCATTATCTGGATTGCACACTCTGACATTGATTCATCAAGTTGTTCATGCATGATGGTTCTGTTTGTGGTGATACGCTATTTTATCCAGAAAGATATGGCTGACTGCTGTATTCTCACTTTTATAGCTTTTCCAGATGCAATCCATTAGACGAAATTCCAACAGCAATGTTGATGCTTAAAAAAGCGTTTGAAAATTGATGTGAGTAATCAGGGAGCTTGGAGCTCAGATGTATTGAGGCAAAGCAGAACCTCAAGTTCAAGTCCTAAATTGGACAATCTTTTGCCAATTTGGTTTCCATAGCAGTAAGTTATCTGTACTTCTAGGCCCAAAACAAAGAAATTACTCCCAAAATTGTCTAATCCCACCTTTCAAGCATAGAACAGGAAATAACCCATCACAACGTGACTCAGAATGTGAATATTATTTCCAAACCACTCAATTTTATTTTTTTCTTCAAAATCTTTAAACATGATTATGTGATGCGACAACTCCAGCACGTTCTCTGAATCGATGCAGATAATTTGGTAGATCACGTGTCATTTTTCTACCGTTAATCCTAATGTGATCCCGTGTTCCCTTTTCCCCACTTTTTATTTTTTTTAATGAGTTATTAAATTTTATTCATCAGAAAGCAACTAATTAGCGGAATGCTTAATCCTGAGCACTGAAAACAACAACGGAAAAAAAAAAAAAACAACCCGGATGTCTAAGAAAATACAATGGAGTTTGGGATTAAGAGATTTGCTTCTCTATATTTTTAGGTTCGAGTCATGTAACTGCTAATATGATAGCCACTGGAGGTTTACATGACCGTTAACTTCAGGGCTTGTGAGATTAATTAAAATACGTGTAAACTGGTCTGAATACCTACAATAATAAAAAAAATAAATGAAAAGAAAACATCAGCATTTCATGAAGACAACAAGGAGACACATCCCCACAAGATTTCTCATTAATTTTTATCAACTCCTTTATCATTCAGCAATCCTATAGCTCAATGGAACCAGAACAGATTAAGAACATAAGGATTAGGCTCGACAACGAGTAAGGAATTAAAATTAAAAGCTGCAGGCATTGCAAGTTCCATCGAGCTATAGGATTACTGAGGAAGTACTAGACTGAAGAATGGGTGCTTTATAGGAGACAACTTATAAGAAACTAAAAAAGGTAATCCAAGGCAACATAAAGATGAAAATAGGGTTTGATCTTCAACAAGATAAGATCAAATGGATATCCAGGCTGCAATTGACGACCATTTTCAGCCTTGTTCTGAAGTTAATGATACTATAAAGGGTGAGTTGGTGTAAAGCTACTTTTGGGGAGAATGCATGCCCGAAGACATGGCTTATTGTCTAGCTAGCCAGTTAACTACCAGGAGTAGGCAAATCAAGATGGCAGGAATATCACTTCTATGCGCGTTATGCTCAATCAAGAAGATCACGATCATGAGTCTCGACCAACTGTTCTTTGCTCTCATTAGGCGCTCGTACATCTACTTCATAAAGGAAGGAACAACAAGCTCCATGGTTCAGATTGTCCAACAAAAGGAAAATTTTGCAATCTGCCCAGTACAGATTTTATGGTGCTATAAGCATCTTTAGGAGGCAATGCTAAATGCATGTACTCTAACTTCTGTCACATTCAGTGTTTTTGCAAGGAACAGTTTTGATTTTTTGTTTTGTAGTTACTTTGCGTAAGGTTTTCAGCTGTAATGAAATTTCTCATTTATTATAAAGAAGGTTGACAAATGTTCACAAGTCTTCCCAGCCCTTGTTATCCTCATCCTCAACACAAAGTGCTCATGCTCTGTATCTCACACATCAGACATCGGTGTGTGCACCAAAATGCTTGCTTTTGAACCCTTGGAAAGAAACAAAAGCTCAACATCTTTATCAAAGACAGCATAGATGTGTGGAAGTTCTTATTAGCAAACAAGTGTGATCCTGTCAGGATAAATTAAAAACTAAAACAGGTTCTGAACCATGCCTCTTATTATTTTCTGCTTCTCGGAAAAGAAGAAAAGGAAAAAAACAAACTAGTAGCTTATCTAAATGTTGAGCTGGATGACATGATCCATGTCCTGTGTCAGGGAGAAACAACTTATTCTAAATCCAAATAGCACCTGCTTGTATAAGCAATGGGACTAGCTGGTTCTGAATATGTAGGCTCATCACATTCCTTTCATTACCAACCAGCTGTTGGCCTATGAACACAGCAGGTACACTCTGTCGAAACCCAAGCTGCATTAATGCCCTTTCAATTTGTTGTCCATTTGGAATTCTGTCGAGGTCATAAACTGTTGGATTCGCTCCAAATCCTCGTATAAGTGTCTCGACAGAGTGGCTCATGCAGCAAGAACTCTTGCTGAAAATCACCACTGGCTTTTCTTGAATCAATACATTCACCACATCCATTGTCACAGTGGGCTCAAGAGTTTGATGTGGCTGTTGAGAGATTTTTAGAAGGCGTGCGAAGTGAGTATATTTCTGAAGATTGTTGAGAGTAGAAGGCTTTCCTATGAGGAGCTTGAACACATATGGTGGTTTATTTATACTGTCTATTTAGAGTGGTTGTATTGCACATCGTTTCCTGCTGGATAGAATATCAGGGACGACACGATAAGCTGATCAAAAGATTTGCCATTAGAAACTACTGTTGCCTATTTGATGATTACTTGATAGAGACCTGCCTATCTGCGTTTTCAATAGCAATTTGCATACGTGAAAAATGTAGTTTTCTGTGCTAATGACGAGGACTTGCAAAAGTTTTTTTTATCTTGTCCAAGATGCCGTACAAACATAAATTCCTTGTTATTACTATACATGTTAATCTACCGATCACTATTTTTATGACGACTTTTTTCTTAGAATCTAATTCATGTTTGTCATTGTTCTTGCAGTTTGAAAAAAATAAATTTTAGAAAAATTATAAATTGTTTCGTAGTCAAGATTTTATGAGAGAATTTTTTAAAAAAACTCATGTAAAATTTATTGATTAATTAAATACTTTCAAAATTACGATAAAAGCAAAATGTAATTTCAACACCATCTCATCACATTACCAGGACCATGAATTCTACTTTTCTTAAATTTTGGATGGGTGAGCATTTGATATGGCATTGAGACTTCTTTGATAGAGCTTTTTCCTGTGATGAACTGAGATTTAACGGGTTCAAAATCCTTAACAATTTATTTTCCACTCTTCACAAGCTTTTGAAAACTCGCTTGACCCCAATACCTACTCGGTAATTTTTAGGACCTCCATATGAATTTTTTAATATTTTATAGTGATTTAATACATATTATTTTGAATGGAATAGAATTTAAAATATTATAGGGATGAAATGACTTTTCAACTTTTATTCTCTATAAAAAAACAAGACTTGTTGACTATAAATATTTAATTAATCTTTCAAGTTCCAAGTTCATAATCTTTTTATTCTCAATATTTTTAATATACATATTTAATTTTAAAATCTATTTTTCTAAAATATCATTATACATTTTCTTTTTAAAAAAGTACTTACTCAAGCATTCAAGAATCATCAAATCTACAAAAAAAAAACTTTTTGCAATTACCAGCTATATTGACCTATGAAACACTAGATATAAGCTACTAGCCATTTTAACTAAAAAGAATATATTAGATTATAAAAGCTAAAAAATTAACTGACTATTTAACACATAAATCTGACTTCTATTACTTGAATATTTGGTACCTCATCACTCAACTTATTTCAAAATCATAGAGCTATGGTTCTATCTATTTTGAGCATCTATTGAGGTGGATAAATAATTGAGTTTATCCACGTGCACTTTCCTCTGGGGAGCAAGTTGTATTTTCATGAAGAAAATCGAAAGCTCGAAAGAAATAATGCTTTTAGAAAGTTAATCTGACCTTAATATCGTGGTTACGTAACAAAAACTACGTAACTATTCATTATATTATAATTATTATTATTACAATATATTTAAAACACGTACGGAAAATACTATAACTTTCTTCATATTTTACTATAGATAATTACAGTATTTTTCTTTTTCTTTTTTCTTTATCCTTACTTTTTTTACGATTTTTTTGTTTTCTTTTTCAAAATTATTTTTGTTAATTTTTTTTTAATATTAATCTGGTTAAAAATTTAACTTTACAATTTTTTTCTTTAAAACACTATGAATGGCTACAATAATTCCCCACATAGTTTTTTTTGTTATAATTTTTTTTGTAACTTTCCTTACATTTTACTATGGATTGCTGCAGTGCTTTTTTTTTTTTCATTTTTATGGTTTTTTTTTTTAAATTGTCTTTGTCTATTTTATTTTTTTAATATTGAGCTGGTTAAAAATTTAGTTTTGTAATTTTTTTTCTTTAAAACACTATGAATTGCTTCAGTGTTTCCCTACATAGTTTTTTTTTGTTATAATTTTTTTCAAAATTGTTTGTCGATTTTATTTTTTTTAATATTGAGCTAGTTGAGAATTACAGTTGTGGCTTTTCTCACAAAACACCATGGATTGCTACAGTGTTTTCCCACATGGTTTTTTTTTTTGTTTTTTATGATTTTTTCCAAAATTATATTTGTCGATTTTATTTTTTAATATTGAGCTGGATGAGAATTTAGTTTTGTATTTTTTTTAAAACACTGTGGATTGCTACAGTGCTTTTCTTTGTTTTTTTTTTTTTGGTTTTTTCTTTCTTTTTTCCTTTTGTTCTTTTTGTATTTTTTTCCAAAATTATCTTTGTCGATTTTATTTTTTTAATATTCAGCTGGTTAAAAATTTAGTTTTGTAATTTTTTTTTTAAAATACTGTGAATTGCTACAGTGTTTCCCCACATAGCTTTTTTATTTTATGATTTTTTGTAGCTTTTCTCATATTTTACTATGAATTGCTACATTGCTTTTCTTTTTTTCTTTCCTGTTTTTGGTTTTTTTCCCTTTTTGGGTTTTTTTTTAAGAAACTTGTCTTTGTTGATTTTAGTTTTTTAATATTGAGCTGGTTAAAAATTTAGCTTTGTAATTTTTTTAAAACACTGTGAATTATTACAGTGTTTCCCCACATAGTTTATTTTTTGTCATATTTGTTTTTCAAAATTGTTTGTCGATTTTATTTTTTTAATATTGAGCTGAATGAGAATTATAGTTGTAGTTTTTCTCACAAAACAACGTGGATTGCTACAGTATTTCCTCACTTGTTTTTTTTTTAATTATTATTTTTTCCAAAATTATCTTTGTACAATAAAACTAAATCATATGGGGAAAGCACTGCATCTTTCCTTACAAAACACTGTGGATTGCTACAATGTTTCACTATATGGTTTTTTTTGTTATGATTTTTTTCAAAATTATCTTTGTTGATTTTACTGGGGAAAACACTGTAACTTTCCTCACAAAACACTGTGGATTGCTACAGTGTTTTCCCTCATTGGTTTTTTTTCCAAAATTATCTTTGTCGATTTTTTAATATAAAGTTGGTAAAGAATTTAACCTTGTAATTTTTTTTCTTTTTATTAATAGAAAAGCTAAATCATGTAGCAAAAGACTAAATTATGTGGGGAAAGCACTGCAGCTTTCCTCACAAAACACTACGAATTGCTACAGGTCATTCTATTTAATCTCTAAGTTTTTGATCACCAATACAACTTTTTTTTCCGTCATGGAATATTGGCTCCATCACACCTTTATTTTCTATTACTTATCTAGTACTGATTTGCAATTATAACACTATCAAGTATATTTGTTTCATAGCTCGCGGGCATGCATCTCATATAAACTAAAAGATAAAGAAGTTTTCCAATTCATTATTGTTTATCCAGATTCATTGTCACTATTGATTTTAATACTAATTTTTTTTAATTATTTTTTTTACATTTGAGCCCTTTTAAGTTAAAATTATAACCCAATGACATGTTTTTTTGGGAGGGGAGTTGAACTGAAAGAAAAAGATTGACATGAAAATAGCATGTAAAATTAATAGATAGTGGCATTGAAATTTGTTTGTAAAGTTCATTTTAGTCCTTCATTATTTTAGCTATTAGGTGACTGGTTCCTTTAATTTAAAAAAAATTAATTTTGGTACCAAACTTTACTTATTTATTTTTTTCAATCTATGGTGGAGGAGAGAGAGGGAGTCGCTAGATTCTGGTGTAGAGAGAAAGTTGTTGTTAGCGATGATTTCAACCACCACCACGATCGATTTGTGTCAAATTGTTAATGAGGGGTGTTAAGATTATGTTTTTTTTACCCTCATCTAAAAAAATATATCTGAGCTCAAGGATATTTTTGGTTGTTGCCCTTTAATTTATTTTTTATTTTAATTTTAACTCTCATTCTTTTAATTGCTATTTTTTATTTTGGATTTTTTTTTTATCGATTTTATCCTTCAACGTTTCATTTTATAGGGATTGAGCTTTATGATTTTTTCATGTATAGTGCTTTCGGTCCGATGACCTAGGTCACAAGTTTGAAAAAGTAATAGGGGTTCAAATCTTTTCTTTTTTGTCTTATTTTATTTTTTGATTTTGTCATTTGACATTTTTTTAATTAAAAATTGGCTTTGTGGTTTTTTTCAATTTCATTTTCTATTGAATTCATTATCAGAAAATTGATAAATACAAACAAAAATATCGAGGAAATATTTCTGTTGGTAAATTTTCAAGGGATTTTACCGATGGAAATATTCCCTCGGTATATACTGAGGGAATTACAGTGGGATAAAAAAATTAAAAAAAATGATGACGTGTCATTTTTACCAACGGAATAATCGACGGAATTTATTCCGTCGGTAAATTCATTGGTAAACTGTGAACACTGTTCATCATGTTAATTACAAAGAGAATCACCGACGGAATTTTTCAGAGAGCTTCAGAACTATTCACTTTCCAATTGCACTGTTAATTGTTGTTCTTTATGGACAAAATCACCGACGGATTGAAAAGTTATCGGTGTTATTTAGCGGTTTTTTGAAAAAATTCAATTAATTCAAAATTTTCATTTAAATATTACAAACAGAATCACCGATGGATTGAAAAATTATTGGGATTGTTGGCGGTTTCTGAAAACTTTTTATAAAATTAAAAATTTAAATTAAATATTACAGATGAAATTACCGATGAAATAATTAAAAAATATTAATATTTAATTATCCGTCGGTAAAACTGTCGCTAACGCGCCCCAATAAAAAGCCTGAATCCCCTTATTTCACAAGAGACAAACTCAGTTCTTATTATTCTTCTTCTACTACTTCTTCTTCTTCTTTTTCACTATATGTTAAAAACATCAATTTCTATTTCTTTCTCTTCTCTTCTCTTCTCATTTCCTTATTTTTTCCTCCATACTCGAGTATGTCTTCTTCTTCTTTCTTCTTTTATCCTCTTATTTTTTTTTAATTAAGATGCTTTACAAAATTTTTTCTCTCTCCTTAACTTTACTTGCAACTACATTAAGGTAAGATTTTTTTTTCTTCTTTTTTCATGATTTTTTTCACTATATTTGTTTTTTATTTTATTTTTAATTGTTTTTGTTCTTATTAATTGTATAAATGTTGTTGTGAGATTATTTTTTCATATGAGATCAATTTTTAGTTGATTTATTTATAGGATTTTTAAATTTTAGCAATTGCAACTTCATTTTTTTCATATGAATTTTTTTAGTTGAATTTTTTTATTTTGTTTTATTTATTTGTTGCAAATTTGTTTGAGTTGATTTTCTTATTCTTTTTTCCAATCATTTTGAGTATATATTATAGAGTGTTGATTTATGTTAATTTAATTATTTTATAATTTTATAAAATGAATTTTTTAAAAATATTTTTAAATAATTACCGTCGGAATTAATGATGGTATTTTTCGAGGGATATACCGACGGAATGAAGCGGACAAAAAATTACCGATGAAAGATTCATCGAAGAAGCATTTCCATCAGTGATTGCGTTGGTAAATTAATTACCGACGGAATATGTGTCTTACACCGACGAAAAAATTCAATCGGTAAAACTGTTAAATGTTGTAATGATTATTCCGATTTCATGACTTAAGAAGCAAGTTTGTCAGGTTAATTCGAACAAGCTCGCCCCTTAATGTTCAGATTACATGTCTACCGTGCTGGCTTGGGTTGGCTTACACCATTTTTTTATTTTATTTTTATCATATTTCATCTTTTCATATTTAATTGACTAAAAATTAAACAATATTATCCTTTTGTTATTGGATAAAGGGTTTTTTTTTTTATTTCATGTTATCCTGATTTTTTTTTCCATATGATTCAAATAAAGCCAACTTATTTATTTGGTCAGGATTATAACCCGAGTTATTAAATTTCTTTCTTGTTTTTTTAAATACACTTACGATGTCTAAACATTTTACTGAAAAAATAATACGGACCAGCCTAGTATATATGTTCTAGAAGGAGAATTAAGAAGATAACCTGTGTAGGCACCACATTATCAATTTCTACACATTGCAAAACCTGGAAAAGATATACCAGAAAGACATTCTTACAAGGAATCAGAAAACTTAGGCTAGTGCTGATTAATTACTATATTATATCATTTCCCTCATGCTATTTTTGATAGGAAGTGATTTTCACTTTCCAGTCCAGTCTTAGATGCCACTTGATAATTAATTAAGAGATTCCGTTGGGGGTACCATTAATTGCGCACTAATTTCTTTCTTAATTATTATTATTATTATTTTTTGTGATAAGCAGAAGGAAAAAAGCGGGAATACCTTTACGCACTCTTGGGTATTAGCTTTCCTTTCCTTTGTTTTAAAAGCTGATAGCCTACAGAGACATGGCACGCAGAACATGAAAATCTGGTTCAAAGCAATAGCAGCAAATTAATAAGAAAAAACTCGTCTCCCTGCTCATTTCATTTCCATCATGAAAATAAAACTTCCATGAAGTGGGGTTAAGTATAGCTTTCTTTAGCTGTAATGATTTCACCATGTCAAAAGATAATTTCTAGGAATCTGATATATACTGGCTACCATTGTCCTGGAAAGAAAACCTGACAGTAATTAAGCACGGATTATATGCTTGCATAACTGGCTTGATCACGAGAATTTACTTTACACACACACACACACACACACACACATATATATACAGACAGTAAGTTCTGTTGAATTTTCAAGTCATGATCATGATACTTTGTCTTATTTACTTGATCATGCAAGCAAGCACAGCAAGTTTTACTTAACTACATATGTATTATGTGAGCTATATGCATGTGTAAATATAACTATAGAACCCTGCAGTCATCATTATTAATATATTCGTCTAAGATTTTAATTAAAAACTGGAGAATTTTAGGTTAAATTAATAAAGCTCCTTCCAGTCATCATTCATTCAACTTAAACGGGAAACCATTCCTTGAGGAATACAGACTAATGTTTCTTGATATATGGTGTAGAGATAGTTTATAGGAAAATAAATTGAGCGTATTACAAAAAAAAAAAAAAAAACATAAAAGAAAAGAACAACCAAATTAGTGATATGTAAATGTTCACATTCGAATACCATCTACACTACGAATAAAAATGTTATTAGTATAATCATCTAGGTGGTGGGCCAGTGGTAAGAGCTTGGGACTAAAAAGTTTGTTCTCTCTGTGGTTTCAGGTTCAAACCCTGTGATTGCTCATATGATGGTCACTGAAGGCTTATATGGTCATTAACTTCAGGGCCCGTGGGATTAGTCGAGGTGCGCGTAAGCTGGCCCGGATACACATGTTAAACTAAAAAAAAAATATATATTATTAATATAGCTGAAATTAGATTCACGACATTTTAGCCAAATCAATCGTTTATGCAAGATAACAAAGAAATTGAAATCCCAATCTGACTACACCTTATTAAAAAATCAAATTATTTTTTTATGAGCTAAATACTCTAAGATATGTCAAATGAAAGGAGATTCCAAACCCGAATATGAAATTTACCTTTCATTAAAAAAAACTACTTGAAAATAAAAAAAATCTAGAGTTAAGGGATGCACCACACTCTCCATCATTATAAGAATTTTGCTCATAATTATCGAGTACTAGAACAATAGAACAACAAATAATCCGGAATATCTAGCTCTACTGCACAAAATAGATGCAAGAATTGCTTTGCTAGAATCAACCCGTGTTTGAAAAGAAAATCATCTGTACAAATTCGAATTTGGACAGCCAACTATATAAATATTTGTATTTTAGGTGTAACCATTTTAAAACGTACATTGTATTTGAAATAAATGACTACATAGACTGGAAAATGACGACAGCTGATCAAGTATAGCTGGTTAAGCATTGGAGAACCTCAATATAACCCCTAAAGTATTACTTTATTATCAATTGGATCCCAAACCTTTTGATTTTATCCATTTTACTTTAAACCTTGGATGTTAAACAATGTCACTCCTTCACCTATCCTCTGTTAATTAGTACTTCCATCAAAGGTGCTAAATTATGTCCTAAAGAACAATCCTAGCATCCATTCTCAAATAAATTTTGTTCTGCTTGTATAATAGGAGAAATGGAGGAATTTAATAAGATTTTGTGTTAATAAGTTAGAGCTTATTTCACGCAGTGGATGAAAGCGCTTGAAGTGCACATACCAATTATTGTTACTAACATCAAATGGAATAGAGGAGTTATATTATTTGATCATATTGATTACATTTGGGACGAAATTGATAAGATGAAGTAGTTTGGAACTCAATTAATAATAATATAATATATTAGGGATAATATTGTGAATATTTCTCCTTAAAAATTCATCTAGCATCCTCTAGAAATGGAATATTAGTAAAAGCAAAACTTGAGGACGGTTCCTGACATCGCAGATATATATGGTTCTCGCTATATCAGCAAAATATATAAGCTGGGATTTTGGCCTTGATGGTAATTAAATGGTGGATTCGTGAAAGCTACTTTGAGGATCAATGCATTTTACAGGACATGGTTCCAGCTAGCCATTAACAACCAAAAGTAGACATCATGATCTTGAGCCACGGCCACATGCTTTTTACTTGCTCTCTCACTAAGAGCATGGTGGTCTCTGCTGCAATCTCTACAATACAAATTGTATAGAATTAAGCTTGTTTACGAGGCATAGCTAAGTACTCTGTACACAAAACTTGTGTCAAATGCATCTGGGATTTTTTTTAATGAAACAGTTTTGAATGTTTGTTTTGTACTGACCTTGCTTATGCTTTTTAGCTGTTTTCTAGCTAGGTTAGCGTAAGTTGCTTTTTTGATATCAAGATTTCTCATTTACTAAAAACAAGGTTGGGAAATGTTTTTGCAAGTCTTCTCAGCCCCTCAATACACACTGCTCATGCTCTCTATCTCACATACATATCACACGGGTGGGTGCACCGAAATGCTTGATTTTGACACCTTAGAAAGAAATAAAAGCAGAACATCTTTATCAAGGACAGCATAGATGCGTGGATGAACTTAGTAATTTGCAAAAAGAGTTATCCTATCAGGATAACTAGTAGCATTAAGAGGTTCTGAGCGATTGCTCTTATAATTTTCTGCTGGTTGGAACAAAGAAAAGGAAAATAAAATAAAAATACTAGTAGCTTATCAGCCGCATGACATTGATCCATGTCCTATGCCAGGGAGAAATAACTTAATTACTCTAAATCCAAATAGCACCTGCTTGTATAAGCAATGGGACTAGCTGGTTCTTGACGTGGAGGCTCATCACCTGCCTTTCATTACCAACCAGCTTTTGGCCTATGAACACAACAGGTACGCTCTGTCGAAATCCCAGCTGCACGAGTGCCCTTTCAATTTGATGTCCATTTGGAAGTTGGTCTAGCTGATAAATTGTTGGATTTGCTCCAAAACCACGTATTAATGATTCGATGGAGTGGCTCATGCAGCAAGAACTCTTGCTAAAAATCACCACCGGCTTTTCTTGAATCATTGCATTCACCACATCCATTGTCACAAAGGGTTCAAAGAGCTAGTTTGAAGTGGGCGTGAGACGTGAGTATTTAATGAAGATTGTTGAGTCTGAAAGGCTTTGCTATAAGGAGTTTGAATAACTTTGGAGGTTATTTATAATGTAGATTTAGAGTTTTTGGTTCCTGCAGGATAGAATATAGTGGCTGACGGAAAACTGTATTCAGAATCTGTGTCATTAGATTCCCCACATCAACTGCAATTTTGAAATTGCAATTTGCAGACGAGAAAAATGTGTTTTTCTGTGCTAATGACGAGGACTTGCACGACGCATTTCTTGATCCAACCTGTCTAATATGCTGTACAAACATCTATTGCTTTCATTAACTATGCTAATCAAACTCCTCAGTACTTTTTCAAGATATAAAAGTTTTGGGCATACCAGCGAAAACTTGTTGGAGTGTAAAAATGCCCCTTGTAGAAAAGGAAGAGGTGGTAAGAACAACAATAGAAATTTTATGACACGAAACTCAATTTGTATCTATCAATACTTACTTAATATTAAAAGATAAATATAATAAAAATAGAGAATTAAGAAAATAAGAGAGATTTTTTTTTTTGAGTAAGTGAAAATATTTTTATTAGTTTTGGTGGGACTAGATGTAATTTTCTCTCTTATATATATCTTTCTCATATTAAATATTGCTAGTTATAACTTTGAGTACTATAAATATTGTTTTAATAAAATATAAGTAAATGGTCATGATTAATATCTAAGCGGTTAAATACTATTTTTGTATAAGTAAAAACATTTTTATTATTTTTTATGAGATCATGTGTTTTTTTTTTTCTTGTATTTATTTATCTCAAATTGAGTAAGTATTACAATTTATAACTTTAACACTATAAAATTTTCCGAATAAATTATAAGTGAATGATCATATATAATACTTGCGTGGTTAAGTACTATTTTGATAATATTATTAAATTCGAATTAGATAATGAAATTAAATTAAATTGAAAATTCAATGATTGGCCATCTAATTGATCTGGATTAATAGTAAAGACAAGATCTATAAACTTAATAAAACTTAGTTAAACCATGGAGGTTAAATTCAATTGATTCGACTATTAAGGTCAAGTATTAACTCGTGTTCAAGCAAAATAAAAAGAAAAAAAATGGTAGCTTTCGGGTTAGTGGTAAGCTTTTGTTTTCAAGAATTTAAAAAGCTGAAAGGAAAAAACTTTAAGCCTTCGGATTGTCATCATAACATGGATTCGATCCAGTGATGGCTCTTATTAATCTAGTTGCTGCTGCTTATACGTGTATTTCAGAAGTTTTTCTTGAATACTTAACATTATTCTTTCAAGAATTGTGATAGTATTTTTATTTTTTTCTTGGAGATCAGGAAGAAATCCAAAATAAGTTTTTAGTTTCACATGTTTCGAAATCCTAGAGTTCTGTTCCGTCAATTTTGAGCATATACTGAGGTGGGTAAAGAAAAATTGGGTTTATCTCTTGGATATACACGACACTTTCCTCTATAGCAACAGTATATGTATATCGCAAGTGAAAGAGAAATGATACTTTCGTGAAGACAATCTGCTCTTAAAAGCACGGTCACGTGACAAAAAACAACGTAAGAATTCCTATCTACTAGAAGGAGAATTAAGAAGATACCCAGTGGAGCCACCGCAATATCAATTTCTACACACTGAAGAAACAACAAAAAAAATCCTGACTACCGAGTCAAATGGACCCTCTAATGGTTTTTTTTTAGTTATTTCGTGATTGCAAGAATTGCTATGGTCCTTGCTCCATTAGCAGCACTTGTCACAGAGACATGTTGAGGCAACTTTTACTTCCAAGTCCTATCCCAGATGTCACTATTGTTTTAAACGCCGCATATATTCTTAGATTTCCTTTCTACTGTTTCTTCATCTGCTTTGAATTCACAATACTTGTAGATAAATTCCAGGAATTAGGTGTGCTGATTATGTATGGCTCATCACTTCATCATGTGTGATGTCAGTTTAATGGTGCTTATGCTACTTAGGGCAGGATTACACAGAGGATGCGTTTAATGCCAACTTTGGTGATCAGTCATCTAGGATCTTCTGGAGGTGGAATATGAGAAAAAGAAAAAAAAACGCACTTTGAGGTTGATTCCAGACATTGATCGCGTGTACCGTACAGTGGCATAATATGTTTTGTTTGTTGGGTTTTTTTTTTGAAATCCGTAGATGCCGTGAAAACAATAATTTAAATATTTTTGAGAATTTCAAAGATCACAGTTTAAAGTCATTTATGGTTTGAATAAAAGTTATTTAAAGATTAAATATATTTTAAAGATTTTATCAATCTCTTTAAAGTTAAGTTATTACAAACCACACAAGCCGTCCAAGTACTCACCTGCTAAAACTATCACAACTTGAATTATAGGCCTGACCGACAACCCAAGAGTGGTACCAAAAAAACACTTCACCTACGCTAAGCCTTAAACATACTTCTCACAACAGATATTAAATAAAATCTCATACCATTTCATAAACTTTCAAAAACACTCTTCAAAACCAATTATATCTTCATAATGCTTACTACAAAGTAAAAACTTAAACTTGAAATAAAATAATTTAATAGTAGAGCACTCTAAGACATCAAATCAAGACTAAATGGAAAGTCTCGTAGAAACAAGCGAGACATACCAACTAAAAAGAAAAAAGTAGGAATTCTCACAAAAAATTCACTCTTAACTCCGGTCCTCATATCAAATGATATAAGCCGAAATAACACCCTAAAACATTAATTAAACATCTTAAATCATCCAAATCTTAAAATCAAACTTAACCAACATAATCAAGCATAAAAGCATCAATATCTTACCTTATAAACCCTTATCTCTGACTTTCACTTCTCATTTCCTCTTCTTCCTCCTCTTTCCTCATTTTTCCTTCTTTCTCTCTTCTTCTCTTAGGGTTCTCTCTAGAAAATTGATCCTCTCTGTTTTTTTATTGACTTTCTATTTATATTTATCAAAAATATATGAAAAGACCCAAAATGTCCCGCAATTATTTATATCCTTAACTACTTATCAAAGGGTATAAATTTCTTTTCCAATCCAATGTTTTCAGCATATTACAAAAATGCTTTTAGGATTGAGGGATCACTACGCTTTTCAACCCCTTTAGGATAGAGAGATCACTATACTTTTGATTGCTAGTTTTTTTTTTTCAGGTGTTTCTATATCGTTTGTATGTTACAAAGCTTCTACAAAAAAATAAAAATAAAAATAAGGAAAAACATTTTATTTATATTACTGAGCCCCTTGAAAAATATCACATATATTATTTCAAAATAATTTTATAAATTTATTCATTCAAGTCTCTAATTGATTTTTATAGTCTAGAATTATAATTCCTTGTATTAATTATATTCTAGTTCTCAATCTCCAAAAACTTATTTACAATCAAGTTACACTTGATAAATCGTCACATTTTAATTTCTAACCAATGATTTTTAATGTGTGTAACCCATTAGGTTCCTAATAAGTTGGTTCAAATAAAAATTATAATCTTAAATAAGATATGATTAAATAAATTAAATAATTTAATTTATTAACAATTCAATAATTGATTGATTTATATTTGAAGATAAAATGTACCACCTAACAACATGTCATTATTCTTAAATATTAGGAAAATCATACGTGGTTTGACATTATATCATGAAATGTATCTGCTATGTCAAGTTATGTTTGTTCTCTACACCATAGTCATTGATTATTTGAATAAGATTTCAAACTCTTTCCAAATCTCATTCCACATTACTCAAGGATTACACAATCAATACTATTTAAAAACAAATAAAATAATTTTCTCTAATTTACCTAGGGTGATGAATTATCTCTTAATCACTTAAATATCTTCATATATTTCATTTTATATGTCATCACTCATTTCGACCCCTGTTTTCAACATATTTTTAAAAAAACTGGAAATAATACAAAAACTACCAAAATTCTCGAAAATTATGTTTTCAATGCGATTTGGCCAATTTCTGGTCATTTCATAAATTTTTACCATTTCACATATTGTTTTTGTATTGATAATTTTTTTAAAATAAAAAACTCAGTAGAAAAAAAAGGAGAAAATCAATCTAACAAAAAGATTTTTTTTAGTGAGTAAAATATAATTGAAAAAGTAATAAGGACTAGTTTAGTTTATAAATAATAAGTGCAAAGTGAAAAAGAGAGGGGTGGGGGGATCAAAGTTATCTTATAAAACAGAATTTTAAAAATTTGGAAGGTAGAAGAACTCTTTAGAAGAATCAGGAATGTGGAAGAACTCTCTACAAAAATCAGGAAAATGATAGAAAAGGTGGAAGGGTTGAAAAGATTCATCGTAGTGTAAATAGACATACACACCTACACCCTTCACATAATATAATATTCCAACAAAAAAGAAACCCTACATAAAAAACACTTTCTCTCATCCTTCCTACACATACACCCATACCACACACACACACACACACAAAAACACTCATTAAAAAAATAAATTTCAAAACACCAAGCAAAACTAAATAAATAACTAAATAAAGTTGTGGCCTTCACAACCCTCTCTCTTTAAAAAAGCTAAACAAAAAAGCAGGCCACCAGCCACCAGTGGTGGAAGAGAGACAATAACACCACGTCATACACCCATCTCCAACTTTGTTCCCAATATCAGCTATGGATGACGACGACAGCACAACCACTACCACTGTGACCTCCAAACACCAACTGCATCAACATCTCCTCTATGCTCACTAACGACCATAACTCATTCATTTCAAACCAAACCAAATCACCCTGTCTCCATTGTGTTTTTCTTTCCTCTACCATGGACATAATATCGTTTACTCTTCTTATTAACGATAATCATTGATTTCTCCACCACCGCTAAGAACTCCTTCCACAACCAACACTAGCACCAACATTATGATATAATCTCCCTCTCACGATGACAACAACATCTATAACCTATAAAGATAAGAATTATATAGGAAGAAAAATTACAGTAGAGAGAGCTGAAATAGAGAAAGAGGAAGAGAGAGAAAGCCAAAGCTTGATATGTCTCGGTCTCTTTCTTTTGAAAGCATGAAGAAGCACTATTAGTCCAGGAGTGAAGAAAAGATAGAGGAGATTTGGATCCACCAACTCACTCTCCTCCAGCAGTGGTGGCATATGAAGTCATGCACCAACAATGGTGGAGGTGCGTGGGTACACGTGCTGTGACTATTCCAGCAATCATTTAACCTTGACTTCAATAGATCTTGGACATGCCAAACATCTCAGAAGTTCAATCCATAAAATCAAATCATTTTTTTATATATTGCTAAAATATTGTGAAATTTGGGATAAAATGCTTATTATTGTGCATAATTTTTGGATTATTTGGACATTATTGACCTGAATTGATGTGTGTTGTGATTTGAGATAATTTTTATGAATATTGAATTGGACATGAATATTATGAGAACTTATTTTGAATGATTGAAATTATTTTGTTAGGGGCTTATTAAATTTATTGAATATTTGATTTGATCTTGTTTTTAATGTTAATGAATATGGTTTTATTAATTTTGATTTTGTTTGTTGGTTGGGTGGATGAGATAAATTTTTGAAAAGTTGTAATATGAGGTGGTTATGTGATTTATAAAAAATGGTGAAGTAAGAATATTATGGATATACTGTTGACAAAATGATGATGATGAAGAAATATGCATATATAAAAAAAATACAAAAATAATTAATCAACCCAAGATGGTATGGTCCAACTTTAGGCCTTTTCTTCTTAATGTTTATTAATAAAGAAAAATATAATAAAAATAAATAAATAAATTGTCATTGTATAATTGTTAATTGATCCAAGATGGAATGATCTTATACTAAGCCCTGTTTTCGAGATGTTGATTATCGGGTAATAGGATCAATTAATATTACATCGATGAATTAATTTTTTATATTAATTATTAATCGACCTAGGATGATATGATCCAATATCGGGCCTTGTTATTTGGATGTCAATAACTGAATAATAGTATCAATTAATACATGATCTCTAGGATATTAATTAATTCAGTTTCTACATAATTATTCCATTACACAATTTCACAAATTCAATTTGAGAATCTTATCATTTATTAATGGAATGGTCGAATATCAAACCTTGTTCTTTGGATGCTACTGAATAGATAATGTGATTTTTTTCAAACCATAATAAATCTCATATACAGTTGTGCCTATTCTAAATAATCTAGGATGGAATGATCTACCCTGTTATTTGAACATTATTTAGTCAGTTGACCATGATCATGAATATCTCAACTTTATATTAAATGATTCTTTTATATGTTAAAAGACACAAAATGGAATGATCTTACAACATACCTTATTTTTTAGATGTTAATTAATAGATAATAGGGCCAATTAATACAGTCCACCAAATGACCTAGGATGATAAGGCTCAATATCGGGCTCTATTCTTTGGACTTTGTTACGTGAATAATGACAATACTTTGAATAACATACATATCAATTTATGCAAACCATATTAAAATATATTTATCATTGAAAACAAACAAAAATACAGTTTATTTTAGGTAAGATATGTAGAGTGATGTCTATCTTCTTATTATATATATAACCAGCCCATTACCTAGAACCTTTGATAACTAATTAGGGTTCCTAATTATTATAAAACTAGGTGGTGACTTATATTTTTTTTCTTCTATTTTACCTCTTTCTACAACTTAATTAATATTTAGAGACAACTTAATTAATATAAATTAATATTCATACGAATCTCATAATTATAACAACTTTATAAATTTATTCGTAAAATATTTGTCTCGAGTACTATCTTTATTCTAGAATAAATAAATCAAATATTAATAAATATTAAAGATAAAAAAATATCTTTATTAATATAATAAATATATTTTTATATAAACAAAATTAATTCTAAAAAAATGTCTCCAAGCGAAACGTCAAAGTTGTAGGGAGAAAATTAAGTTCTGAAAATTTTATTCAAAGATCATTGACGGTCACTTTAAATAGTCTACAATACCCATTTATCCTTTCACTTGAACTTCAATCTGTCAAACAGGTCCATGTATTCATCTGTTAAACATCCTACTTCAATCCCACATATATGTGGGTGTACGGGATGGATTAAGGTTCTAGGTGACTAAATTTCATTAGGTTAAGCAACATCTGCAGAAGAGGAACTTTCCAGCAATTTGACGTAGGCTCATGTCTCTGACATCTACTTCATATGGAGAGTAAGGGACCACAAACACCATAACTCCATATTTCCAACATAATGTGGTAGAAATAAAGTTCTACCAGTAAATAAAGTTGTCCCATTCATAGCAGTATGTACCAGTAAATGAAGTTCAATATATAGCATTGGTTAATATCCTCGATACAAAATGTTTGTGCTTGATTTTGAGCCCGTAGAAAGAAACAAAAGCAGTGCATCCTTATTAGGTACAGCGTAGATGCGTGGAAGTTCTGAAACTTTGTCAGGAAAAATTTAAAACATAAAGAGGTTCTGAGCAGTGCCAACTATCATTTTGTCTTAATGGGGAAAACAGCAAACAAAAAAGAAACAGTACTAGTAGCTTATCTAAATATTCTGCGGCGTGACATGGATCCATGTCCTATTGCGTAGAGAGAAACTACTTATTCTAAATCCATATTGCACCTGCTTGAATAAGCAATGGGACTAGTTGGTTCTGGATGTGGAGGCTCATCACCTGCCTTTCGTTACCAATCAGCTGTTGGCCTATGAACACAGCAGGTACAGTACTCTGTCGAAACCCCATCTTTACTAGTTCCCTTTCAATTTGTTGTCCATTTGGAATTTGGTCTAGCTGATAAATCGTTGGATTTGCTCCAAATCCACGCATAAGCGACTCGATGGAGTGGCTCATGCAGCAAGAACTCTTGCTGAAAATCACCACTGGCTTTTCTTGAATCATTACATTCACTACATCCATTGTCACAACAAAGGTTTCAAAGAGTTCGAAGTGGTTGTTGAGAGACTTTAAAGGCTTGAGACGGGTGTATGTTGATGTAGATAGTTGAGACTCTAAAAGGCTTTGTTATGAGGAGCTTGAATACCTATGGAGATGGAGGCTATTTATACTGTCCATTTAAATGGTTGAACTCCACAGAGGGATAGAAAATGAGGGTTTGACGAAAAACTGTTAAGAAGATGTGCCATTAGATTCCCCAGTTGCCTAATTTAGGATTTACTTGATTAAGACCTCCCTAGCTTCCTTCTTAATAGCAATTTGCATACGAGAAAAAACGTGGTTTTCTGCTCTAATAACAGGACTTACATGACCCGCTTCTTGATTCAACCTGTCCAATTAATACACTGTACAAACATAAATTGCTTGCATTACAATATTAGTAATTAAACGTTCAAGATATAAAAGTTTTTGGCCTCCACCTATAAGCTAGTAAAAGTTTTGGATGGGTGAATCATTTTCATTTTGCCATGCTATGGAGACCTCTTTAACTTGTTGGTAAGCTTTGGGTTGGGTAGTCAAGGCAGTAATTTTGATAATCAAGATTTTTTTCTTCTTAGTTTTCCCCTTAAAAAATCGTAGAGCTTCAGTTCTATCTAATTTTGAGCATCTGCATGCTGAGGTGGAGGATGGGTTGGGTTTATCATCTTGAATAAGACACTTTCCTCTATAGCAAGATTCGCACAAGTGCAATTTGAAGAAAACCGAAAGCTTGAAAAAAATGATGCTTTTAGAAAGACTTAACTCTGTACTCTTCCCTTAGCAGCAGGGTTATGTAACAAAAACCACGTATTTGTTGATATATACTAGAAGGAGAACAAGGCACCCAGTGGAGCCACCACACTATCGATTTCTACACATTGCAGAACCTGGAATGATATCCTAGCCACGTACCTGCTAAGACATTCTGATCAGCAATCAGAAAACATAAGGTTAATACTAACAAATTACTAGCTATATCATTGCCCTCATGTAGTGGGAAATGACCTTTTCTTTTCTAGTCCATGTTCTCATCTGCCACTTGCTTAGTTAAGAAATGCTAATGGGGGGTTTCCCCCAGTATATTGAGCGGTACGTAGCTTTGCCTTGCTTTGTTTAAAATTCTGAATCCTGGTAGATAGGCTACAAAAACAAGAATATTTCCTTCAAAGCAATAGATTGAGCAAATAAGAATAAAGCAAATTCAATTTTAGAAGGTAAAGCTAAACTGATAAGGTTTTAAATTTGTTTTTTAGAGATTACCAGTTTGAGTCCTACAAATATTAAGGTTATTAGAGACTTATATGGTTATTAATTTTGAAATCCGTGAAATTAATCGAGGTATACGCAAACTAACCCAGATAATCGTGTTAATAAAAAAGAGAAGAATAAAGCACTCTGCTCTCACTTATTAATTCACTCTCTTGTCAACATTTCTAATTCCTTACATGCGCTGCGATTTAAGTTTACACATAGATTGATTCTTATTTCATTTCATGAATAGAACTTCTAAAAAAACGGGGTCAAATAGAATTACTTTCTTTTAGATGTACTGATGTCAGTTAATAGTGTGTTTAAAATTTTAAAATTCATGGACAAACTGATGATGGAAAGATATTCCCCATGTGAAAATACCTTGAGAATTCAAGCATGAACAACTCTATTTGCAAATACAGTTCCATCATCGTCACCTTTTCTTTTGGGCTTACACAACTTTGAATCATTAGTGTGATGCAGCCCCTCTTCCAATTTTCCCAGTGTTAACATCCAAAATATCTATTTATCTAGGTCACACAAGCTATATCTGCTTCCTGGAAAGAAAAATAGACAGAAAGTACGGAGGATCATCCGCTTGCATAACTGGCTTGATCATGAGATAAAGCCAAAGGCTTAGATTAGCTTGCAGGGCCACTTCAATATGTTTTGCCTTCAACCCAACTACTAATATATTCATGTTCGTAACTCTTTTCCATCTGTTCAATGTACAAATGAAGCATGATCATGATGCTCCGTCTTATTCTCTTAACATATATGCGACGTATGCTTCGTAAATGTAATTACAGAACCTGCAGTCTTCGTTATTAACAAGTCTATGAAAATGGAGCATTATAAATTGAATTATTAGAGCTCTTTGCAGTCATCATTAATCATGCTTTGATGCCATGCTATTAACAGGAAAATGACAGAGAGGATAAGTACAGCTGCTTAAGAAGCCAACCAAGAATGTCAACTTTGGTGAGTCAAGTAGGATTGTCTAGAAATGGAATATGAGAAAAGGCTGAACGCGAGCGAGGACGGTTCCTGGCATGAGGCATCACAGATATAGATTAAGATTCTTGAGATATCATATCAGCAAAATATCCAACTTGTCGGAAATTTCATTTCCTCATTTCTTTTTTGTGAGCTACCTCCATTTAATGCTTTAATTTCTAGACGATAATGACGAAAAATTTAAAACCATACTTTCACGTTTCATTGATGTATATATATGCAATCATGCAAGTACAACAAAATATATGAAAGTCACATCAAGATTTCCGTATGAAGTCACATCAAATTATATGACAGGATCAGTTTCTTATCGATATATAAATTAATTATGCCCTAAATCTCCAGTTAACAAGACTACTCATGACAGCACGATGAATTTCAATCTCATGATATTCTTCAGTTGGATACAGGCATCTTACTTTTTTTTATTTTATCACATGGTTTACTTTTCCATGTTCCTAATTGTTTTATAATTAAGAGAATCTTAGAAAATAATATAAATTATATTGTTAAATTTTATCTAATAATTTAAATTATTGAATTAAGATGATTCTTTAACATAGTATTAGAACCTTGATGACCAAGCGGTCGAATCTTATCATCCTTATTTATTTGATAAAAATTAAGTACAAGAAAATATGAGCATGTGCAAGTTTTAAGTTCAAAGAGTTTTTAGTTGAGGAAATCTGTTAGAGAATAATATAAATCATATCTTGAAATTTTATTTAATAACTTAAATTTTTAGATTGAAATAGTTTCTAACAGAGAATATATATCCAAAAGCTTGTTTCGTTTTCCAAGTTGTTATTTATCTATATTTACCTTTGCGAATAAGCGACTCAGCTGCACATCACTGTATACATATATTTGATTTTAATCACTAATCTTGATGAGCAGAACATCCTTTTTCTATCGATGAAGAACAATATTATTGACAGAACACTATAACACAGACGGGGCCACATCTAGGTAATTGAGAAGTCTTGGTTTCTAGCGCTCGCTCTACGCTGCGACTGTATTATTATTTCTTTGATATAGAAATTGATGTTCAACTTTTAAAGAAAGAAAGAAAAATATGCAATTTGAATAATATATCCTACTAGGTAAAATAAATAAGATAATTTTATTTTAATTAGATGAATAAGCAACAATAACAAATGAACTAAATAATATTGATTATAATAACATAGAAAAAAATATTTTTTTCAAGAAGAGAAAAATGATGTATCTTAATTCCAAGCCAATTAAATACAGAAAAACAAAATTAAATAAAAAAACAAAAGAAATTCAGCCCAAGTCAACTCGAGATAGCATGATAAACCTACAATCCAAGTAATAAGAATCAAATCAACCCGAATTAACCCATTAAACCCGCGGTCCAGATCATAAAATTAAAAAAAAAACCAATACAAAAAAATCACTAAGTCCATTAAAAAAACACTAATATCAAGTGTGAAATAAAAAAATAAGTAAAACATAATAATTTACTTTTCCAAGTTGTTTTATGGTTAGGAGAGTATATATCCAAGAGCTTGTTTCCGTTTCCAAGTTATCATTTATCTATATATATCTTTGCAAACTATGCAGCTGCACATCACTATTTATATATATTTTGATTTTGATAGCTAATATTGATGAACATAACATCCTTTTTCTATCACTGAAGAAAAATATTATTGATAGAACACTATAACACAGATAGAGGCCTAGGTAATAAAGAAGTCTTAGTTATTGCTAGATTGGTAGCTTGCGTCTTACTGCGAGCTAGATTAAACTTCTTTTTAACAAGAAAAAAATGTTTAGGTTATGAAATTTTTTAAAGAAGTATAAGATATATATACATGAAAGTTAGGTTATTGACTTTATTAGATTATTGACTTTTATTATTATGATAATATGATAAAAAATAAACTTTGGTTAATATGATAAAAAAGAGAGAGGCAAGAATAAGAGATAAATTAAAAACAAAAAAAGAGCCTAGGTCAGGCTGGGTAAACCCGCGAAACCCGTAATATGGCAAATGAAATTGGGATAATCTTATAGAAGGATAAAATAAAAAAATCAATTGCAAAAAAGAACTTAAAAAAAGACCTAAGCCAACTTAAACCGATCTTTCAAACTCATGGCCCGGGTTCTGAGGCCAAAAGCATTTCATAGAAGGCAAACCCAAAAAAAATCATGAAATCAAATTCTAGATTAACAAAATCTCAATTAATAAAATGTTGAGAGATGAAATGAAAAAAAAAATTTTCAATGTAAAAGGTTTAAAAACAAAATAAATAGCCATTAAAAAATGCCCACCAAATCATTGTACTCTCAAACCAACCCTTGAGATAGATCCTCCACAGGTTAGAAATGTCTGGATGACTAGGGAAATGGGCAATGAATTGAGAGAATTTGGACTTCAATACAAAATTTAGACTTTAATACAAAATTTGACCAACCATAAATGGTAAAACCTTAATAGATTTTATTGACAAAACCTTATCAGATTTTATTGATAAGTGTACTTTTAAGAATTCAAGGGATATATTTGAACTGCAATCTTCAATTATAGCTTCTACTACATAGGATGCGCCAATTAAACAACCACAACAAGCCTTCGCTAGGAACTTTTATGTTTATGGATCTTCCAATATCAATGGAAGTGGAGTTGGAATATTGTTGATTAGTCTAGAAGAGCAAGTCTTTAAATATAAGGTTCGCTTTGAATTTATAGCTATAAAAAATGTGTCAAAATATAAAGCTTTTCTAGCTGGGTTGTGTCTAGCGAAAGCCCTAAATGCATATCCTTTGAAAGTTTACAGTGATTCTAAGCTAATGGTGGGTCAATTTCAAGGAATATATGAAATCAAAGGACCTATAATCCAATTATATCTTTAGAAAGTTTTACTTCACTTGAAAAATAAAAACAAAAAATTTTCAATTAACAGGCAAATCTCCTATAAAAATTGGCCAACTCTAGATCTACATAATGCCTTTTAACCTAAGTCGGGTTATATCTTAGGTCTCGAGTATCTAAGATTAAGGAATCCTACTTCTAGAACAATTACATGAAGTATTCATGTATGAGGTAATGATCTCCCTCCACTTGTAGATGTATAAAAGGTCTCTTAAAGGATCTACCCCACTTACTATCTCATTAATAATATGTAAGGGATATTTGTCCCCTATTAATGCCACCGAAAGCAAAGGACTTTTCAGTCATTCGCTTCTCTGAAAACGACAAGGTTCAGGGGTATAAATACCCCCTGAATCATTCGGGTAAAGGGCTCAAAACCTTTTTATTTTTTAATAGTTTTCATATATTTTAGATCATTAATCACTCTAAAATACAAGAACTAACATTATTTGTTCTTGAAATTTAAGGTTTTTTAAAGTTATTTATTGTCTTTCTTATTAAGCTACTGATTTTATCATCGAAGGATTTTTAAGTCCTCTAATTAAATTATTTTTGCAGGTACTTAAAATTTATCATTAGTTTGATGCTTCTTGACTAAGAAGAAGAAAACTATTTATTTGAATATCTTAATTAATTATTACCCACAAACTAAATAACATGTTACATAAATATTTTGGATTTTGAGACATCATCCCATTTTCAACTGAATCTCTGCAAATTAAAGGCAATTAATACCAATGTGCTCAACCAATGTTGCAAATGGATCATGTAACTAAGCTACGAGTCTCCTTTATTTAGCATCCACTAGCATTTAGTACAGACCGGAGATAATTAATAGGAAGACATGGTTAACAGAAATTAAAAAAAAAAAAAAAGTTAATCCTGACCGCTGAAAAACGATCAGGTATTCAAGAGACTCTATAAAATATATATCTAAAGCCTTGTTCGATAATCTATATTCAAGCCCGTCAAAATTCGAGCACTAGCAAACAGTACTGAATTAAAGCAAGTGCAAATTTGACTTATGACTGCCATTTGATCAAATCCATATAGCTCCCGCCTTCCTGAGCAATGGGGCTAGCTCATTCTTGACTTGTAAGCTCATGACTTGCTTATCACCACCAACAAACTCTTGGCCTATGAAAACAGCTGGTACACTTGGCTGACATCCTAGCTGCTGCACTAATGCCCTTTCAATTTGCTTCCCATTTGGTATTTGATCCAGCTCATAAACTGTAGGATTTGCCCCAAAGCTAGATATAAGTGTCTTAATGGAGTGGCTCATGCAACAAGTGCTCCTGCTAAAGACCACCACTGGCCTGTCAGCAACCAACCTTTTCACCATATCCATGTCTACGAAGAATAGAAGTTGGCAAAGTGAATGTTATGACTTGTGAAGTTTGTTGTGAGAGATTAGAGGGCTTTGCTTTGAAGAACTTGTCATCCTTGGATGGTCTATTTATACTAGCCATTCGGAGGGGGTAGCTTGCATTCTTTTCTTCTTTCCCTGATAGAATATCAGCTGAAAGGGAATAAAATGTTAAGAATATGTATTCAATTTGATTCCCTATGTACTCTGATGATTACTTGAGGTTGACCTGTAGAATCATACTTTCTATCCTGAAAATTAATTAACATGCACAATGTGACAATAACAAGAAAATGATAGATTCCCAAGTCAATTTAACTACTGTATCCTTAACCTATCATATCACTCAATAACCTCTCCTAGAAATCTAATATCTTTATGACCTTTGGGTTTTCTTTTCAAGAGTTGGGTTACACAAGGGTGTACTAACCTTCCCCGGCCTGATGGTTAACTGACTTAATTGACCAAGTGATTTGGCCCTGACGATTTACCGTCATTTCTCGGTGGTTTCTTGAGTGTCTTGTATTAAAAATCAAAGGCCCAATGCCTTTTGCCATAAACGGCATTTTTTGAACATAGGTCTAATTAACTGTGACAACCTCGTGTTTCGAACATCTTGTTATGTTGCAACTCGTTAAAACTGATGATGTCTCAAACATTCAGTCATCCGTTACAGATTTTGTATACAATATTCAGCATTTCGAAACCCTTTCAAGGCATTTTGCCATTTCATTCCGTTAAAGGCTTAATTAACCCCAATACCTTTGAATTTCTCCTACCTTGTTTTCTTTATGAGCATAAGCTGAGGTGGAGAAGGAACTTGGGTTTATCCAACTGTTAGCTCCTATCCTTTTCCATGTAAAGATTCGCACAATTTTAATGCAAGACAACCGAAAGCTGACAGAAGGGCAACGAAAAGAAGAAATTTGCATATAGAAGATGCTTGTCAAAAAGCGATTCACCCTTTAATTGAAGATCGCATGGAAAGATCACAAAACTACGTAAGGGCCGTACAAGAAGATGGTTTTTTGAAGATCCACTACATGACCTTATCATCTACTTTGACAAATAACACAGATATTCTCTGCATGAACCACCTGATTAGTGCTTATAAACAATGGAAGAGGCCTACTAAAAATATTATATTATGATCAGCTAGCATCATCAAGTTAATTTATTTCCTTTTTCTTTATTAATAACCCTGTCTTTTATCATAAAAGAAAAGAAAGTTTCTATATTATATTTAGGCAGCATATATGTGGTCGGTCAGCACTTCAAAGTTTCAACAATTGCTGAGCTTTGACTTAAAAGCACAAGAAAATATGGGGCTAGCGATCTTTATAGTATCTTGGTTTACTTCACCTTAAATTAAGCATGGACTCAATATTGTGCTGATTACAGCACTAGGACTCTTAAAGCATATTTACTAGGGTAATATTCCTGAGAATTCGAGATTAAGATCTCTCATTGTGGAAGAATTCTATCACTTGTCCACCCTTTCCTGAAAGCAATTACAATCACAGTTCTGACACGTGCCCTTTCTTCTTTATCTGCTTAGAATGTTGAAATTCTGTATATTTGATGAAAGGTACCATGCAAAAACTAGCTATAAGAAATGGCCACGTTCTGCTGTCTAGAAAGCTCCCCTGGGCAGGAATATAATAGCTCAACCGGCTCATGATAAAACGAAGGGTCACTGATGTAGAGTTTTCTGGTTTATGGTATCTTCACCTTTTCAATACATTTTTTATTAATGAAATTAATTAGACTTTATCAATACGTGCATGATTTTATGGAGAGTATTCCGGTTTTATGATGGTCACCTTCACTTTATACACACACAATTTGTTGGAAGAAAATTAATGTGGTAAAAGTTAATGAAGAATAATGCAATAAGCAAAACTAAAAAAATAAAAAGATTTGAGAGGAATACAATCTTTATTAAGTTTTTTGTCTTGTGTATTTCTCTCTAAAACTTATATGAATTGTGCTTCTTATTATCTATTGTAATATCACAAATTCAAACATTTTTAAAAATCTTTTAGGCAACATCGATAATATTTACTGTTTAATAACTCACAACTGACCGAATCCTAAATCTTTCGATTACAAGATAAATAATTTACCACGTGGTTCAAAACACATATAAGGACTATCACAAAATCATTATCTATCATGACACTTAATTTCATTACAGAATTCTTGTTTACTGTTTATTGTTGTACTTGATGTACAAGGTTTATCAAATAGAAGAGATATGAGGACAATTTTGCAACCCACCCGGATTTTAATCCGGATTTATGGATGGAGGTAGGATCGTCTGGTGGACCCAATAAAAATCAGGTGTACAAACTCTCCAACACTACGACCGAGAACTTGTAGGCAGCCCGTAGTGTCTCAACCATTGGAAGCTCTCAATCGGTATCGAACCCAGTCTTAGGAGTCCGTGGCCTTACAACAACACACGACTCATCTCACTAAAAAATATGAGCAACTCTCAACAGATTATGAACAACTCCGCCAAATGATCATGGACATGAGATCACAAATGGGTGGTACGTGTGCATCTTTTTTTTTGGCATTATGGTCCAGGAAATTACCAACCTCCTCCTCCTCCTCCTCCGCCATTGTTCTAGTTTAATTTTTATTTGTACAAATAAAATTATAATGAATATTTGGGTTTTATATTATTCAAGTTTATTTTTACATATTTCAATTTTATACAATTTTATTTTTTTATTATTCTATATAATTTTATATTAATTATTCTATACAATTTTATTTTCAAAAATATTTTTAATTATCACAGACGGAGTTACCGAAGGACTCAATCCGTCGGTATTTTCCAAAGAGTTGAAAAAACTTTACTGTATATACCACTATCATCGATGAAATTAGTATGTCAGTGATTTACCGATGGGAATACAAACAAACACAATCCGTCTGTATATTCCAGAGAGTTAAAAAAAAATTTACTACATATATAACTATCACAGACAAAATTATGTTAACGGAATAATTTTGCATAATTTCATTGATATAATTCTAGTAGATAATTTTTTTTTACGCATATTTTTTTGTCTATAAAACAATCAGTTTTTTTTTTTTAACAGGAAGAATTAACGACAAATATAAATTTACCAACGGATGCATCCCAGCGGAAATTAAAATTATTAAATATTGTAGTTGGTTCACTCAATCTCTCACTTGCAATGCAACAGATATATTTTAGTTTGTAATTATACCTTGCAAGTAGGACATAGAGGATCGATCATGAGAATATATGATCATGAGTTTCAATATGGAGGAATAAAATTTTGTTTTGGTGGATGGATACATTTCTACAGGTAGAACCTAAAGCAAAATGCGAGGTCAGTTCCTCGCATGACAGAGACATATGTGAATTGCATTGGCTTAAGTTACCTAGGTTAATGTTCGTACAAAGTACAGCACTTAGGATTCCATCTCTTTCTCATGGACCTAGCTAGCTAGATAGCTAGAAAGCCAAGTTGAGAAATTTCAGATAGAAGTGGTTCAAGACAGCTTGATGCTTATCTTTTTTCAAGATCTACGTACTGAAAGTTCTTAGAGACTTCATCGATAATATATACTCAACAATCTTTCTAGAGATAAAAGTGCAGGTATATATGGAATAGAATTCACAACACATGACAAGATCACTCATCTTTGCTCAGAATGATTCTCTAAATCTAAAATTTAAACGATCTCTGATCTTTATGGCAAGCTGAATGTCGTTCGTGTCATAAAATTCCCTAGCTAGCTATGGTACGGTGATATAAATGGGCATCTTCGAGCCTTGGATAGCCGTTTTCTGTGGGTTCTCCATATATATTATTCCATGTTTTGTTGTCTTTATGCATGATGTGAATGTTCACGGGATTTGGCAGGCTGCACATTTTGCACAAGTTGGAGGCCAAATTGTGAGAGCCCTCCCCTGAATTTTTGTTCAAAAAAACAAACATCTTGTGAGGATATTTCAATATTTCTTTCCATAATTTACTCCCTTTCCCCTTAGAAAGAAAGGAAAAAAAAAGGAGTTAGAATGATTTTTAAGAGTTTTTTCATCAATTTCTCGATTAAACCCTAACAGAAGAAATACTTTCAAAAAATCATATTGTTTATGATAAGAAAAAAAAATCCCTGATTTTTTTTTATTCAAATGAGTATTTGTTTTTTTGCTAAAGTTGACTGAGGTTTATTCCAATATGGCCCAAGTTATACTTGTCGGCATGAGGAATTAAAGCATACGTGGGTGCATTCTATCTGTAGCTAAATTAGTTTTAATTGGTAACTAGTTATCGTACCTGCTATATTTATTTAGTAAAGATCCTCGTTTTTTTATTTATGTTTTTGTTTTCTTGTTTTGATGAAACATGTTTTTTTTCTTTATTAAAAACATGTTTTTTTAAATAAAAACTTAAGGTAATTAAAATAATTATTCGTAAGAATCATAAAAATTTAAATTCATGAGAAAAAAAATGCATTTATTTAGTTAAAATTTGTTTTTATTTTTTTTATGAAATATGTTTTTTCTATTAGGAGAATGTTTTTTCAAATAAAAATTTATTATAATCTAAAAAACAAGTTCAAAAAACTAAAAAATCATGTCTTCGTACATAAACTATATATGTACTTGTATAAAAGAATAAAAGAGTAATTAATTTATGAAAACTATATAAAAAAATATAATAATAAAATATATATTTTTATTCTTATTGAAAATTCTTGTGCAATATTGTTTTTAAAAAATAATTGTAATATATAATTATCCGTATATTACCATTAAAAGTTCTAATCATATTTTTAAAAAATTAAGTAATTAGATAATTTTTAAATACCATTTTATTTATTCATGTTAAGAGAATTTTATTTTAAAATATATATAAAAAAATCAAGGGTCAAGTTAACGAAGCTCATGTGAGTCTAGGTTTGCCTAAACACGCCTGGGTTTTCAAGAATGTTATGTCATAGTAGTAATTAAAATAAATGAAACATATATTATTTCTTCTTTAAAAATACGTGATCAAAATTTGTAAATTAATCACCAGAGGTGTCCCAAAGCACGACGTACTTAGGCCCAAATCAGAGTGTGAGTCCATGTGAGCAGCCACCAGCCTAAACCCAATGATGGAACCAATGTGCTGTAAGACTCTAACCCACCAGACATTTATTTAAAAATTGTATTGTGCCAAGCACGGTCCATATACCATGTGGGTGCCGCCCATCATCAGCCCACCCAGCCGTTTGACAAAATGACCCCTTTTTTGCTTTGATAAAACAAATAAATGAAAACGAGACTCAAATAGAAAGTTATGGTAAAAAATTCTGGCCGTAAAATGTTTTTTTTCAAAAAAAATTATTCAAATCAAAATCATTCAAAAATATATAAAAATATATTTTAAATTTTTCTTTTTTCAAGACAAACATACCCAAACTCGGGTAAAAATGCAATATACATCACCACCGGTGCGAAATGTCAAGACATGAGTGGAGTGGAATGAATAGTGTAGGTGGTGTCTAGAGTTATTAGCAAAATTTTAACCAAATCTAAGAGTTTTGGAGCTTAATTTAATTTTTGCTTGAAATGATTTTTTATTTTTATCTTAATGGAGCGAGGATGGCTTTAACTTGTCTTTGGATGAACAAGGTGAAAAACATTTGAGTTTAGAGATTTTCTGATGATGTCTGGGACCAAACCTGCAGACCAGAAGAGTTGGGCGGATACGCGCCGTCAACAAGTCATCTACAAGTTTATATATCTACAGACTGAAACACGATGAAGCCTGACCCCCGGACGGAGGCCTAGCCCGTCTTTTTTCTTTTCCAAAATTTTCCTTTTTCATTTTGAAGGAAGTTCTTCTGTTTTCTATTCATGTTTTCCTCTTTTTTTCACTCTCCAACGTTCCTGCTCTTTTTTTTTTATTCTTTTTTCAAAATATATTTACTATTGAAATATTACAAAGCATATTTTCTTTATTCCTTCCAAAGATTCTTCCCTCTTTACATTTATCAACCAGATGTTGATGAAATTTAGTGCCCTGTCCGTATACATTTCCTCAATCAGATCCAGGTACTAAAATAATTGGAGACAATGTTAAACAGTGCACATATATTGATGAAATTTCCCACCATTCCAAAATTCACACGATTGTCAACCTTGATGATGATGATGATGATGCTAACAATAATGAATTCTACACAACCCAAAGATTCAACTTAGAGCGGACAAATATCTTGTTCCTCATGAAGTGAAGATGCACAGGTGTAGTATTACATACCTATTGGGTCAAATTTGGAATAACAGAATTATAGTGCTCCCCAAGACCAAACGCATGCTTATGGTACGACAACATAATGCTTGCATTTGATGAACCAGCACCACCGTCAGATTTGTACTCCTTTCCCATCTCCACATCAGGGAACGATCCTGAAAATATCTTGATATGCCTCCGGAGGCAGTGAGTTAGAGCCCCAAGCTCCAGCTGCCCTCCCCATGCTGTTGTAGACTCAACTTCTTTACAGTAATTCTCGAATCTATCTGAGAGTGAATGATCAGAGTGTTCTTCGGTAATAGTATCTGACAGGAAAAAGGGGAGGAAATCTGGTGAGTTTTCCCTCATATAGGCAGCCACCAATTTTCGAAGCTCTTGGTAATCATATGGTGCTGAACCTCCAGAAAGGAGTGCCAGCTGATCTTCAACAGCTCGGTAGAGGCAGTGCCCATCTGGCTTTATTTCATTTATAGTCAACCCGAGGGGTTCAAGCTTTCTTTCCAGTTTTTCATCTTCAATCATTCGATCACTTACAAGGTTGCTCTGCTCTTCTTGTATTCTTTGTTCTCTTTCTGCTTCTTGCTGAGCTCTTTTCCCCCGTCTCTTTGCGCTCTTGCTGGGCTTTGAATGCTCAGGCTGGTTGGTAACAGAAACCCCCGCTACAGCCTTCACCAAGTTGTCAAGATTGCTACTCTCATTTCCATTAGTACTGTTGTAACCTAAAGAAGCAAGTTCTTCAGCATGTTTTTCTTTTAGCTTTGCTGATAGTTGAGAGACCTCTTCCTCGACCAACTTTTTCTTAGCTTTCTGTTCCGCCTTGCTACCTTTTGCAGCTGCCTTTTTCATTTCAATTTCTTTGTTCTGCAGCTGTGTTATCTCCTTTCTGCTCACATAAAAAATTTTAGACACAAACACCAATTAACAATTCGCCCAAGTGTTTAGGGGCAGAAGAAATTACCAATATTATATTATAATCAAATATAATGTTAAATGTAAAACTAAGGTAAGCAACAGGTAGACTTTCAGTGCAAGTCATTTACAAACTACAGTTCTTTTTTGTCTTAATTTTTGTAAGCTATGCATCTCAGTCCATAGCAGTGACAATAGCTACTCCTCGTAACAAATGAAACATAAGGTCACCACCATCATAGCAATAATGGTTATTTCCTCATACCCTACCCACAAAAACTGGTGCATTAGAAAGCTATATGATAACTGAGTTTTCACACAATACCAAAAATCTCCGCTACATCTAAAATAGTAAAGAAAACACTGAACCCAAATCATAAATAAATGGATCAGTAATAAATCGATGATGCAGATTATAGAACAATATACCTGTGCCGAGAAAGCATTTCATCACGGGATTCCTCTTCCTTTTGAGACACATTGGCCGGAATTGCCTCAGTTGGTTGATCCTGTATTTCTTGAGCATCCGACATTTGGACTACACTGTGATAAAAAAAAAAAAAAGATAATTCAGAACCTGGGATGTAATTGAACCAGACTGTCCGAAACAAATAACTACAAATTCTACAAAGATTAAAACCAGAACCTAATTTCCTAACCCCAATCATAATATAACGTCTGCAAGACTGAAATATGGATTCTCCATAGAAACCCAACTGGTCGATTAAGCTAATTACATAATCCCATACTCAAAACCATATTTTTCGAATTAGCAACTATTCAACAGATAAAATTCACAGAACCATGAATGAAAACTTCTTCAAGTTTAGCTTAGACAGAGAAGAAGAAGTCTAACCTTTAAGAAATTGAAGAAAAAGTAAAGGAAGTGGGTTGCAGGCGGCAGAACTCGCTGACAGCGATACTAAGAAAGGCGGCTGTTACAGCTTCGCAGGTCTTGGGATCCCTCGGGGTCGATAAAAAAGAGTTTCTTTTATTTTGTGTGTGATATAAATAGAAAGGGCAGAGGGAGAGTGGCGGCCCAAAACAAAAGGAGAAGGAAGGAAGGAGGGCCCTTCTTTTACACTAGGGTTTTAGAGTTTTTAACATAATAGGGTGCATCTGGTATCTGTACTTGTTTTATTTTCTTAATTCAGTCCCTGTACGTTTTCTTATATATTTCTTATGCTCTCTTATTGTGACAAACTGGTGGCCGGAGATATGGCTGTCTTGAATCTTTGAGAGGTTCGGCTCGATGATCTTCTCTTTGCACGATGACTGATTTAAGCTTTAAAGGAGAAAAACTATTATTCTTGATGCAGAGGAGGCTACGAGTAACACAAACATCTTTCAATATCTATATAGATCGATTCTGGATAATATTGACAATGATTTCGGCTGATTTTCTTTCCTTTCTTAGCACAATTTGATCGCTAAACCGTGGCAATTTGGAAGCTGAAGTCCTCATAAAGGTGAGCAAGGATGTTGCTGGGCCAGACTTATGAACAAAAGGACCGTTGCCATCTCCTTCATATTGGGATGTGAAGTTTGCTCAAGGCTTGGTCCTCAAGCAACAAAGATTTGTTTTGGGCTCTTTTGAACTGGGCTTCGTGAAACATGCCCTTCATGTCCATGCACTCACGAGTTAGCCTTAAAACGCTTCTTTTCATTCTGATTTGCAAGAGAACACGAAGGAATTTAAGAGGAAATGTGACCAGGAAAAAAAGGAGTGATTATCCTTCATAGGATTTAATTATAACTTAATCCGTTAACTACCATTTACCATTCTCAATTTAGCAGTTTTTTTTTTTTTTCCTAAAACTAGTAACATAATCAATTTTAACAAGTCAAAAACCCCATTTAAAGATCCAAAAACACTCCCCAGACGGTATGGGTGATGACTTTTAACTAAGCCCAACAAGAATGGGCCAGGTTGTTGTTTGAGCCCAACAGCTCTTAGGTTCAGGCAATAACAAAGAATGGATCTAGGTGCTGCCTAGGCTCATATATAATTGAGCCCAGGTGTAGCATCTGAACCTAATTAATTTTGGGTATTGGGCGTACGCCTAACACCCATATTGGGTGCACGTCCCAGTGCATCAGGCATTGGACGCACACAGAGCGTCTTACTTGGTATACACCCTTATGAGCTCGAGCATGCGCCCTAAGTCTAAATTGTCCAAGCCCAATAGTCCTTTGGAAATTTTTCAAGACAACACGTGGGCTCTCAATAATATTTGGGGACCCCTACATGGATCCTTTGGTCTTTTATATTGATTCAATACATATTATTTTGAGTAAAATACAACTCAAAACACCACATTAATTTAAAGAGGTGGAATTACTCTCTAGCCCCTTCTCTCCAGAAGAAAGAAACTCGTGCGCTATATACCTCACGAATTCACCAAATTCAAGGTTCACAATCTCTCAATTCTCAATATTTTTAGCATACATATTTTCAGAGCTTATCTTTTTAAAATATCATTGCACTTTCTCTCTCTACAAATATATTTACTTAAGCATATAACAGTCCTCACATCCATTAATGGGACCTTTTGCAAGTACTAGCTACTTTGGCTTACCAACTACCAACTACTTAGGCTTTTCATATCAAGCTACCAAACACCTTGTCTATGAATAATAGATCATATTACTAGAACCAAGTGAATAACTAATTATCCAACACATAAATCTTATTCCTAAGCACAATGAATTTTAGAACCTCATCATATGTAGTATGAAGTTAAGAAATATTCATCTTTAATCAAACAATAAACATAATTCTTTAATTAGTACTCCACTCTAGATGTCCTCGTAAGGTGACATTCAAGGAAAATGCTCTTGTTTGTATTGTTATAGCATAATTAAGTACACTTGCATAAATTTAGAGTGCTTTATATAATTAGTGATCTCTAAAAACTTAAAATGAATTATTGAAAGAAAAAAAAATATTATTACATGATGGTGGGTAAACTAAATAGATATCACTGATCACACATATGTATAATCAGAGACATTAAAGCATAGTCTAACCCATCATTTTTTTATTGGGAGATTGAGCACATCCAAGTTTATTTTATTAGACTGTTAATTAGTTTTATTATTAGACTCAATTTTATTATATTTTAGACTTAATCTTATTTTAGTGGACTAGTAGTGTTTTGATAAGAGTTTGCTTCAGATTATTTAAATGTATTTTTATACGAGATTGACATTTTTTATGATTAATTAAAGAAATTATAGACATCATTTCTCCCTTTTTTTTTTAGCTTTTTCTTCTCATTTTCTTCTTTTTTTCCTCTCCAATTCATTGTTGTCCCATTTCAACTTTGGTGTCAGAGCCATATTTTGGTTGTTTCTAACAATCATAAGACCCTACCATCCACAAGAACCTATTGATAGCCCTAAAATAGTCACCTTCAATAGACATTTAAAATCACCTAAAACCTAGTTGCGCCAACATTTAAAATATCCATCATAACAACACCCAAGTCACCCAAACACACCATAAAATAACCACTAGCATCAATCATACACACCATAAATAACAACCTTAAACAGTCTATAAAAATGCATATTTTACCCCTTGAAATCCCTCATGAACAAAAATCACTCCAATATAAGAAACTAAACAAATAAAAATAAAATAAAATAAACAATAAAAAACAATAGAAAAAGTAGTCTATAATAGAACCAGTAACATCAACCATCATGAAATAACAACAACCAATAAAAAGCAGCAACGGAAAAGTCAAACATTGAACAACACCAAAAGTACAACAATAACAACAAAGAAAGATAGGATAAACCACTAAATCATTAATAATAAAAATATTAGTAGTGTAAATAGTAGTAATGAACATCCTAAATTTTATGACCTGAGCGGTATCATCTTCACCTTAAACATCTTGATCAGTAAATCACTTAATACCTTGATTCATTGATTTTTATCTCTCTGGTGTTGCACTTGTTATTCAATATCGCCATTAATATTTTTTTTATGCCTTAAAATTTTTTAAAAAATCACATCTTACATCATAATCGTTATATTTTTTCCCATCACTCGACTTTGTCATTCATATTTAGTAATTAGTCCTTTTATTAATTATGCAGTTTTCTTAGACTTATGAAACATTATGACTTTTTATTTGATTAATCATCTAGAATTAAAGGTCTAACATTGTATGCTTATAATTTTCCTGATCTATTTTAGTCTTGATTGATCTCTGGAAAAAAAATCATGATTGATTTTATTTTGTATTATGTTTTACTTACAAGAATTGTTGTGGTCTTAATTATATCTTTAAGTAAGTGTTACATGTATTTGCATGATGGTTTTCTAGTATCCAATATTAAGTCTACATATATCATGGACTCAGCCCTGAGTGATGCTTTTATAACCATTCAAGAGCAACTATAACTCATGTAAGACTGGATGAACAATATTTTTGATAAAATTAAATCCATTGAGATTTCCTAAACCAAGCAATCTAATGACGATGAAGATTCTAACAATCACCATCATAGGCATGTTCACTATAAACACTACCAATACAACCATAATTATGGTCATCATAATTAGAATGGCCCTAATAAGTGAGCCATTAGGCATATCAAAATAAAGGCCTTCAATTTTGATAATTGTCTTGACCTTTGAATTTTCACTAGGTGGATTTGTGACATTGATCGTTTCTTCAATTGGTATAACTTGTTTAAAAATATAAATGTTAGATTTGCTAAGATAAAACTTAGTGGTATCACCTGATTTTACTAAAAGAGTGTTGATGACTATTTAAAAAGAAAGGGTTAACCTCTTGCCACTAATTAGGTTAAGATAAAACAAAAATTATAGAAGAAGTACCTACCATAATCATATAGAGGTATCTTTCATATCAATAGAATAATCCTAGACAAGAGAACTAGTTTATGAGTGAGTATATAATATAATTTGATAAGTAAAAGATGAGATGTGTCATGCAAGAGGATGAGGCCATGACTTTGGGTAGATTTTATAGGGGTTTGAATGATGATATTTGGGAAAAGGTTATGATTTGAGGTGTTTTCACTCTTAACCAAGTCATACCTTAGTGTAAGATTATGAGTTAATTATAAAAATTCAATGGATAACACATTAAGACACTCATAACACCCTTGTTAGGTCTAACTTTAGGAGCAATAGTTTTTTATTAGGTGTTCTAACTTACATAACAAACCTAATGGTGCCCAAAATTTTAAGGAAGAAAAGAGCAAGAAAGTGCTTCATAAAAGTGTTAAAATGAGTTCAAGGGTTCAATATTTTAAATGTCAAGGTTTTGGTTACGATGCAAAATTGAACTACTAGGCCTTAGTCATTAAAAGGCAAGAGGTTATGGGTGAAGAGAAAGACTATGATGATTACGTGTATGGACCTGATTTAGAGGATTTTCGTGATCTAGACTAGAAGGATGATGATGGTCTCAATTTATAAGGTTATGTTCTATTCATATCCATTTAGGCAACACACTATAGAATTTAGGATAGCTAGGTTGGTTTTAGTTATATATACCTTAACACAATATAAGAGAATCAAAAATTAAAGAATAATTATTATTTCTCACACTTGTATCAAGTGTAGGGATACAAATTACAACATCATTATCGATAGTGAGAGTTGTATCAATATAGTATCTTTTAATAATATAGTTCATTTAGGCCTAAAGTTTATTCCCCATCCTAAAACCATAATCTCAAATAAGGATGTATGATTTGTGAGTTACTTTTAGAAGAACCTTTGGTATATGATTGGTACCAATTTGAAATCCTCTAGTACCTATCACTTCTAAATAGATGGTCAAATTAAGATGGTTAATTAAAGTTTAGACAACCTCTTAAGATGTTTGATGAATGATTATAATAGAAATTAGAATTTGGTTCTCATTACAGCCTATTTTGCCTACAATAGCCTGGTTAGTAGGTCTACATGCATGAGTCTATTTGAAGTTGTTAATGGTAACAAACCTAGAAAACATATAGACTTTCTTCTCATGTACATCACACTAAGATGTATACATTAGCTGAGAATATAATTATTATTTTTTGCATGTTAGTTCATGATCTTCATGTTGAGATCATAAAATGAACAACTAAAATTCAAAATACATTTGACATAAGAGATTATGTTATAATATGAATTAGACTAAAATAATATCATTTTGGAACCAATAAAAAAATTACAAAGGTGTAGTGTTGGACCATTCAAAATGTTATAGAGGATTGGATCAAATGCTTATGCCATTGACCTACCACCTAACTTTAATATTATTTCTACTTCTAATATAAAGGATCTAGTTATATATAAGAGATAACAACTCATCTAAGATGACTATTTTAGCAACCCTTTCACCCAATTCTGTTCTTGATGATCCTAGTGAAACCCTCTTCTCATTACCCTTTTCATCAATATAAAATGAATATAATGATATAATTTTGGACAAAAAAGTTGTTCCTATCAAAGATGGTGAGGTTCAATGATTCTTAGTTCGTTAGACAAAACGACCTGATTCGGAATATATTTAGATTATTAGAGATATATTGCAATAAGTTAATCCTAATTTATAGGAGTACAATTAGAGCCATTAGGAGCTACACTTGATGGGATCGAGTTTTTTCAATTCCATGAGAGTTGGTAGGGATAATAGACCTGATTTATAGATCACACACAAGTGTATAGTTTGAAATAATAGAGAATAGCCCAAACTGTCACTCTTTGATTAGGAGATTAAGCACATTCGACTCTAGTTTATTGGACTTTTATTTGGTTTTATTATTGGATCTAGTTTTATTTTATTTTAGACTTCATCTTATTTTAATAGGTTATAATGTTGATTTTCCAAAACACATATACACTGCAAAAATGGTAAATTTAAATTTTTTTGAGAATCCTAAGATCCTATTAGACAGATCTATGGTTATTTAGGGTTTATATAAAGATTATCTAAAGATTAAGTGTTTTTTTTTTTTGCTTTAAATAATTGCTTCAAGGTTGGGTTATTGCAAACCATAAGTCGTTCAAGTGTCCGACTTCTAATGATAATCTACACAAAATACTAGTGAGAAATCTCTTGAACCCTTTTAGGAGAGAGGGATTGATATGTCTTTGAGTGCTAGCTCTTTTCTTTTATGTTTTTTAGGTGTTTTGTATTGTACTATGTACTACATAAAAAAAATAAAAGGCATAACATTCTATTTATAGAGAAACCTGAAAACCTTATAAATTAAAAATATCAATTTTCCACCTGAATAATATCACATATATTATTTTATGATAATTTTGGAAATTTATTCAATCAAGTCTCTACTTGATTTTTCTAGGTTTAAAATTACAATTTCCTATATAAATTACATTCTAGTCCTTAAATTTTAAAACTTATTTACAGTCAAGTCACACTTGATTAATCATCTCATTTTAATTTATGACCAATGGTTCTTATGTGTGTGACCTATTAGATTCCCTAATAAGTTGATCCAAATATAAATCACAATCCTAGATAAAATAGCAATAAATGAATTAAACAAATTAATTTATTATCAATTCAATAATTAAATTATTTATATTTAAAGATCAAGTATAATGTCTAGCAACTTATCATGATCCCCTAAATATTATGAAAGTTATAAGTGGTTATCAAGTATAATTTCTAACAACCTGTCACGATCCCCTAAATATTATGAAAGTTATAAGTGGTTTGAATTAACTTTTTAGTGACTAGTTTCTTAGTGTAATTATTATTTCTTCATCAACATTGTTTTGATTTAGACATTATAACATGAAGTGTGTCTACTCTGTTAAATCTTGTTTATTTTTAACATCATAGTAATTGATTCTTTGAATAAGACTTTAAACTCTTTTGAAATATTATTCTACCTTACATAAGAATTTACAATCAATACTATTGGAAAACATGTGCAACATTTCTCTGATTCACCTAGGGTAATAAATCCTCTTTTGATCACTTAAATACCTTCATATAGTTCATATTATACCCAATATCTGTTTGTTTGTTACCATTGATTAGGATAATGCGTAGTCATGATTAAAGCATAAGATTTTCTATATAAGATAATTTAGTGATCTCAAGTTTAAGAATCACTTACACAATCGTCACATGAGCCTTTCCATAAATATAAGTGATTTTTTCATATGGAGTTCTCATACGAGTCAGTTCAATGTGCATGTCATCTGACAGGCATCCTCATATTAGTTTTAGGCATTTCTTATACCCCAACTTATAAGAATAACTGCTTCTTTTCATAAAGAAAAGAACATAATATGTATCAGTCTCAACAACTCTAATTAATATCCAATCTTAATAGAACATTGATCGAGAACATTTAGAAATAATGTTTTGATGTAATATATAGGAATCCTATAGCTATAATGACTTTATAATTTCCTTTGCAAAGCATTTTTATCCCGAGAACTTTATCTTTACTCTAGATTTATTAATCAGATATTAGATTCATTAATCAAGTATTTGATGAATATTAAAAATAAATAAAGCCTTTATTAACACACACACACACACACACACACACACATATAAATAAGGTCAATGACACGTGTAACTAACCGATTGGCTACATTGTATATACAATTACAATTAGCCCAATTGTTAGTAATATTTTGATTATGGTTTGAATTAGAGCCACCAAGAGCTAAACTCGATAAGGTCAAATTTTTTCAATCCCAAGAGAGTTAATAAGGATAATAGACCTATGTTATAAATCACACATGTGTGTAGCCTGAAACAACAAGGAATAGCTCAACCTGTCACTCTTTGATTAGAAGAATGAGCGCATTCGAGTCTATTTTATTGGACTTTTATTTGGTTTTATTATTGGATTTAGTTTTATTTTATTTTAGACTTCATCTTATTTTAGTGGGTTGTTAGCCTAATTGTTAGTAATGTTTTGATTATGGTTTGAATTAGAGCCACCAAGAGCCACACTTGACAAGGATGAGTTTTTTCAATCCCAAGAGAGTTGATAAAGATAATAGACCCTCGTCATAGATCACACACATGTATAGTCTGAAACAGCAATAAATAGCTTAAGCCGTCACTTTTTAATTAGGAGATTGAGCACATTTAAGTCTAGGACTTTTATTTGGTTTTATTATTTGATTTAGTTTTGTTTTGTTTTAGATTTCATCTTATTTTAGTAGATTGTTAGGTATGTTTTGATTATGGTTTGCTTTAGATTGTTTAAGTGTATATTTCTATGAGATTGACACCTTTTGATGGTTTATTAAAGAAATTGTAGACATACCTTAATTTCTCCTCTCTTCTATTCTGCTTCTTCTTCTTCCTCAATTGATTGTTGTCCCGCATCACATCAACATTGATATATACCACAAAGGACTGGAAAAGAAGAGATCACAAGTGGGTGGATGGGACACAGCATATTGGATACGATCGCGTATGACGCATGTACATGTTCACCATACGCATAAAAAGCTACTGAAATTGGCCGGCATAGGCATGCATGCAGGACAAGGAATTTTGCATATTCTTAAGAATTTGATATATAGAAAGATTCTTGCATGTTTATGATCAAGAAGAATAAGCAAGAAGATGTACTTATACACAAGATTTGATTTGTGATAGCTAGCAAAGGCCAAGTAGCTATAGCTAGTACTGTTGTCAACTATTTTTTCAATTATCTTCACATGGCCTTTTCCATTTTTGTAAGGGCAGATTTTGTCCACCTGTTAGTTCGACAGGGAAGTACCGAATCTAAATTTTCAGTTAATGAAAAGAAAAGATTTTCTCCATCTCTGTAAACTTTTTTAGCTAATGAAAAGAAAAGGAAATTTTTTTTTTTTTTTTTTGAAGAGGATATGCACACAGAGATCAAAAGAGAAAAGCAAGAACGTATAGATCCATTGCCAATTTTATTTTTTATTTCATCATAATAATAAGCTAACAAGATCTATTCGAGTTTTGAATGTAAAGGCACAACTCAGTGGCATTCTCCTCTTCAAACAAGTGTAAATGTATGTAGTTCTATTTTCCTGCGTTCCTTTTCTTTTGCAAGTAGAATTTGGTTTTTCTTTTCCTTCCTCCTGTTTCTAGAATTTTGCATACCATTAATACGGTGAGGGGACCAATTCAAGAAAGTGAGAATGGATTGGATAAACTCTATCTTCCTCCACATCAGCCAGCGCCCAGCAGATGCTATGCTACAATGACAAGTGACCCAAATGTGTCAGGCAATCACAAGAAACAAGTTTAACTTGATCCAGCTTTAAGAACTACGTCGTGTACTGTCTATGCATTCGTATACATTCATCAGGAATTTTTCGATAATCTTAATTCATAGACGAGGCAAGACATCTGTGTAGAGATTAAGCTAATGGAATATTTGCAGAGAGGATGAACAAGTGACCCAGACCTTCCATGCCTTTGACATTCCACATATATACCAGCCACTATTGAAAGGGCACTGAGATTCTTCATGGTGGTGAGATATGAAAAAAGGTATTCTTGTCCATCCTTCAACAAAGAATACTTATCAATATGATCAGTAATTAACTTGGAATTCTATATTTCAGATGCTACCAACGGGGGGCCGAAAGCATGTTCTGCTAATTGTTAAATGTATTGTTTTTATTCCTACACTGTTTAGCTGTACGGAAAATCTATCCTGGAGATTTGAATTACAGTTATAGATGACAGGTACAAGTTGTTTATCGCACAAAGGGGTCACTATCAAATAAATCATGCATAATTTGCAATATTTTTCTTATCCAAACAAATATCAGAAGGATCTTTCTCTTTTTATCCTATAGTTTGTTTTTCCTTTATGGATTAAACAATGCTATCCACCACCCCTCAACTGCCCTTATAAATAAGGCCTGATGAATCTCAAAGTCCACCAAAGCAACTCCTCAGCAACTAGCAGCTACAAGCTTCTGCACTCAGCTTGCTTCCCTGCAGGTTTTTTTCCTTTCTTGATTGACTTTGTGTTTCTTCCAAGCTAATTCTAGTAGCACTCAGCTAGCTGTGAATAGCAAGAGAATTGTTTCTTTTCTTAGCAACACCAGGAAAAGGTTTTAGAAATGGATAAGGTTAGAGATTTGGCATCTAGGAACGCTGCAGTGATCTTCACCAAGAGCTCATGCTGCATGTGCCACAGCATCAAGACACTTTTTTATGAACTAGGTGCAAGCCCCGCAATTCATGAGCTAGACCGTGAAGCCAATGGTAAGGAAATGGAGTGGGCTTTACGTGGGCTAGGGTGCAACCCCACCGTCCCAGCTGTCTTCATAGGTGGAAAATGGGTAGGATCAGCCAAAGATGTGCTATCCCTGCACCTGGATGGGTCTTTGAAACAAATGCTCATGGAAGCCAAGGCAATCTGGTTCTAGCTATAGTACCTCTCAAATAAGCCACACAGTACTTTAGTTTAACGCTGTATGATATGGAAATAGCTCTTATGCTATGTTGAAAACAATGTTGTCTTTAAGGGCTTTGCTTTTTCTTGAGTTCCCTGACTACATTGTATGAAAAAACGTAATATTATGATAAAAAATCCTGAAGATCAGTTTTCAGGGGGGTGTTTAAGATTTCAATGGTGCTTTCATTTCTGTCCATAATCAGAAACCTACCTGAGAACTTTGAGCATATTTTTACTCTGTTGGCTTGATGCCTATCTTATAAAAAATGGAGATCAGGCAAGCATTTACTTAAGTCACCTATCCTGAACAATTAGAATTCTCACTTCAGAATATCTGGCAGAACTGTCACGTGCAAGCTAAATTAAAATATAGGATAAAGTTCATCTCCATAGAAGAAATTTTCGGACAGAAATTTATCCGCTTGGTAAAATTGCAATTCTTGGCAGAGCTTCCTCTGCACAACTGTCAAACTGGTAGGAAATATTTGTAGATAGCATATGGTGCCTTTTCCTTGAAATCAGTTTAAGATATATTTTAACCTTAAACATGGTTATTTTTACCCCTAAATTTTGGAATTGAGACCTTTTAATCACTTCTACATGGATACCTTTGCTAAGGGAATGACAAAAAGGTGATGCTGGAACTTTTATGCGTCCCATAATGTATTCCTCCATATCCAGAAAGCAAAAACTTTGTCCGATGTGACTTTTATGCATAAACTAAGAATATAACATCCATGCATATGATTTCCTAGATGTGCATATCTACATATGTGATATGTGATGAGTTCAAAAATCTAAGATGCTTAGATATAAGGCTTGATGTATTATTGTTTAATGTTGTCATAACCTAAGTTTTTTAATAAATAAAAAAAATGGATAAGAATATATTTCAGACTAGGGTTAAGACAACACAAAATTTAAAGTTTGAGAATTGAATTATTGAATTTGAGAGTCAGTTGGTCCATAATTTAAGAATTAATAAGTTGGAGACTTTGATTAAAATTTGGATTGGTTTAATTAATAAAATCAGGTATTGATAAATTTGAGGACTTAGTTCAGTTTTGATTTAATTAATTAAAGAAATCAGGGGTTTGATAAAAGAAATACCAAAGTTATGTGCTGATTAGAGACAAAATTTTAGGAAATTAAAGACTAAGGATCATAGTGAAATTGCAGGTTTACTTTAGGGATTTTAACTGATTTTTTCAAGGATAATTTTGAAATAATTAAAAGTTGAAGATTTAATTAAGGACCAAATTGAACAATCCGGAAATTAAGGATTGTTTTGTAAACAGTGTTATAATTTAGGGATTCAGTTGAAATTAATCCAATGGCAAAATTAAAAGAAATTTTTAATTACTTGAGATCCAATTGTTAAATTTCCAAAAATCAGGGGTCAAAATGAAAATATCCATGGCACCATTGCTGGGTGGAACAGTCGTGCTTATCTTCTTCATCCCGATTCAATAGGGGAGCTAAAAATCTGCAACAAATCCGATCCAATCGTGGACCACGTCTCTTGCCCACGATCTCGTTCGTGGATTGAATAACAGTCCTGCAAAGGCAGGACTGGTTTTTGGGCAAGCAATTTGAACTCTATAAAAGGGAGAGCAAAACAGTGGCAAGAGAAGGGAAAATAGAGGAAAAAAACTCAGAAACACAGAGCAAAAAAAACACCGAAACGAGTATTGGCCCTGCCATTGCCTTCATCCCTGCAGAAAAAACAAAAAAAAAAAAAGAACCCAAAACATCAGTTTCCACAGAAAGCCGCCACCTTCATCATCTCAGGAGCTGCTGGAATACTAAAGCATACGGTGGCACAGAAGCAAAAGAAAGCAGAAGGAAAAGTCATACGCAGACGAGAGGCACCACCGCACTGCAAGCATCTTCGCCGTCTCCAAAAGCAGGTACGCCCATTCTTCATCCCGCTTTGCATTCTTTGAATTAGTGTTGCAAGAACACTGTGCGAAGGTAATTTAATTACCTTCGCACTGTTCATGCACGAGTGAAGTCACTTCACGCGTGTTTTCTTTTATTTTTCCCAGCCGGGTCATTGGCTTGGGCCAGTGACCAGGTTGGGCTGGCTGGGCCCAAAAAAATAAAAAATAAGTGTATGCATAAATAAAAAAAAATAATATAAATTTATTGGTTTATTCACTGACATCAGAGTCAGGAATAAAAATACTGATTTAAATTTATTTTATTTTATTTAGGTACATAAAAAATAAAAAAAATATGTGTATGCATAAAAATAAATTTTGTTTTTGTTTTATTCACTGATGCTAGAGTTGGGAATAAAAATATGGATTTAAATTTATTTTGTTTTATAACTACGTAATATTTACCAACGTCAGAGTTGGAAGTATCCGTAGTTGAATATTCACTGGCGCTAGAGTCAGGAATATTATAAGCAAATCATCATAGAAAAAATGAATAAACATTTAGCAATTTAAGACAAAATCAGCAATGCAGTCTGCCTCAGGCAAAACGTTTAAAGGGTGATAATATCTTCTTTTTTACGTAACCAGTCCCGAACCATAAAATCTATTTTGTCCAGTTAGGGTTTCTAGTGACCATAATATTAGGTGACGACTCCTTAAACAAGACCATTCCCCATCAAAGAACAAGATGCCAAAAATACGTTCTTTTCCATGAAAATATTTAAGACCGTCGCGATGTTGGGTGTGAAAAATATTTTAGTTCAAGTAATCTGATTCATTCTTTCTAGTTAAGGTGTCTGACAGCTTGAAATGAAAAGTGCAGGTGGTTGGTAGCTAGTGGTTCCAGGTAAGCCAAGGTGGTTGATAAAGGGTACATATAAAAGGTCTATTTTGATGGATGCGTGGACTCTCCGATGCTTAAGTCAGTAACTTTAAGGAGAGAGAAAGTACAAAGATATGTTAGAGTGATAGACTCTGAAAATATATATGTTGAAAGTGTTATAAATTAAGAGATTATAAACTTTGAGTTTGAAGGATTCATAGTCTATTTATAGCTCATAAGTATCGTCCTTTGATGGAGAGGAGGAGATAAAGAGTAATTTTACCCCTCTGATATATTATGTTGTTTTCTACTCAAAATAATATGTATTGAATCAGTATAAAATAATAGGGGTACCAACATGAGGTCCTAGAAAAATTTTCAGGAGAGAGTTGGGCTCGGGCAAGTTGTATAAGCTCATTAAAGGTTTAAAAAAAATAATAAGCCCATACACACTTTCTAGGGCAAGCCCGTGAAGTCAGGCTCCTCTCCTAGGGCGAGACCATGAAGTGGAGCTCCTTCCTTAAAACGAGACCATAGATTGGAGCTCCTCTCCTAGGGAGAGACCATAGATTCAGGCTCCTCCTCTAGGGTGAGCCCATGAAGTTAGTGTGCATAGATATATTGAAAGGGGCTTTTTAAAAGGGGTTTGGGCCCCTTAAATTTAGGTTTATCAATATACCCCCCAAGTCTTTGTAATATTGATATGCAAAGACTTGTAAAAATGTCTAGTATGATAAATTTTGTCGAGCTTTCTTTGTCTGAGAAGAAAGGTGAAAACTCCAGGTAATAAGTGGCTAGGGGGATAAACCTATGTCGATGCACATACTTAGAAAAATTTCTAAAGGGTGGAGAGGACGGACTCATGGAGGGTAGTGTTATTATACTAAGAAGACCAATTATATCCATTGAAGAGTGGTCGTATTGAAGTGTGGGAGGTATGTGACCTCCTTAAAATGGCATGGGGTGTGGAGGGCCACTAAAGAGTGATTGTTTAGAGTGGATAACATGTGGGCTTTCTAATGATGTAATAGGGAGTGAGAGTCCCCCACTAGAGAGTAGTGTCAATCCGAGACTGTATTGGAGAGGCGGGAGATCCAAGATCAATCCCTGGTGAATTGGTGAGAGGCTTTTTAGCATCACCTGCAGAATGTTCCAATTTGAGACTGTATTAGAGAATGAGGGATCCGAGATCAACCCCTAGCGAATTGATGAGAGGCCCTTATACATCACCTGGAGAATTTGTTAGTCTAAGACTACACTGGAGAATAGGAGATCCGATATCAACCCCTGATGAATTAATTAGAAGCCCTAAGGCATCACTTTGAGAATGTGTCAGTCTGAGACTACACTAGAGAATGAGGGATCCTAGATCAACCCCTGATGAATTAGTGAGAGGCCCTTAGAAATAACTTAGAAAATGTGTCATTGTAATATGAAAACTTTATACCCATCGCTTGAAGATTGTGGGGTTATTGTTTTAGGGAGATCAAGTTAATCCCTTTCAAGGAAAGTGGCTAAAAACCCCCACCGGAGATTTATAGTTAGGAAATGTATGTCAAAAATACATTATTTTTATTTCTATTGAGGATTATGCATCTTGATGAGATTTGAGTGATAAGTATGGGGGCGAGGTTATTAGGAGAGACATGTCTTAGAGGTGGAGCCAAGGTGTTTACTTTGACAACACTGGTAACTTTGAATGGGATATCCTATTTTGATTCAATGGAGTTATAAATCCTCAGGATACACTAAATGCCCATGGGTTGATCCTTCATAGTTCTTTCTTGAGCTTTCATTTCTACTACAAGAATGATTTTGTTTGGAAGGTCCCTCGTGCTGGTTGTCTTTGTAAAAAAAATTGAGGCTCATATCATATCAAATCGGCCTCTTCTACCCATATATGGTTTTCCATTACTTGTTTCAGCTTGAGCAAGCTTTTATCTAATAAGACATAAAGTTTTCTCTGGATGGCATGTTCTCTTACCTCTCTTATCAAGGCCTTTAAGGTTACTAGCTCAAACAATTCTTCTACCTTGAACATCTCCTTATTGAACCTTTTCAAATATATCCGAGTAGACTTGATCTCTTGTTGGGTAATGCTAAATAACTCCATATAGCTTTTCTTGGCATGAATGTTGGTGTTGAAGTGTATCACTAGCTTAGTGCAGAGGTCATTTTTTTTTTTGCTGTAGTTATTTTCCTGGGTATGCTCATGTATAAACCTTTTTTTAATCGTTTATCTGTTAGGCTATTAGGAGCCTGGGGAGTTTGGCATGGAATGACTATTACGACAACTGGTTTCCATCTCATAGTAACTAAAAAGAGGACATTCAAAGTATCGGCTTTGTACATGGGTATCACAATGAGGCAAGTGACCCCTTGATGGACTGTAATAATTGTCATTTTATTTAGTCTCATTTAGGTAGTGTAATCGTTTCCGAGCGACTCGTACAGCTAGTGGTCGTGGCGCATGGGTGTTATGTGTTACTGAAAGTGTTAAGATTTGTTGGGGTGACAATGTCTGATTTTGCCCTTTAGTTGCCAACACGGTCTGAATGAAGAGTTGCACCTGACAAGTGAGTTTTTGAATGTCTGACTGGGTAGAAGTGTTCATGATGATGGGTAAAGTTGTCATGCGTCCTGACACAAGTGTATCTTGTTTGTGTGTCATGAAATGGCCTAGAAATATCACATACAAGTTTTAGAAACTAATGGCTTTTTTATCAGTTTCTCATAAACGGCGTCAATTGATAAATCTTAAAATTCAAGATGCTTCTGAAAAAGGCTAATGTATTAGATAATTGGTTAATCTCTTAGTTCAAGTAATTTAATTCATTCTTCCTAACCAATGTGTCTGGCGGCTTGATATAAAAAGCCTAGATGGTTGTTAGCTGGTAGCTAGTAGTGTTAGGTAAGTCAAGGTGGCTGGTAACTGGTACCTACAAAATGTTTTATTTGATGGATATGGGAACTCTTTGAAGCTTAAATCAATAACTTTGTGGAGAGAGAAAGTAAAAATATATTTTATTAAAATAGACTCTGAAAATATATATGTTGAAAGTGTTAAGAATGAAAAGATTATGAACCTTGAGTTTGAAGGATTCATAGTGTATTTATAACTCATGAGTCTTATCCTTTTGCGGAGAGGAGAGGCTGAAGAGTAATTTCATTTTTACTATATTTTGAGTTGTATTATACTCAAATAATATGTATTAAATCAATATAAAATAATGAGGTATATGAATAGGGTCTTGAAAAAATTTTCAAAGTACTGTTAGGCTTGGGCAAGTTCCTTGAGCCTATTAAAGGTTTAAAAAAAATAGATCCTAACACACTTACTAGGGCGAGCCTATAAAGATGGGCTCCTTCCCTAGAATGATCCCATGAAGTCGAACTCCTCCTTTAAGACAAGACTAAGAGTGAGGCTCCTTCTTTAGGGAGAGACCATGGAGTCGAGCTCCCCCTAGAGGGATCTTATGAAGTCGGTGTGCCCAAGTACATTGAATAGGGCCTCTTTTTCTTTTTCTTTTTCTTTTTCATGGGAGGGGGTGGGCTCATTAAATTTAGGTTTATCAATATGTCCATAAATGTTATGCATACATATTCATATGCTTATTTACTAATATTATACGTGATGATGAACAACTATACTTTAGGAACTATGTGTAATTGTACTTGAAAATTTGAATACCTGCATATGTGTTGTGTGGGTACAATATGATGTTGGCTTTTCCAAATATCATACACGTAGTGGAAACTATAAAAAAAATTATGTTGGAGTCCTTAGAATCTCGTTAGACAGATCTAGAGTTGTTTAAGGATTTATTACCTGAAGATTTGATCTTTTTGGTTTTGAATAATTCTTTAAAGACTAGGTTGTCGCAAATCACAAGTCGTTCAATTGTCTAGCATCTACCGGTAATTCACACGAGCTGCTAGTGAGAAATTCATAAATCCCTATTTAGGAAAGAAGATTGTTATGCCTAGAATGCTAGATTTAATTTTGTGTTTACGTATTTTTTTTATTTAACAGACAACCTCTATAAAATTAGAGGCATATCTTACTATTTATAGGAAAATTTGAAAAATCTTATAAATTGGCAAAATATCAATTTGCCTCTTGAATAATATTCATATATTAATTCAAGACAATTTTAGAATTAACTCAATCAAGTCCTTACTTGATTTTTCTAGGTCTAGAAATATAATCTATGTATTAATTATATTCTAGACTTAATTTCTAAAATATATTTTAATGAATTCATACTTAATTAAATCATCTCAACTTAATTTCTTACTAATGGTTTTTAATGTGTGACCCATTAGATTCCTAATATGTTGACTCAAATATAAATTCTAATTCTAATTAAATAGAATTAAATAAATTAAACAATTAAATTTATTATCAATTAAATAATTGATTAATTTATATTTGAAAATCAGGTGCATCATCTACAACGTGTTATGATCCCCTATATATATTATAAAAGTCATTAGTGATTTGACTTAACCTTTCAATGACCAGTTTCTCAGTGTAAATAATATCATTTCATCAATAATATTCTGATTTAATATTAAATCATGGAGTATGTTTATCATGTTAAATCATGTTTGTTCTCTACATAATAGTCATTGATCGCTTGAATGAGATTTGAAACTTTTTTTAATTTCAAATCTCATGTCACTTTGGCCAAGGATTTCTCAGTCAATGCTATTTAAGAACAAATAGAATATTTTTTCTAATTCACCTAGGGTGATAAATCCTCTCTTAATCACTGAAGTACCTTCATATAGTTCATGATACATCTAATGTTTGTTCTTTTATTACCTCGATTAAGATAACATGTAATAGCATCAAAGCATAATATTATTTCTATAAGATAACTTAGTGATCTCAAATCTAAGAATCACTTACACAACTGTCACGTGAGCTTTTCCATAGACATAAGTGATCTCTCCATATGGTATTCTCATACGGGTCAGTTCAGTGTACATGTTTTATGATAAACACTTACATATTAGTTCTGAGTAGCCCTTATACCTCAGCTTATAAGAGCATCTGCTTCTTTTCATTAAAAAAAAATATAGTATGTATCAATCTTTACTACTCTAATGAATGTTCAGTATTTTAGAAATGATCAACCATGAACATTTTAGGAACAATGCTTTGATGCGATAAGAATCTTATAATTATAATAACTTTATAATTTCTTTTGCGAAATATTTTTTGTCTCATAAACTTTATCTTTATTATAGATTCATTAATTTAATGTTATAAATATCAAAGATAAGTTAAATTTTTATTAATAATAAATATATATTTACATAAATATAATAATTTCACATATAACTAATTAATTGAATACAAGTCCCATTAAATTCATACACCAAGTAAGATAATTATATTTTTCATTACGATGGAAATCACAGTTTTGCTCAAGACTGATGACTTATGCTTTACAGAAATCTTATTCAAGGGAGAACAATAAATACTATCCTGTTTTGGTCAAAAGAGCTGCATTTCTGGTGTGCACGTGCCGACTTAATTGACATACTCATCCACACATGCGAGAGCTAGCACAGGTTGGATTGTAGCAGTAAGAAATGGGCCTCGTATGGTCGTGGGCTCGAAAGAATCATGCAAGTTGGTGGGCGGAGCACAAAGAATCGCAGCCACCGAAAGCTATCTCATTCCCAATCTTTCAGCAAAAGGATTCAAAGAAGGTGATTGTGAGGAATCTGGTAAATTGACTAGCTTCATAGTGTTTTGTGTCCATAAAATCTGCAAAAGTTGAACAAATGGTCAATAGCATGAGCACGTCTGTTATGAATATTCGACTGTATGAATCCCACAGTATGATCATTGCTTTGATCCTTCCATCTTAGTGAAGATGAAGTAGTAATAGTCCTCATATCAGATGGTTATGATAATTGTATAAACAGTCAATCTCGTCAGTACTTGAACAATAGCAGTGCAGCAAATTTTTGCTGTCAACTGGCTCAGCCCGTGGAAGCACAGAAGTCCCATCTCTAAAAGCAACTTTCACCCATTTGGGCATCTAAGTAAAGCTGCTCCACTTTGAATGTTCTTCTACAAACAAAAGGACTCTCCTAATATGTCCCTATATATAGTCTAGCGTGAGAGCATAAGTTCAAACAACTTTCTGCTTTAAAACCCCTTTTCTCTCTTGCCTGCTCCCGCCCTAACATTACCATTGGATCCAATTCTAGTTTAATTTGATCTGGTGGTCTTTAGGATCTGAATAAACTCTAGAGAAGGCCAAGGACTTCTTCACACAGTAAGAAGGCTTAATCGATCAGGAGTGACAACATGGATAAGGTGTTGAGATTGGCCTCTGAGCAGGGGGTAGTGATATTCATCAAGAGCACATGTTGCTTGTGTTATGCAGTCAAAATCCTGTTCCAAGAAATTGGGGTGGACCCTCTGGTTCATGAGATTGACCAAGACCCTGAAGGCAGGGAAATGGAAAAGGCTCTCACAAGGATGGGGTGTAGCGCGCCTGTACCGGCTGTATTCGTTGGTGGAAAGCTGCTGGGATCCACCAATGAAGTCATGTCCCTCCACCTCAGTGGCTCACTCAATCAAATGCTCAAACCCTACCAGTCTCAAACTTAATTTAATTACTGCTTCAGTATCAAGTTGGAAGAATAAAAATTGGCTCGATTTAGTAGTATAGCTAGTGCGCTGTATGCTTAGTAGTCTATGTAGACGTTGTTTGTGTTAAGTGCTTCATAGCTTTGATTAGCTTGTGTGTAATATGTTCCCTTATGTCAATGGAGTTAGCTTTGTGTAATCGTTGCTCTATTTGATCAATGCAGAATTCCAGCATCGCACAATCTCTGAATATTTGACCATATCCCTTTTCTCTCACATTTGAGGATAAGAAAAATAACTTTAAATCAGTTCCAGAAAAGCATATTCCATAAAATCAGTCAGATCATCATATGTGCCTTTCATATTATAAATTCTCAGAGGAAAACAAATTAAATTAAAATTAAGTGCCTCCTCAAATCTACAATCCTGCAATCTTGAGCACCATTAACATTTTGATCAACCATATTTACATTTGCATCATCATGTAAATGTTCCAAGGGCATCCATTCAAATATCAGAATCGGAGAGACCAATTGAGGAGGAAAAACAGCGGAAATATATAACTGCGCATAAATAACTTTTTTAATTTCTTTTCTATGATTTTTGGTTGTGGGTAGGGCATCAATGGAATGGAGGTGAGGGAGAAAGTTGAAGCTAGTCAAGTCAGACATCTCCAACTTTTAAACTGCCTATTGCTTTCCTCCACACGCAAAAAGTCTAAGAAGGAAAATTCTTTCTTGTTTGTGCTGCCATCGATTCTTCTGCTTTATCTTAGATAAAGAAAGGTATTGCATTCCTTGCCTTTAGATCTTTTTTCGGCGGTGATGGTATATATCCCTTGTCTTGCAGAAAAATGGAAGCAAGATCAGAGTTTATTCCATGACACAAGCGCGCGACACATCGCATCATTCTTTTTTTTATTAATTGCAAATGAAATTACGTTTCCAAAAGAGTATGAATCAATCTGAGTTTCGGTAGAACCTCGCTAATTTTTTTTTTTTAGTTTAATGTTGGTATCCGGTCTAGTTTGTGCGTACCTCGACTAATCTCACGGGCCCTGAAGTTAACGACCATATAAGTCTCCAGTGGCCATCATATGAGCAACCACAGGGTTCGAACCTGAGACCACAGAGGAAACAAATCTCTTAATCTCAAGCTCTTATTACTGGGCCACCACCTAGATGATTAGAACCTTTATGACCACTAATTATGTGGTGCTACATCAGCCAAAACAGTAGAGATTAAATTCTATCATGAAGAGTTGTAAAAAAAATGCTTGCTAATATATATATATATATATATATATATATATATATATATATATATATATATATAAATAAAGAAGTTATGATGTCATTAAAAAAATGGAATTTCAATGATGCCCAATAAAAAGAATCTCAAATTACTTTTTAGTCAATGAAATAAAGTGTAAAACGTAGGGAAAACATAAAGGAAAAAGAAAAAAAATGTCGGGAGTGTGCACGGGCCTATGCGCTTGACCCTTTTAACAAAAGATCTAACTCTCACACCATGCCTCTTTAATTTATTTTTGTTTTATATTAAAGGGAAGGTGACTTTTTTAAAAAAAAAAAAAACTAGCACAAACGATACATTGTCTTTTTAATAACAAGAGTATCACTAGAAAGTCAAACCATAGATTGTTTTTGTCAAAAATCTTGATTTTCAATCCATTATTTTTATCTAAAATATTTAGAAAACAGTACATACATTTTGATAAACTCATCTATAACCTCAAATAAGCTAGAAATAAAAAATCTTTTCAAGTTCAGATCTATCATCTAATGAGATGGGAAGAACAAAGAACATATAGGAGAAACTTTCCTTATCAAAAAAAACTCGTTGACACCAAAACAAACCTTTTTCATTGTTGGAATTGATATCAATTGATATTTTTTTCTCTTTGCAACTACAATTCAGTCATTCTCACTCTTCTTATAAATTAGAAACTAAAAATATAAGAAAGATAAAATTGTGTATCCAAATTGAATTTTTAAAATATTAAGGGACTAGGCATTGATCATTTTAAAAATAGAAGGATCAAAATTAACTTTTGACCCTGGTTTGGCACCATCCATTATCTGTCTTTTTTTACTTTCATCCTTTCACTTTTAATCTTTTCATTTCTTAATAAATATATTTATATCAGCTATCAATTTAGTCGTAAAATAGCAAAAAAAAAAAAAAAAGGAAAACGGAGGCAATAAACAGAGCCACGTGTATGTATGAACAATGGCATGCACTATAGTGATTTGCCCATTCTATCTAGTGTTTTCGATGATGAGAATTCTTTGAAAAGCTGTTAGAAAATAGAGCTTGTTTTATTTCTTGTTCGTCGCAATGAAATCAAGTAGTGTATATTATATCCATTCAAAACTATTAAAAAAATATTAATTTAATATTTTTTAAACTAAATGCACTTAAAGTCTTAAACGCAGTTTTAAAGGAAAAACAAACGGAGAAACGAGGGATTAACACTGTATATTTATAAACAATAAAAGAAAATCAGGTGCTTCTTCTGGAGAAAACAACCGCAACCGCTATGGAAGAGCAAAACCCTGCTTCTCAGTCTCATAGAAGCACAGAGCAGCTACAAGACACCGCAAAATTGGAACACCAATATGGGTCTGTAACCTTTCGCTCTATTCTCTCGCACCCCATCGTTATATTTCTCTTTTTCTTCTTTCTTATTCTCTTTTGGTGCTGTGATAATAATAGATGCGAGCACTACCGGAGAAGATGCAAAATCCGAGCTCCATGTTGCAACCAAATCTTTTCTTGCCGCCACTGCCATAATGAAGCTACCGTAACCAACTCTCTCCCTTTATCTGCTTCCATTTTTTCTTTTTCTTTTTTCAGTTTAGGGATTTTTTCTTTCTTTCTGTGTGTGTCTTAGAGCTCGCTGAGCAATCCCAAGGATCGTCATGAAATAGTCAGGCACGATATTAAACAAGTATGCTCAATTTCTTAATTTATCTTCTTTTTCTTTTTTCTTCTTATGGATTTATTTTGATTTCATTGAACAATTGGTGTTACAGGTTATTTGTTCAGTTTGCAACACAGAGCAAGAGGTATGGATAACCCAGTGGGTTTGAGGAAAAAGCATAAAAACTCTTAATCTCAAATGTTTTTTTTGATGTGATTTTAATTTTTAAATGCTTTTTAAATGTCTTTTATAAGTATTTTTTATGATATTTTTTGGGAGGTTGATTATGGTTGTCTTTTAAAATATATTTTTCTTAAAAAAAAATTTAAAATAAGATTTTTTTTATTTTTTAAAAATTATTTTTTATATCAATGTATTATTAAAATGATCTAAAAATACTAAAAAAATATTAATTTGAATTAACTAAAATTAAAAAAATTAAAAATTTTAAAAAATCCTTTTAAAACGAAAAAACATTCATAACCTTAATCTTAAATGTTTTTTTTTTTCAGGTTGCTCAGGTTTGCAATAAGTGTGGTGTCGAGATGGGTGAATATTTTTGTGATATTTGCAAATTCTATGACGATGATGTAAGTGAATATTGAGTTATAATTTATTGAGATGACTGACAGTATGACGAGTTAATATTAGGATTGCTCTGGTTTAATTGTGGTGGTGTTAATTTTTTGCAGACAAGCAAACAGCAGTTCCATTGTGATAGTTGTGGGATTTGTAGGTTAGTTAAGAGACTTTCATTATGCATTTAATCCATAGCTAGCTTCGTTTCTTAGGGGCGATATCTTTCCTTCTTGTTGTTCCTGCTGTCATAATTTCTGTTTATGCTTACTGTTACCTAAATTGTTGTTTTCAGACTCGGTGGCCGTGAAAATTTTTTTCACTGTGAGAAATGTGGTTTGTAACTCACTGCTTTTTCTGACTCTTGTGATTCAGTCACTTGTCTTTTCGCTTTGTTTTTTTTATGCATGTAGCTTGCTGCAGGTTGTGATGGGTTTTTCCCGTTTGGTAGTATGGTTGTGGTTGTTTTTCAAAATGCTTTTTGTGCTGAAATACATCAAACTGATGTTTTTTTATTTTTAAAAAATTATTTTTAAGATCAGCGTATCAAAACGATCCAAACCATACAACAAAAAAAAATTTAGCAAAAAAAAATTAAAATTTTGATGGAAGGAGGTTTGCACCGCGTTTCCAAACTGTGTATGACTTTAATTTTGAATATTATCATTTATTAATTAGATTTGATAGTAAGTCAACGGTCAACCCTGAGATAATTTTATTAGGCACTACTACTTATGATAGTTTGGTTATTTATTCCGGGCATAAGATTCTGGTTAAATATACCATACAAGAAAGAAAATCACATTGCACTTTCATAAGTTAGCCATGGTTGGCAGATTTGAGTAAAACTCTCAAGCTCTCAATGGGACTTAAAACCAGAATGCAATATATAAACTGAAGCTCTCTAGGTAGGCAATTGGGAGCTGAAAAGGAAGAAATTATAAATTAAGTTAAAAAGCTACGGATTTGTCAGTTGGGAGATCTTGAAATCACCTGTTGAGAAAATAAAAGGGCACTTGGGTGAGCAGCTAGCATTAGATAATGAATGAAGTTATAAACTCAAGATTTGTCATAACATAGAAAAAGTCTAGATGGAGCAACCTGAATACGCGTTCTGTCTCTTTAGTGTATTAACACTAGCTCTAAAAGTTACAGAGCCAGTGGCCAATCTTAAGGGAAATAGTTTATCCATTATTCTGCCCTTGGGTTCTGCATGCAATTTTCTAGCTGCCTGTTGATTATCTTGTGGATGCTATTAGTTTGCAGACCAATTGGACATTGCTTTATCTTCCCTAATGATTTGAAGTGTGCAGGATCTTGCTATGCAATTGATATGCGTGATAATCACTCATGTGTTGAGAACTCCATGAAAAATTACTGTCCTGTCTGTTACGAGGTTTGTGTTGACTCACACAAATGTACAGGAATGAAAAGGAATTTTTATGTTCTGACAGTGTTGTAATGTGCCAACAGTATCTTTTTGACTCAGTTAAACAAGCAACGGTTATGAAGTGTGGACATACCATGCACATGGACTGCTTTCGTGAAATGGCAAAACAACAGCAGTAAACTTCATAGATGTTATCTACTTATTTGTTTTCAATTGATTTTAACAAGTCAAATGATTATTTTTGTATACAACATTTTTAATTTGATTACCAGGTATCGTTGTCCAATCTGCTCCAAGACAGTGATGGACACCTCAGATTATTGGAAAATGCTAGATGAGGAGGTACGACATTTCCCCCCTTTAATTGTCAGAATTGCTGCAAAAATTTGAGCTATAGTTCATGCTTACATGCCATGCCTTGGAAGAAAATGTTGTTTTCCAGCACCCTGGATATATTAGTGTGGTGGAAAGAAGGTTGCTACACAGCAATGGCTAATTGACTGCACCATAGGTCATATGAACTTGTATATGAGTTGATCTCATGCAGCCAATTAATGATATTGAATGGTTAATGGACAGCATAGCAAGCTCTTGTAATGTCAAAGGTAATTTGAATAGACAAGATAAGATTGATTGACTTGATTCTGGCCCTCACCGTAGACTTTATGATACCTTTTGCCCACCACTGTTTCAAATAAACCTTGCTTCCGTCTCCTCCCATTTACTCCCTCTCTTTGCCTGGTTTGGAGTGATGCTTCTATATCTATTGGGTGTAGTTTGGATTGGAAGCACAAAGCTTGGCTGTTGCCTTGTGTACATATATATTGTTACATGGGAGCAGTAATTTTTTTTTTTTTTTTTCTAGCATGTAGCTGTGTCTGTTGTGTAGAGGTTTTTTTTTTTTTTGTAGATCTTGCTTGATTATTGAATGGTCGCTTTAAGCCTTTAACTTCGATGATAATTATAGTTACTATAACTTTTTCTGCGTAATTTCTATAAAGTAGTATTCTGCAATAATTGGGGAAGTTTCTTTTGATAGATTGAGGCTGTTCAAATGCCCGAGCAATACCAGTATGAGGTAGTCTCTTTGTCCTTTTTTTCCAGTTTCAATTTGATTATTTCAAATCTGCTATGACCACCCTTCAATTATTCGAAGTATCCAGAACTACTAAACGGACTTGATACTAACTGTCACCAAAAGTTCTTTAAAGTAGACTGTCCTTTGATGTCTAAAAGATAAAAACAAGAGTGAATAATAGAGGGGTGGTTTGGGGCCACCCTCAGTTTCGTTCTGAGGAGCTGGTTGTCTGTTTTTAACTCTTTGTACATGCTTTATTTTGAACAATTCCTTCTTTATTGATATCAACTGACAAAAGAAAAAGATATGTGCATTATAAAGCCTTTTGAAAAGTAGCCTTCATGTTGGAGGATGGGTTACCCACCTGACTGATGTTTCCCTAAAGCTGTTTCTTGAAGCTTCATTTGGTCTATCATATTGGTGCTTCGAAACTCATATGACTTGGACTAGGTTTTGAAATTCAGTGAAAATTCATGGTAAATACTGTGTCAATAATGGGTCTTTTAATCAATGCATTTTAGGGAGCCTCGTCATATGCATATCTGAGAAAGGTGGAACGCATGCTCATTCATGGACAATGTTGGTAGGCTGCGCAACCCATGTAATTTTCCTGGGTTTGGGAATTTGGGTAGGACATGTAAACATTCATCATAATTACATTTACATCTGACTGTCCGTCCACACACCCAGACACCCACAAATAAACATGGATGCATGTCCCGTTCTTGGTGCAGAAAGAAAATTCCTTGATGCGGGATTTTCTCTCATTCGCTTGGGTGTTTATACAGGTCTCCATCCTCTGCAATGACTGCAACAGCACTAGTAAAGTCGCATTTCACGTTGTCGGGCACAAGTGCAAACAGTGCTCCTCGTATAATACCCGAAGGATTGCAGGAACCGGTTGCTAAAATGAAGTGTTCGTCAATCAGCAAAAGATATCGGCAACAAACTTGTGACGCCGACCTTGTTTATATTTCTCATTCTAGCTAATGTTCTTTCCATCAGCAAATTTTAATGGCATGGATTGTTCCTTTGATCCAATTAATTTCAGTCTAGGTGATTTGATTTGGTGGAAGAACATGAATTGCCTGTAAAAACTCTGTGTTTCCTTATTCTTCTAATCGATAGATTTTCCTTCGTTTCAGCCAATTCATCCATGGATAATCTTTTGAGTTATTCAATTCATCTATCCTTTAGATATAGGTAAACTTCAAAAAATGTGTCTTGCAGAATTTACTTTATTGTATAGACATTTTCATTACAAGACTTTGTGGGCATGGTTTTTTTTCATTTAGATTTTACAAGTTAGTTTCTATTTTTTTATAATTTTCCTCATATCTTTAAAATATTTTGTCAGTTTTAAAACTTTTTTTATGGTTTGGGAGGCATTTTTATCCAAAAAGTGATAAAAGGGCATATAAAAGAAAATAAGAACAAGTATGAGAGCCAATTAAAAGAGTGTATAAAAGAATGTATTTATGCTTTATTTGTTTGATTGAAAGTGATTTTTTAAAAATTATTTTTTTGTATTTGTTTGTTGTTAGGAAAGTTGGTTAACAAAAAATATTTTTTAATTAAAGAAAAATTTGATTTGGTTTTCAGAAATGTGTTTTTCTTTTATTTTCGGTGAAAAATACTTTTCAGAAGTTATAAAAAATTTAAAAATATTATATCATTTTCTAATACATAATCAAATACTGATTTTTTTATTATATTATTAAATATAAAAAATTATTTATTTTTTTAAAATTATTTTTCAGTAAATAAATAGGATTTTAACGGAGAAAACAATTGACTTAAATTTTATTTAAAAAACTTAAGAAGGGTGGCTCGTATTGATCCCCGTGGAATATTAGCAATTTAGCATGATGAAGCGAAGGCAAGGGACGGGTCAAAGCCAGGTGTGTTTTTCAACTATTTGAACTTTAGATTTTTTGTGGTCGTCAGGAAGTGTGGGGCCTCGCCTTTTAGATTTTTGTGCTCTTCAGTAATCGTGGGAGTCATCGCCTTTTAGATTTTTTTTTTTTTCTTAAAGTGATCTTGCAAGTTTTTTTTTTTTTTTTTTTTTTCATGACTGGCAAGGTCGTACGCTTTACACCGCCAGCTGTGCTTGATAACGGAAACCAATTCAAGATAATTTGAATCTTGTATTGGTTTAGTAATTTAATTTTAATGTATGAAATTTTTTAAAAAAATAAATTAAAAAATTGAGTCAATTTGACTAATTTACTATACACAAAATAAGATCATAAAAAAAAATTGAATTAATAAAAAAAACATTTAAATAACCTAACCTCAGGATAATCTCATAAAAAAATCATAAAACTCAAGGACTAATAATTCAACGTTAAAGGATTAAAAAGAAAAAAATTAATTTTAAAAAAAAGTTGTGAAAAAAATATGGATTAATCAGATTAACCTACTACCTAAAATATAAGATTAGAAAACCTCGAAAAAAAAACAAAACAAGCCAATAAGTTTAAAGCCTAATAACTTAATATCGAATGAAAAAATTAAAAAAAAATATATTAAAAAAGATTTAAAACAAAATTAAACTTAAACTGAGCTAATATTTAAAATTAGTAATTCAGATTATAAAACTATGATTAACATGAAAAAAAACTCAAAAAAATAATGAAGCAAAGTAAACAATGATAAAAAGAAAAAAAGAAAAAAGCTTTTTTAGAATACATGATGGTTGTTCAAATTTGGTTGCCGAACGTAATCGCACGCATCGCATGAAAGGTGGTGGCCACGTCCACTCACTATTACATGCATAGCACACGCGCTCTTTTTTCTTCTTTTATACTATTTATTAAAAAACTGATTTAACTCTCATGCAAACTGAGAATCATGAAAAAATCATACCCTGGTAGCATGTTTAATGTTTTAGTGTTTTCTCTTTCTTTGAAGGGTATTTTAGTTTTTTAACTGTTTTGAAAAGAGTAAAAAGACAATGAAGCCCTTGTTAGTAGGACAATGTTTTTTTTATTATAAGAATAAAATAGTAACTTCACAGTGTAACAAAAATACAAATATACTACTTTAACCTGTTCATTTTGGAAATATCAACCTGTAAAAAGACCATTTTGTTCATAATGAATTGCTCTTCATTTAATGTTATTGTAGAGAGCAAAAATATTATTACACTTAGCAATCCACAATACAGCGAGTTTACCGCCATGATGTCTCATTAAGCACCCTTGACTTCTTCTTTTTTTTTTTAGAATGAGTCGAGGCAAAGCAACTATAGTGAGACAACAAACTAGTCATGGTAATCAAGAAGTAAGAGTGTTTGGAATAGAAATTCGGTGATGTATGATTACTTTTTTTCTAATATATAATCCATTTAATCCATAAAAAGCTACAATCAAAATCAAGTTTTTCTCCCCTTTTTTTAATTCCATAAAAAAACAAAACAAATCACATGGTTTGTTCCTCTATCCTTGAGTGTATTTGAAAACGCGGTACAAACCATATTTTTAAAAATTTTGAAATTTTTTTGTTTTAAATGAAATTTTTTTATATATTTTTAAATTATTTTGATGTGCTGATAGCAAAAATAATTTAAAAAAAAACTTTATTTTCATATATTTCTAAATAAAAAATACTTTAAATCATCACCGCTACCATAATCCCAAACAAATCTACCACCTTAAATAAGTCTGCGTTTGTAAACAACAGTGCATGGGCTATTAATCATTCTCACGTGATAGAAAGTTAATGAATGAAGTACAATTCATGTATCAACTCTTGTTCTTGTTCTTGTTCTTCTTCTTGTTCTCAATTTAAAATCATGAAGCCCTGAGGAGCCGAGATAAATCAGATATGGACTGCTAACTACTAGTACATGACCAGAATACACACTTCATTCTACATTGTCCCCATTTTTTACGCTGCTGAAATACCCTTCATAAAAATTAAGAAATCCTATAATATTTATGTCTTGATATTTCCACTGCAACCAATAAACCATGAAAGTCATAAAGATTAGATTTTAACTCCCAGATCTTTTCTCCTTTTCTTTTTTGTTTGATGTCGTGGGATTTAATTAAATTTAATAACTCTAGATTAGGGGGGGAAAAGGTGAAAGAGAACAAGACATATATTACTATTAGCTGGAATAGTGATTTGATGATATTATCTCTTATTAAAAAAAAAAATTCAATTGGGTTGGAATTTATTTTTTTATCATTGTAAGTTGGTTTTATTATAAATTTAAAAGTTATTTCTAGGATTTTTTTGTAATTAACATACATTAAATATATTTATAAAAAAATATGCTGGTAAATTCATAATACACGCCAACGTGTAGACGACCCCGGTGTAGTGTGGAGCTTTCCAAAAACCAAATATTACATTACAAGGCAATGCTTAAAATGTCTCGACACCTTCGATCTAATGAAACAATGCTTGTTTCAAGATCCATGATGGTTTGTTGATGAATATTTATTCTCTCATCTTCTCTCTCCTTCCATTTAGATATTTATATTATTTATTTTTTATGAAATTATTCTAATTTTATATCTATTATTATGAAGTTTATGAATTAATTTAGTTTAACTCAGATTTTTAACTATTTTTTTTGTTTCACTTTCAACATTAAGTTTTTTATATTTTAAATTGGTTCATGTCGGGTTATTTATTTCTTTTTTGTTATTATTTTTTATATTAATGCTTATATGTTTTATTTAAATTATTAATTGGTCAGGTAACTCATGTAAATCAGATCAAAAATTTATTTTAACATTTTTTTACTTCAAATTTTTACCAGCCCGCTGCGAATCACTGAACACAAATCTAAAGAGATAATCTTCAATAAAAGTTAATTTGGTAACAGTAATTATTGTTTATTTACATTTGAACTGCTAAATTTGAAAAATAAAACTATATTCAAACAAGAACTTGGCAACTGAGAAACAAAAGATGAAAAGATGGATCATGTCAAATCATTGAAATTGATTGTTAGAAAAATCAAACAAAAAGGACAATCAATATTCAAGATAGTTGTTCTCGAACAGCAAGAAAGATCAGCTTTCTCATCCTTTTCTGGCTCATTCTATATATCCCTCCAACGAACACATATTGTCTTATTGATCGATCACCACTCAATAAATATTATAGTACACAGTAAGTTGTTTAAGAATTTATATATATATAAAATGACAGAATCTCTTGAACCCCAACATCATCAGCAGCAAGAACAAAAACAGCAAACAACAACCATCATGAACCCCAAACCACAGCAAAAAAGACTTTGTGATTACTGTAATGACACCACAGCTCTCCTGTATTGCAGAGCTGACTCAGCTAAGCTTTGTCTCTCTTGTGACCATGAAGTTCACTCAACAAACCAGCTCTTCTCCAAGCACACTCGCTCACTCCTCTGTGATGTTTGTCACACATCCCCTGTCTCCATCTTCTGTGAAACAGAGCACTCTGTTTTTTGCCAAAACTGTGACTTGGAAAGACACAGTCTTTCTTCGTTTCCTTCAACACACAATCGTAGGCCGATTGAGGGTTTTACTGGGTGTCCTTCAGGGAATGAATTGATGGAAATTTTGGGGTTTGAAGATATGGGTCTTAAGCAGTCTATGCTTTTTAGTGAAGAAACGGATGGGTTTATGGGGTCTGGACTTGATGATGGCTATTCGGATTTGTTCGTTTGGGATAGCACTGCTGTTAGCATTGATGATTTCATTATGTCCAGTGATTCGGGCCCAAATCTCCAGGCTTTAGGAGTACCTCCTTTGCCTAAGGCAAGTATCCATTTTTGCTTCTTAATAATGACTGTAAAGCTTAAATTAGTGCCAGCGGTTTGTTGTTAGGTTCAGATGATTTTTATAGTCAGTAGTATGAAGGTTCCAATTCTGCTCATTGCTGTAGTGAAAAGTCTCGATCGAAGTATTTAACAAAGCCATTTAGTTACAAAAAATTACTTCGAAAAACAAAACGAAAAAAATTCCGGATTGCCAACCAAACCCAGCTGTATGTTTTTGTTTTTCAATTAGATGACTGATTGTGGTTCCCCTTTAGTTTCCTTTGTTGATATTTGCATGAATTTGATTGAGATTTCTTGAACCTTTGTTTGATTTCCTCATCACTGTATACTTTTTTTCTCTGGCTGAAAATTAGTCAGAATGGTTGTGGGAAAAATTAAACTACAAGCTCGATTAGCTACAAGCTCGATTAGCCATTGCCGATAGATTTAAGTTTTCTAAAAATTAAATCTTTATGTAAAATTTTTCTGTTTTGAAAATGAAAGGCCTTTGGTGCTAAATACTAGTCAATTTTTGTGGATGGACTGCTGTGGTTTTGACCTGGTTCAGGATGTCATTCTTGAATCAGAATCGTAATGCTGCTTGTAGGCAGCACAAGGACGAGATACTTTGTCAGCTTCTTGAACCAGTGAGATTGAAGCCTGACTCGTATGGAAATGCAGTCATTTATCTTATAAAATTTTATTTTAATTAAATAAATTATAAATGAAAGAGAAATTTATTTTATTTTATATATTTTTAATTATTTTATATCTATTTTTTTATTTATTGTGATTAATTACATATTTATAATTATAAAAATTAATTCTTATTAATTTTTTAACCTTTTAACTTTCAAGATTCATTATAAATAGAAGATGAAGGAAGAATTTGTAATTTGAATTTTTTCAGATTTTACAGTTTTTCTCGTATTTTTAGTTTGTTTTTTTTTTTTTATGTTTTGGTTTTCTTTTCAAATTCACAACTTAAATTCATCTGATTAAAAGATATTTGAGTTATATATATATATAAACTTTGATTTATAATCTCAAGGTTTAAATCTTTTATATTAAACTTTGTTTAGTTTGTTTTATGAGAAAAAAAAAATTAATAATAAAAATAATAATATAGATTAATTATAAAAGAGGTTTTTAACATCTTTAAAATTTAATTTATTATTTAATTTGCTTTTAAGTGGTTATATATATTCTCACATATAGATTTAATTTTATTTCTATATATTTTAATCTATAACATTTTGGTATGTTATGATTTTTTTGTTTTATTTTAAAAGATTGTTATATATATCTCTATTTTAAAGTTATAGCTTATCTTCTAAAATTGTTTGTCATGTTATTTGGATGATATTATGCATATCATAAATCTTATTGATTTACATTTTTCATTAAGTGAATTATTATTTTATTTATAATAGTTTACGTTATCTTGCTTATACTCTATAAGATTGACATCAAAGTTATCTGATCGATTTTGTTCGTGTAAACATCATTATTCATATATACAAAAAGTTAGTGTGGTGAATAGATATGGTCTAGAAAATTCCGTCTAAAAAGATTAAGTTTTCAGCATAACAATTTGTGACCCCTCCAATTTTTTTTAGAACTTTTTTAGTGAAAGTATTATTCACATAATATTATTTTTATATACGATACATTTCATAAGTGAAATGGTTGTTGGTTTTATCTTGTATGATTTAAATATTTTTATTTAAAAAGTTGTTTTATTACAAGTTTTTATTTTATTTCTTGTTTATTGTGAAGCTGAAATATTTACTTATAAATACAATTGGCTATTATGTTTTCTTATATTATATTATGTCTTCTACTTAAAATTTAGTTATTCCAACCAATGTTGCTTCGGCAAGTGTTTAGTAAGGATTCTGTCATCACCTTTTGTGGTGCATAGTAAAAAACCTGAAAAGTTAATGGATTGAACTTTAAGTGACAACAAAAGATAATACTCTATCTTACCATCTTGAACTTGATAAAGTTTTTAACTGAGAAAGTGATAAAATTATCAGAAAATGAATCTAACTCTATTATGTGGCAATTGGGCATGGAATCATATTGATTTTGTGTGCTAAAACTACATTTTGAATAGGTTGGACAATACATTATATGATGTATATAGTTCAATCAAGAGAGCAAAAGCATTGTGAGAAGTTTTAGATAAAAAAAAAATACAAAGTTAAAGATGCTGATATGAAGAAATTCATAACCAATAATTTTTTAGATTTCAAGATGATTGATTTAAGGATCATAATGAGTCAAGTTCAAGATTTTCAACTCAACTTGCATGATATATACGCTGAAAGTTTATTTCTAAGAAAGTCCTTTCAAGTGACTGCAATCATTGAAAAATTGTGATCATCTTGAAAAGACTTTAAGAACTATCTTAATCATAAGTGTAATGAGATAAGAATTGAAGATCTCTTTTTGAGGTTGAGAATAGAAAAATGACAATAAATTATCTGAAAGGAGAATCAACTTTTTTGGTGTCGCAAAAGCAAATTTTATGGAACAAGAGGTAAAGTCCTGTAAAAAAAAAGCTGGTTGTGAATGGTAAAACAGTTTTCAAGAAGTTCAATGACAAGTGTTTTATCTGCAATAAGACAGGGCATCTAGCCAAATATTGCAGAAATAAAGGTAAGCAAGAAAACCTTATGAAAAAAATTATTCAAGTCAATGTCACCGAGGTTCATCATTTCACTAATAAAGTTTTATAATGAACTTGTCTTGTGTTGTTTTTAAAGTCAACATTATCAACAATACTGAGTAGTAGTGGGTTGACACTGATGCTACAAGATATACATGCATTGAGAAGATGTTTTCCAATTACAATAAAGTGGATATAAAAAACCTATATATGGTGAACTCATCAACCTCTAAGATACTAGGTATTAAAAAGGTTGATAACCTTCGAAAAACTTCTTACCGTCAACAATGTATTGTATGATGCTGACATTAGAAAGAATTTAATGTTTAGATCATTGTTGAGCAAAAATAATTTTAAAATAGTATTTTAGAGTGATAAATTTAAGTGATATGTTTATATGAAATACGTAGTTATGAGATGATATTTTTAAAATAAATGTAATAATCATTATAACCAATTATCAAAACAAAAATAAAAATATTTTTTCTTCTTATTTGTTTGAGTCTTTTGATATATGGCATAACATATTAGGTCATGTGAATTATAATTCTATACAAATATCAATAATCGAGGAATCATTACAAAGTATGATTTAAAAAAAATCATAAGTGTGAAATTTATGTAGAATCAAAATTTTAAAAAAATTATTTTCAAACAATTAAAAGAAGTAGTGAACCTCTAGACTTGATCCACTAAGATATTTATAAATTAAAGTTTTTGCAAATCAGAGGTGGAGAAAAATATTATTTTGTTTTTATAGATAATTCAATAAGGTATTGTTATACTTATTTGCTTAGGAGTATAAATGAAACTCTTGAAATGCTTAAATATTACAAGAATGAAGTTGAAAATTAATTTAACAAAAAGATAAAGGTAATAAGATGTGATAGAAGTGGAGAATATGAAGTACTATTTGGTGAATTCTGTTTCCAAAATAGTTTTTTCCATTAAATTACTACTTTTTATTCACCACAACAAAATGACATTGCGAAACGTAAGAACTGAACATTAAAATAAATGATGAATAACATGTTGATAAGTTTAGGAGCACCTCAAAACTTGTGGGGGGAGGCAATTCTAACAGTTAATTATAAACTTAACAAGGTATCCCCATTAAATGTTAGAAAAGACACTATATGAATTGTGAAAAGGTATACGGCTTTCCAACAAATACATCAAACTGTGGGGGTGTCTTACAAATCTAGTAATATTTTATCCTAAAAATATCAATATATGATCTAAGACTGTGGATTGTGTATTTATCGGATATGCATACAATAGTAGTGCATGTAAATTTCTTGTACACAAGTCAAAATTAAAATATTTTGTTCATCAATTGATATAAGTGTATATTTGTCTAAGAATAAAAGTAAGAGAATAAACCAATTAAAATATTCTTGAAAAAATAGAAGTTTAATGTATGTTATGAATTGCACAGGGCGTAATAGTGCTTATTCAATTAGTAAAATGAATAGATTTACAAGTAATACAAGTACAAATCATTTAAATAAAATAAAAGGGTACTTAAGTATTTGAGGTACATCTTGGATTATGGGATATACTATACTGGTTACTCAGTAATACTAGAAGGGTATAGTGATATCAGTTGAATATTTCACCCTAAGGATTCAAAATCTACAAGTCAATGTCTTCACACTTGGTGGAGCAACTGTGTTGTGGAAATTCCCCAAACAAACATGTATCGCTAGGTCTATGATGGAATCAGAGTTTATTACTATTGACAAAGCTGAAATGGAGGTTGAATGGATTCAAAATTCTTTAAAGGATATTCTATGTTGGCCAAAATCAGTGCCAACAATTTGTATCCATTGCAATAATCAATCTATAATTAAAAAGGCATAAAGTAGTATATATAATTAAAAGTTTAGACATATATGTTGTAGACATAATATCGTTAAACACATGCTTTCGAATGAAATTATTTCCATTGACTATCAAAGAAAAATATTGTGGATCCTCTAACCAAAGATTTTTCGAGAGAGCTTGTATATAATTTCATCAAGAGAAATGGACTTAAAGTCTTTAGAAGATGAAAGAGTGTAATGATGGTAACCATACTTAGTTGATTGAAGATTTCAAGATCTAGGTTCAAATGAAAAACTAAGCCATATAACATTCTCGATAGCACTAGGAAATTATTATTTCATGCTTATTCTTATAATGAATTAAGTGTTAGTTATAGTGTGATAAACGGTGAGCTGAGCTCTTAATGATTTTTATATTTTGGTACACCGGGTCAAGTATAGCAAAATACTCTTAATAAAAAGATCTCGTATATAAGTGAGAAATGTGGTTGTTTATTTGTGAATTTCAATAAAAACTGAATTATCTAAAACACTCATGAATCTAATAGTTGTTTAGGGCTAAAATGAACACAACAATAAAAACCAAAGAAAATGTCTAGGTAGATAATTATGTGAGTAATATTGTTTTAGTTTACATAAAAGACTAAATAGTTTAAGACATCACATTCATTATTTAACCGAATAAATCCGATAATATTTTACTAAGAAAGGTTTAAAGTCAAAAAATATCTATTCTGATGTAGTAATCTACTAAATCAATATTTTTCAACAAATCTTTAAGTTGTTTTTAAACTGGTAAGTTAATTTCCATTCATGTGGGGGATTATTGAAAATTTGTTATAATTAAACAAATTACAGGTGAATGAGAAATTAGTTTAAAAAAACCCATTGTTTTTCTCCTCAAAGAATTCTTGATTTTTCTAGATTTAATTCTTGATTTATATTGGCTAATTAAAAATTAAAAATGATGGAAATTAGTTCTAATTAATTCTTCAATCTTATAACTTTCAGAATTTACTATAAAAAGAAGTATGAATAAAGAGTTTTTAACTTGAATTTTTTATATTTTACACTCTTTTTCACCTTATTTTTAATGTTTTCTTTCTCTTTTTTATGCTGTGGTTTTCCTCTCAAATTTAGCTCCTGTAATTATCAATGTCACATGTTCTTTTAGTGTAATAAAAGCAGACTAATTTATCTTTCCTTCATTCAGGAAAATGGTGAAGCTGCAAATCAAGTTTCTTTTCCTTCGACATTACCAGGAAGCAACTTTGAGGAAAGTTGCGCAGTTCCTGAAAAAGAGTTCAACATCAGTGACAGTGCAAGTCACATAAATGATGGCCATGAAGCAGAGCCACAACCTTCTACAATTGGAACATTACCAGTTCTCCCAAATGATGGGACACATGAATTAAGCAGCCAGGAGAGAGATTCTGCTATTTCACGATACAAGGAGAAGAAGCAAACAAGGAGGTATTTGCACCCCCTGTTTGCCTTCAGTAGCATGAGTTTTCAAATCCCTGTTTTCAAATAGAAAAGGACTTGAACATGCGCATTCCAAGGTCGACATTTCTAGTTAATTTGCACACTATTCAGCTTTGGTTTTTGTGTGAAATTTTCTAAATTCTATGTGACGCCATGAAAATAAATTGACATTAGCATGTTCTCAGAGCATTGACATGACTGAGAAATTAAGATTCAAAATGAACTCCTTTTTTCTGGTCTGAATAAACTTATGTAAGTTGCATAATCTTAGCAAGGATGATTCATTAGCACGAGTTGTGGTCTTAGACGTCGTTCTTCTGGGAATCTTAAACCAGCATTCTTCTTGTGAAAAAACAACAGGTACGATAAACGTATCAGGTACGAATCCCGCAAGGTTCGGGCAGATAGCAGAACAAGAATCAAGGGGCGTTTCGCTAAGCTGGATCATTGAAAGTGGTAAGCAGTTGTTTTGGCTGTTACTGTTGACAATTTCTGGAAAAGTTTTGAAATTGTTTGTCAAAGTAATCTCTGTACGCATCGGATGGCTACACAATATCACTCAGAAAATATCAAGTTCACATGTCTGTCTCAGAGCATGCTACTTACACCATCTGGTTAAAGCAGAGCAAATTAGCACGACTGATGTTTTGATGGTGGCTATACATTTACCCGCCATGACTTCTTTATTGTGAACCAGCAGGTCAGGTATCAGGTGTAGCTCAGGAGACGGAACATCACAAGAATTTCTGGATATTTTTCTAGGATGGATTGCTGAGTTATAGCATATACCGCAAAATGTGTCATTGTTTCTTATGTTAGGGCATATTATACAAAATATCAGTTCTCTATCTAGTGTAATGTTTCACTCTGTTTATTGCTGCCTCAAACTTAAAATGACTCTTGTATATATTCAGCAGGATGTAATATAAAATAGGTTTTTTTCTTCTCTTTATTTTTCGGTCAGCCTAGAGGCTCATCAAGCTGTTCTGTACTCTCTCTTTTTATCGGCTTAACTTCACTTTTAGGTTTTACTAGATACGTCAGGTCAGATTTTTTTTTTAATATAAAAAGGATATCTAGATAATAATAACCCTTAATAATTTAAGTTAATTTAATTAACACAATATCTGAGATATAAAATTAAAATAATCCATAGAAAAAAATTAAAAAGAAATCATAAGGTTCAATAATCTAACGTCAAAGAATGAAACTAAAAACAAAATCATTTTATTTTAAATTAACAATGAAAAAAACTTGTTTCAACCTAGGTTAACTCTATTAACATGTCACCCATGATATGAGATAGGGATAAAAAAAAATAAATTTAAAAAAAATGACCTGGCAAAAAAATCTGAAGTTAAAAAAAAAACGCTCAAAAAAAATATTGAGTTAACTCTAGTTCATTGGACTAACTCGCACTCGGGATAATCCCACAGAAAGAAAAGCATAAAAATCACAAAGCTTAAAGGCTAATAATTTAATGCGAAAAGATGAAATAAAAAAAAATTCATAAAACAAACATTGAAAAAAAAATCTGAGTCTATCCGGGTTAACTTGATTAATTCGATACCTGAGATATGAGATCGGGATAACCCCATAAAAAAAAGGTGGAATAAATAATGAAACTCAAGTCCCAATAAACCAATATTAAATAATGAATTCAAAAAAAAATTAATAAAGAACCTAAAAAAACTGAACTTAAATTGGGGCTGGGTTATTATACCAAGATTACCTTATAGAAAGGCAGACACGTAAAAAATCATGAAGTAAAATTTTCAATCATAAAAAAATAGCAATCAAACCAGATATGATATGAAAACTAAATGAAAGAAAATAATTGGGGACTAAATTGAAAATAAATTAAATTAAAAAATGATAAAAAAATAGCAATTAAAATAATAAGGATCAAAATTGGATAAAAAAATTAAATGAAATAAAATATTTAGGAATAAAATTAGATAAAAAAAATAAAATGACGAGGGGTGATATTGAAAAAAAATCAAGAAAAGGATAAACCTTGAAAAAAGTGCAATCAAATAAATGAGGACCAAACTGGATTAAAAAAAATAAAATAAAATATTTAGAAACGAAATTGAAAAATAATTTAAACTTCAAAAAGCATTAAAAGAAAAACATATTGCAATAAAAATAATCAGGGTTAAAATTGAAAAAAATACAAACTAGGGGACACAATCAATTTTGAAAGGGTTGGTGTGAATTTCTAGAGAGAAAAGAGAGAGGAAAAAAAAGGTCATCGAAACCCAACTGCACCTTCATCATGTACGCAAATCCCACCAACACAAAGAATATGACGCGCTGCTCCAAACACCATCGTGGATGGTGGACTTTGGTAATTGAACGACTCCTCACGGGCTGCCTCAAAAGCACGGGTCGTCATGCGCTGATGCGTGCCCCCAACAATTTTTTATAAAAAAAATAATATTTAACTTTAAAAAATTACAAAAGAGCCCCTGAGTGAACCTTAAAATTATTTCTAAAATGATGAAAAGACTAAAACACCCTTGAAACAAGCCTTAGATTTTTTTAATTTTAAGGGCAATTCAGGTACTTAATTGTTCAAAAAAATAAAAATATGAATAAGCCAATCTGTGCAAGTTCAATGTTTTTTTTTTTTAAGTGTGTAAACGTATTTTAATTGTGCAAAAAATATTAAAAAGAAAAAAAAAACTCATGGATGAAAGATATATTTATTTTGCTTCTAAGAGCAACAAAATTCATTTCACCAGGCTAAAAAAAGTGTTGTGTACTAATTTGTTCCAAGTCAATCATGTTATCTCTGATGGATCTTCTGGAAACAACAATTTAACTCCCTAAATACAAGCTTTATTAGTTTTTTTTATTAAAAAAAAATTATCAGAACAATATTCGAATGAACAGTGCAATATATTTAAGGTTGACGGTACGCTCTCATGGCTTTTAGGTTTTTTTTTTGTTAAACTCTTTGTTGGGCCATTTAGTAGTTGTTTTGGACTTGGAAAAGAAAATGTTCTTAAAAAGTCATTTGTGTTCTTACAAAGAAGCAACATTAGCAAAACGAAAACAAACTGATTGTCATTTGTGTTCTGAACAAAATTTTGATTTCCAAAATTTCTTTCAACTTTCCAAGCAGTCTGATTGGTTCAAGTTAAATGATTATTGATTCAATTAGGGATTTAAATAACATAAATAAAAAATACAGCAATAATAAATAAATTAACCAAAAAAAAGCTAAAAATAACCTGATCTTAGCATAGATTACTAAATAACTTAATGTTGAAGGGAAAACTAGAGAAAAAAAATTTTAAAAGCAACAAAAAAAGGATCCATGGTTAAACCGGGTTAAATCACAAACTCTACGACCATGGGTATAAGACTCGGATAATCGCATAGAAAAGAAAACAAAAAAAATATTTCAAGGGTCAATTCCTAATAAATCAAATGAAATGTAATAAATCCATAAAAAGAAAAACGAAAAGAAAATGAAGATGAAGCTTAATCTTTATCAAATAAAATGTTGAAGGATAAAAATTATATATATATATATAATTAGAAAAATGTTGAAAAAAGCCTATTCGAGCCCATCCAGGTCAAGATGTAAAATCTCTAAACCAGTTATGATACCGGGATAACCGTGTTTGAAAGCAAACTTAATAAAATCATGAAGCTCAGTCATCAAATAATTTAATGTTGAAGGAATGAAAAAAAAATATATAATTAAAAAAGCTACAAAAAAAAATATGAGTCGGCCCACGTTAACTTGTCAATCTCGCGATCATAGGAATATGATCAGGATAACACGATATTTTCATCAAACATTAATATAGATGTAAGGTATATTTATCTCTTATTAAATTTTATCATGGTAGGATTATATTTCATATCATTCTCTTCACAAAAAGACAAGACTTATGGGTTATAAATACACCATATGATCTTAAAAACAAAGGATCACAATCTTCATTCTCTATTGCATATATAATTTCATAGCATCTCTATAATTTCATAGCATCTCTCTGTAGAATATTCTTATATTTTCTTTCTCTAAAAAAATAATTTATTTAAGCATCGGAGATTACTAGAATTAATTGATTAACCGATTATTTAACCTGAGAGTCTTATTTCTATACTACTAGTTGGGTTTTTAGAACATCATGAATAATATTCTCTCTTTCCAATTGTATTTTCAAAACAAAAACTAATTAAATAATGCTTTTAAATTGAAGCTAAAATCAAACCACAAGTTTTCAACATAACGTGTAAGAAAATTAGTTTGGGGAGATTCTAAACAGTTCATTCCAAGTTTCCCGACTTCATGATTGTTCTTATTGAATCATCGAGGTGAAGATTAATATAAAAAAAATAAAAACATTAAATTATATTTTTGTCCAAATTGTAATTGTAATTCTAAGGGAATCATTGCTTGCTGGTGCAATAAATTTGTAGAAGAAAAGAAACCTTTTTTTTTTTTTTAATCTTTAGGACGGACGGTGGTTATACTAATTCTTGGATTTTATGTGGTATATGGATAGCTCTTAGATATATCTTGAGGCCATTTTTTTTAAATTGGAACATGATTGTGCGTGTGTGAAGAGTGTTTGATAGAGACCTTTTTAAAAATATCTAGGGGTTAATTGAGACAAGAATAGTTTGTAAAGGGAAAATCGAAAATAATTCAAACTTGGAGGGGGTATTAAGAAAGGACAAAGTATTAAGGTCTTATTGCAATACCTCATAAACTTTATGGAGAAATTTGAAATTTACCCCAATTTTTAAACTAATCCTATTAAACGGCAACGCTTCTGCCGAAAGCGTTGAGCCAGAGTCAGAAGTCAATTTAGAACAACGAGGTGACAAAAGCGGAAGAGCAAAATTAGGGTTTCTGAAAAATCATTGAAGAATGAAGAAGAAAAATCCCAGCAATAGAGAAGACGATAGGGAGAAAACCAATGGCCCAAAATCAATGATGAACAAAAGGAAGAAAAACATGAAGAGATTAGGAGGAGCCGCCGGTCTTTCTCTTGAGGCCTTCGTTAATGCCAAGTCCAACACTTCCTCCTCCTTCTCCAATCCTGCCCTTATAAGTATGTATATTTATCCTTTTTTTCTAAATTAAATGGTTGGGTTATGTTTAATGCTTGTTGAAAATGGTTGATCAAGCTCCCAACTTTAGTGGGTTTGCTTTTTTTCTGACATTTTTTGTTCTTAAATAAGACGTTTAGAAGATGTTGAACGTATACTTGGGGTAGTTCGATGTTTTCAATTTTGTTATGAAATGTGAGACGATCTGCTTTTTTTCTTCCCTTTTGACCTTTTTTTCTCTGTTTCGCATCAGAGAAGCAAAGGGAGTTTTATAAGAATGCCAAGTACGTGAGCAAGTTTAAGAAAAAGTTGAAGCTACAACATCAGCCGAATGAGCTCCCTTCGGATGTGAGACCATCAGAGGTGTGAGATCGTTTCTTTGGACCTGAATCTTTTCTTTTTTTTCTTGCTTCGCCGAAAATATCTTGTTTGTTTTAATAAATACCATCATTGCAAAGTATTTCATCGTGTTCTTCTTACGATTTATTAGATGATTATAGAGCTTCAATCTGGGCTCGTGTCCTAGATTGGAAATTGAGATTTCACTGTAAGTTCCATTTGTTTTAGTGTGATTTAGTGAGAATTTATGTCTTGTTGATTGGAAATCCAGCGCAAATGGGCTCTAGAAATTCAAAATTTTCAGTGAAGTTTTTGGTGTATAATTGCTTTCAAGATTAACATGAAAGTCAAATTCGAACGAGTCATTTACAGTTTCAATTGCTTTTACAGGCCGAGAATGAAAATCGGGAAGGTAGCAAGATGATGAATAAGAATAAGAGGAGCAAGAATAGCTTGAAAGAATTGTATGAGAAACGGCGTGAAGAGGAAGAGAAGGCAAGGATCGAAAGAGAGGCGATTCTAAAAGCAAAGAAGGAAGAAAGAGAAAGGTCTGAGTCCCGTAGAAAAGCTGCGAGGGAGAAGATGTTCAAGAAGACCCGTCATGGTCAGCCTGTTATGAAGTACAGGATTGAGCATCTCTTGCAGTTAGTTCAAGGTTCCAATGAAAATTCAACTGACAAAAATCTCTAGTGAAGAGATGAGCTGACATGTCTTCTTGTTTTGCCTTGGCCACTTGCACCATGGTTGCTCACTTGTCTAAATAACTGGTGAAGTTTATGAGTATTTAGTGTTATTGCTTGAGATGAGATGATAGCAGGAAATTAACTTCATTCTAATGGAATCACAAGGCAAAGTACTCTGTTTACTCAAAATTCCAATGATTCATCGTGGTATTATCACAATCTTCATAGCAATAGCATGAACTACAATATGGAAAGCATATTTAGGCATTTACTGGCACTAGAAATAAACAATTACGAAGTCGTTTGAGCAAAGAAAAACAGTACTACATGATTAACCAGGTACATAGAACCAAATTCTTCAGCCCTACCCGCGAAAGCAAGATTCAGATGACAAACTCGCACACATGTTCAGACCACGAGGAACCTGGCCGGAGTTGCAAAGAGGAGAACAGTTTCAAGCAACGCGATACAGCACCAAAGCTCGCCGAGGAGGTGGAGTACAAATGGCCATGAGGGCAAGAGCTATGACCAGTGCCATGACAAGGCCCATGAAATCGAGACCAAGGCCATGATCTGCATGAAATTCAGAGCAAACAACTTTCCCCATGCTCGACAGTTGGGACACTGTCCTGAATCCTCTCTTCTCTTCCCAGATAGAAAAGAAACGCAGATGCAAGAAGGATATATTGGCTTTTCCTTTTCTTTGATTTTTATAGCATAGAATTGAGAAGTATGGATCGGGGTTCGTTTAATTTCCAATCAAAGTCAAGTCGTCGTGGAAAATGTTCACAGAGGCTAGCTTTTTTGAAGGATAGATATCTCTAGAAAATTCGAAGCTCGATGGCCATTGGACTTTGGGGTCCAGTAATTCAAACCGTAACCACCCCCAGCGTCGGTTTCAAGCTAAACATAAACACGTTTTTTTTTACTTTTAAAAACTGTTTTTGAAAAAAAAAATTCTTTTCATTTCTTTACTTTAATTTTTTTTTGTTTTAAAATCATTTTAATATATTAATATTAAAAATAAAATTTAAAAATGTTATTTCAATTCATTCTTTAATCAAAAATATTTTAAAAAACAATAATGACACCAAACGAGCTGGAAGTAAATGTGGTGTTACAAAATCCAGTCAAATTTGTTGATTTTAATAAATTGATCTAAACCCATGTGAACTGGTTATTAGCGCTGGGTCGACCCACATAGAGGTTTTTTCTTTCAATTAATTGAGAATTCAGTAATAATTATTCTTTTCATATTTACTCTTATAAAGAACACAACCCGTAAGGATGGTTTCTTGAATTGAGAGGCGGGATTACCCTCCTACACTAAAAAAAACTTGGAAAACTTAATCAACAGTGAAGTTTTTTTTATTAATCCAAACCTTTTTTTAATTTATTTTTTTTCTAATTTTTATTTTTATTTTTTTAATAGTTGTTCCGGTTAATTTTAAATCAATCAAGTCGACTTAATCACATCAAAATAACTACGTCCACAGGTAAATTGAAAATATAAAATAAACAAGAAGTCCAATCAAAAAGATTTTTTATCAATTTCATCTTTATATTGTTTTTATCATTGTATTTGAACTAACCAAGTCAACAACAAAGTTATATTAAAACAATTGTTACATGTTTTAATTTTAAATATGTATTAGGCAAAAAAACTGGATTGAATAGTTTTAAAATTAACCTAATAAATAAATTTAATAATAATATCAAATAATTCTTTACAAAAATAATTCTTTACCGCCTGATATTTATTGTTACGTTAAAGATTTATTTTTTAAGGAATAATCAATCCCTAACTAAAATTATTCTCTTATACTCTTTAAACCCTTAACTTAAAAGAAAAAAAATGCAAGGAAAATGAGATGATTTGACCTTCATTTCCTTTTCAATGGCATGAGGCAACTACAGTGACCAGATAAGAGAGCTTTTGGCTTATTAATGATAATCCCATTATTAATTGTCTCGATATATATGAAATTTCAACTAAGATAAAATAATATTTCAAGAGATATAATAATTAGATCAAAAATTATGATTGATGTTATAAAACTAAATGAATAATTTTACAACAAAATCTAAATATCCATATTATTTGTTTTACTTAAATCATTAATATTTTCAAACTAATTTATTGGGGACAAACTCTCATCTAAAGATTAATGTTTTTCGTGTATAAAATCATATATTATTTTATTTAAAATATCACTCTATTATTATTATTATTCCAATTTATAAAAAAATCTTTTTAAATAATTATTTTATCCTATTAAAATTTTACACAATTCATCATTAAGTTGATATTTCATATACCAATTTATTACTTTATCTCATCTAAAATTTAAGTTAATGTATTGGAAATGTTCAACTTAAATCAAAATAATTTTCCTTGTAATTTATTTTTATTTTTATTTTTATTTTTAAATCGGGGGTTTACAAACAGCATACTAGTTAGTGTATTTCATGATGCCCGGAGGGTGAAATAGTCAAAATCGGCCATAATCATAGCAACAGAGGATATAATACAAGATGATGATCATAAATATATTGAACGTGTGGCCATCAGCAACCAATAAAAGTGTTGGATGCGGGATTTTTTTATTTTTTTTATTGCGCTGGTTGCACAGATATAGATGATTTCTCTCCTTTCACTTGACTTATTATTTGATTTATACAGTTAAAAAAAAAACAATTTATACAGTTTAAAAAAAAAACGGCATTCATAACTTGTTGCTATTTATAACAGTGACAACTAAAAAAACTATGAAATGGATTACACATTAGAAAAAGAAAAGATAAATAACAAATGGGCAGATATTTATCGTTATGATAAATAAAAAAAAAAAGATTTAATTCAATTCAAAACGGAGCGTGTAATGTAAACGGAGCGTGTAATGTAAACTAGCTTTATATTTGTTGGGTGAGGCAACCATAATAAAGCGCGGGAGTAGATTTGATTGCATTTAAAGCAAAAACTGACTTTGTCAATTTAACAGTTGAGGACAAGGTGGGCTTAAAAACTCTAGGTGTAAGAAAAGTTGAATGCATCAACATTGCATGTCTTTTTTAGATTGAATTTTTTATTTCCAGTTTTTTTATCCGCTGCCAGATGCAAAAGTCTGCAAATAGGATACACGATCACTATCCAAGTTTAACACGTCATACTACAACATCTCTTTATTAATCTTTATGCAGCATCCAATAGCTCAGCCAACTATAAATGGATGGCAAAAGAGCTCTTGAGCCTCAGTATACCTTCAAACCTTGATCCCATCCAATCAGGGCCTGCAATTTTATGAAGCCAGATAAAATGAAAAATGCGAAACAATTAGTATAGCATGTAGTGCATGTACCTGCTGTGTTCATTCACTACAGGCAAGGGTATCGATCCTTGAAAGAAGAGGCAGCTCGATCAAATAAGAGACATTTCAGGAAAACCTTAACACTGAATCTTCATCCATTGTCCAAACAAATCCAGGCATGTCAAACCTAGGCCCCGCAATGGTTCTGTATATATAAAGCTTCTCAACAGGGCAGCTTTCCGGCCTCAAATCTGGAGGTCCCCTCTCATCAATAACTTCAACATTGAGTCTAGGCATCTTCTGACCCAGCAGCTTACATGCTCTGAAACTCACAGAGCAAGAAGACATCCAAAGGGATCGCATTGTCTCCAGCTTTGCAGCATTGGCCAAAAGAGCTTTGTCACCAAAGGGACAATCCCTTATCTCTAGTTTGCAAAGCTTTTCGCACCCAGACAACACATGGTGGAGTCCCAGATCACTATCCCCAGCAAATGCCACAGATAGCATCTCTAACTTCTTGGCGTAAGCTCCAATGTACTCAAACACGCGATCAGTCAATAGACCTGAGAGGGAAAGACGCCGGAGATCCTTGTAGTTTTCAACAATGGCTCCAAAACCCAAATCCAGAGGCTGGAGTGTTTGATAGTCAGGAGCCCGTGGTTCAATAATACAAAGACGAAAGCAAGTCATACTTGGACGGTTCTTTGCTATTGTAACCAGGGCAGCATTAGTCATTTGACGGCAAAAGTACAGAACTGAATGAAGCTTGGGACAGCCTTCAGAGACAGAGACAAGGCCCCTTTCTGTCAAGGATACATTTGGTTCCGCACCATATGGGTCAGATGGAAACACCCTCAACTCTGTCAGGTCCTTGCAGCATGCTGCAAGAGCTTCGAGTCCAATGTCTTCAATGTAATCCAGCACCTGCATTCATGCCCATTATTAGCTTAAGAACAAAAACAGCAGGATTTTGTTTCTATTTTTTTGGAATAAAAAAGAGGAAACCGAAACTTGAGTCACATAGATGCAAAGCAACATCCATACATGGTTCTGCAACAGCAATTAAAGTGGCACCCATAGAAAAATTGAAAGCAAAAATTGACAAATGAGCTAGCAAACATCTAGCTCTCACAATAAACTCTAGCTCTCACAATAAACTCTAGCTTTTCTAGAAATTGTGCCTCCTGCCAAGTGTACAAGGGAAGAGGTATTCAGAAATAAAAATTATGATAGAACTTAAAATTACAAGGTAAAACTAACCCATAAGCGCTGCAAACTTGGGCATTGACTGACAAGCTTAATGAGATCAGCGCCTTGTATATTAGCATACCTCAAGTTGAGTGATGTCAAGCCAGAACAAACAGGATAAACTGCTGGAAGGTAACCTGGAAAAACATTCCAAAACCCAGATAGGCTCCTCAGTTCTTTACACCCAGAAAAAGCTCCTGCCAGGTTTGAGAATACATCAGGCTGCAACTCGGCTGAGTAAGCACCTGTGCCCAATTCAACCAGTTGCGGTGCACCGCGAAGAAGATTGGCAAGCTTGTCGAGGGGCACAGCATGGTTGAGCCGAAGAGTCTTCAGATCAGGACACCGGCCTACCAGGCGCTCCAGAGCTGAGAAACTAACCTCAGCCCCCAAGCAGGAAATATTAAGAGACGCGAGTGATGTAAACGAGTCAGGAAAGCGGCTCAACCACTGCCCACTTGGATCATCCACCTCACTCTCTCGCAAATCCAGCCCCCTCAGATTCCTGCAAACAAGTTTACTAAATTACTAATACTAAAAACTACGATAATAGAAGTTTAAACAAGTTCAACCACGGTGTGAGAGAAAGAAAACTGATAAAACCATAATTTGGTACAAAATTAGCACTTCATCGCTGTCCTTATCATTGAAAATGATGGCATCCTTAATAAAGTTGCTTTCTTAATCATGTAATTATGTTTTGTGCCAATAATCATAAATTAAAAAAAAAAATCATCAAAATCACTTTAACAAATTAAAACTGGGTTTGAGTTCAGACAGCTCAAAGAGGGGCAAATGAAATAAATAGAGAGAATGCAGCTAGTAAGAAACCTGCAATTGGCCGCAACGGCAGCAAGTCCATCAGTAGAGAAACCCTCACAAGACGAAAGCACCAAAACCTTAAAATTCTTAAAACTCTTAGCAATCACCTTCAAACTCTCATCTGAAACCACCATCCTCTTCAACCTAATCTCTTCCAACCACGGATACGCAGTAGCCAACGCCGCGATCCAAGGGTAAACACAACCTCCCCAACCGTCAGGCACCAAATTAAAGTCCGCAAAGTGCGGCTTTCCTTTGAGCTCCACCGATCTGAGCTCCGGAAACCTCCTTATAACCATCTCCGGCCTCACCGCATAACAGTTGCCTACAAATATCCTCTTCCTACACCACCTCTCTATCTCGTACCACGACTTACACACCAGCGATACGCCGTTCCTGTCTTTGTCGTTTGTGATAAAAGACAACACATGCTCAAGCACTTCCTCCGGGAACGAATTCGCCTTTCTCAACATTATCAAAGCCTAAGCAAACGCTGCCGAGTGAGATTTGCAGAGTGAGTGAGTTTTTGATTTTTTTTAAGAGTGACTGGATGATGAGGGTAGATTTTAACTAACTATGGTAAAACAAGGAGGATGTCGAGTGAGATTAAGACACGTGAAGAGTAGTTAAGGTTGGCCGTTGGATGAGCGGTGGGAGAAAGAAAAGGGCGGCGATCTTAATGTCCCACTTGGCATCCAGTCTAACTATGTTTTTAATATTTTTTAACATTGTTTAGTTTTAAATTTTTTTTATATGTTTTAATTTTTTTTGATATATTAATATTAAAAATAATTTTTTAAATATATATATATATATTATTTTAATATATTTTTAAATAAAAAAATAATTTTTATTATAATTTTAAACACTACCTCATATGTAAGGTTGGGCACGACGAAAATGGTTACCTCAACTCTTTTAATTTACTGTGAGGAGAGAATGATGTGGAGAAATATGAATAATTAGTTTTGTAGTTATTTTTTTTAGTTAAAAAAATAAATATATAAATTTTTTAATATATTTTTATACATATAAAAAATATTAATCATGATTCATCTTTATTTAATTATTTAAATTGATATTTGATCAAAAATAACTAAAATTAAAATATTTAATTTCACAATATAGGTTATAGGTTATGTATAATTATTTATTTAATTAAATGATTATTTTTATGAATAAAATATAAAAAAAATCTCAAACAAAAGTGAAATAAATAAAACTATAAAACAATTTAATAATAAATAATCAAACTAAAAAAATGAAAATTTGAGTAAGCCCGCGCGAAACCGACAACCTTGCTTCCATGGGCACATGAGTTGAGATTACAGTAGTCAACTGTCAATCCAACTCTACCAAATGCAACCCCCTTTCCAGAGTGTACGGACTGCTTCTAGTAACAAAGAGTGTGCTAGCTTGCATAACGATAACGATGTAATATTTGTTTTTTTTATTATTATTATTATGAGTATTCGGATAAATTTATATGTATTTTAATTAATTTTATAAATTTTTAAATTAATATTTATATAAATTTTTAGTGATTTTGAAAGGATTTAAACTCATGACTATTAGGGAGCAAACTCAAAATCTAACCAGCTAAATTACTTTTCATGGTTAATATTTGCATTATTTGATATTACGTGACTTATTTGATTCGTTGAACTTGATTAAGATAAATATTATAAGTAATAGTGAATAAAAAATTAAATAAATAAATATTATAGGTTGGATATCAGTTGAGATTTTAAAAAATTATTTAACCCATATAATTTATTTAAATAGTGAGTAATTCTAATATTCATGTAGATATTTCTTTATTCTTCGTTGTTTTTTTATATGTATCTTTTTTTTTATCTCGTGTTTGAATATATCATTTTTTTATGTTTATTGCTAACTATATGTTTGGGATGGTGAAACACATTGCAATATCAATTATAAACACATAATTATATGCTTTTGAAAGTTTTTTCTTTTAATTGTTCAATGAATAAAAGAATTTATATGCTTTAACTATGAATATCTATAATATCCATAAAAAAATTTAACTCAATTCAATATATTTAATCCACTGAAGTTTATTTTTTTTAATAAATTAAATTTATAAAATATCATAAATTCAATTATAGTTACTAATGACCCATGAAGACCCCTAATTTTGTTTTATTTAAATAAGTATTTGGAATGGTGTATGAAAAAAAAAGCACAAATTTAACTACTCTTATAGGATGTCTTTTTAAAAATATTTTTTTGTTTAAAAATGTATGAAAGTATTTTTTCTATTTATTTATTTATGCTATTAACACATTAAAATTATAAAAAAAACCATTAAAAATATCAATTTAATAATTTTTCAAATCAAATATACTTTAAAAATGTAATCAATCACATTTACAAACACAAAATAAACAGCTTACAAGATAACCATGTACCAGTGGTGCCTTTTTTTTTCTTTTTCCTCGGTTTCTGGTTGTCACTCTCACCGGAGAAAATGTAAAAAGAAAAAAGAAAAAATTCGTGTGGTGTAATAATGTTTTCCTTGCAATTAACTGGAAAAAAAAAAAAAAATATATATATATATATATATATATATATATATATATATAGAAATCATTTCGAACATGTGATCTCAGACGCATTATTAATGAATCTCTCACTTTCAATGCATATGATGACAGATGGTACTATGGGGTGGCAGTGCTGTCTGAATCAGCTTCGAGGCCAAGCTGCTGTGGTAAAAAAACTGAACGGTTTACGATGATAAGTTCAAATGGAGAAGATCTTGATCGTTGGACAGCCAGCCTCCTGCGGAGGCATCCTTACCCATGGCCTACCGTGAAAGCGTTGTCGTCACGTTGACTTCTAGTTTTTCTCCTGATAAGTTTACACGTGGTAAAAATTGAGTTTTCTTCCATAGCACAACGGTTTTTTTCCTCTAAATTAACCCATTTATTTAAAAAAAAGCATTAAGGAAGGCCACCACCAGAGCTTATGGGAAGTCACACACATTATGAGCGTGTTTGGTAATATAGTTGTGGGTGTTTTTTAAATAATTTTTCGTGTCAAAATATATGTCAATGATGTTTTTTTATTTTTAAAAAATTATTTTTGACATCAGCACATTAAAACGCTCCAAAACGTACAAATTATATTAAATTTTAACAAAAAAAAATTTAAATTTTTTTAAAAACACAGCCGCAGTCTCGTTTCCAAACAAATCTATATAAAGTTGACAGAATGCTAACACATGTGTCACACACATTAGATAAAAAGTTTTGGCAGGTGTTGTTTTTAGCTAGACGCAAAAAAATAAAATCAAAATCAAAATAATGGCAGGTTCCACATGAAATACTTGCGTGAGTAACTATGTTATTTTAGTTTGAATTTTTTTAAAAAAACTGTGCTAGATTAAAAAATATTATTTTTTTATTATGTTACTTTAAAAAAAAATATAAATTTCATCAAAAGTTCTATTTGTTTCAGTTAACCCTCATATTTTTTTTATTATTGTCCCAACTAACCCTTATAATATTCCCTTTTACTCTAACACCCCCATTTCCAATATTTTTATAAAAAAGGAAACAAAAGAAGAAAGAAAGATTAAAAAAAAAAAACCAATGTAAATAGGTTTAGAAAGTTAGTCTTTCATGGTATTTGCAATACATTATGTTTTTTAATTAAAAATATATTAAAATAATTTTTCTCATATATTTTATTTTTTACACCAACACATCAAATCATCCAAAAACACCTAAAAAACTATCATTTAATGTTTTTTAAATGAAAAATAATTTAAAAAACATTTTGAATGATAGATTATAACACATAAACAAACACCTACTAAGTAATTAACAAATTATACAAGAGAACCGCGTTTCATTAGTGTTTAAAAGAAGCTAAAACTCCTTAAAAAAACATTATTCACCCAAACTCAAGATTATTGTTCATTGGAAAATGTAATGATAGTTGTGCTTTTCCCACAAAAAATCTCTAAACTAGTAGCTGAGGGTAGTTTGGTCTTTACACATGGTTAATTAGTCATTATTATCTAGCTCGGGAGTAGAAAAGTCTTTTTTTCATTTTAAAAGCACGGTAAAATGATCAATATACCTTTAAAATAAAAAAAAATCAAAAGTGACTCTTAGGGGCACATTTTTCTTTTCACTTTGATTTTTTCATTATGATCAAATGGGCTATAAGGCACTTTAATATTTTAATAAATATAAAACACTATTAAAAAATAGAAAGTGATTAACACATATGTCAAAGGCACCTCCACCTTTATGGTGCCATGTATGACGGCTTTTACCTGCCAAAAACTATATTCCATTGTTTCACTAGATGTTGCACAGTGTTCTATTTTTTACGAGGTGACATGTGTAATTAAGGTGGCATAGTTCACCATGAACGATTTTTTTTATTTTCCTTCCACTTTTCTCTCTCATTCTATTGAAAATCACGCTAACCCTTGTAAAATTTTGGAGTTGTCAATGATGTTTTCAGATTTCAAAATCATAAAATTTTGATTTTTTATTATTGATCATTTTGTAAAATTTATATTTATTTTTAATTGCACCCTTTTGATCCTAATATTTTTATATATTATTGTTTTCAATATGATATTTATTTTTTTAATCGTGTTTTTTTAATTGATATTTCTTTTTAATTTTACTATTCATTCAAAAATTTATTTTAATTTTAATTTTTATCCTTGTTTTTTTATTGCTCTTTTTTTCCCGGGTCATTTTGTTAATTTAATCTTTCTTTTCCATCTTAGCCTTCCATGAAAAATCAAAATTATTTTTTATTTTCATTTTGATTCTCATTACTTTAATTACTATCATTTTGTTTTGGATTTTTTTGTATGGTTGATTTTTTTTAATTTATCATTCAATATTTGATTGATAGAAAATTGGGCATTTTGTTTTTTATAGATGGGAGGTGCTTTTGATCTAATGACTTGAGTCATGAAATTGAAAAGTTTACCTGGGTTAATATTTTTTTTGTTTTTTATGTATTTTCTTAAGCTTTCATCACTTGACAATGTTTTTTTTTAAAAAAAAGGGCTTTGAGGTTTTTATTTTTATTTTTTTCGGGTTGTCCCAATCTCATGACCTGAAATACGAATTTGATGGGTTAACATAAGTTAGCTTGACTCTTATTACATAAGTTACATATTTGTTATGTTAACCCGAGTTTAATAGGATTGTTTTTTTCCCCACCTCATTTCATTTTTTAGTATTTAATAAAATGTGAATTGAACTACATTGTTTTTCTCAGTTTGAAAAAACTATTTTTTTTCTCGGGTTATCATGATTATATATATTAAAACTAATCCATATATTATCATTGTATATTTTTTCTATCATCTACTTAAAACAGAAACCAATTTATTTACTGAATCGAGTTTACAACCCGAGTTGTAGATTTTTCTTTATGCTTTGAAATATATTTACGGCATCTAAATATTATTTTTATATAAAAAAATAAATTAATAATATAACACGGGTCAACTAGTTCATCGCAATACGTGCTATGCATTCCTCTCAAGGTAACCATCCATGATCTATCCATGGGCACTCCCAATCCGAAGAACAACAAAACCAAATAAACAATAAAAAGAAAAATAACAAAACCAAATATATTGTAAAAAAATCCAAATATCTGTGCAATGATACATAGGTTAAGTAAGAAAATAAAATAAATAAAAGAAAAAGACCCTTCAAAATATTTTGTGTCTATAAACATTCATTAAATTCACTTGAATATTATTTTGAGAATTTCTTAGCCTTATAGTTTTCTAACTAGATTATTATCCACGTTGCTGCGGGGAAACAAAGAAAAAAAAACTATTGAAAAAAAACATTGATAAAAATAATTAAAGAAGAAAATAAAAAAGAAAAGAAAAGTATTATTTAAATAAATAATAATTTGTAAGAAGATATACAGTAAAACTCCCTTTTTTTTTAGTTTATCGGGCTTAAACATGTCCCTCGTTTAGTTTCTTAACAGGCTGGCCTCCCGGACTGCAGCCTATCCAACTTCCTTGCACTGGCCCTTTGGATATTAGCAGGCACCCGACCCAAAAGAACAATCCAGTAAGGTCGGGCGCAGGTTTTTCTGCAGTGGAGCCTGTCGAGGTCCCCTATGTTCAATGATTCAATTAAATTGAATCCTGTGGGTCTAATAAGAGCAATTAAGTCCTTGATATCTTGGCTTCTGTCAATCTCTCTCCTTTCCACTTGTTAGAAATCTCTATTAAATTCAAAATTATCAGTTTCAAAAGAACACATGGAAGCTTGGTTGAATTTCCATCAAAGTTTGTTAACTTTAATGAAAATTGGCAATGAAATTTGAGGTTTCAATTTGAAGTTTGTTAACTTTAATATTACATTATATGAGAGAAAAGGGATCAATGTGACTCCATCTTTAAACCTTATGGGCCTCCATTGATAAGAAATAAATCATTTGGGAATGCTGTGCAAACCGCGTTCCAAAAAAATTCAATTTTTGACTAAAATTTAATATAGTTTGTATATTTTGGATCGTTTTAATATGTTAATGTCAAAAATAATTTTTAAAAAATAAAAAAATATCATTTATATGTATTTCGACATGAAAAATTATTTGAAAAGCAACTATTACTATGCTATCAAACATATTCTAAAATGAGAAAAATGAGTGCGCTGTTTAGGGACAAGGTAATAAAAACGTTTCACAAAAGTTTATTCTTTTTATTTAAAATTATTTTTATCATTTTAATTTATTAATGTTGAAAATAATTTTTTTTAATATACTGTTTTTAAAAATACTTTTGAAAAACAAGACATTCCGGCACCCTTGAAATCACGTGATATCCTGTGTGGAACCCTCGAAATCACGTGATATGAATAAAGGAATAAATAAATAAAGGAAGGGAAGCAGTTTCGCGGTTTTTGCTTGCATAAAGATTCCCTCCATCCTCCAAACGGCCAAACTGTCTCTCCAAGTCAAAATCAAATAAATCCGGGTTATCTCTCGTTTAGTCAGATGCAGCAGCAGCAGAAGTGGGGGAATATATACTTAAAATCGTTCTCTCCAGGCAAACACACGCCCACACACGTTGACATCGTCTCCATTCTACTCCTCACACCTGGCTTTCTTTCTGAAAGGACAACATATTCTCTTGCTTGGCTTCTAAGTTTTCTCTCCCTCTTTCTTCGAACCAAATATATGTATTCCAAACGCTTTCCTTTTCCTTTTTATCTGAAGAGAATCTCAAGGCTGCAACTGCAAGGTAAAAACTAAAAAGATTAGAGAAGGAGTCTTTCTAGGTTCTCACTTCAATTTTTTTATTAATTTCTTTTGTAGAAGTAATTTGGAACCCTAATTACTCTGTATTAATTGCGTGATCGATCACCTTGAATTTGATTGATTTCAGTTTGTTTTGACGGTTTTTGTTTTTGTTTTCCTTGTATAGTTATAGGGTTGGGTCAAATTCTGATACGATGAATTTCGGTTTGAGGATGGTATCGGAACCTGATCAAGCCCCAATCCATTCAATTACCTTGTTTGTGGCACTCCTTTGTGCTTGCATTCTGATTGGTCATCTTCTCGAGAAGCATCGATGGATTAACGAGTCCATTACTGCCCTTGCCATTGTCAGCGCCCCCCCCACATCTCTTTCGTGCTCTCTCTCTTTATCACGTAGTTAGTTAGTTGGTCGTAATTTGACTGATCTATTTTGTTATCTGGCGTTTACAGGGTCTCTGTACTGGCACTTTGATCTTGCTAACTACTCAAGGAAGAAGCTCACACATTTTGTTGTTTGATGAACAACTTTTCTTTATATATCTTCTCCCACCCATCATTTTCAATGCTGGGTAACTGCTTGATATTCATTCAATTTATCTCTCTTTTTTTGGTGAGCTGACAAGTGGATGGTTTGATGCATGTACCAGTTTTCAGGTGAAAAAGAAGCAGTTTTTCCGAAACTTTATGACAATTATGCTGTTTGGCGCTGTCGGAACTTTAATTTCCTTTACCATCATATCACTAGGTATTTTATTTTTCAAACATCCTATTATTTTTTTACGAAATTCTTGATAAATTAAAGTTTATAGCATCTGAGAAAATCAATGTTACATTGTTTCAACTTTGAAATGGCTTGGTTAACTAACTTGCTTAGCTTCACAAGAGCAAGTACGATGGTTGCTCAGCTGCTTTATTCTATCAGTATCCAGCGGCTGTATTATTCAACAATCTTTTATTTTTTAAAATTGTTTCCAAGTAATTTTGGGCCGAATGTTAGTTCTTTGGAGTGTAATTATGAGTTACTTGCTTAATTGGAATCATTGCTACTTGTATTGCAATAGGAGGCATTATGTGTTGGTGAAGGATATGTAGTTGATCAATTCATTAATTTTCATTGTGTGATCAAACTTATAACAAAAAATTTAGATATTTCTTTGCCTGAAATCTAGTAGTGGTGGTTGTTAATCACTTCATCCTTAGGCTGTTTACTACTAATTCAGAGGATGTTTGTGGTTTATTTTGGTTATAACTTCTGGACTGTTGATTCAGGTACAGCGCAGTTATTCAAGAAATTGGATATTGGTTTCTTGGACACGGTGGATTATCTAGGTATTAGCTCTCTTAACTTGATTGTTTATTTTTTCTCCTGACATAGATGTTCTTTTATGATGAATTTACTGAAGGAGGAGCAAACAAAAAACTTCATCCTATTTTAAGTTGTAGAGTTACATTTACATGCAGCATTTATGTCTCAAGAGTGTTTTCTAGATCATAATATGTTGTCTTGATTCACTACTATCCCTATGTGAAAGGTTCTCTTAAGCACGAAAACTTAATGCACTTCCATCCTATGTTGCTTAGTAGAGTATAAATTAATATCTTCTGCTATACTTTTCTTAAGATTGCTTTCACCCCCCTCTTTTTAGGCTTGGGAGCAATCTTTTCAGCCACGGATTCTGTTTGCACCTTGCAGGTATAAATACCCCCTTTTTTTCTCGAAATTTTATCAAAATTCGATGAACATTCTTTGCTGAGTTTTATATCTGATGCGGTAGGTGCTTGATCAAGAAGAGACACCTTTACTGTACAGTCTAGTCTTTGGGGAAGGAGTGGTAAATGATGCCACTTCCGTTGTGCTTTTCAATGCAATCCTGCGGTTTGACCTCTCACACATCACCTCGAGCAGTGCCATACACTTGCTTGGCAATTTCTTCTATTTGTTTGGCGCAAGCACGGTGCTAGGGATAGCAGTGAGCCTCTCTCCCTCTCACATGCTTATGTTTGAATGGATGTTTAATGTCATTTTATCTGTATTTCCTCATTTCTGTTTATTTTGGGGATGATAATTTGCGTTTATTTCATCAAATTTGCTGGCAAAAATTCTCTACTGATGAAGCATGCCACTTCAGGTTTTACTTTTTCTCGTATGTTTCTGGTCACCATTAGCTTACCTGACTATAATCATATCAGCACTATAAGAAGGTAGGGGTTCATAATTTGAAAATCTGCTAAGCAGTTGATAAAGCCCGCTTGCTTAATCCCTAGGATGGAGTATCTTCAGAGAGCATATATATATATAATTTTTTCCAATAAATAATAATGTCTCATTTGAAGCTATCCTCACAACATTTTTACTATTTTTTTATACATCTTGAATCACATGGGAAGCATATGCTGGCATGCTTGTAAAACTCTAATATCTTCCAACACTTGTGTTTCTTAAACTCTCAGGTTGGATTAATAAGTGCTTATATCATAAAGAAGTTGTACTTTGGCAGGTATTTAGAGGCTAGTGATTATACTTTTTCTTGATTTGCTGTTTAATTGCAGTCTTCCACAATTTTATCTGGATTCTCTCCAGAATCCAACAGGGAATCTCATTCTTTCGTCCTCCCTTAACTGTTGAATCTCATGTCTTCCCATATGGAACATGTGATAGGACTATTATCAAAGAAGGATATTCCATTTTGTCCTATGAAAATAAATTACCTAATTATCTGACATTTCAGGCACTCTACTGATCGTGAAGTTGCTCTGATGATTCTTATGGCGTATCTTTCATATATTATAGCTGAAGTAAGATTCCTATTAAGCTATGGAAATCCTTTTCTAGTTTGTTGAAAACATCATTCTTAACATTAATTGTATACAATTTTAAGTTCTAATGAAGGTGTTGGCAACTTATTTGTTGTCCAGTTGTTCAATTTAAGTGGCATTCTCACCGTCTTCTTTTGCGGTATCTTGATGTCACACTACACCTGGCATAATGTGTCTGAAAGTTCAAGAGTCACTACCAAGTATGTTTAATTTTGTAAAGAATTCCCCTGGACATTGAAATCCATCCTGATTCGTTTCATTATATTCTTCTTGGTCGCCACTCATAGTTGTCCTGTTACTCTATCAAATTCTTATTGCTACTTGTAACTGCAGACATGCTTTTGCAACAATGTCGTTTATCTCAGAAATTTTCATCTTCCTATATGTTGGTATGGATGCCTTGGACATTGAGAAGTGGAAAATTGTGAGCAAGAGGTAATTTCAAAAGTCTACTTATGGATAGTTCCTTGAGTCTCTTTCTTATCTTCATGCTTTACCCATTTTGCCTCTCCCTTTGTTTTAAAAAACTTCAATTATTATTATTATTATTTGGATAAGATTTGTCTTATGTTCATCATTTGAGATTTCAATTTGCTCATGCAAATAGCATGTACTTTGTTTGTTTCTGATTTTGCACTGATTTTTCAGTCCTGGGAAGTCAATTGGTGTGAGTTCAATTCTTCTTGGGCTAGTTCTGGTTGGAAGAGCAGCTTCCATATTTCCGCTATCCTTCATATCCAATTTGACAAAGAAGTCCCAGAGTGATAAAATTGGGTTCAAGCAGCAGGTAGGTAATTTTTCATCTTGTTATTGCCAGTTTCTTAATCCCTGCAGTTTACTGAGTTGTTGATTTTACTCAAAACAGATTGTAATATGGTGGGCTGGGCTTATGCGAGGAGCTGTATCTATGGCACTTGCTTATAATCAGGTAAATTTAAGGCGAGATTTATGAGTTTAGAATGTTCATAATTCCAGAAAGGTAGTTATAAGATGACTTGTCCAGAAGATGCACAAACAAACTGATTTTTTCCTTGTAGAGTGAGTGAAATGCTGATATTTTAAGGCTACGTTTGTCTACGCTGTTCAAAGCGTTTGGCTTGATGCCTTTTCAAGCCAAATGCAGTTTGATACACAGCATTACTGCGTACACAAATGGTCACTAAATGGGAAAAACAAAAGCAGCTGAGAGTTTTCTCTTGCTCCACTAATTTGTTTGCTAACTGAATTTCTTAATCACGTGGTAAGATAGTCTAACTGGCATGCTGCAGTGATTGCCTGCTCTTCCTTATGCGGGGATGCTTTTGCATTCCATTACTGTATTAACATAGTTAAGTTATGCAGAGAGGGACATTATTAGTTTAGATGGTGTTTCCCTATAATCTATTTGGTATTATTGTGTGTTTGCAGTTCACTAGGTCAGGGCATACACAACTACAAGAAAATGCTATCATGATCACCAGCACCATAACTGTCGTTCTCTTTAGTACTGTGGTAAGAGACCTCATACCTCTAAGTTAAAAAAGTTCATATATCTTTTTTTGAACTTTATCCTCTCTAGCTATATTCATCCTATTTATATGGATTTTCAACAATGCCCGGCTGGTCTTTGGCAATACAATTTACTGGGCCCTTCGTCCATTATTTATAGCTCCCTGTAGCATTTGATTGCTAAGATAAGAAATGATCCTTGCATGCTGGGAATTTACCTGTGGAGATATGGAATCACTTTTTACCTGGCTGTTTGCATGTTTTCAATTGATTGCATATACATGGTTTACCTTTCTTTGTCTTTAGTAAGAGATTTGAACACATGAGAGGGTAATGCCATAGAATCCACCCACTCCACTCTTAAATTGGAATATCTCCATCATTGAGAACTTCTACTTTGTGTTCCGTAGATAAATTACTCACTCAATCATTTTGGGTATCATATTTTCTGCACATGCATGATGCCACTCCCTAGTAGATATCAAATGTTCAGTTACTGCTGCCTAGGCAGGACTGACTCCTAATACACTTCTAGTTAAAGGCTTAAAGCTTAACGGAAGCCAGGTCCCTGTCTAACACACAAAGCTAGATCAAGTTGTCAGTTTCCCTCATTAAAAAACTGCAGTTATACCATAGATCCAGTCACATTGTGCTGCACAAATTTGATTCATGCGAAACAATTCTTCCCTGTGATTCATTTTGTAATTTGAAGTTAATTGGCCATTCCAGGTATTTGGATTATTGACCAAGCCTCTTATAAGCTTCTTGTTGCCAAGGAAACACACAATGTTGCCTTCAGATTTGACAAATCTAAAGCTTCTGAATCTTCCTCTTCTTGCCAACGGACAAGATTCAGAATCTGACATGAATGGTGATCATATTCCCCGTCCAGTGAGTCTACGCATGCTCCTGACCACACCAAGTCATACTGTCCATCACTTTTGGCGGAAATTTGATGATTCCTTTATGCGTCCTGTATTTGGTGGAAGGGGATTTACAGCACATGTCCATGACTCACCGCCCGAAAGGATTATTCATTGATGGAAACTACTTACTAGTAGATGAAGAAGGGTATATAAATCATAGATCTTGGATATAGAAATGTATAAATTGCGGTCGGTTCATCTTTATGTAGATGAAGAAGAGAAAACAGTTGACTCTTTACTTTGCACACAAGGCTTTACTTCACAATGATGAGTGGGCGTGATGGTAAAATATGCATGTACAATATCATAAGCGTGTATATAATGAGAGTAGCTATCATCCACTGCTCTTTGTAATCCTTGGATTTCAAAACAATTGGATTCAATTCCATTTATATGTATGTTTGGAAGATTTTGCTCTGGAATTAATTCTATAGCCATTGAAATGGACGAATTCTAGATAAGAGCGGATCACAGTACCAAGAGTGTGATTTTTGAATTTGATTATTTTCCCTTTACATTAGGCATTATAAATAATAACGAAAAAAAATGAAAAACTTTCACAAATTCAACTCCACTTGTTAAGATTCATACCATACAAGTGAATTACCATCGAATCAATTTTAATTCAACCTTGTGTAAATTCAACCTTGTTTAAATTGATATGAATTAGGTATGATTTCATGCAACTCATGATGTGATTATATAAATTATGGTTTGCTTTGAATTTTAGGATTAATTGTCATAATTAAGAATCTTGTTAATTTATGTTTGAATTGATGCAATTAGATATGACCGCATGCAATTGATGATACAAATAACATCATTTAGGTTGAAATTAGATAATTTATGGTTTGCATTGAATTTTAGAATTATTTGTTATAATTGAATATTTTGTTTGAATTACTATAATTTAGGTTTGGATTCATGCAATTATGTATGATTTTGAATATTTTATATTCTACAATGAAAGTATATGCTTAGATCAAAGGGCATATGGAGGCAAATTGTAAGCTTGTTTTTATATTACATGAAATTGCCAATAACATGATAATTATATTTACAATATCACCTTATAAATAATATATTGAATATGTTTACTTGTTTTACAAGAAAATAGTAAGATGTATTATAAAAAACATGAGTTCATGAATTTAGACAACCATATAAAGCTGTTCGTCATGCAGGCGAGTTTCTATTATATTACTTGCCTATAACATATCAAGTTGGATCATGATTTTTTTTTATGCACTAATTAAGCGATAAAGATGTGAAGCTTACACGTTCCATCTTTGAGTTGGTAAAATAAATCATGCATTGCAAAATGTAATTGTTCTTCTTAGCTTGCTAATTGAAGGATGAACAATTATTAGGGGGGTTTCCAGATAAGTTTGAGTTATACGAACACATATTAGGACAATCCCTCTTAACATGTTTAAGGAGGACTTTTTGTAAATGAATTGGCTTGAGCAAGCTTTCTTTGTCCTATTGGAAAAAGGTTGATGAGGAGAACCTAAGCAAGAATGTTAGAGCGAAAGAATTAATGCAATTATATATTTATGAATTTCATTTAATAATAAGATGCTGCACAAATATGCTCGAGCAGACATTCTGTATATGTTTGGCAACATGCTTTTTATGAATTTTAGTAAAACTTGTATGCCATTGTTTTATCTACCACTAGTAGAAGACTTTGACGCCATTTCCTTGTAAAATCGGGGGTCCAACATGTTCTTGCATGTTTAAACATGAATCTATGTAATGCAAGCATGAAAAAGGTAAAATAAGTCAAAGGATGTTTGGTGTTTTTACATGTTAATCAATTAAACAATAATTTTTGTATAATAAAAATGTTTAAAAAGGTTACTAATCATTTGCATGTTTTTTATACAACTATGGTATTGGAAGCATCTTCACTTATAGTGTCTTTGATTTGAGTGCAAATATGACATTTATATTCAGATTTATGGGTGAAATCACAACTCTTATTAATCTTAATAAAATAATATGTAGTTAATAATAATTACATCAAACTAAAAATAATTTTATCAAACTTATTAATAAGTTTATGAGTTTTTAATGTTAGGTGCCGTAGAAGAAGGTTATTTAGAAATAATCCAACTCAAGTTTTGTCATTTTATTGCGGCAAGTTGGATAGACAACAAACTAGTCAAGTATGTGTCACCAAAGTTTTTTTGTAATTAAATTTGAGGTTTATTTGTTTTTTATGTTAAAATATGGTTAATAAAATTGCATTGTTGATATTGTAACAGGTTATATAGACACCTTATTTTAAAGAACAATAGAGTTGAGAAGCTAATACTAATATTTGTAGTCTCGAAGATGATGATCATGCTCATTATCATTCATCTCAGTGGTTTGACATTTGCTGCAATGCACTTGACATGTTTGGAGAGATATTACGTCTATAGAATATTGTGTAAGAGGATGAGGTCACTTAAACACGTGGAAGTTGTGCTATTGATGAAGCCAACCCATCCACTTGTGGTAGAAAACATAGATAAAGTAGGATATATGTAGATAATATAAATATATTATGTTATTTTTTAATGATGAATTTGTATTTTTTATTTCTTGTATTTTATTAAAATTTTATAATTATTTTGGATTTGTCAAGTTGAGATTTTAATATTGTTGATCATATTATGAATGCTCAAATTTATTTTGGATTAGTAGAATTTAAAAAAATAATAATTTATAGGTGAACATGTGAATGAAGACAATAAGTTGGTTAGATTTTTAAATCATAAATTTATAGGTCTTGTTACCAATACCAATTATTGTTATGCAAGTTAATTTTTGTTGTTATGATAATCAAATTAAAGGAAAAAGAATAATTGGACTTTTACATATTTTCACTGTCCCATGAAGCAACAAATCTAGTTTGATGTAGTAAATGACGAAAAACATCATCAAATTAAATCATAATGAAGTAATTAACAAACTAAACTAAATTAAAAATCTCAAAGGGACAACTAATTAAATTACTAGGGTCATTAAGTAAGTTCAATATCAATTTGATCCAATCAAAATAAAATAAGTTATCCTTCGACTTTACTCTTTCAATCGAATAGTCAATGATGCTTTTTTTAATATTTTTCTAGAAAATAGTTTTTGTTATAATAAATGAACAAAAGAACATTAAATCACTATAAAAAAACATTAATGTTATTTTTGTGATTTAAAAAAAAAAAAAACTAACTTGGCCAAACTACTTGTTTAATTCTCTTTTACATCCTTTGCGTCAAAAAGATATATAACACAACTTGAGGTCTCTTCTTTTTTAATAAATACTTCCATATTTGTGTATTTGTATGTTGACATTTGCACCACTATATATAAGATTATTGTTGGTGTGAGTAATTGTTATTTTTGTGTTCTTCTAGTTTGGGAGTTTATTATTTTTATTTGCTAGATTGATAAAAGTTTAATGGATTAATAACAATTTGTATAATTGGTTTATGATTTATGGTTAGGGGTTTGGATTTAGGGTTAAGAGTTGGCAATTTGGATTTAAAATTGGTGATTAGGGTTAGGGATTAAATGTTTGATGTTTTAGGATTAACGTTTATGGTTAAGGATTAGAGGTTAGGGGTTTGAGGATTTAAAATAAATGTTTAATGTTATGGTTTGATGTGAAGGTGTTGTTTGGGGCTAAAGTATAATGTTTTTTTAGTCAAAGTCTTGGTTCCCAAACATAACTTTAAAATGTATATTATTTTGCTAAGATTTTCTTGATGCATGCAATTTTACCAATATATATATATATATATATATATATATATATATATATATATATATATATATATATATTAACAAAATATATAGGATGTGAGAAAAATATTATAGCTCTGGATTGTAATAATAAATTGATGGTTTTCCTTCACCAAGTCATCCTAGAATCCTTCACCAAGTCATCCTAGAAGACTAAGCTCAGGGGTAAAATGATTTTTTTCCATGTAATTCATTTATCATTTTCATTTTCAATGGAGTTAGAAAGGTATTTTTACTTTTCTAGAACACTAAAATACCTTCATTTCCTTTTAAAGTAAAAATCAGATAATTGGTTGCTAGGTTTTTTTTTTTGTGAGATTTTATTTTTTTAGCACAATAAAATTATTAACTCATCCTTGAAATGAAATTTAACTTGGGCCTGCTTTGGCAGCATCTCTAGATTTTCATGTTGGCTTTTACGTTATAACTAAATAAGTAGAAAGTTAAATTGGTATTCTTGCATCAATTAGAAATTATTAATTTTTCAAAACTATCAGGTGTGTGACATGCACATTGTTGTGTGTTGAAGCGTCGCCACACTTTGACAATTCGTATGACATCCTTCAGTTGTGAAAAATTATTTTCTTCTGTGTCATTAGATTCCCCACAATGTCCTTTTTCTCTATCAGTGACGCATGTTTGGTGTTTTTGGATGGATTCCAGCCGAAGCTATTTTCTTTTGTTTTCTCTTTTTCCTCAAAAAAAAATTTATGTTTGGCAATTAAAACTTTAAGGTGGTCCCCTTTATTGAAGATATTTGAGTATCAATCTTCATTCTTTATCTCTTATCTCTTTTATAAACTTTCAATTGTTTTCAATTCTATTATTTAATCAAAATAATTAGTTTGTTAATTTTTTTAAATTTGGTCCTCACTTTTTGGGTGGTTTCTTTTTTTAATTCTTTTGTAAAGTTTATTTTTCTTTTCAATTTAGCACTTCAATCGATAAAACTTCACTTTCTCAATTTTTTCTTCAAATTTGATAATCATTCTTTTGATTATTATTTTATGTTTTTAATTCTTTTTTGTGATTTAATGTTTTTTCAATTTCATTATTTAACATTTAATTTTTTTAAAATTTGAGCTTCATGATTTTTACAGGTTTGATGTTTCTAATCAAATGGTTTGGGTCATAAGTTTCATGAGCATACACAGGTTTCTTTCTTTTTTTTTTATGGATTTATTTTCTTTTTTAATTTCATTACTCAACGTTTTTTTTTTTTTAAAAAAAAGCTTCATGGTTTTCTTCATTTTCTTTTTTATAGGGTTATTCATATCTCATAAGATGGCTCATGGATTTGGTGGGTTAACTCAATTAAGCTCCCCCCACTCTTTCCTTTTAGTTGCCTTTTTTTTTCTTTAGGATCATTTTGTTTTTTTTTTTATTTTATTTTATCATTCAACACTTGATTTGTTGAGAATTGATCTTCATGGTTTTTTTATATTTGGTTCTTCCAATCAAATGGTATGGGGCATGTGTTTTATAAGCCAATAGGGTCATCATTTTTTTTTCTGGGCTTATTTTTTTCTGTCATCTCATAATTCGACATTGGTTTTTTAAAAAATCTGGTTTCGTGATTTTCTCTATTTTTTTATTGAGTTATTCTAATCTCATAACTTAACCTGTAGATTTGACGAGTTTATAGGCTTAGATCTTACTTTTTTTCCTTATAATTGCTATTTTTTTTTATCATTTCATATGTTAGATTTTATTTTTTTAATTTTACTTTTGTTGAGAATTGAGTTTCGAGATTTGTGTTTTAAAATTTGTTATTTTGGTCAAATGATCTGGGTCACGAGTTGAATGGGTTAATATAGTTTGATAATTCTTTTTACTTATTATTTTTTTCTTACCATTTGAAAATATTTTTTAAGAGATAGGTACTCTTTTGTTGGAATAATATTATTTTAAAAAAACAATTATCCGACCAGATGCAGAGTGAAGGCGAGATAACAAAGGTAGATGCGTGTTTGACGTGATAATAAGCGATATAAGAGGTGAACTCAGATTAGGACTAATTTATGAAGCTACCAAGATGGGCTTTCTATCTTGCGAAAAAAGAAAGGAAGATTTCGACCGTTACTCACAGATGCGGCCCCCACTAGGGGTGTTTATGCACTCTACAGTCCGCACCGGTCCACGGTCATGTATGTAACTATGTACAAATAAGGTCCAAATTCAAAACATTGAAATCCCCGTTTAGGCCTTGATTTATGAGCCAGCAAGGAGAGATTGCGCGTGGTTGGCTTGCCTAGTTTCGTACTTTCACTCCTGAATTCCCTCCCTCTACGGGTGCCAGTTGCCATTGCCTCAAAACCTGATATATTATTATTATATATACCCGGAGAATACTACAAGGAGACAAATAAGATTTATTAATAAATAAATAAATAACTGGAGGAGAAAAGCATTTAATTTAAACAACAACTCTGTCTCATCTAGTGTTAGACACTGCTACTACTACTGCAGAGAGGGAAGGTTTGGGGGTGCAGCATAGACGACGAGAGAGAGACGATCGAGTTCGCGTACGGATTCTCTCATCTCGGTATTTTTCTTATCATCCTCTGACTGTATCTATATCACATAACTTTGCTTGTTTCTGTGAGCATTGGGAAGTTTGTGCTTCTTCAGTGCTTAACTTATCATACTCTATTTTCTTTTTATTATTATAGATTGATTTAGCATGAGTAGTATGTTGCTCCGATTTCAAGAAAGAACAAAGAAAATAATTGTTCGGCTTCTGTTTGATCTTCTATTTATTACGCTCCCACCTGACCTCACCTGGGAAGGCAGGAAGGGACATGTGTTATTTTGTTTGGCCTTAACATATAGCCTCGTCTGATGTGCTGGCGCAGATTTGCGGTGTGCTGTGCTGTGCTGTGCGTGTATCGTATCTGTGTAATGGTTTTGAATTTTTGGCAACTTTTATTTGGCGTTCAAATTTTGAAACATCCTTCGTTGTTTTCACCGTTTGAAATGACTAAAGTAGCCCCCTCCCTCACCATCCAATTAACTAATGTAAATATTGTTTAGGTTCAATTTTCCTGCTGGGATCAAAATTACTGATTTTTATTTTTATAGTGGGGTATTAATTTAATATTAGGTGAAGAAGAAGGTAGAGATGATGATGAACAAGGAAACATCACACTGGTGGTGGTTTGACATTCACCATACCTCAAGTGGCTCTCCATGGCTACAATCTACTCTTGCTGGTAAAACCCCCCTGTTAGCCTCCCATCTGTTTATTTATTTTTGCGTTTTCTTTCCTTCTTTTTTTCTGGATTATATAGTAGTAACTGTTTTCTTGTATGTGTGTGTGATGTCAAAGTTACAGTAATTGCTTTTTTATTCTCTTAATAGTATTGACTACAAGGTGAATGGATTAGTACACAAATTTTGATACCTTATCGAGGTAGATTACTTCAATGGATGAAATTACGCATTTTTCTGATATGACAATTCCTAGGTTGAAAAAAATAATAAAAGGATCAGTACAAGAAAACTGTTGCATTTGGGCGGGTCAAACTATGGATTCTTTGAGAACTTCAGGGTGAAAGAATCAAGAATTAATTGTCATCATGCTTGTTAGGGTTGTAGGGACAATTTATACTGACAATAAAGGTTGCTCTGTGTGGACGACCATGTGGGGTTAGAGGGAGGGTGGGTCCAATTACTTAACCCTCGGAATTTCTTCCTTCTTCTTTTGTGTTATTTGAAAGGAGCATCGAGACTTACTGGGCCCATATATTAAAGGGATAGTTCTAATTTATCAGGTCCATGTTTTGGTAGCCAAAGGTTGTATTTAGTTGGAGGTTTAAGATAGTATGAAAGAGTGGACTACCGAAAAAAAAAGTTATCAGAGATGCTATAAGTTTTAGAATTACTGATTTGCTTGACAGTTCATTTGCTTTGGAGCCTTTTCTTCACCCGTGAACATAGTGGAAGCGGGAATTTTTAGATTTTATTTTCATATCTCCAAGACTGCACTTGCTAGCTGAATATTAATCGATAATGTTATGAATATTCAACACAATTCAAAGCAAAAAAAGGGGCAGACATTGGAGGGGTCCTCAGCCATTTAAAAACTGATAGGATAGATGGGATAAAATGGGTATCGGGAACGAATTACGATAGATATGGAGTAACTTTGAGTTAATATGGATCATGTGTTATCTTCATGGCACTGATTTTGAGAAATGGTCTACAGTCCAGGAACCAGGATGTGATGGTTTTAAGGGTTTGTAATTGTTTCCGAGTGAGACTGCTTGGGTGGATCAACTATGGTATATGGCCCTCAATACCGAGGACGTAGCCTGAAAGTCCACCAACTACAGTCATTATCTTTGTTTATTTTGAGGGAATGGCTTTGAGAAGTATGCTCATCATTTTTAAGGTTCTAAAAATGATTATCAGTTGATTATTTGTTGAAGTAAAGCGATCTTTATGAAGCACAAATCGCAGATTCTTAAATTTTTTTGGAAAGTAGGTAGGGCCATAGACTCTCTTTTCTTGTTTTCTCTCTTTTCCTTTTCCTGCATAGGCCCCCGTCATAAACTCATCAATGCCCCCTTTTCTTTTTCTTTACTTCTAAACCCACCTGAGATTTTAATGGCACTACATCGAGTTGAGCTTAACTAGCTAGTTAAAGTAATTGCTAGTTGCAATTCTCTGTGATAAGTTGGTTGGTGACTGCTCAGGGCCCTACTCTTTCCGAGTTCTAGATATCTTGCAATGCAACATTTTGTGTTAATAAATACCTAGGATTAGGCATTTTGCCTTTGAGTATCCCGGGATTAGATCTTTTACAATTTGCCAGTGTTTGAGATTTATTAATTTACTAGATATTGCCTTAATTAATAGTGTCTTAATTTGTACTTCTGATGAGATGGTAAATTTATGGTATTAAAGATCTCTTATCTGCTTTGGCAGAGCTAGACAGGAAGACAAAGTCAATGCTGAAACTGATAGAAGCGGATGCAGATTCTTTTGCTCAACGTGCAGAGATGTATTACAAGAAACGGCCAGAGCTAATTAGCATGGTTGAAGATTTTTATAAGGCACATCGCTTGTTAGCCGAGCGATATGATCAACTTAAGTCTGACTCTGGAAACCGCCTCCTGGCAACATTAGGGTCACCATTTTCAACCAAGCACCGACCGGAGAAGTTAATGAGCGTGAAGACAGATCAAACCTATGATAGCCACTCCGAGATCTGTGACTCTGAGGACTCTGCTGGGTCTGAAGTAGATGACCCTGAACAAGATGAAATTCAAGTTGTTGAAGAATTGGAAGAAATTGAGACTCCTGAAGGAAAGGAAGAAACCCACGTTGAGGACTCTGCTGACTCTGAAGTAGATGACCTTGAACAAGATCAAATTCAAGTTGGTGAAGAATCGGAAGAAATTGAGACTCCTGAAGAAAAGAAAGAAACCCTTGTTGATGATGGAATGAAACATGTTGAAGTTTGCATCAGGTACAATGCTGAAGTGACGAAGTTGAAGGAAGAAATAGAAAGGCTCGAGGAAGAGAAGAGGATTTACAGGGACTATCTTTTGCAGAAAGACGCAGAGGGGAGAGAACAAAAGAAAGAAATTCAAGTCCAAGAAGGAATAAGAGAAGATGAAATTTCAAGGGTTGTGTACAATGCTGAAATGATGAAGTTGAGGGAAGAAATAGAAAGGCTTAGGCGAGAGAGGACAGTTAATAAGGATCATCCTTTGCAGAAACTTGAAGAGAAGAGGGAAGAAAAGAAAGAAACTCAAGTCAATGAAGGAATCAAAGAAGTTGAATTTTCAAGTGTTTTCTACGATGTTGAAGTGGTGAGGATGAGGGAAGAAATAGAAGTTCTCGGAGAAGAGAACAGGATTTACAAGGAGCATCTTTTGCAGAAAGATGAAGAGAAGAGGGAAGTAATAAGACAGCTCAGTTTAGCAGTTGAAGTGTTGAAGCTAGAGAATGTGAAGCTGAGGAAGTGCGTAGCTAACCAAAACAGAAGCCATTTCACCTTCGAGAAGCTGAAGGATGTATTTCGTGGGAAGCTTTTTAATGGATCTTCAAAGTCTCAGAGTAGTGTCCTAGCTCTCTAGATGTGGATTTTCGACGGTAAGTAGCGTAGTTTGTAAACACAGTTTATATCTATCTAGAATAGGTTGTAATATCAGGTGCATAATTACCCTCGAAGTCAACCTAGGAAAATTACTGTAGTGTTATGTTATGTTCATTATGGCATTGCTCTAATCTTATTTTATTGTATACTGTTTCACAATTTTTAGGAAAGTCATCGTAATGTTATTCAATCAAATCATGCTTAATCTTTAGTTTTATAAGGTGAAAAGGATATTAAGTAAATGGAAAAATAGAATATGCAGCCTAACAACATTAATGCCATTGCCATACACTTTCACTCACCTCGACAAAGCATATAATATACACACTAGCATATAAAAAAGAAGAAATGTCCACACATAAAAACAGAAAGTGGAACCACTACCAACAATAATTGAGCTGCCACCAAGAGAACCTCACACACCAGAAAGCTGCATTGAGCATAACACCAGCAAACCAAGAAAAAAAGCTAAATTTAAAGGTCCTGATGAAGTTGTAGAAACTGAAGAAGAGGCTGGCAAAGACCCGGATGGTGAAATTGAAAATCTTGCAGGCCCAGGAGCTAGTATGTCACCTGGATTTGGAGGGCTTCGGCTCGAAGGAATGGTTGGTAGGGATGACTCAGTTGGAGAAGGTGCTCCAGCTCCAGGAGTTGGGAGCAAAGGTTCGATATCTGGCGATAAAGTTGGGGGAGAGGATAAGGGAGCAACGGGCAAAAACGCAGGTGCTGCTGATATAGTAGAGATTCGTGCGTGTATTTGAGATGCCAAAGCTGGTGATGAAAAAAAGGCCATAAAGACAGTGGACATTGCCAGGAATGTTGAGCAAAAGGAAGCCATTGAATGATTATGAAATCAATACACCTATTATTAGCTTCAATAAATGTGTCTAAAGAAGAGGATGGAGGGCAAAGGGAGAAAAGGTGTTGTTATAGGAGAATGTGAGGAGGGTCACCCATGGTTAAGGCTCAAAAGCTATCTGGTGAGGTGGGGACTGTGTGCTAGGTGTCAAAAGGCTATTGGGACCCCATTTGACATTACAGCTCTGCATTTTTGCTAAGGGACAAAGGTTGATGTGCAAGAATTAACTGGATCACATGAAAGGTGGGTGTCTTTTATCCCTTTCTGGTCTGAGAAATTCTTTTTAACTCACAAGAGATTTTTAGAGTCAACTCGTGAGAAATTCCTGAAATTCCGCTACTCAGTTCTAAGAGATTTTTTTTCTTGAACTGGGCTTGCCATAATCAACACCGTATGTCCATATCCAATGACTAGAACGACCTTCCACAAAAAGGAACTAAATGCAAATCGTTTACAGGCAGGCATTTTCAGCAGGAAAAAGGAAGAGGGAGAAGGCAAGTAGACAGTAGTCTGCTCAATGGCGTAAAAGATTCGTATCCAGTTGGGTAATTAGGGAATCATCACAGGAATATCTTGTCAAATGATTAAACAGATGGAAGCCTCCTGGTTTCATTGCAAGATTAATGATTTGGCCATGATCTTAATTTGTCTTTTGTTTTAATTATAAGGAATACTCGACTGGGGTGGAAGATGAGATGGACCACATGCCACCCAGATTATTATTTTATTGAAGAGTCCTCTTAGATTATTTACTTGTGTTGTCTTTCTAATCCCAATTAAGTACTTTCCTTTAACATCCATTTCCCACACCATTAACTTCAATGAAAATGGAGAAATATATTACACGTTAAATAATAATTCGTTGTAAAATCACGAAACCTAATTGTTCTTGAAAAATTACCTTGGCTCTAGATCTATATTGACATTGTTTATTGTATCAATGTAATAATCACTTTGTTTTACCATTCGAAAAATTTAAACCTAACTCTCAAGAACATTGCAATCTTTTTACATTGTTTATTTATTATTTTTAAATTCACTAGAAACAAATATATATATTTTTATTTTAATTGTATAACGAAACGATCAAAATATCATTAGAAATAAAAAAAAAAACTAAACTTAATATCAAGGGATATTTTTGTATTTTCACAATGGTTTTTTTGTTATTATAATTTAAGTTGAGAGACAAATTGATATTTTTACAAATATAAAAAATTAAAAAAATTAAAATACACAGTGAAACGATGAAAAATATTCTTAGAAACAAATATTTTAAACCTGGAGACAAGGGGCTTTTTTATTTTTCACAATAGTTTTTTTTTGTAATTACAAAGTTAGTTTATGAGCAATTTCATATTTAGCTAGATAAAAAAACAAAAAAGAACATGCGTGTGGGAGGTGTCCGTGTCCTTTAAGCGGCATATACGGCGCCTCCTAGTGTCCAAAAATATCCTTCAGCCTTGTTGTTGGAAGGGTCATCATACTCTCTTTCTGTTTATGTGGCGTGTCACCGATGATGGTCCAGTTTGGCGTTAGTAGACCTTTATTTTTCTTTCTCTCTCTCTCATCCCCTAAAATTAAAGTTTAGCACTCTTGGTTGTTGGTATTTCAACTTTAGTCATTATTCTTTTGATTTGTAATTTCTTATCCTGGCATTTTTGTAGAAATTTTATTTATTTTCAATTTCACCTTTTAAGTACAACATTGTTTTTATTTTTTAAGTTAATTTTGATCCTCATTCTTTTAAAGTGTTTATGTCCTTTTACCAAATAATTGTTTTTTCAATCTCACCTTTCAATTAAATAAAAATTTTATAAATCCTCATTCTTTTAATTTCTACTTTTTTAAAATTATTTTGTATAATTGAATTACTTTTTCAATTACATTCTTCAATATATGATTGATTGAAACTAAACTTTATAATTTTTTCAAATTGATGCTTCGGGTTTAATAATTCAAGTTACGTGTTTGAAAAGTTAACATGAATTTTTTTTTAAAAAAAAAGCTTTATAATTCTCTTTATTTTTTTATCAGGTTATTCCAATCACGTGATTTATGTCTCAGGTTTAGCGAGATATCCTGAGTTGGCTTAACTTTAATTAGCATAGTTACAAGTTTATCATAAATGTTTTTTTTATCTCATTTCAGACCTAAATGTCATTTTATATAAAAATAAATAAAATAATTCAACCTGCAGCAAACGAATCACGGACATCAAATTTAGTTTCAGTAAATTTGAAAGAAAAAATAGCTGTGCTTTATTTAAGGGCCAGCAATAGCATAGCAAAATATGGTAAGGCGATGGTGGTCAGGCCAGGCCAGGCCGAGGAAAGTGGCAGATGATGCCACAGGGCAATATTAAAATTGACAGATCACCACACCATAATGATTTTTGGACTATTTTAAAGTTTATGCTCTCAATTTGCAGCAACCTTCCAACTTTTATTTAATAAGAATAAACATTCGGTAATTTCAGAGTGGTTACAATTTGGATCAATACGGCGTCTGCTGGGACTGGACCGCGGACCATGCAACCTTTCATTTGGCGACAAGAAATAAAATTCTATCCTTTTCTTACACCATTGGTTCCGGGAGAGCCTAGGTGTCATGAAAATACTGTTTAAGATGTATTGTGATTTCGTGGTTACTTGATCAAGGGGTAAGATAAAAACCAGGGAGACCATGGCTCAAATCTCACCTCCTACACACACACACACACGCACACACTAGGATCTTCCTCCATTATTGCGGGCCGTTAACTACGCCTCCGAGTCCTGTTTCACCGTAATTGGAAAATGACAGTTGCCTTGTTTTTTTTTTTTTTTTGAGTATTTTTATCTTTATATAAAGTATAAAGCATTAGTTATTAAGAGATTGTTCAGCAATACAATTATATTTTTTAAATACATTAAAATATCTAATTATCCCAAAAAATTTTATAAAATTGACATGAAGAGGTATAATTGTCTTTTCATTTATTCATGTGTAATAATTGACAAGTATACTATTGAATTTAAAAAATTAAATTGGAGGTTTTGATCTTTTCCTTTTAGTTTTTTTTTTATTACCTGGGTAATCAATGTATTTTTATTTTTTAACATCAATTAAATATTATTTAATTCTATAAAATCATTAGCGTGTGGAAGATACCCATGTTTTTTGGGTAACTTGTGCAACACCTTCTGATAGCATAAAATGCTCTTTTACTATATTGTTGAATATGTCGTCGCGTCCTTTTTCTCCCGACATAATGTGTGTTAATATTGGTGAGTCAGTTTGTTGTTGGTCGACCTCCCCCCCTCTTAAAAAAACACAGGTTGTTTTTTTTTATATATAATATTTTAACTTCAATCCTTATTCTTTTTATTTCAAATTTTGCACGTCTAACTTTTTTTATATATATTAAATGTGTCATAAACCCGATATTTTTTAAAAAACAGACAAATAACACGTCACCAATAACCAATAAAGGCGACCAGAAAATCAAGGGAGGTATTTTTTTTATCTTAAAATTCATTTTCCAATTATTTTTTAACTGAAAGCTCCGAAAATGCCCAAACAAATTCATTTATAAACTTAAATTATTTTTTTAAAAATGATAAAAAAAATCAAATGAAGACTAGAAAACACTCAAATCCAGTGAGTTTTTCTCTCCCTTTTCAAACCAAAAACTAAGAAAAATAAAAATAAAGTTTTGGATCAAAATGCAACTTCCAAAAACTAAGAGGGTAATAGAAGGAAAGTGAAAATAGGGAGATCAAAAAGAATTTTGTTTTGCTAATTTTAGGTTGGACATGTCAATTTACCTTCTTTTACACTTTGATTATATATCTTTTAATTGTGTTTTCCTATAACAAATAATAAGAAATCAATTGTTAATTTAACAAGGATGCAAGAGGAAAAAAAACTGAAAAAAAAACACCAGCTGTTCATTCTTGTTCCTTTTCCCCAAATCTTGTTATAACTATAATTATAATATTATGTCAAATCATGAAATATTATCCAGTCCCTCCTGTGAGATTGTATACGCGGGTGGTGTGTCGTTTGCAATTGCATAATCAACTTTGTTCCGAAAAGGGTGGTTTTGAAGGTGCGTGGAAGGTTTAGTTGCTTGAGTAGCCATGAACATATTACTCGTGCTTTTCACTTTTTAAATAAGCTATTCTGTATAAATTTACTATTTTCAGAGCAATGGAGATTGGAGACCTACTGGTTTTGTCAATCCAAGGCCTATCAAACCATGCCCAGAACAGACAATTTCCCAAACCTTCTCTTCCTAAATAGGCAGTGCCACAAAATATGTTGAAATTTTGAGTGATGCGAAAAGCAACCTAGATATGTTTTATTCCGAATCAAATGGATTCATAAATAATTTAGTTTTACATTATTATTTCAAATCATTACAACAAATAATTTCAAGGCTGACGAGAGACGGTGAGCCCCACAGTAAAAAATTACGCTCTGCCTAATTGTTATAATTAACATGCAGAATGGTTAAAATCTATCCGTAAAAGCCCAGGCAACCAAACAAAAAATGAAGCAAAAATTGAAAAGAAGAAGGAGAGAGAGACCATGATCGGGTAATTCCGTACCAGAAAAAAAGGGAGCTCGTGTAATGGCCTTGAAAATGGGCAGAAGCATGGCATTTATCAATTTGGTGGCATTGAGTTGAGGTTATAACCATGCTCTCCAACTGTTGATTGTCATGATAAAGCTCAGAATGATCTCCCGACACTTGGTATTATGTCCAGAGGAGTCCATCAAAGCCAACTTCCAGATTTGTAACCGTGCTGTTGCCAAAATCCTGATCTACTGCCTGGTTGTCTTCTAATGAATCCACATATGGCTCTGATAGATCAGAAGATCGTTCAGATGGAATTCCATAATCTTTGAGAATGTGCGATGAACAAGCACTCGCTGCTTCCCTCTCCAGCACAACAAGGTAATTGTCTTCAAACTCAAAAACTAAATATCTGTTCTTGCATGCTGATCAAACCAAAAAACCATGAGAACAGAGGTGAAAAGGAACGGGGAACAGAACACAGAGAAGGGGCAGTGCCACTTACAATCGACAAGGTGTGCTAGGTGATGAATGTTTTTTATTTGAGTTCCATTGAACTTCAAAACCTGCAAGTGTTTATTGTTCTTAGTATATGCAAATAAATTGGCAAGCAGATGCGACTAAAAGTTGTTAGTGGTTATAGATAACTTGCCTGCTGATTGCTCATATCCTCGTATCCAAAGTTGACTTCATTTGCTAAGACCTGTCAGTAGAAAGAAAATGATCAAGGCAGAGACATACCAGGATGTTAAATTGTTCAATATAACAAATAATCTAGGCAATGAGATATGATCCTCCATCAGAAAAACAAAGATTTAATACGTGCAGAAAACTTGTCACTGTAATTAAAGCACACAAGATAGTAACATCACATAAAGTTGCTGAAAGGATTTCAATTGACGAGAAGTATAAAACTTACCTGTGATAGGATAACAATCTGCTCCCCTTTGAACCTTGCCAGAGAATAACGTGACTTGGCTAGTAGTTTCAACTAGGAGAAGATAAAACCAATAAAATTAAAATCCAAAAAAGTGTATTGGACACAATGTTAAAAAGTGTTGAAGCAGTCTGTCACAGGACTAACCCCTATAGAGCCCTCGCATTCCTCCCTGCCGACAAGGGAGCAAAATCTCACGCATTAGCATATTACTTACAGAAAGAATACTATTATAAACGAACAGGTTATTACATTACTGAGTGCCTGGAAGTATAACATACTCTATCAGTGGTTCTGAAAGGGGAGTAAACACCAAACCAGCAATTATTAAATACGAAGGCTGACCCCCATCAACATGATATGGAACCTTGAAGGAAGAAGATATGAATCCAAATTTGTTGACATCTAAATCTGAAATTAATCTGATACAATAACTCGAATATAGTGTACAGAGCCAGGATTCTAATGGCATACCAAATGCACTCTAGGATTAAGAACTACTTGAACTTTCATGAATGACCCAGCTCTAATTATTCCAAGCTCTGCTTCATCGCCTGCGAATCTGTATAAAAATATTATTCATTATATAATGGAAAAGTATGAAGCCCAAAGAACATTGATTATATGGATGTTCAAAGAAGAAAATGCGGGAACAAGGTTATGAAGAGACTGAAAGAAAATTCCAAGCCTGAAATAAAGAAACAATAACTAGAATTACGCCCTTTACTTTTGACTAATAAGATAACGGAATGCAATGCGCTCATTTGATCGAAATGGCACTGTTCCTTCACACCCCACATGAACATCGTCAAAGCTCACAATCACGTCCCCCTGAAAAGAACAACTACAATCAAAATTCTCAACAGAAAGAACAATTAGAGGTAGAAAGAAAAATCCATTTCAAGAAGAGATCGCTTGTTCAAGCTTTTAGTCTTATTCATAGATCAAATCATGCCACTAACCCATGCAAGAAAATGAGAAGGATTACCAATTCACACACAAGGACCAAATCTTGTGAAAAAATAAAATTTCCCCGTTTAGAGTAGCTTTTATGTGTGGTATAATTAGGAACCTTTTTTATGAAAAACAATGTATTGCTATTACATTTTCTTTGATTCAGTATTCCTTTATCCTATTGCAGTTAGCACACTAAAAAATGCAGGATGGATATTTATTTATAGATTTGTTTGGATGTAAATATTGAGAAGCACAATATCAATAAAATCCAAGGTTTCCTTCCTGGTAACATTTTAGCAAGAATAGACTGTGCAATTCAAGTAGAGCACGCTTTTGAAGCTATAAATGGCCACTGTACCTCCTTTAAGACTCGATTTGCATCAGCGGTTGGTTCAACTCTCCGTACCAACACACCCTGCACAAACCAGACCTTATAAGGGAACTGCTTAGCAGATTGCACGAAGTTGCAATGATGTTGAGGAATGATAAAGATAACTTTTATTGTATATACCACTTAGAAGCAAAACGAAATTTGTAAAATATGTATTTGACAAAGAGGCATACCTCATTAGACTGTACTTTTAAGCATGCACGTAATGCCGGATTCTCCAACTTTTGCAGCATCACACCAAGTGAAGGAAAGCCTAGAAGTCAATAAAAAGGAGTTTTATTAGGACAATCCCAAATCAACTGCATGATCAAGATACATGCTAGGTTTTGCATTGCAAAATTCAATCAGGTGCCAGTAAGAGAAAAGGAACGTAAAACAATTGTTAATCTAGAAAGAAGCAAGAAGTGATGTGATAGATGACACCGAATAGATTCAAAAGGCATTCAAACATTCTAAGGCATCGATATACATGTATATAAACTTTCAGCAACCTTCATAACAATAACAGATGAGAAATAAGAATGTCTATACTAGAGAATAGCCTGCAGGGACCTATTAAAGAACAAAAGTACGATTATAGTCATGCAAAAATAGCTGGTTAAAGGTGGTATTGAAGAGCCAAAAAGAGCAAGAAATCATTATGACTTTTGCAGAAACTAGATAACAAGTAGTTTTATATGATATTGGTCAAAATAAGAACATGAAGTTTTTAGAGGAAGCTTGGTCCTTAAAATTGGCAAGCATGCACTGCTTGTCAACATCAAATTCTACAAATTGAGTTTCAATGCCAGAGGATGACATAAAGAGTGCACAGAATACACCATATAAACAATGTACAAAAGTATCTCACCAGTGTATTTCTCATTCCTCTCAAAGTCCTTTAAAAAATGAGATACTACTGTTGTTGGAATCACATATCCAATATTCTCAACCTCTTCAGACCTGTATACCTAAAAGAAATGTCTCATGAAAATGTCACAGGGAAAGAGATGCTGCAAATAGGAGTGAGTTGTTTTGCTAAATCAACAGCAAAACATGTTAATAACATCAAGAAGAAACTGCTTGGGGAAGACTCATTCTTTTATCTAGTCATATGGACAAGTAATTGTAGACAAATTGAAAACTGGTGCATAGCATCATGCCAAAGAACCTACCTGAAATGCTACTCCAATGCACTCCCCATGGTCATTGAATGCAGGACCACCGCTGTTACCTATAATTAGCTAGTATAAGCAGTAGTTATCACAGAGATGGGATAAAACCTTGAAATAAATAAAAGACAGGGGCAAACACACGTGCATCGATACAGAGGGGGGTTGTAAAAGTGATGCACTCAAATATATATGCAATCTCCAAAATGCAAATACATAACCTGAAGAAGTTTTAACATACAGAATGGATAAACAAATAAATAAGCATATGCATATACAAACTAACCAGGATTTATCGCTGCGTCAATTTGAATACCCAACAAATCAGATGATCCATGAGCATACGATGTAACCTGATGATATTATGTTTGATAACACGATACAGAAAACTTTTTTATACATGGTGGTCAAGGAAGAACATCAAACAGACAATCATTGGCATGCCAGAAATAGATTAACAATTCAAACCTCTATACGAGACACAACCCCCTTTGTCACTGAAATGGTGTCTCCTCCAAGGGGATATCCTACAACTGTTACTGCGTCCTGCCCATTTAAAATGCAGCAGAAAAATGATTTTCTCAGAAAGAAGTACATAGCACTGTACAAAAGGATCTGAAACTTGTAAATTAGGATTAGGGCATCAGTCTGAACTTTCATAGGAAAACTACATGACCTCGGTGTACACTGTAAATTAAATAAACTATAAATATCACTACAAAAACATTGCCATGGTAAACCCCAAAGGTTTATTCTCATGAGCCCAGAAACATTTGATGCAGGTTTAAACAAGTGTGTGATAATTCAGGGCTGTTGCAAATGCTAGAACACAAGGGGCGAGGGCACTATGACCCTAAGTGAAAGGGTAATTTAACCTGAAGACGTGGTAAGTGTCCAAACTTCAGTGGTTCTGCTCCTTCCCAAAATTCCTCACTTTCTACTGAAAGCAAAGCAATGTCGCAATCAACTCCTCTGGCCAGTACCTGTGTATAAAATCACTAAGAGAACAGTAAATTGCAAAATCCTAGCGTGTTCACAAGCGAGATTAACCAGTGCAGTCTGCAATTGCATTGGTTCATTTCCTTTGTTTAGTGGTGAATACCATGTCAACAGAAGCATGAGAATATTCAGAAAGTAATGACAAGTTGAAACAGTCATATTATTTGTTTCCAAGGATGGCAGGTGGAACTGCTAATGAGAAAGTACCGGGACGCATAGAGACACCAATATCTCTGCACCCTGCTTTTTATAAAAGAGGCTTTTTTGTTTTTCCAAGAAGAATAACTTCAAACAAATCCACTAAACTCATTAATATTGGTATTTTCATCCAATTTTCTCAAGATCCTACATATATTTACTCCCAAAGTGCATCTAAAACATCCTTTCTCTTTCATTTATGGTTTGGAACTTCAAATGATATGGAGAAAAAGAAAAAATATAGATATTGAGCTATTAAGATCATTAAATATCTTGCAAGTTCCAAAGGGTACAGAAGTACCTTAGCTACGTATTTGGTATCATCTCCCCTTCTCTTCACTTTGACCTGCAATAAGAAAAGGCATTTTAAAAAGTTAATTTGACAATCTTTACCTACATATCATGTCTCAAACCAAAGAATATGCAAATGATTCTTTGGTTGTACTGAGCAAGTCTCTACCAATGGCAGGGTGCTCTTATGGGAATTCCAAGCTGGTATTCCAGATTTATCACCATGTCCAGGCCCTATGCATCATGCACTTTCTAGCATGTCCATCAAATGGCAAACAAGGTCCTCAATAGATGGACTGCAGAGTTCTCAAAGGTTGTTGATTGGTGACTCAGTATTTTTGAGTTGCTAGTATTCTGACCCTAAACATTGCTACTTAGATGTTCTGGTCTTTTGTGGTCTTTTCTTGTGGTTTAATCACTTATGGTAAAAGGAAATTGATAAAATCCAAACTAAGATTGAAAGCATAGGCTGACAAAACCTGTGTATAGTATTCAACACAATGAGCATTTGTCAAAAGTTTTCCATTGCCAATCATAAAAGCACTGCATAAGAAACATGGAAAGTAATGAAGAAATCAGTTTCCGAGACAAATTCGATTGGATAAATAGCATGTACAGTAAACCAGAAATGAAATAACAATCAGATATATATCTTAACAGAGCCAGCTGCAGCCAAGGATTTCTTATTACCCTGAAAGAAATTTATGGAAGACCTAGAAGGTAAATACTTCAGAGAACTCACCTTCCTGTGCTTGTGTATTGCCTTTGTTTTTGCCAAGGAAGGGAATAATCAGGCTCTGTATGGGTGCAGTAAACCTAGACAAAAAAAACAAAAAAACATTTTACTAGCAAAGTGCAAGCACTTGCACGAGAAAATGGGTCAATTCTGAAAATCCTTTAAAGTTAGGATTCATCCTCAGGGAATAAAAAAAGACAGGCATATTATTGAGTGACAACAGCTGAGAATACTGTTTAATGGTGACATAAAACTTAGCTTCACATATCAATTTGGACAGCTATAATTGCTGCTCCCAGACCACTGGCTCCCAAAGCATAGAAAGATGAAAGAAAATCACATGCACCCTTGATGCATGGTTACTTGGTTATGAATACATCGACATCTATAAAGGTAGAAGGAATTTCTCCTTCAAGTAGTTCTCAGAGTAGCTGAGAGAAATATCTCTTACATCCTTGGAGCATCATCTAGCTCTTTGAACAAGACTCGGATTAGACTCTATATATGTAGGACATCCATGGACTGAAAGATAGTTGTGTTAATTGGATTGTCCCATGTCTAGTTAGTCACCTAGTAATGTATATAAGGTAAGATCCTGAGGGTCGCTAATAATGATTAACATAGAGCTTAACAATTAGATGACCTGTAAGTGTCTATAATATAACCATGTCTAGAAGAACGTAACATGTTCAAAGACTATATTAGCAATCACGGGACCTAAACCATAAATTGAATGCTGAAATGACAGGAAAGAACAGTTCCTACCATTCCATCATCATCAATCAGATTGACAGAACCTAAAATTGCAAGGCAGTAGAGAAGATGTGAAAGAATCATTACCTTGACAACTGCATCTAAAAATGCTGCATCTTTAAGATTCTGTGGCTCAAACTGAATTAAGAGGCAAATTATAAAACTTGTCTAAATTACTAAAACAACAAAAGCAACACATAAGAAAAATGAGTGCCCGGGATCACACCTGTTGTTCCTTCATATCAAACTTAAATTCTTTCTTATCTTTTCTTTGAGCCCCAAATGACTTAAAAGCCATTGATTGGGATTTCCCTGCATTCCTTTTACCACTGATTCCATCATCATCCTCATCATGTAAAGAGGACCTCTTGTCCTTCGATTTCCCCGGAGACTTCTTCTGCGAGACACCTTCTTTCTAAACACAACCGAACCAAGATTCCCACCAAGTAATTAGTTGAACAGATAGTTTTGAACTTTTTTTTTTTTCAAAAATGCAATTCCACTGCGTTAAAGCAGAGATTAGTTCTTAATTATGACCTAGAAAGCTGAATTTGTTCAGCTAATTAGAATCCCTAGAGTTTTTTTTACCAAAATGACAGTCGATTATAACTCTAATTCAGCACTGAATGTGCATTTATTTGTCTAACGAAAAATAAGAAAAGAGAGAGGAGAGAGAGAGAGAGAGATTAGGGTTTTACATGTTCTCCAGGGCGTCTGCTGCGATTGACGACGGCTTTACAAGTGACGGAAGCAACGGAATGCTGCGACGTGGCGAGATATGGTTGGGAAGGAACACAGCAACGGAATTTAACGGTGGAGGTAACAACAGAGAAGCAGCAGTTGGCGACTGCCATGGCCATGCTTGAATGATGTAGCAGCTGAGTGAGTGGGTCTCTCTCAGCTCAGTCCACACTCAGCGAGTAAGTTTTCTTATCTCAGTCCTTTATGTCTGCTTCGCTAAGGAAACCTGGATTGGATTAGGTCACTGGTTTTGGCGCCTTCATTTTTAACCAATCGGGTTGCTCCTTTTTTTTTAATAGTCGAAGTGAACTATCGACGTCTACATGGGTTAAGCGCTGTCGTTTTGTGAGGCTAGTTCGCGCAGGTTAAAAATTAAAATATTTTCCATTTCCTAAAGATTAGCCTGAAAATGTTTTACCATCAAATGGAAATAACATAAAATAAGGGTTTATTAGAAGAAGCTAAAAATAAGGAGAAACAACTTGCCATTCCTGAGATATAAGAGACGAACATATTTCATAAGAACATTGTATCTATCATCGATTATTGTGTTTTATGTTTTACTCCGAACGTTCTGGAGTACTGAGTTTTAATTTAATTTTTTATTAAAATTTAAGTTTATTTTATTTTAAATTAAATTTTTAATATTTTTTGATAGTTTTGATGTATATTATCTTGATATTTTTTAAAGTTAAAAACACTTTAAAAAACAACAATTACCATACTTTCAAAAATCATTTATAAAAGACAAAAAACTCAAATTTGTTTATCAATTTAAAAGAACAAGTTGCGATAAAAAATAATAATAAATTTCCATACAGTTTGTTAAATCTCCTGGTGCTGGAACTTAATGGTCGGGTAGCATCGATTTTCAATGGCAAAGAGCATGGTTTTAATTAAAATTTTGAAAATATTTCATAATTTCACCCATTAAAATTCAAGTAAATTCTAATAAATAATAAATATATTTTTCAAAAAAATAAAATTTTTAAATGTTTAGAAACTAAAAAAAAAATTGGTTTTTTTTTTCCTTTCACTCGACCATTGAAAATTTTATAAATTTTTAAGAAATGAAATTTTTTTTGGAGTAATTATAGAATGTGTTGGGATTAAAAATGAATTTATTAATTTTTTTTATGGTTATGTGGTTTTAGATGAAAATAATTTGAAAATAAGTTGTTGAAAACCAAAAACTCAGACAAAAATTTGAAAAAATTTCCGGTAAGAAATCGTGGCATGTTTAGAAAAAATTGGACTCCTTCCAAAAACAAAAAACCCTACCATACGGACTTGGGCTTTTTGATGGGTGGCCAGACACGTGAACCTGAACTGTTAGTAGTGGCTTGGCCTGTTTTTTTTTTTTCATTTAATTTTTTGATTTAAATATTAATTAATACATTCTCTCTTCATGTTTTTAAAGTGTTTAGTTTAACTTCTTTTTAAAATAATAATTATTTTTAAAAATTATTTCATTTTAATTCTATAATGCTTCAAAGAAATCATTAAAATCTGTAAATAATGTTTTTCCTCTTATATTTTATATAAATAAAATGTGTTTGCATGATACATTTATAAAAATGAAAATTATGTTGTTAACTATAACTAATCTCTAAGATAAAATAAATAAAAAATGTATAAAATAAAAAGGACATTCTCTATAAAATATCTATATTTTTATTTTTATTTTTGTTTGCTAAGTATAAACAATATTTTTCTAATCAATTAAAAAATAATTCATAACACCTAGAAATGTATTATACTATACTTTAAAACGCGTGGGAAAATCACTGTGCTGGTACTGCTGTGTACATAAAGTGTTTGCATTGCGGACCACATTATAGATGTTCATATAACTATGGAGCGTTGTCTTTTAGTATTGTGTGCATAGAATATTTGCATTGTGAACTACATTGTAGATGTTCGGAGGACTATGGGGCATTGTCTTTTTTATTTTTTATTTGAAAAGCTGTTGGGTTTGGCATGGCCCCCATACCTATTTCTCTTGGATCTGACTTGGCCGCTAGACCTAAGAGTTATAAAAAATTAAAAAAATTAACTAGGATTTTTATTTAAGCTACTTAAAGGATAGTTTAATTTTTTTTTTTATGAAAACAAGCTATAAAAAAAATTAATTAGGATTTCTATTTAGGATAGCTCAAGGATAGTTTAATTTTTTAATTAAAAGATATAAAATATTTATAAAAAAATATTATTTATGATACTTAAAGGTAGTTTAAATATTTTTTTATAAAAAATAAAAAAATAGTTAGCATATCTTTTTAAGATACTTGATAGTTTAATTTTTTTAATAAAAAATAAAAAATATATATAAATTATTGAGGATACTTCAAGATAATTTTAATGTTTTTTTATAAAAAAATAAACAAATATTATTAAAAAAATTAACTAGGTACTTAAGATAGTTAAATGTTTTTTTATATAAAAAAAAACCTACAGATATTTGAGAGAGACTGTCCTTTTTATGAAGTAGGTAAAACAAAAGTCAAAGCAAAAAAAAAAACTATCCTTCATCTCAATTAGTAGCTCCAACGGGAACGGTAAGAGAATAGTTAAAATATCTCCTTTCTTTCATTAAATGGTGTTTGTTATTGTGGTTGCGGGTGTACATAACTTTTAGTGTTTGGTAAGATTAAAACAACAGTTTTTTTTTCATGGGATCCACTTATAACTGTGGTGTGCCATAGGTTTTTGAGAAGCAACATTTTGCTACTTCTCGTCTAGACATTAACACCAACAGTAGAACCATGCTCCACTGTAGCACTGTTCACTAACGTGAACAGTTGGGTTTTTTTTAAAATTTTTTGAAAAACAGTGCCAGTGAATTAATTCACTCACACTGTTCACATGAAAAGTTTAGTTTTTTTAAAAAAAAACCGGTGCAATTAATTGATTTCACTCACACTATTCATGTGAACGTGAATAATATTTTTTTTGTTAAAAAAATAGTTTAAGGTGAATTAAATTTACTCGTACTGTAATCTCAATTTTATTTCTGATAATATTTTACCTAATTTTATTGCACACTCAAAAAATCATGAAAACTATAGTTCTTGTTGAATGAATTTTGTACATAATGAAATTGTAAATTTTTTTTTAAAAAATTGAGTTTTACTCAAAAAACTAGTATTTAATATTATTTATAACACTATATAAATTAGAAGGATATCGCATGATGACGTAGCATTTGTGAAATTTGATCGCAATTCCAATTATGTTCTTGTCGGGTCCAACCCAGTTAAAAAAATTCAGTTTTTATTTTTATTTTAATTATGTTTTATTCAAAAAATTAGAAAGATATCGCTTGATGACGTAACAAAAAATTCAGTTTTTATTGTTGCATGCTTAAGAAACCATGAAAAATACAGTCATTGTTGGATAAATTTTGTATGTGATGACATTGCATATAGTTTAATGGAATAATAAAAAATATTTGATATCAATATTATTTATTTCATGATGTAATAATAGTAGCTAAATCTTTAATATTTAAATTAAAAATATTTTTTAATTATTTTATAACCTCAATTTGAAAAGCATTTTTTTAACCAAACACATTAAATTACTTTTTATTCAACCTCAATTTCAACCACAGTTTTAACCAAACATATTTTTTCCAAACCAACCTCAACTAAAAGTACTTTTTATAAAAACAACTTTTTTCAAACCACAACCACAATAAACACACCTGAAAGCAATACCAAACTTTATTGTTAGGTTTTTTTAGTGTTAAATAATAATATCAATAAGCTTCTCAGGATTCTAACAACTATATTTTTAAAATATATATTTATTTTAAAAGTCAACAAAACAAATGAATGTATACTAAAAAACTCTTAACAGGATGAAAACCTAAGCTTTAAAAAGAAAGAAAATAAAAGCAAAACATAAAAGAGGAAGGCTAGAGATGTGCTATTTATACTAATTTTTGAAACAAAAAATGATGAAAATTGATTATGATACCTACTAGAATCAACTATAGACATTTAACCTTAATTGCCTATAATAAAAAGGATTAAAAACTTATCAGTTTTTAGCTTTAAATTTATTTCGTTTTTCTTTTGAAAAAATTATTTTGGAAGATAAAAATAACTTACTGTTCAAACCTTATATCTACAGGTTGATAAAAAATAATTATTTATAAGTTAAAAATTTATTTTATAATAAATTCAAATCTAAAATAAATTAGCAAAATGCAAACTCATGCTCTTGCCCTCGAGTCTATATTGAACCTAAAAATTAAATCCACACTATTTTGTTTAAATTCATTTATAATCATTTAATTTTTTACTATATAAATTATAAGAAAATCTTATTTTATATGAGATAAAATTTTAAATTTCATAAAACATATTAATTTAAGGTTATTTAATATCAAATTTTTATTAACCAACAATTTATTTTAACTATATTAATACTTTTTTTCGTTAAAAAACTTTAATTAAAATTTTCATGAAACATGGTCTATAAAACAAATTCAAACAATATCGAATTTTGATGTCCAAAAAAGAAAGAAAGAATTGAAGTCAGCACAAAAGTGAATGACATGGGGAGCAGACGGAAGTTGCCATAAAAGACATGGGGCGAGACACGGTGGCAGCTGACAAAGACTAGAAAAGGAGGAAAATATGAATGAGAGAGGACGGAGATTGCCATGGCAGAGAAGGAAAAAAGCAAGGGAAAGGTGCACGTGGGCAATCAAATCACACATCGAAGAAATCGGCCAGCAAAGTAGCAAAAATCGCCAGCACAGAAAACAAATGAGAAAAACACTGACCCCATATGGCTTTAGCCTCAATATTCAATAGCATGATGAAATAGAAATAGCACCATACCACTACTCTCTTCTCTGTTGTTCAGAGAAACACACTCACACACATTCACAAAGAAAGAGAGAAGAAAGAAGAAGGAGCAGTTTTAGCTGGTTTATTGTAGAAACAGTAGTGCAACCAACCAGCATCCCAATCTGATATTCCTCCCTCCCCCATAGCACTTCAATTTCAAAAACGTTACATAACATTTTGAACAGACCAAAGCTTGTTATGTACCGAGGGCGTGGCGGTGGTGGAGGAAACGGATCAAAATTTTTAAGAAGAGCATCGCAATATTCATTGCATAGGTGGACACGGGACACCTGACTGCAAACTTTGTTTTTGTCTTCTACTACTATACTGCGTTATCAGTCAGTCAGTCAAAAGCAGGGGCGAGGACAGGGCTTTTTTTCTCTTTCTCATTTTTACTTGGATCAATCTTGTTTTTGAAGAAAAAGGAGAAAGAGAGAGATGGGTAAGAAGAGGAGTGTCGCTGGTGAAGCAAAGACGTCAAGAAGTCACGAGGTTGGAGTACTCAAGACCACTAAATGTTTCAATAATGGCTTGCCTCCTCGCAACCCCCAAGGTCTTTTTTTTTTTTAATTATTTCCTTTTCTACGCTTCTTTTTAATTACAGGATGACATATTTAGATGGTCTTTTTTCTGTAGACAGAGAGAGCTTGATTTATCTTTTATGTTCGTGAACGTTTTATGTTTTTCTGTCTTTTTTTCTATATATTTTGGGATACGCGAATTCAATTTCGTTGTTGATTTATTTTAATCTTTGTACATTCATGATGTCTCAGAAAATAAAGATGATCTATACAGAGAACTGTGGCATGCATGTGCTGGTCCTCTTGTTTATGTACCGCGAGCTGGTGACAAGGTTTTCTACTTCCCTCAGGGTCACATGGAACAGGTTCTACTTTCCACCGTTTAATAACATTGCTTTAATTTCTTTCTTGAATTTAACCATCTCCTAATCTTTTGCACATTACAATGGTTGAAGAAACAAGATTCTACTCCATTTTGTTTCATACGAGAATTATTGCCTTGAATTGTTCCGTCATCGAGTGTGAATTTATAAGAAACAAGACAGGATTGTTTTTACTGGATTCCCAAAATGTTTATATGATGCATTACAAGAAGGTGCTGAATTCGTCTGTGAATACCCAGAAACAAAGTTTAGAAAACTAATTGTTAAATTTGTTTGCTCATAGCATTTGAGTTTATATTTTTGTGTTCCGAAATCTGCTACAGGTTGCAGCGCGCGTGAATGAAGAAGGTAAGATGGAAATGCCCATCTACGATTTACCTTACAAGATCCTTTGCAAGGTTGTCCATGTTGAGCTTAAGGTATTCCATTTTCATGGCATTGCTTGTTTGTTTCATCCATTTGGAACGATTTATATGGTTACATGGTCAAGACTCATCATAGATAGGCTAAAAATTTGTTGTATTGTGTGAAGTTAAAAAGTTTTCTCGTGTTCTTAGTGTTTTGTCGTGATCTTGCAGGCTGAAGCTGGAACTGATGAGGTGTTTGCCCGCATAACTTTGCTTCCAGTAGCAGAGGTTAGCTAGCTGCTGATATTGTTATTTAATCTGCAATATTTTATGTTTATAAATTAATGAACTCATTTCATGTTTTCGATGAGGGTATATCTATATATATCTAGATCTTTCTTATCAATTAATATGCAGGACTCTAGTCGTCAGAAGATAAAATTGTCCCTTAAAATTCCACGGAGATGACCCGAATCTTTCTCTTAAATTTTATTTATTAATGTTTTTGTTATTTACCTCATCTATCAACCCATGTTTATGCGCTGTTTCCCTTCAGGAAGATGAGCTAAGCTCAAACAAAGATGGAAAGTCCCTTCCTTTGCATAGAAAAACTTGTGCACGATCCTTCACCAAGAAGCTTACTCCATCTGACACAAAGACACATGGTGGATTCTCTGTTCCAAAGCGACATGCTGACCAGTGCCTTCCTCCTCTGGTTAGTATCCTTGTGATTTACTTAGCAACTGTACTTTGTATTGTGAGAGTTGCCACCTTGTTGGATTGGTTTCTCCAATTGTGGTAATCAATAACAACATTGTGAGCCCGTTGAGCTGTCATTCTGACTCATTTTTCACCCCAATGATTTTAATTAGATAATTTCTTTGAATTAGGCAGATGACGAATCAATTCCCTTATTGAATAACTGTACCTTGTCAACCTATGTTTAACTATTTGGACAAAGTGATTTTGTATTCATATGTTATAGTTGGTGGTGCAGGACAAGTCTCAGCAACCCCCAGTGCAGGAACTTCTTGCCAAAGACTTGCACGGGTTTGAATGGTGCTTTAAACATATCTATAGGGGTAACTCCCACTTAACTAGAGATCTCGAAATATCTAGGCCCGAAATAACTCAGCTCTACTTCCATTCTTTAATATAGTGTTAAAGGATATGCATGTTCATAATTCGTGTGCGTTTATTGTGTGTGAAAAATGAAGCATAGCCTTTTTTTATCGTATGTCCATATTATCATATTCATAAATGATAAAGATTGTTTTTATCTCTACTTGGAAAATGTAGTTCTGAATCTCATAATGCTGAAGGAAAAGAAAAGAAAAATGTATTTCATTGTCAAAATGAAATGACAACATGCTCACTCCAATTCCTTAGTAGTCCGCAATGAATTACAAGTTCCATCAAATGTATCTTGATGTTTTGTGGAAAATAATTATTTTTAATCTTCTTTATTTTTGACTGAATCATTGTAGGTCAGCCAAAGAGGCATTTAATTACGAGTGGTTGGAGCACATTTGTGTCTTCAAAAAGGCTCGTTGCTGGGGATTCATTTATCTTCCTTCGGTCATCTCTCTCTCTCCCCCACTCCCTCTCTCTCTCTCTGGTGTTGTGTGTATTAAAGGATTTGACATTTACTGCATGAAGTATGTTAAATTATCATTGTATAACTTGTGTTTTCATGTATCTGCTAAACATTGTCTTTAGTGACTAACCATGATATTTTTTTTCTGTCTCTAGCCTATAAGTCCGTCCTGTTATGTATCAAATATTAATTTTAGAATAATTGTAATCTGTTACATGTTCAAGTTTTATTGATATCTCTTGATTTGTCAGATGAATAACAATATTTGTTTTCAGAGGTGAATCTGGAGAACTTCGAGTTGGGGTCCGCCGAGCAATGAAACTAGAGAACAATCTATCAGCAAATGTCTTATCTTCCCATAGTATGCAACTTGGCATACTTTCCAGCGCTTCCCATGCCATTACTACTGGAAGCATGTTTACAATCTACTTCCATCCTTGGTGAGTAATAGTCATGTGGTGACTTCTGAAGTTCTTTGGAAAAAGGTCATTGACTCTAGCAATTGTAATGGGCTCTCTATGTTTTCAAGTTTTGAGCAAGGAACTTTTTATGCCTTTTTCAGGACAAGTCCTGCTGAATTTATCATTCCATATGATCAATACATGAAGTCAGCTGAAATTGATTACTCTGCTGGGACAAGATTCAGAATGCTGTTTGAAGGAGAAGAATGCGCAGAACAGAGGTGCCAAACCTTTGGAACATATTACACTCTTAACACATTTGAAAAATTTTGAATTCCTGTGTTAGCCAACTGTTGAAGGCATTTATGTCTGTAATCTGTGGTCACTATTTGGAAGAACAGCTTAACTTTCCACTATTGCTGTGGTTTAACATGATATAACACCAAATAAATGACAATAATACACAGTTATGGCATATAATATAGCCACGTTCTTCCCTTTATCATCTGTTAACCACATGCAGTCACTGTACATTTAGGATTGAAAGATTTGAGGGCACTGTTGTTGGTACTGAAGATGTCGATCACATTCGGTGGCCCAACTCAGAATGGAGAATTCTCAAGGTACAAGCTTTTTTCTATGATTTAAACCCTCCTTTTAGCCTCTTGAATGGATTCCATTTGTTATACTATTTTAATAACATCGAACCCTTACAGGTAAAATGGGATGCTGCTTTAGAGCCATTCGTGCATCAAGTGCATCAAGAAGTGCATCAAGAACGTGTCTCTCCCTGGAACATCGAGCCCATAGAACCTATAAGAACGAAGCATGCTTCTCTTTTACACCTACATAAGATGGAATGCATAGCAGACAAATCACTTCCCAGGTTTCTTATCTCAGTCAAGGAAGGTCAGTATTTATTTATCCTTGGAATTTTCTACTTTCTTTAACTCTTCATGACTGCTCCTAAATTTAGAAAATTAGAAGTAAATTTTGCGTTTGCTTCATTTTATGCTCTGACTGATCAAAATTTCTTTTTACTATCAGGATTATTGCATGGTTCAGATGAGCATGCAAATGAAAGCCTCGTGGAGGTCTTGCAAGGTCAAGAAGATAGGGACACAAGTGCTAATCAATTCGGTGCCTTTAAACCGCCTCCAGTACCACATTTGACTTCTCCTCCAAATCCTGATTGGAACCGCTCACCAATTGGACGAGACAATCAATTGCAATTTTGGATGCGTGGCCCAATTTATCCGTGTCCCAGCAATACAGTATCATTTCCTGGTGGAAACATAGCAAGGTTGGGTATTCCTAATAGCCGGCACTCCACATTTAACTCTTATCGAGTCCATGATAATGCTGTTGGAAGCAGAAGCTTGTCAGTTCCAAATGTATCTCACAATTCTGGGTCTCAGAAATGGAGAGGTTCTGAGCTGAAGCATGCAAATGAAGTTCCACTTGCTGCCCGCACAGGTATATGCTTTTTGGTGTCAATTTAGTAAGTAATTCACCGGAGCTCCCTTCATCACAAGTTGCCACTTCTGTTGTGAATGAAAGTCACAATTATGTTCCCGTAACATCTCAGTCAAGTGTTTCAGAGCCATCAAAGAGTACATCAGGTGTTAATTCAGAAAAACAATGCAAGAACTGTTGTTCTGCAGCTATTCAGAGTTGCACAAAGGTAAACTGATGTTTGTTTTTTTATTTTTTTTTGTGTGTTTTAGGAAGTAGACTTTTAAGTTGCACTTTTAGAGGAGCTTCACATATTAAAGCATCTGCTAGCAAAACATTTTTTTGTAGGGGAAGGCCTATCAAGTCACCTTTACATCATCCTTTCTTGAAATTGCTTTGGCACACCCTATATGTGCCCTGATGATTGTTTTCTTTTTTAAAATTTGAGATAGTAGTCTCTCTTTTAGGTGCTCAAATATGGAACTGTACCTGGAAGATCTGTTGATCTCACACAATTCGATGGGTACAATGAACTCATTTGTGAGCTTGACCTGATGTTTGATTTCCAAGGAAGTTTGATTGATGAGACCAGTGGGTGGTATGTAGTGTACTCCGACAATGAAGGGGACATGATGCAGATCAAAGATTGCCCGTGGCAGTAAGTATCAAATGCTCTAAACAGCTTGTGTAGTCTTCAAAAAAAAAAAAAAAAAAAAGAAAAAGAAAAAGAAAAAGAAAAAAGAAGAACAACAAGAAGAAATGAACTAGGATTTCATTTGCATTGCTTTATGTTGAATTTGTAATGGTTAGCTGTGAATTAATTTGGTATTACTGCTATTTAAAATGCAGGGAATTCCAATTGACAGTCCGAAGGATTTTCATCAGTCCCAAGGAAGACATTGGCAAACTGAATCCACTATCACCAAATCCATCGCCTTTAGGTTAACTGTTTACCAGGTCACTTTGTGCCTTGTGTTCATGGGCTTCCATTCATAGATTTGTGTGTGTGAAGAGATGAGAATGAACTATATCTTAAGAATTACACGTGTGTGGCATCATGTTGATGCAAATAAATCTGAATGCAGTACTTATGCTCTAAACTAGTTTTTTTCTTTCCTTTTCTCTTTTAATGAATACTTGGAAAAGGATCCGTATGGCCAAACCCGACTAGTTTGGGATAAGGCTTTGTTTCTGCTGCTGCTGCTGCTGTAATGCTTGGAAATGATGTTGATACAGCTCTCTATGCTTACTGTGAGATTGTTATGCACCGATTAACTGCATGTGAGTGCACAGGGTTTATATCCAGTGTATGATGATAGTGCCTTGTTTGAGGGAATTCTAACACTACATATGGTAAGGATCCCTTTTGAACATATTGAGTTGTTTCATTTTCATTCCTCCTCGTCGGAAGGCACATCAGTTTAACAGATGCCAGGAAGAACAAAAGGTCTTGGACACGTAATGGATCTTCAAGTACTATTTCTACGTCTCCTCGACCGAATCCGTGCACATTAGAATTACTTGTTAATGGTTGATCGAGTCCTTTCCTACTAGCTTCCTGAGATTTTGCCAGCGTTAGTTGACAAAAATCTTACCCCTAACTTGCCAGGAGCTTCACACAATAACCACATGCCTGCCTATTTCAGTTTAGGAAAATGCACGCATACAGAATTGATCTTCTCTGAAAAAATCGAGGAAAATCATAATCATTCATTTTTTTTCTTTCTCCAAGAAGTTTGTAATTAAGATACCTCTCTGATATTTATCCACCAGTTGGAAGAAATAGTGAGCTGGTTTTTCTAATGGCAATTGATAGTTGATACAGCCAGTGAAATATCAAGAAAGTAAGAGGGATAAAAAGTTGAAAAGAAAAATCTTGACGATTCCCCCCCCCAAAAAAAAAAAGAAAAAGAAAATTGTGTTCAGAAGGCGTTAAAGTAATCAATCCCTTATCCAGACAGAATCCACGGTTCCCTTTTCCCACCATCCCTGAAACTCCAATCCTTCCTTCCTTGTTGCCCCGCCTTCTTCTTCTTCTTCTGATAAAAACAAGACGAAGAAGAAGAAAGGTAAACCAATGAGGCTCTCCTTAATGCCATCCTTATCCACTCCACCAAAATGTCAGAATGTAACCATCAATAATAATTACAATAATATTCCTTTCTCGGTTATCAACAATGGCAACCCCCTCCTCCCAATTCGCACACTAGTTGCTTCTTCTCACTATCCAATCTTGTCTAATTCAACCCCAATTTCTCGACCGCCCACTGATGTTGTTATAACAAGATGCCAGTCTTCTTTTTCAACCCCACAAAACAGTCAAGAAGATGGCGATGAAGAAGAAGAAGAAGAATCCCTTGTTCAAGACCTTAGGGTCCCTACTCATTGGTTGCTCCCTTCCAAGGCCATGGAAGTAGTTACCCGCTTTCTTTCTTTCTTTCTTTTTTAATTTCGGGGATAGAATAAGAATAGTAAATGGGTTTTGAATCATGTCCATCTGACGATGTGCAGGAATCGCAGTGGCTCAAGGTTACCCTGCATAAATGGTTGGATGATGAGTACTGCCCCGAGGAAACCAATGTTGAGATCAGTAAGGTTGCTGCTCAATCATACTACAAGTCGTTGCTAGAGAAACAAACAGACCTGGGCGTCATCTTGTTGAACATGGCTAGAAATTTGGAATCTATCTCCTATAAAGAAAGCTTTCATGGGGCATTTTCGTCAGCTAATGCAGCTGTGAACTTGATTGTCCAACGGATAGAGCTTCAAGGTAAAACTTTCTGAGTATTTTTAGATACCAACGGTTTTGCAGGACACTATTGCTTGTTCTATTTGTCGCTTTCTTTTTAGTTTTTGCATTTCCATGGGAATGACACTCTCTCTTCCCGCAGAGAAATACACAAAAGGAAGAAATAGAATGGGAAAGTATGTTATACTTGAAAGAACTACGATTTCTAAGTTGCAATTGACTGTGATTTGAATCTTAAAACTCTATTTTGTTGTTTTTGTGTTGACTCAATTTCTCATATCTAGCAAATAAAAGGTTTTTTGAACTTTGACTAATTAAGAGCTACAATAATTATTACATGCGTCAAATTTTATGCTTTTGCCCCAAAATTCCCATGATAATGCTTTGGCCCTTATCTTGAGGTATTGATTGGAGCATTCGTCGGCTTATTTGTAAGTTATTGATAATTCTGAATCTAAACTGGCATTGGTGCTACATTTGCTTGAGTTTTAGTAATAATCACTGCCGGTCCTATGGTGTGCATAGGGCGTTTTGTCAAGTGAGGAAGGAGAAACAGAAACTGTTACGGGGTTGGGAATTCCAAATTATTAGTTCAGGGCTGTCTTTTTGATCTCTGAGACTATGTAAGGCCATCTTAAAGGCAGAAAAATGAAGGTTTAGATGCAACTTGCTTAAGCCACCCCCATCCTACCGTACAATTGTTCTCTTGAAATGCGTTGTTCAGCACCAACTTCTCCTGGTTTTCTTAAGCATCCTCCAATGAGATAAAATTTGTAAATCTAAAAGCTGATAAAGTGTTTCTCAAGGTGATCAATAGCAGCTAAGTGTCTCTTAAGCCATATCCCTAGATGGCTCTTGTCTACCTGATGATGTTATCCCAACAAGCTGCACCTGGTTTTCTCTGATAGGAAAATAAATGTCAAGTTTCTAACCAATTTTGTGCTAGCCAATCCAAATTATGCATTCCGCTTGAACTATGTCAGTACCAGTTTTTCCCATGATAATCATTCATCTACTTCTAAGATGATCTGATTAGCAAACAAAACCTGCTACTTGGAAATAGAGGAAGTGGTGGAGGTGGTTGCCTGGTGCCAAGGTTTCTTCTAAAACGTTGTTGCTTCTAATGAATTTAGGGAATTCTATTCTGTCTGTACCAGTGTTACCAGGAATACCTTATGTTTGGGGTTATGGTACGAGTTCAGGTATGTGGTATGCGTTTACATTAACTTGTGGTATGTTGGGATAGGCGTAGTTGGTAGGTTAGTATGGATCATGATGAACCAGTTTGGGAACGCGGTTCAACCTGCGTTCCCAAAAATTTTAAACCTTTTTTTTTTGGCTAAAATTTAATATGATTTATATGTTTTGTATCGTTTTGATGTGCTGATGTCAAAAATAATTTTAAAAAAATGAAAAAACATCATTGGCATGCATTTTGGCACGAAAAGTTATTTGAAAAGCAACCGCTACCACACTGCCAAACACACTGATATGCTTTGAACCACCTATCCGGGTTGTTTCTAAGAGTTGAATCTGACACTGGAAAATCATTGGGCATATTTATGATTCCTTTTCAACACCCAAGGCAATAAACCAAGTGTTGTGGTAGTTCAAAAGGCAAGAAAAAGAATTCATAGGAATCTGCCATCACTATTCCCCACATGCCCTTAAACAAAGAATGATGGAAAGTCAGGTTGCCCATTTGGTGATCTGGAATGCAAATGTACCATGAATCCGGAAGCATGATCTGGATCACGGTTTCAGGGCTAGCATGGTCCTGGTAACTCTGATCTGTAGTGTTCATACATGTTGCTTCATCCTATTCTCTCAAACTTGGTAATGATACTTTTGGGAACAATAGGGGGATTCCCCTATGTGTGTTATTCTCTGTAAACCTCTATTCCATGGAAAAGGGCACGCCATCTGAGTGCACGCCAGCAACAAATGTTGAATCCTAGGATTAGGATAGACTCCCACAAACTTGGAATCATTCATGGTTGATGTTTAATGCTGATAGTCCTGATGTATATAATTAAGGAAGCTAGACCAGAGCCGAAAATCATCTAAACGTTGTTATTAGTCACCGAATAACTTCGTGTGTGTTTTTTCCCTTCTTTAGATAAACTGTTGCATAAACTTATTTTTGGGAGATTATTCTAGTGGTTTAGAACGGGAAAAAATGACTTCAGGATAATTGTAAGAAAGGAAAGTTAATTAATTTCATGAACTTACAATCTTTCTTCATCTTCTTTTTGAAAGTTAATAAGGGTAATAAACTTAGTAGCAGTTCATTGAAGTCGTTATGCTAATGTTCTAATCGACTAAGCATTGATTTTGCTATTACCTTTGACTATCTGCATTACTGGATTGAGGGGAGTGCACAATTGGAAGAGCTGAACGTCATCAACTTGTTCCCTAGAAGCACTATCATTTACTAAATCAGTTTGATAGCAGATATGATCATGTTTTTTCTAATAACATCTCCCTCCCTCACCCCCTCCATCCCTCCCGTCCTCCCACCCATCAGTGCCACTATTTTTGTAAACATTTTTCTGTTATTTTATGTTTTTGGTTTCTGTAATAGTGCTTTTCTGTAACCCGAGCACATGTTCAACCAATGAAAGGTCTTGTGATATGGACGAACTGAGCTCCAAGACCTGTGATGAGGCTGGAGGATAGACTCTCATAGTCATAGAGGGCCGGTTTCGTAGCAGTAAGAGTTGGACTTTCCTTCCCCGCCCCTGCTCCGACGATCGGTTGAAACTTAAGTGGATCCTAACGTTTCGATGTAAAACGAACATGAAATGAATCCCCTTACCATTCTTAAGAAAGCTAATGGCTCCTGCTCGGCATGTTAATCAATGAATCAATGATTATCTGTGAAGAGGCGGTAGAGAAAGAGGGCTGACAACCTTTTAGTTGCCGTTGGTGATGGCATTATTAAAACAAGAGTATAGTGGGCTCCTTTACAAACACATGATTGACCTAGGTATCCGTTATCCAGGGGCGGATGGCAAGCAGCGACCGGGCCCTGCAAAACATTTTAAATTTTTTATTATCTTAAATTTTAAATTTAAATAAATAATCTATTTAATAATATATATTATTATATTAATTTTGGTCTCCCCTGTAAAATGCACCAAGCTCTGCCGCTGCCGTTATCTCCTGTCTGCTAGGAGCTTCGAGATTCACCACTGCATTTGATTATCGAAAATTTCTTAAAGTATTGATTCATTCCCGAGGAACCTTGTTTTTCTTCTATTTACATATAAAATATTAGATATTGCAGCAGAGAATCAAATATTATATTGAGCAGAAGTGGTGTCCATGATGCCAAGATGCTCACAGGCATGGGAACATTTAACGTTGTTTTAAACTTTATTATTGTTCAATCTCAATTTTTAAATATTTGAGAGCACAACCAGAACAGAGTAGATTGCGGGACCGCTGCTCTTCTTAATCAATCACAGATGTCCTCATTAAGATTATAATTATATCGCCCCAAATGTGATTAGATGGATAACTAATAATATGATTAGCAACATTTGTGCAAGTAAACAAGCATGCGCATATTGTCCACCATTTTGTCTAATCACTCGATTAAGAAGTCAAAGAAACTAGATGAATTTTCATGGATCAAATCATAGGTTTAATTAAAAAAATGTGATCAAATCATAGGTTTATTGATTAAGCCACCGCATGTGTTTCCCGATGCAAAATGTTTTTAAAATTTTATTTTTATTTTAAACTATTTTCATGCGATAATATTAAAAAATAAAAAAATATTATTTATACATATTTTTTATTATAAAAATATTATAAAAAATAATCACGTCGTAATATAAAACAAAATTGAAAAGTGGTTGAGGACTGGGGTCCGGCAGCAGTCCGGCGGGTGAAAGGAATACCTGTAGTTTCATCGGATTTGGAACATGTTGATAGAGGCAAAAGCAATTCACATGTTCGAGTATTATTATTTTTTGACTTGTACTTCTCATCTTTTGTGTGTCACATGCGTGGGGAATCTCATTCTTAGAGTTTATCTGAAAATATAGTGATTTTTGTTTTTTATTTTAAAATATATTTATTTATTTTTTAAAAATTATTTTTAATATCAGCATATCAAAATAATCTAAAAATATAAAAAAATATTAATTTGAAACAAGAAAAAAATAAAAAAAATTTAATTTTTTTTAAAAGCACTTTCAAAACGCAATGCCAAACACATGAGAACGTTTGGGAAAGCGGTGCAAACCGCGTTCCAGAAAATTTTTTTTATAAAAAATTAATTTTTTTTATATTTTGGATCATTTTGTTGCATTGATCTCAAAAATAATTTTAAAAAATAAAAAAAACATCATTTTGATGCATTTCGGCACGAAAAGTTTTTTAAAAAGCAACTGTAAACACACTCCCAAACATGCTAGAATCATATCGATTAACAAAAATAGAATTGTGTGATAATTAATAAATCTTTAATTGAAAAAAAAAATCTAAAAAAATATTCTAGGAGACGAACCACAAATAGCAATGAATTAATAAAGTCACATTATAAAATCTGTTGTGGGGTATTATTTTACAACTTATTTTTACTTTTCCCGACAAACAACCAAACGATCATGTATTAAGACATGTTCGGCACATGTAAGGGGCCAACATTTTGGAGCTTATATTCCATAAGTATGGCACATGGGACGTCCGTTTCAAAGTGAGTGGCACGCACTACCAACAGGCAACATATCTGATCCGCTGTATGATTTTACTCCTACTCCCTTTTTAGTTTTTATAGCATGCCTTCTCAGTTTCATTTCGGGTAAGACAATTATTATTAAGAGTATGTAACTGTGTGTAGATATTCTTTTTCAAATTATTATTTTTAATTTAAAAATATATTAAATTAATAAAAGAATACTACAAAATATTAATTTAAAATTAAAATTAAAAAAATAATAACTAAATCCCAACTTTTTCATGCTTTTCACGCTTCAAAAGTGGCTTCACCTGATTGGTTAACTAAACGATTTGACCATGATTGATTGTATAACCACTGCAACGTAATCTTCACCGTCAATGTCCTTCCTTTTTAATTAATTTAGTTGCTTATTTAGTTTACGGGTATTTTAATTAATTTTATAAATTTTAAATTTAATAATTATATAAATAAATTTAAATAAAAAATTTGCTTTCTTAAACTTTCAAGGAAAGGAAAGCATGAAGCGATAACAAACATGGTTTTTTTTTTTGTACTTGAAAGTTGTTATGATTTAAAATATTTTTATATATTATAAGAATATTTTTTTATTTTTAAAATTTATTTTGATATTAATGTATTAAAATAACATGAAAATACAAAAAAAATAAAAATAAAAAAAATCTCAAGATTTCATTGAACGGTGGTTTGGCAGCAAACACGCCCGGAGCTAACACTCAAAACAGTCAATCCTAAAAGAAAAGAGCTGGAGAAACTCTATAGAAAATCATGGTCCCAGTGGCAGAACACGTGGTCTCAAAATCTACACATCTAGCAGTCTTCAGATTGTGGGTGGGAGAATTAGTCCACATTTCACAACTAATTAAGCTGAAAGTCCCTGTTTTTTTTCGCCACTGCAAAACGTTCCCCTAATGTCGAGTGTGAATAATGAATAAGAAGCAGGAAATCGAATAAACAGGTCGTATCTTTAAGGCCCTACAAAGAAAGATCAGCCCTAAATTATTGGAGTGTGTTAGGGATCTCTCTGGTCGCTGGGTGAGAGAAACAAGGCCACTCATTATCCCTCATTAAATGCCATCGCCAGGAGTGATGAGAGGAGCTTGAGGTAAGCAATAAGCGCTGCAAACATGGCCGCCGGTGAGTGGTCAGAGGGTCACTCTCAGTAGACGTGAGGGGATAAAATCAATATTGATAACTAATGGGTCTCTGGTTTATCTTGGTCAGTGCATAGTTTCCCTGTTTATAAGAGCAAAGAGAGAGGATCGATTTTTGATGATAATCTCTGATAACTATAAAATGAGGGTTGAAAGTCCGTATCATCCCAGCTTCATGGTGATAATATAATTTTCTTGGTTGAAAAAATATCAATCATTGAAAATTATTAATGAGATCCACCTATTTAATGATTTTTATTTAATAAATCCTATGAAACAATCATGTAAGAATAACATTACTCGTAATTTAAATACATTGTTTGTAAATAAAAAAGGGATAGATATAAGGAATAATGAAAATTGTAAAGCCAAAAGATGACCTTTTAACTTATTTACTTAGTTATTTAACTAATATAGGAAGAAAGAGATTACAAGTTACAAGAAGGATATCCTTCCTTTCTCTTCTTGAATTTCTATTCATAATGCCAAATAAAGAAATTATTTCATTTAATTTCTATCAAATATAAGCAACATTGATGATGCAAAAATAATAATAAAACAACAACAACCAAGTAACAATCACAAATCAAGACCATTCAAGTCACTTTCACAAGCTCATATCTATGTCATGGTTTTCAATAGCATGAGTTTGACCTATTCGACCCATGAATCCACCCACTACTAACACACACCTTATTGTAAAGTGATGAATTCAAAGACAATCAAGATAACACCACATTCTCTTCAACTTGCTTAGAAATTGTCAGTGTAATGCTAATCATTTCTCACCAATATCAATATCATGCCCAAACATCACATTAAAAAGGAATCTATCAAACCGCCAATGACACATAAAGCATCATAAAAAATACGCTCATCAACCTCTACATCAATGGTACATTGATTATTATCTTATTTTTCTCATTCATCACGAGGTACCTCTAAGTATTCTTCATCTTTACACCACTCTCCACGAGATAAGTTAACATAATTAAGGTCTATAAATTTTTTGGGTTATCAGGTATGTCGAGGGAGGTGAATATAAGAAAAATAACAACATACAGAATAATAGAGCAAACAACACAAGACCATAGAGTCACTTCCCATACTCCTGATATGCTCACATCTCCATATATTTTTCTCTTGCTCAACTTACTACTTCATTGCTTAACACACTCTTATTTTTCTAAATTTACTAGCTCAAGCATTAAAAAGACTATATTCCAAAAAGAGACTCACTCTACCCATCCAAGATTGTAGCCTTGGAAATCATAACTTTATCAGTTACGCCGTTTACAAGAAATGGACAAAAACAAGCTTGTTCCCATTTCACACCACATCACTAAAAAAATTTCATGACTGACAACCTGAAGACTTTAAGACATGGAAGAGTAACTAACCTTCCACTATAGGTACTTCAACTCCTCCAAATCTTCATCAAGTGAAAGTTCTCAATGATGTTGCTTTAGTTATATAACAATATCTTTGTATTTTTCCACTCCCTTAACAGGAATAAAAAAAACTTAACACCATTGCATGCACCACTAAATGCATAGAGACAACTCCAGATCCATGAAAGAACATGGAAGAACAACGTGCAAGTAAGCAGGCACACGAACGCTTGTACGCTAATCTTCTAAAAAAAGCTAGTTTTACAATGAAGAGCGCTCCCTAGTAAGTCTAGCATAAAAGTGGCTAGCACCATCAATCTTCTTTCAGATCTCGCTTGCATGCTTCTTGTAAAAAAAACCCAGACGCGATACGAGATTAGTAACTGCACAAACTCTTGAGAATGAACATCACCCCCTTAAAGTGGAAGATTTTTTACTTTGTCATTGAGTATTGCACATTAGTCTCTCCAAAGATTGTATCTTTACAAAAGTCAACTTAGATAACTACGATGGTCTTACAAACCCAAGAAAAGCACATACAGAACACGCGAAGCATTCTAGAGCTTGTGACACAAGACAACAATGATGTATGTAAAGCCATTTCAACAACATTCTGTGAATCTACTCGGGCATGATACCATAGCCTAGAGTCTAGTTCCATATTTAACTTTTTATAATCTTAATGCTTAACTCATCTCGTGCATAAGTACAAGCATGCCAACTAAAAAGAGCACAAATAAGCTCTTTTCCATCACACAATAAAAAGATGAAAGCACCAAGACATATCTTCAAAGGTTTAACGAGGAAATCCCCAACATGGAGAATCTACTTAAACTAATTACTAATGAAGCCCTGATCAGTGAGGTCTATAAATATTATTTATAGGAATGGTTATATACTTTTCCTAACCAAACTCTCTTGATACGAAACAGATGATGGAAAATCGCATTTGATTAGAAAAAGAAGAAGCTTAATCAGAGTATAATAACCTTATTTTTAGCCATAAGGAGAAGAATCTCCCAAACACCATATATCCATAGTTATTAAACCTAGCATGGGGGTTGACTCGGCTAAAAGATCGAGTTTTGGGCCACATTGGTTGACCCGGGTCAACCTAAGAAATAGAAAAAAATTATGTTTGAGGTTTTAATATCCCAAGTGGAAAATTCTTGAAACAATTCATGTGAACGTAGGCTATAAAAAAAAATCTTAGGCATAAAGTGTAATATAATTATTCCCAATCAAAAAGTTAAGAAACAATTCATGTGAATGTAGGTTATAAAAAAATATAAAGTATAGTATACTTATCTCACGTAAAACACTTAAGAAAAAAAATCTTGTGGATATAAGTTATATATAGTTATCCCACATCGAAAAATTAAAAAATAATTCATGTAGATATAGGCTATATATAGTTATCTCATATAAAAAAAAAAAAAAAAAACAATGCATGTGAATGTTGACTATAAAAAAAATATAAGACATAAAGTGTCGTATAATTATCCCACATCGAAATGGTAAAAAATAATCTATGTGAATGTAGGCTATAAAAAAATTAAAGTGTAATATAATTATCCATATTGAAAAGTTAAGAAATAATTCATATGGATATAGGCTATAAAAAATATATGTAGGGCTAAATATTCAAAAATTAATTTTATATTTTTAGGGTTTATTAAAAAATATAAAATAATGGGGTCTCACCCGAGTTATATCGGGTCACCAAGGTTTCAGGTTGATTTGATGAGTCACCCGGGTTTTGACCGGGTCAATTAGAAGCCTATGTTTTTATCATTTGAAACCCGATCAAGATCTCAAGTCATCGGTAACTAGGTCAACCTGTCAGGCCAGGCCGTGTTGGGTTTCATAACTATGTACTATCTCCTAATAGCCTTAAAGCATCCAAAAGAAACACCAAGGGATTCATTTGTGATCGACTAACATTCCTTGAACTCATAACCCCACCTCTGACCACTATACATATTGAGGTATTGACTGCTATTAAGAGGAAAGAAAAGTCATGTGATACCCACCTTTTATGAAGATTGACATGAACATAAAGAACCCCAATAAATTTTATTTCTTTCACCATGATCATAGTTATGATAATGAGAAATGCCTTGAAAAAAAAAATATAAAAGACTGGTCATTAGAGGCCACCCCTAATAATTTATAAGTAATAATTTATAAGGAAAGAGATGCAACCTAAATAAACAAGAAAAGATCCCCATGATGCATTACTTGAGATTAGATAGTTTTCAAAATTATATCATCACTTACATGAGAAAATCTTTTAAACTTTTCAGTAACTATATCTAAAATAAAATCTTCATGTTTTCAAAATGGATCTCTATAGCAAGATTGTCGTGTCTTCATCAAAATCTACATGCCTCAAAATGAATTCTCTATGTCTCTGAATGAATCTTTATATCTCCAATAAAATTTTTGTTGTGAGATCTTCATTTCTTAGTTGAAATATCGATGTATTCAATAAAAATATCTCCATATCTCCACAAGAATCTTCACGTTTCCATGCAATGTCTCTATGCATAAGTCTTTGACACTGCTTTTATAAACACAAAGTATTCTTCATTGTTTAAGTAATAATATTCTTTGCTCCAGGAGGAATAAACAAACTAGTTGAATTATTATCTCTTTCATAAGCATGTTAACCAAAGCAACAAGAAGGTAACATGATATGATAAGATAATAAAAGTTTTCTCTTTCTTTTACTTCCACTTGTTAAGTTTTTCAAACATAAATGTTTAAAAGATTGGGAAAAAAATCAATAAAAAATAAAAAATAATCAAGTGATTTAAGCCAGACCTAAATAGCTATAAATCCTAGCCCAAATAGCCTTCATCACCTCAAACAGACCGGTATGTCTTGGTTTTCAATAGCTTGGGATTAACCCATTTGATCTACGAGAAATCCATGAACACACCACAATCCCAAGTGACAAGTTTATATATGTATATATAAACAAGGAAAGTGAGTTTTAACTAAAGAATTTTATAAAAAAATCATAAAAAAATTGTTTGCCCAATACAATGGTGCCTCAACAGTTTTTTTTAAAAAATAAAAAATAACATTTTACATATCAAGGAAATGATATTACCTCCGTTATTATGAAAATAATTGGATCTTTAATTATGTGTCGTGATAAACTTCATAAAATAAAACGGATTGTGCATATACACTAAATCTTGAGTTGTGGTATTCATAGTAATGGCAGCTTCACACATGTTGGCTAGGTATTAAATTCCATCGTTGTCGCAGTAATAAAGGACTGTACCTTCTTGCTATTAAAAAGTCGCATGTCTTTTGCGAGTCTCATTATTTTTAAAGGCAGCGAGCTCTTATTATTTCTACTACCACATTCACATCTCTCGAGAGCACATAAGCGAGTTAGCTTATGGCATTCAAGAACAACCTTTTAGTGTGCACACCATTAGAATGTGAGACAGCAGGAGAAATGCTGTCTTCCATGAAGAGAGCAGAGACTGAAGGTGCAGACCTTACTGAGCTCCGCCTTGACTCCTTGTCATTCTCTCACAGTTCCGAGGTCGAGAAGCTCATTAAACAGAGAACTTTGCCTTCTATAGTTTCTTTCAGGTACCTTACCTAGCATTGCTGTGCTCAGTATATGTTTTTTCATGTCTAGTTTTGCCTCGTTTACTTCTTTCTTATAGCATTAATTAGAGAACCCTATTCTTATCAGACTTCACCAAGTAATTTATTTGTCTAGAAGGAAATTAACAGGCACAATATTCCATAATGGTTTTTTCAAGCCATTTCTACCTTTTCCTTATTCTTTTTTTAGAGAAGAGAGTTTTTGTTCTCATGCCAAATTATCTCCAATACTATGAGCATTGTATTCTAAATGTTAAGAGTCTGGCCATTCCATAATACAAGCCATTAAGCCTGTATATATCATTCCAGATTTCTGTACATGGTTGCTAGAGAGTTGGAAGTGTTCCCTGTTTTTTCTATATCCTGCTAGAATTTATGTTGACAACTCGAGCTTAATTTCATGTTTTCGAGCTTGCCCAGCACCTGGACTTTCGTTTATTTGCTTGCGTTCTAATCCAAGTTTCACGGCCACAGCCACAGCCATAGATCGACAGTCTACAGCCTAACCTCTAAACCAAACTGAACCTTAAGCTTATAGATCCCTTTATATATTTAATAATCCTATACATCTCTATATTGAAGGACAAAGCAATCATGCCGGTAAGCACCGTTGGAGAAATAGTTTAGGATGAAAGAAACAAGGAGTTGCTATGAAGACTCGGAGATACTGTCTTTAAGTCTCTATTTATCCCATATAAAGATAATATTTTAGAATCCAGTTAAGTGCTCTGAACTTAAAAAAAAAAAAAGAGAAGAGAAGATTAGATAAAAAAACATATGTTTTTTTATATGGTTTTCTGTATAGTATTTAGTTTTATCCCATCAATTCAATTCTCAAGTATTATATTTTGATATTATAAATATTTATATAATAACATTAAAATACTCATTAAAAAAAATCATTCCACCATAATTTACTATACAATAAAAGCTTTTAATTATAAATAATTAAAAAATAAAAGGTTTTTCCAGAAATTTATTTATTTATTTACAAACTATCCCAAATTCCCAATAGTATTACTTGTCCTTGATTGTGTGCCATAATTATTGTACATCTTGCACAGAGATTATAATTATTAACTGACCGATGACTTAGCTGGTCCCATGCTCTTTACTCTAATATATACATGCACACACACACACATAAAGGACAGAGCAAGAAAAAAAAATTAAAAAAACTAAATTAAAAGAATTATTTTTAAAAAATTAACATTTCAGTTATTTTATATAAAAGAGTTCCTTGCATGGCCGGGGCTGTGCCAGCCCCCTGCCTCCGCCACTAGATATATATATCTATATATATCTTCCTATTAAACAAATAAAAGAATCGTGTCGATTGCCATTACAAGATAGGACCTCCCACAAGTATTGATTAAGGAAAAATTGTGGTTAACGTGCTTCAATTACAACCTAAGAACAATTCATTTATGGAATAAAAAAAAAAATTCAAGTGGTGATGATTGGTTGTCATGAATCACCATGTGGAGGTTTGAGGATCATTCAACACTGTAGCAATGGTAGAAAAAATTGAGCTCTGGCCTCTAGGACTCCAAGTGTTTTAGCCATGTGTTTTTAATTATCGGTCATCGTCTCCAGATGAGAACGGAAATTACTACATCCATTGCTTTCCTATGGTTGTTAAATGTCAATATTTACATGATTTCTTCGTGGTTTTGAATATCTGTAATTCATTTCTGAAAATGATATTCCACTGTTGAACTTAATAATTTCCTTTTGTCGTCATTTCATCACACAAAATTCAACATAAGCACAAGGTTTTTCAGTCTTGAGCAGACCAACGGGAAGTAAGAACTTGTATCTACTTTTAATCTTCATTTAAATATTACTAGCCGCTGCTGCTGCTGCTGATGATGATATCAAATTCTTACATGCATGGATGAGGAGTCCAGGATCTATCCACTTAGCTTATAAGCTCTAAATACTTTTCTGGACAAAACCCATAGAATCTTAAGAGTTCATGATGGAATAATACGTTAAAACTTTTTAATTACCATTTGAAACATGTAACCTTGTCGAAGTAAATTTTTTATCTTTCCCCACAGGCTCGAGCCATCAAGGATCTCAAGCAACAAAGACAGGAAGAATACATGTTTACAAGTACTGAGACTGGCTTTCGACTTGAACGTCGAGTTTGTTGAAATGGACTACGAGGTACTCAGCCAATATTTAATCACAATTTTTAGTTAGTCTTAATTAATTAAAAAAACGTGCTGTGAAGCTATATGGAGGAATGATATGGTCAGCTGTGATTGATCATACACCAATTTGCTTTTAAATGTTTAATGGGACCGCACGTAATACTGACTGATCCGATGAAAATCTATCTTTCAGGTTGCTTCTGAAGATGTCATGGCTGAATACGTGTACAATCGTTCCAATACCAAATTAATTGTATCCAGCTACGTTAATGGTAGGAAACCTTCAGCTGAGGAACTTGGTTATTTAATCGCTTGTATGCAGTCTACTGGAGCTGATGTTCTTAAACTAGTACTCGACGTTGAAAAAATCACAGATTTGGCACCTGTTTTCACGATGCTTACACATTGCCAGGTACCCCCTTTTCAGACAAAGTTCAAAAACATTGTAATTGTAGCAGTCTACTGCATTCTTGTAGGGTTGCTTGCTTTGAACGAGAACTATATTGTGGCTTATATATTCTGGGGCATGTTTTGTTTATGTCTACAGATCCCCTTAATTGCTCTCGCGGTTGGCAGTAGAGGCCTTATAAGCCAGCTGCTGGGGCCGAAATTTGGTGGGTTTTTGGTCTATGGATCTCTGAGTGACAAAGCAGTACCAGGCATGCCAACTCTGTTAAGTCTTAGACAAATTTATAAGCTTGAATATATAAATGCAGACACAAAAGTTTTTGGTCTCATTTCAAATCCAGTTGGCCATAGTAAAGGTCCTGTTCTGCACAACCCTGCATTTAGACATACTGGATATAATGGAATTTACGTTCCAATGCAAGTGGATGATGTGAAAGAATTCTTTAGGACCTATACGAGCAGTGACTTCGCGGGTTTCAGGTATCGGAATCATTTCTTTTGTTCAATCAATTCTAGTTAGCACGATTGGTTTTCCATGCATCCCTCACTTATATATCAAGTTCTTCGTATCTATTGCATGGTGTTTACCTTCTGTGTTGATTGGCGCAGTGTTGGAATCCCACATAAGGAAGCAGCAGTGGGGTGCTGCGATGAAGTCCATCCACTTGCTAAGGTCAGAAAAGTTTCACTACAGCTGCTGCTGCTGCTGCTTTTCTTTCTTTTCTTTTCTTTCAACATTATTTCGCTGCAAGTTCATTTTTGACAAGTAAAACTCTTCATATCAGAGTAACTGGTGAGGTTTACGATATAATTTTTTTCTAGTTACTACCAGCAAAGTCGAACATCAGAGTCATGGGATTAGGCTTGTTTCATCCTTCATTTCTTATGTGATGCTTTGCATTTAAGCTTCTTAACAGAGGAAGTCTTTGTTGCTCAGTCCATAGGAGCTGTAAATACTATTGTAAGGAGGCCTACTGATGGGAAGCTGGTTGGTTATAATACAGATTGCGATGCTTCTATCTCTGCGATAGAGGATGCTCTCACAGGTACCATGCTGATAATTTTGGTTCGTTATATGCACTAAGATGATGCATTTGTTTTTCCCTTCCTTATTCACAAGTGCTCTGGCTAAGCAGAAAGACGGATTACCCACAAGGGAGTATTGGAAGCTTCACCTCTATCTGGGAAAACTTTTGTGTTGATTGGAGCAGGAGGAGCAGGAAGAGCGCTTGCTTTTGGGGCCAAAAGCAGAGGGGCTCGGGTGATTATTTTCAATCGCAATTATGGTAAGCAAAACTACTAGCTGCATTTTCTCTCTGCAACAACTAAGATGATGCATGTTTCTAACCATGGCATTCTTTCGAGAAGAGAGAGCAAGGGCTCTTGCAAAAGCAGTTTCAGGGGAAGCTCTACCATATGAAAGTCTAGACAGATTTCGTCCAGTTAATGGGATGATCCTTGCAAATGCTTCTGCCATTGGAATGGAACCAAATTCAGATCAAAGTCCTGTCTCGAAGGTACCCTCTATCTGCCCCCTGTCTCCCTAATCGTTTATCAATAGAATTTGTTCTCAATGACATATGCTTTTGGAATTTGATCTACTTCTTTAGGAGATCTTAAAGGCGTGTGAATTGGTATTTGATGCTGTTTACACGCCCCGGAATACAAGGCTCTTGCGGGAGGCTAAAGAGGTTGGGGCTGTCGTGGTGAGCGGGGTGGAAATGTTTATTAGACAGGCTCTTGGGCAGTTCAGACTGTTCACCGGCGGCTTAGGTATCAGTCTTCCTGTTGTTTCTACTCATCAACTTCGTTTAAATGATCAATTAACGGACATGTTCCCACAAAATTATTAGAAATTGTCACCTAAATTCTTGCTTCCACTGCTTTGCAGCTCCGGAGGCATTCATGCGCAAGCTTGTCTTGGAGCAATTTTGATTGTACATCCAACCATGCTCAGTAAAATTTCTGTAAATGTGAGTTTCTTCAAGGATACAAGTAATAAAACAGTGAGGATTCTTGTGAGCTTTCCATCTAGGGTTGAGGTCGAAGCACCTGAAGGGCTTCAGCTAGAATCGCTGACCATGCTTCTCCCCAGAATCACCTAAAGCAGAAGGCATTCAGAAGCTATGTTTCTCTCTGATTCTAGAAATAAAAGGATGAAACTCACACACAATTTCAAAGCTTTTATCAAGCGGTGTAGTATCAGATTTGTAACAAATCAATCAACACTTGCTATGAAGAAAGTGAAGAATGTATGTATCTTGAAATATCTCCTACAGTCACCGTTGTGTAAAATAGCTGCAATCTGTACCTTTGGATGGGCGACCATTACATATGTATCTACATAATAATGATGCAGCATCGCCTTATGATTTATACCGAAGTACAGAATAGTATGAGTGCAATACTGTTGTTGAAACATTGTAGGTAGATATGGATGTAGATAATTATAACAGCCGAAGTACAGGTAAGTATCAACAACTGCTAGTTTGTTCCCTTCAGAAATGACAATTACTGGGAATCTTTACTGGTTAGTTTAGTTTCAAATTTCAGGCAGTATTTCTTTAGAGGGTACGAGGTTGATTCGGCAATGTGAGAATTTGTTTCCTTCCCTGTAGCAGAAATATTTCTGGTCCAAATGTCTCTGGTCTGCATAGCAGAATTAAAGAAAAAAAATTTTTGGAGACTGACTTTGTGATTGCCTCTAGAGATGTCTAGTAGGAAACTAAAATGCTTTCTTGTAACAGAGAACACATGGAGATGCAGGATAGGAAAAAACCTTAAAAGTTGCATGACCAAAAAAGGGGGGGATGCGAGGAGTGCATCATGAACCCCATGCTTTCAATGATCGTGCTTTTATTTCCTGTTCTTTTTTCAAACTAGTTTAGTACAGCAGCTAACTTGATGCGGGGAGCATCGGATTCTTGAATGATGTAAAACCTCCATCTACCACCAAATTATGTCCGCTAACATACTTGGCATCATCGGATGCAAGGTAGAGTGCAGCATTAGCTATATCATTTGGCTCACAATTTGCTCCCTCTAATGTACCGGTTCTATACAGAATTTCCACGAGCTTTTCATCATCAGCACCAGGATATATCTGCCTCATTTCTTCCATCACAAATGGAGTTGGAATAGCAAAGGGCGATATGCAGTTTATCCGAATCCCATGCTTGCATAACTCTGCTGCAAGTGACTTGACAATGCCTGCAACAGCAAACTTGGAGACGCTGTAGGTGTGCTGCGCAAGCCCACCCATGAGACCTGTGATGCTAGCTGTGCAAAGAATGGTGCCACTCCTTCGTGGGATCATCACACGCGATGCATGTTTAACTCCAGCCATTACTCCTCGTACATTGATATTCATGATCCTATCAAACACAGCTAGATCAAGGTCTACAATACTATGAGGACTCTTGCAGGCCACCCCTGCGTTGTTGTACATAATATCCAGTTGGTTGTACTTAGAGATGGCAAAATCAACAGCACCGGAAACATCAGATTCTTTAGTTACATCACAGGAAATGAAAGTGGCGTCTGGCCCAAGTTCATTTGCAGTTTCTTGGCCTAGTTGGTGTTGAATATCAGCAATAACAACTCTGGCACCATGGTTTATGAATTTGGCTGCAGTTGCCTTTCCAATTCCACTTGCTGCTCCAGTGATCAATGCTACCTTACCTTCTAGTTTGCTATCATGACATAGCAAATACAATATTAGAATCTAATTAGCACCAACAAACTAATTATTCAATAAAAACATTTGGGACTTTGCTCGAAATATTGTTTTCTGATGATAAGGGAGTTTAAACCTGGTGTGATATCAATTAATGCTCTCAGTCACAAGTAATAGATGACTGATCATTGCAATATATTCTCACAGAGGTCCAGTCATTGGACATGGTAGAGATGACATTAAGGAAAAAATTAAATGCATTTTTTCTTTGGATCTGTTCATATGATCAATAATAAATCAACTGCAAAAATAGATAAGTGATTGCAATTGGTTATAAACAAAGGAGAATTCAATACCAGAAGAGAAAACAAATCAAATGCTAAATGACAATTTTAATTAGGTAGACACTAACATTGCAAGTTTATATAATTTAAAACCAGTACCCCTGGCCCTTTAGCACTTAATAAGAATGTGTTCTTGGCAGATGATGATAGGAGATGAATCCAAAGTAGAGAGTATGAGTTTGAGTGTTTTAGGGCTATTAAAGTTTATATAATTGTTAATTTTAAAGTTCGTGCAATAGTGAAGATGTATACAAGTTAAGCCAAACATTTATATTATTAATAATAATAATAAAAAAAAAAAAAAATAAAAGTAGAGGGTGACTACAGCTGTTTGAAAATACAACCATGGTAGGTAGGAAGAATTCTGGAAGCATGCAGCATTTCTAGACAATCAATTACTATTATATGCGTGTGTTAGAAAAATGAACTCAAAACTTTCGGTTTACCCTCTACAAATATATATATATATATATATATATATATATATATATATATATATATATATTCTTTAACAATTTATTAAATCATCGAAGTCTGTAATTAGTTTGTAGTTTTCATTACTCGTGGAAATAGATGATGCAAAATAAATAATTAATTAGCTTGAAAAGTGAACAGTTGAACTAAAATGCTGGTTATTATGCTGGTTATTATGGACTAAAATAGATGGTTATTATGGACTAAAATAATTAATTTCTCGTGGCGGAGGAGGATCTTGTGCATGGTATTATGCTGGTTATTGTTTTTTGGAGTATTTTTTATTTGAAATATATTTTTATTTTAAAATTTATATTTAATGACAAAAAAAAAATGAAAAAAAAATAAAATAATTTAAAGTAAAGAAAAAAAAAATTATTTAACAAACGTCTCTAGCCATATGATAATGCCATCATGATCTCCGCAGACAAAGTTAAATCACAACAGTAAAAAGAGATGATTGTGAAAGGAGATGGATAATTGGTTAGTTAGTTCCACACACCTTCCAGGCTGGGAGGAGAATCCCTTGTTGAAGACCTGAGCAAGAGAAACTGATCTTGAAATGGAAGCTCTTCTGCTAATTTAATAAATAAACCGCAACAGATCATGAGCTGTAGCATTAGCAAAGCCATGAAAGATAAAAATGCCAGAAACAGTGCATTTACGGCACCCCCATTTCCATCATATGTAGACAACCAGTCATTTGATTACAAGTTGGGCCATAAATTGATGTGCTATGATCAGTCCTAGCTAGCTCGCCCCCACCAACAAAAAGAGTTAAATAAACACAATTTAAGATCAAGAAAGAGATGACGATACTAAAACACCAGAAATTGCTACTTAATTATTGTTGCAGAGGACGAAACGGTAGCAGAAGCAGACCACATGACATCTCTAACTTACAGGAAAAACATACATGTAAGAAGAGAAGCGTTAAAGAATCTTATTCAAAGATCCTGAAGGAGTCTGAAAGTAAAAGAAAAGGGAAAGAAAGAATGAATGAAATACCTGAATCCAATCTTGAACATACTGCACTTGGTGGGAGAGAAAGTTTGAACCACGAAGAGGTGTTCTGTGTGAGAAGCTTTTGCTCAAGCACGAGAGAGAGTGGGGGGGGGGGGGGGGGGGGGGGGAGAGGGACTTAAGGGGTAGACACTGAGACTATAGGGCTCATTTGCAAGACAATATAATATACGTGACGGACTAATCAGGCCTTGCAAATTGCTCCTTAGGTAAAGAAATGCCCGACATTACTTGATTCGGTTCTTTTCTAATTTTGGTTTTTTATCTCTTTTTCATGGTTTATCATATAGTTTTTAAACCCGATGTATCACAAGTTTTTGATCAAATTACCAAGTTATCCTGGGTTGGATCTTAATTTTTTTTTTTTACAAAATAAAACCATATTGTTTTTGTGAAAAAAATAATCAACGGGTTGCAACCGAGTTTTTGATCGAATCTTATCGGATCACCGAGTCACCCGGATTTTTACTTTTTCTTATTTTTTTTAAACCCAGCCCGATATCAGCTAGATCCCGAGTTACCCCATCGAATCAAGCTAGGCTTTAAACTATGGTTTATCAAGGGTTTTTCTTTCTTAAATATAAGGTTTTTAAGAAGATTACATATTATTTCTTATACATTATTCATTATCTGAATTAGTTTATTTCGTTTTTTTCTTTATTTTTATTATTTTGTATGGAATTAGACAAAGAATTAAATGTTTAAGAATATATCGTAACTATTGCATATATGCAAGTCCCTTCACTTTATTTACAAATATTGAGTGTATGTGCTTGAGGGTTTTTGAAAGTAAGTCAAACCAATGGTTAGTAGATTAAGATATTAGAGGTGCGTGCAAGCTGCCGGATACTCATATATATATATATATATATATATATATATATCAGAAGCTAGTTTATAGAGAGAGGTGGAGGAGGAAGAGTAAAGAATGCTAGCAAATTACAGATTGAGTGGCAGACAAGTGAGGAGTCAAAAAGTTGTTTGATTGAGTGGCAGATAAGGGAGTAGTCAAAAAGTTGTTTTTTTTTTAATGTAGGAGAATGTTTTTGAAAATATTTGATTTTTTTTTAGTTTTTTTTTAAATTGTTTTGATGTATTAATATTAAAAGTAAATTTTAAATAAAAATTATTTTTTAAAATAAAAAATTATTTTTTAAAAATAAAAATACTTTTAAAAATAACTAGCTCAAATTTTAATTTGTAAAAAGAGTTTTGATTGAAAATTAAAATCTCCTCACAATTGCTATGAAGTTGGTACACGTAAAAGAAGGAGAATGTATTAGAATCATGCGTTTTATATAGTTTGTTTTTGTGTTTAAAAAAAAAATTATTTTTTATTTTAAATTAATATTTTTAATGTTTTCTGATATTAAAAATATTTTTTAAAAAATAAAAAATATTATTTTAATATATTTCTAAGTAAAAAATATTTTAAAAAACAATTGCAATCAAACTTCTAAACGCGCTGAGGTTTGAGCTAGGTAAAGAATTATATTTTATTTTTTACTAAATTACTTCAACTTACTAACAAAGATTAAATAAAATAATAACTGGATTTTTATTCAGCAAACCATGCTCCGAGTTTACCAAGACAATCTCTCTAATTCCTTCAAAAAAAAACAAGACATGAACACCAATCTTATAACAGTATCATCGTCTATCTTTATGCAACCTAAAACCTTAGAAACCGTTTATTTACGTGGTAGTTTTTGCGTTTAAAATAAACCGTACAGACTGAATATTTGGTTAGGATAAAATGCATTTCATTATTGATATAAAACCCACACAAAATTTAGAATTAATCTCAGGTTTGTGGAAAGTCGCTGCGAGATGCTTTCTGCAAACCTGCCTATTACAACAACAACAACATCATAAATTAATAAATGACTAAATTATTAGTTAATGTTTTTAATGTAAAATAAGGTTATTCCGGTGCTGTAGAAAAAATATCGAACCATACAAAAAAAATCTTGAATTAATTGTATCAAACTATATTTTTATTGGTTATCCAAATTATATTTGGATCAGTCAAGTTGATCGAATCAACCCCACAAAAAATATTATGATGAAAACATATTAGATTAATCTCAATTAACCTAATAAATTTGTAACTCAGATCATGAAATCATGATATCCTAGTATAAAACAAATTTAAAAAAATATATAAGTTAATTCTTAATTAAATCAAAGTTGGAAAATGAAAAACAATATTAGAAGATAATCTAAAATAATTCTTACTCTATTTTCACATGGCACAGCCAACAAATTTTATATATATTTTTTTTTTGCAAAGGGCTTTGGTGATGTACTAAAAAAGTTGAATTATTAGTTCTATATGATAAAACAATGTGAGAAACAAATTAAAATTATAATAAAGATTAAATAGAACCTACATCAGTTTCCAAGCAATCTATATGATATATTTCATATGAATTTGTGATTATATATATATATTCAGAGGACATTATTCTCTTGGCTGATATTATCATTTCCATATGCTTTAGATGCAGGGATAAAAGAGAAAGCATTCAAGAAGACACAGCAGGTTGCTGATTCAGATACGGCCAACAAAACCAGTGGAAAAGGAGGCTTATTGTGGAAAATTGCATTTCCTTCCAAGTATACAAGTAAATGATTATATTAAATATAAATACGATCATAATCGAAATGGGCATTTGGTCTAGTGGTATGATTCTCGCTTTGGGTGCGAGAGGTCCCGAGTTCGATTCTCGGAATGCCCCACCTCGTTTTTACGTCATCTATTTTGATGATGTCTACACCCTTCAGCAAGACGAACGACGTGTCGCATGCTTAAAAATTAAGTCCTTTTTTCCTTGAGAACATATTTGCTTGATTAATTTCCAATAAGTTCACACATACTTCATGCACTGCCCTTCGTTCACAATCATTAGTAATAGATTTCCACACTAACAAAACTCAAAGTTCAATTCCCCATTTCTTTAAGTTATGGCCGAATGAACCACCATTAGTAACTATGTAATTTGAAAATTATGGAATTAAAAACAAAAAAATGAAGTGTGGTGATTTTATTCGAGACCGTGTCCTCGTTTACAAATTATTATAGATTAGAATAGTTAATTTTTTTAAATTTTAAATTTAATCCTTAAACTTTATTCTTGTACAATTGAATCCTTTTGAGTACCCAATTTTTCTTTCAAGAAAAGATTGAATTGAAAGAGAGGATCAGGGTAAAAAAGGTGAAGAAAATAGGTGGCAACTTCAAATTTAATACAAATTTTTTTTTTTAGTCCTAGATCCTTTTTGGTTTATTGGTGAGCGATCCCTTTAGTTGTTAGAAATTCAATTTTGATACCAAACTTCATTTTTCTAATTTTTCAGAACCTTTTTAGCGAGAGGGAAGAGATAAGCCCGTTGGATTTCAGCGTAAAAAGAGAAAGTTATCGTTGACACATATTCTAATCACAAAAAATGATTGAAATTTGTGTTAACAGGTTTCATTTAATGATGAAGGTCTTATAATGATTGTTTTGAGCCTTGATATTACCTAAAAACATATCTAATTCAAGGATCGAAAGATTTTTTCGGTTTGATTTTGTGATTTGAGCCCTTTTTTGGGTTTATTATGATGCTAAATTAGTTTGTACATATTCTAAGGGTGTTTGTAGAGTATTTTTTTAACTTTAAATGAGTTGAAAAACAGGTTTTTAGATAAAAAATTTATAACCCTAATTTTTCAATCATCATTGTAGTTCCTAAAATTTAGACTGACAGACGATATGTCGTCTATTTATTTATTAAAAAAAAAAATGAATGAAAGGTTGTTTATCCTTTTAAATGAAAAAAATAATAATCGGCCCACCTTTTATCTTTTCTCCGCTGCAACCTGCAAGAATGTCCAAAGTGTTTTCCCCTCCCACCTCAAACGTCCCTGTAAATTTAACTAGCCTGCAAGGGCAAAACTGACAACATAAAAAAAGGATAAGGGGCATTCCGAGAATTGAACTCGGGACCTCTCGCACCCTAAGCGAGAATCATACCACTAGACCAAATGCCCTGTTTGTTGCCTGCAAGTGCAATTTATATAATTATAAATCATAACTAGTTCCAAGAAATAATTTTCCCTCCACTCCACTCCACTGGCGAAATAAATAAATATTCCCTCCCAAATCCCAATTAGCATCTTCGTATTCCCTCCTCCCAAATCCCTGATAACTGATCATCATCAACCACAATGTCTTATCAATGGTCATCACTCGTGAATTGAAAAATCCCGATCCCAGAATTCATAATTTTTAGCTCTCAGTTTTCTTACTCACTACGTGGTAATTTTCCTCCTCCCAACCTCTAATTTCTTGCATTTCTTTTTCTTTTTAATGTAGAAATTTCATTAACTCATTTCTCTTGGATTTCGATCTTTACATGTAATAATATATATTAATTTAATAACTTGAATTCTTTCACTTTAATCACTTTAATACTAATGTTTATTTTTTTTTATTTTATGAAAATCTGCTTCTTTTACTTCATATCTTGGCAGTGAACAAATGGAACCGAACCAAGGCCAGCTTCAACAATTTCAAGATACCGTAACTTTTGATGATGATACAGCTGTTCTCGATAGTCCCTTGGTAGAAACCCAGGTGGAGAAACTTGGTTTTTATACTCAAGTGCTTGGTGATTCTGTTGAGAATGCTAAACATGAACTAGTGAGCCAGGTAATCCCTGACAGTGAGGATGAAGAAATCCATGGAGACCAATTAGAGAAAGCTGCTGATGGGGTATCTGATGTTGAAACTGGTACAAGAATTAAAGGAAATGGAGTAGTAGGCTTACAAATGAGGCAGCCCAGTCCGCGTTTTCAATGGCTAAAGGATTTCGCAGAAGATTTTGTTTCTGATGGCTCTGCTGGTGAAGATAAAGGTGCAGGTCTCTGTTCCATGATTCTATCCAGTAAAAGTTTTGCTTAGCTTAGCCTTTTTTTTTCCTTGATTTCTGATGATATATGTTTTGATTCTATAAATGAATTTAGAACTATATTATATATATTGATGAGGTAGAGTGACAAATTTTTATGTTCTCTCGTTGGCCAACCTGACTGACCTTAGGGGCTTTAATTAATGCTGAAGGCACCGATGAGAAAACTGATTGTCCTAGATTGCTTACATGTGATCAAGAGTTTGCAAGGTTAAATTATGTTGACTCTGAGGAGCCTGGAGAGTCATCTCAAGCTAGTGCACTTGGCTTTGTGGATCACTTCCTATCAGATAATGATGTGAACTTTTCTCCTAGAACTGAGCTCAGAAACACTGTCAGGAAGAAATCCCCTCCTGTTCTGAGTGCAAAAGGCTGTCGAAATTTGGCCAAAAGTATCAAAACCAGAACCCCAATTTGTAAACATAAGACCTTTGGAGGGGTTGATTTCTTTAGCAAGAGGATGGATGAGTCTTTTGATTGTGGAGGCTGCCAGCAGAGATATGTGCCAAGGCATCAGAAGGCAGGGTATATTGATGGTAAAGGAGGTTGCAGATCAGATAATGACAGTGAAGAGAATTATGAAGATCTACATAAGAAAGTAACAAGTTCACCCCACACAGATTCCAGGGTTGCAGGCCACAGTGTGAAAGAGACATACAGAACAGGACAAGAATATGAATTTATATCTGAAAATACTTCTGACAATAAGCCAATGGAACAGATTTTTGACCTTGCATCAGGGCACGAGTTGGACATTTGCAGTAATGAAAGAAATACATCAGACACGTTGGATATTGGTTGTAACACCCAAATAGCTGCTGAAGCCATGGAAGCTTTATTTTACGGTCCCCCAGCTGATAGCAGTGCTGGTGAGGCTTTTCAAGATCCTAACGACCCTCATGTAGATTCTTCAAAAGGTGTAACAAATAGTAAAGTTCATTTAAAGGAACTTTCCTATGAAAAAGGTGTTCTCTGCAGTCTAGAGGACATCACAAGAGTGCCAAAGCAAAGAAAGGTTTATGCTAGAAAGGGAGCTTCTGTTTCATCTTGGAAACAGCCTAGTCATCAGGAGTTGCATCGTGACTTGTCAGAAACAACAAAAAGGAAAAGAAGCAAACCCTTGGTTGGGGAGTTAACTGGTAGGAGTTTTATCCATGCAACCAAAAGTTCAGCCACAACATCTCGTATGACTATTGACCGAAGAAAGGATGAGGAACCTGCGAGGAGAAACAAAATTAAGGAATGTGACAACTATGGGAGTTTGTCAGCGTCAGTTGAAAGCATTTCACCTGGCAAACAACAGATAGTACAGGATCCTTTTGCCTCCCAAGACTTGCATCGAAGGTTAGGAGCCAAATTCAAAAGGACTAATGGTGGGTCAGCTAATCCAGGGGCAAGGACAGATGATTTCATGGAGGGTAGTATAATTACATACAGAAGAAAGAGGAGTCATTTGGTTGCGAAACCATCCAAAATTTCGACCACTACAGGAAGATGTCCCAAATTTTGTTTCAACACATCTGAAGGAGGAAGAATCAATGGACTGAGCCAAGAAAAGCTTGCTAGCATGGAGGTATCTACCTCAAACAGTTTGCTAAAGCTGAATGCGTGGAGCTATCCCAAAGGTAAAAGAACACGACGTGGACTGCCAAGTCATTTAAATATAGCTACTAGCCAATATACCCCATTCACCATAGCTGATGGCAAAGACCACCACCGAAAACCACTCAACATAAACCTTCCCAGATCATCCCCGATGAAAAAGCTTATTAGATTAGGCAATCCCAAGTCATTACCTGGTTCCAGATGGAAGGATTTGAGGAAACGGCGAGATACGGCATATTTAGGAGTTCTGTTTAGCCAGCATTTAGGTGATGATATCATCAGGCAGCAGAAAAAGGTAGCTTCTGTATCTTTTCCAACCAATAGCGTGATCATTTACTAGTTACATATGTGCTCTCTTTATTATAACAGATCTTGGCAAGGCTTGGCATTTCCGTGGCATCATCTTTAGCGGATGCTACACACTTTGTAGTGGATAGATTTGTGCGTACAAGGAACATGTTGGAAGCTATTGCTCTTGGTAAACCAGTGGTGACTCATTTATGGCTTGAGAGCTGCGGGCAAGCAGGCCTCCTTATTGATGAGAAAAACTTTATCTTAAGAGATGCGAAGAAGGAAAAGGAGATTGGTTTTAGCCTTCCTGTTTCACTGGCTCGTGCAAACCAACAACCACTTCTAAAGGTTTTTCTCTAAGCTTGTGGTGATTTTGCTCAAACCAGACATGCATTTTTGCTTGCTTCGAAACTCATATCCTTAATGTCTCATGTTGATGGGATGCTCATGGGCACAGGGTCAAAGAGTCTTCATTACACCAAATATAAAACCTGAAAAAGAAATGATAACTAGCTTGGTCAATGCTCTTCATGGCCAGGTATGAATATTATGCAATTCCATAGCTAGTAGTCTCAGTGGCGGCATTTTATCACCCTTATGGCCGCAGGGATTTGTTTCCCTTTTTCTTTCTTGTATCTCTTTTATGGCCTTTGCACCTCTTTAAATGAGTTAGTTTCTGAGCAATGCTACGCAGATCATGGAGAAAAGTCAGATATTTGCTTTGAAAATTCCAGATGATCTGTTGATTCTTTCATGTGAAGAAGATCATGCAATTTGTGTGCCACTTCTTGATAAAGGTTGGCATCTACAATTCCATTTTCTCCTCCACAAAAGTTTATCTCAGTTTTGTGATAAGAATTTTGATCTAACCTGGTTGCAGGAGCAGCAGTTTACAGCTCAGAGCTTCTATTGAATGGGATTGTTATCCAGAAATTAGAATATGAGAGGTCAGAACTTGTCCACCGTCTGGCAAGAATATCAAATTACATAGTGTGAATACACACGCACAGAGATAAGATGCATGCTTGTTGCACCTTTGGCAAAGGGATGATTTTATTTGATCACCCAACGTGGTGAAATTCTGTTCATCAATGATTTGTAATAGCTTCGATGCATCAGTAATAACAAAAGTCATTTCGGTCTCAGTGCTTTAGCAAACTAACTTAAGAGCACACTTGAACTTCTGCTTACTGGCTGGATGAAGGATTGCGATAGATTTGCTCATCTTGGGCTCAATCTGCCTACTTCACAAGACAGTTCGTTGTAAAGGGCATATATATAAGACCCACATTTGGATGATTCAATCAAGTACATGAGGGTATTACTACTCTCATTGACATGTTTACCTACTTGCTTTGCTACTGATGCTTACTTTGTTTATGACAGGCATCGCCTCTTTGTGAATGAAGCTAAGAGAAATCGAGTGAGCAAGAGGTGAAGGAGATGGTGCTGAATTTGTCTTTTCCTAAACAGAATAATCAGTTGCTGCTCTTTTTGTAAAACAAATGCAAGTTGTAAACGTGGTAGTGAAAGTGAGGTTACCAAGTAGTTAAGACCCTTTTTGCAAATCAGGTCATGATGGAAAGCAAATCCTTTCTTCCCTGTAAATCAGGTCGCGAGGGAAAAACAATTTCAAGAGATACTTATGATCAGTTGTTGGTGTTGTTTTTTAAACATTTTTTTTAAGAAATATATTAAAATAATAAAAAATATAAAAAAACAATTTTTTTTTAAAAAATAATTTTCACAATACACTCCTACAGTCTTCATCTACTCGTTTGAATATTTAAGTCATGAGTCTACATGGTTTTGGATAAAGGTTCAAAATTTGTGGAATTAATTAAATGTTTTATTTTTGCAGTTTTAAAATTCGGCATAGTAGGTCGATCCAGGACTAGAATCAGGCCAGGTTTAAGAAAAAAAACAAAAAAAGGGAAAATCTGGTGTGATCCGGTGATCCAGTTGACCCGGTAAAAAACCGTTGATTTTTTTTATTCAAACGACATTGTTTTGATGTTTTAAAGAAAAAAAATTGACTTGAACGATCTGACCCGGTTAAAATCCGGATCCCGAATTTAAAACTATGCTTATTTTATCCCTTTAATTTTTAATTTCCTTAATTAAGATTTACAATTTTCTCCATTATCTTTATTTGTTAAAAGAAAACCACATATATGTAACATAATGTATTTTAAAACAAAAGATGCAGTTGTATATTGTTTGATTTTTTTTTTATTTCTTAAAATTTGTAATTATAGTAGCTTTGTAGGAAAAATTGGTATTAAACTTTTTTGTAGTTACTAAAAATTAAAAAAAGACAGGGGACGCTTGTTCGAAAACATTAAAAAAAGAAAATATCCCCAATACTCTTCTCTCCGCCGGGAGAAAAAGAAAAAATAAAGGTGGAGGGAAAGGAAAGAGATGGATGGCGGCCATTCCCATTCGAGTTCCAGGAATTCAGGTTTCTTTTCATTTCTGTTGCTGTTAGGTCTTTCATGCTTGCCTTTCTTTCCTTCTTTTATATAAGTCAATTTCGATGCTTTAGATTCTCTTGTCGTTAAAGTGGCAGAGGAGAAGCAGAAATGGCCAGTCTCGTCTTCCCAAATGGTATCTCACTTCGCTACTAGTGGACTCTCCGTTTCTGTTGCCACCGCCATCACGCACCCCTTAGGTTCTTCTTCTCTTCCTTGATTTTTCTTTTTTGATTCATTTTAATAATACATTTGTATGATTTGTGATTTCCTTGCATTCGGTTTTATGCTTCCCAGTTTCATTCATTCCAAGATATTTAATGACGTGCTTCTTGTAAATTTATTTCACTTTTTTATTGAATCATATGATCAAATCTGGGAAAGATGAATGAAGGCTCATTTCCCCCCATTGGCCGTGCGATCATGATTTGTCTATAAATTCCCTGTAAAAGGGATGGGATTAATTCCTAGTAAAAGGACTAGAATCTTATTTAATTTGTTAGTGTGATTGAAGAGGTTGAGGTTTGGTTTCCAACACAATAGCACATTGGAACTGTGGCTAGATTCAAGCTTTGATGCCGGAGATTTTTCCCTAACGGGCATAACTTTAATCCAACCATTGAATCGGGTTGAAATTTTTCCAATACATTCTAGAGGCCTTGTTTCCAGTAGAATTAAAATTTTGTAGCCATTTGAGGTCTAAAAGGCCTTCAAATAAGTACTAGAAGTTACTGTTCGGGATTTGTCATATTTTCCTAGTTGATTTATAATTCTTTTTCCTATTTGGTATAGAAATTTTATTATTTTTTCAGCTTTGTTTAGGATGTTTTTCCTGGTAAATAAGCAGCCTAGAAGAGCTGTAATATTGAGTTTTGATTAGAAAAAATATTGAGTAATAAAATTTTGAATTAGGGTTCTTGTGTGGTGATCCTGTTTGGTAGAATTCTGTATTGCTCGTACTTGCTATCTTTCTTGTGTTGTTTCCCTCTGTGTCAAGATTGGGCTCAAATGCTGCGATTTTGCATCTCAAAGTAAATTAACTAAGACATGTATCGGAAATGGAGTTTTAAAATCTCAGAGCTGTTTGCAGTGACCTTAATGATGTATGTTATAATGCAGTTAGGCATGCTCACTAGATGGTCTGTGTAGCACTTTGTTTTCTTGTATTGTTCTCTCTTCATGGGAGGTATAGAAAAGGAAAAGGAATCCGCAATAAAACAAATGGTTTTTAAATGGATTGAAAAGGTGCAATTTGCCATCTAATTAGCTTCCACAGCTATATGAAAATATTCATTCTTCAAATTTATGTGTATTCTTTTCTGCAAATGGGATGCATTAGCCTTAGGGCATAGGAAGCCAACTGAGTTTTTGAACATGCACTGCAGACTTCTGACCATTCAAGCTGCAAATTTTACTCACTATACCCTTGGATGATGACAATCTATGTGAAAGCGAGAAAGTGGATGGAATGGTACACTGCTAGCTTTTGAATTTGGTTCTTCTTGTTCATTATTTGAATAACTTTTCTTAGAATTAGTAGAGAAATTGTTCAGAAATATAGTAGTATAGATTTTAACAAGTATTTTAGCTATTGATTACTTATAGATGCTGTAGAATCTATCCTTCGAAATGTTTTTCAAAATTATACAAAAAGTAACTTTGAAGAAATATGTGTGGAAGTTGTATTATTGCTATTGAATACATAACTATCTCATACTTCAACTTGAAAAACAGATGTGCTCAAGGTTCGACTACAAATGCAACTTGTTGGCCAGAGAGGCCCCTTGACTGGAATGGTATGCCAATCATTTAGTGTGATTGCAATTGTTTGGTTGATTAGCTGATATTGATTTTGGGTTTCCTTACATGTACAGGGACAAGTGGCTGTTCAAGTATTGAAAAAGGAAGGGCCAAAGGCTTTGTATCTGGGGTTGATGCCTGCATTGATTAGGTCAGTTCTTTATGGAGGCCTACGTTTAGGCCTGTATGAACCCTCGAAGTATGCCTGTAATTTGGCTTTTGGGTCCACCAATATCTTACTTAAGATTGCATCAGGAGCATTTGCTGGTGCAGTTGCAACTGCACTTACTAATCCAGTCGAAGTTCTGAAGGTATGCAATCATGTTAGGCATTCTGGAACTTTTCATCTGAAATCTGATCTAGGATTCTAACTTTGTTTTTCATCAGGTCCGTTTGCAGATGAATGCAAATCAGAGACAAGGAGGACCAATGGCGGAAATGCGTACAGTTGTTTCTGAAGAGGGAATGCGAGCTCTTTGGAAGGGGGTTGGCCCTGCTATGGCGAGAGCTGCTGCTTTGACTGCATCACAACTGGCAACATATGATGAAATCAAGCAGGTCAAGTTCTAAGCATACTCTTTTTCACTCTGGATACATGAAGTAATTTCTATAGTTTACAAAATTGTTGATTTTTGTTTAAGTGAAGTCTAAACTGGTTGCCTTTATTTTTCTTTTCATTCTCCCATATTAAATATTTCTTCAGTTTTCCATTTATGTAGGTTCTGATTAGGTGGACACCTCTGGATGAAGGATTTCATCTACATCTACTGTATGGCACCATTTGAAGCTTTTATTTCCCTATCTCTCTTAATAGATGCATGAATTTATTATAATGATGGGAAGTTGGGAAATAGAAGGTAGATGACAGATAGGATCATCCAGTTCCTGTAGAAAGTCAAAACTGAAGCATCGTCATTTTTCTTTTCATGCTCATAACCTGTAAAGCTTTTCCTTCCTGATGCTTTTTCCCAAAGTAACCTGTGGAACGAACTTTGTTTCGCCATACCTTTCAAGCACACTTCATTTTTAGTTAATACATGATTAGCATCTGCTTTTCCTTTTTATTCATGTGGGTGCTACCTAAACATATTTCTTGTCTTGTGAAGCTCGAGTACAGTTGCTGGAACAGTGAGTACCCTTGTAACTGCACCTATGGACATGATTAAAACCCGCCTCATGCTGCAACGGGAATCTAAAACAGTTGGAAACTATAAAAATGGATTTCATTGTGCATATCAGGTATCAGATTTGTTTGTTCTTTCACATGCTCATCTCACTTTAATTTATGATCATGAACTTTTTTCTATCTGCACTGTTTATTTCCGGTGAATACCCCTAGGCATTTTTGGATTGGAGGGGTTTTGCATACTAGTGGTGATAACTGAAATAGTTTGTGAAGGAAAGAGTAAGAAATTGCAGCTAGCATTAATGTACAACTGGAATTGGACAGCTATATGTGTGCTTTTTGCAACTTGTAAGCTGACAGGCAGGTTTTCAGATGATAGTAATTTGGATTATTGTTTATTGTGTGGGAACTGGGCAGTGTCCTCTTTTCCTTCCTGCTGGTGCTGTGGGCTTATGGGTGTGAATCCTCCATCACTGCTGAGCATACAACCATGTGCATTCCAGAGATTGTAGCTTCCTTACACACAGGATGCTGATCTTGCTTGATTCCTTGTATAGTTGTCAGTTGACTATTTATTGCTGTCCAAATTGATGATCCATGACACAATAGTTTCATGAGTTTCTACCGGGGAAAGAGAGAAGATTGGTGAAAAACTGCTGTTAATTTTTCTTTTGTTTCTCCCCTCTTTAAGGAGTTTGTCTAATGTTTCTGTGATGTGTGGAGTAAGCTCGGGGATTGTTAATGAGTCTTTACAAGGGAAAATTGGCTTTCATGTCTGACACCTTTGTGTTTTGAGTTTTCAGGTTATGCTTAAAGAAGGCCCTAGGGCACTTTACAAGGGGTGAGATTCCTATCTAGGCCTCCATGAGCATTGCTTTTTTAACCAGGTGCATGTATATTTAAGATGTATGGTTCTACACAATCTCCTAGGTACTCTGGTTCGCTGCAATAATAGCCATTGTTAGGTCTCTTGATAATTTTAAGATGAAATCCTCTAGGTTCTAGTTTGGGCTCTTAACTAGACAAGTAGATCATGATTAGATGATACAACTTTCATACTCATTCTGGAAGTATTTGAAGGGTTTTTATTTTTTTTTCTTGTGTGTGTCTCTGCATGTGCTTTTAAGGTGTTAACTTTTAAACCTTTGTAGGGGCTTTGCAATATTTGCAAGATTGGGTCCGCAAACTACAATTACATTTATACTATGTGAGGAGCTGCGCAAGCTTGCCGGATTGGATGCCATCTAGGGGAGGGAATGTCCATTTACAGTCATTCCCCAATACCTGACTTCCGTGGTTTTATTCAAGTGAAGAAAAGCAGCCCTCTCAGCAAGTTCAGAAGGAGGGTTTGCACGAGATGATTCTGATAGCAGATTATGTTTTTGGCCATTTGAGTTGGGGACCAATATTTATTTGGGTTCTGGTGAGACTTGCATTTATTTGATTGAGTTGTATAATTATTTTGATCAATGAACATGTTTTTCCCTGGGGTCGGACTGTATCATCAGGCATATGAATTCACGCCTTCCTGAATTGCTGTAATCAGAGTAGGAAATTAGAGGATAACCATTGTATCTGGTTTTTCTACAGAAATAATCGTACCATCGCTCTCTTCTCCCTTGGCTGTTTCCTGAACATCAATTTATGGTTGAGAAATAAATGGGAAGATTTATGAGGTCGACCTGTACCAGTCGGAGGTAAAATTAAGGACCAATTAGTGGCCTTGTTGGTATGTGTATTATCAACAACACTGATTTGCTTTAGTTACAAGTAACTTTCCCTTCTCACTTTTTTTTGGGTGTTTCTTAAAAGCAAGCTCCAGCTCTCCCCCGACAGTTAACGTAAGGCAACATTTTACTTGAAATTTCTACCGCAGCAGCTAGTAGTCTTTGATCTGGATACCAGGGTTAAAACCAATATTTCTAGATTAAACCAGCGTTGATGCCTTTTTCTGTCATCTTATGATTCCTGGGAGTAAGATCAGTATGCAGCTGCTGCTACTGTATAAGTGCCCTATCCCGTTCAGATCCCCCACAGTAGCCTGAGCTAGCCCTGCCGCATCTGTTTTCGTGTTTTAGAGTATAATAATTATTATTTTTTAAATATAATTTATTTGAAAATATATTAAAATAATATATTTTAGTATTAATATATTAATACGATATGGATCTATAAAATAAATAATTTTTTTTAAAATAAATAAATAAATTTTAATAAATTCGAAATACAATTCTAAATAGAGACTTATTCAACTCTTTAAAATTATTTATTTTTAAATTTCTATTGTTTTCACCAACCAAAACATTGGATTTTGATGAGATAATACTAAGCTGAGCACAAGGAAAAAAAAAAAACAATAGTAGCAATTATATCTGCGACCCATGATATTAAGTTAGGGTTTTTGCGCACTTGAGGGTCTAGCTCAGTGGTCAACCGTGTGACTTGTTCCGCCCCCGTCCCGAGTTCGATCCTCTATGTGCACGCCTGTCACCCCCGCGGTGCCTTACCTGCTCACTGGGCTTGCAGGATGTTCAGTGGGCCGTGGGGAATAGTCATGGTGCGCGCAAGCTGGCCCGGACACCCCATGATAATCAAAAAAAAAAAAAAGTTAGGGTTTTTGCTAATTTTAAGGGGTAATTTAATTGGTCAGGTCTTAGGTTTGTTTCTCAATAATCATGAGTTTAAGTTTTTTTAGAGCCACCAGAGATTTATATGATTATTAATTTTAAAATTCATGAAATTAATCGAGATATTTTTAAATTGTAAGCTGATTTGAATATAAATGTTAATAAAAAAAAAATTAGGTTTTTGCTATTAGTATTGTGATCAAGTGTGGCCGGAAAGTGCATCCATAGGACGACAAACAATGCAATGCTATGGCCAATTTTTTTCCTGTCTCGGGCAACAAGTGGTCAAATCCATATGATCAAAGAGCTAGTTCTGAAACGAAAAAACTGAGGTCACTATCATACCCTCTTTGACATGGGAGAGAGATTCCACCATGGGAGACAAACTTTAAGGGTCCCATTACCATAAAACCATTTGCTGCCTCTGTTATTAGTATTACTGGCTAGCTGCCAATCCACCCAGCACTTGGATCCTCCTTATTCTTTTTTTTTTCGCGGTGGAAAATTGATTTTAAAAGGATTAATTCTTTTATTTTTAAATTAATTTAATATATTGATATTAAAAATAAATTTTAAAAAATAAAAACATATACTTTAATTTAATATATTTTAAAATAAAAAAAATATTTTAAAAAATAATACATGCATCGTTGGTGATGACAGGTTTGTTTCCATCCGTCAACAATCTCAAATACCCAAAATCTATCATCGGTCCTTCAACTCTCTCTACTAAATGGGTAACTACCGGATCCTTTTTCTTTTCTTTTCTTTTATTAAATCAATGGATCATAAAAAAAAAATTTACATGAATAATAAAATATATATATATATATATATATATATATATATATATAAATAAATAAAATAATCGTGTTGACTGGACCCTCCCCTGACCTAGTTAAATCAAATCAGGTTTTATCTATTTTTAACTTGATCCGGGTCATAGCAAATAAAAATTGGATACAGTCAAATTCAATGACACCCCGTACTCACAGATGAAATCGCCATATATATATATATATATAAACCCTTTGTTATGGAGCATTTTTTGAAAATTATTTTTATTTAATTATATAGAAATTAAAATAGATATTTATAGGAATAAGTAAGGTAATGATAAAAATTAGAGGATTAATGTACTTTTTTAGTCAAAATTATCTTTCATGTAAATTGTTTTTATAATAACATGTCTTTTTTTTGTTAATGACGTGATTTATGAATAAAAACTAATTAAAATATTCATAAAAATTCTTATGATTTGAAATGAGGAGGAAAAGGTGTCTTATTAATAAAAATATTTTTGCTTTTATCAGAATTATTTTTTTAAACAAAACTTATTATAATTGTAAAAATAAATTTTAATAAAAAAATCATTAATCATTTTTATGTACCTTAACAAATATAAAAATAACTAATATGAGAAAAATATAATAAAAAATAACAAAATAGATATTTTATTCTCATTGAATATTAATGAGTAAATGTTTTTTTTACTCTAAATATTAGGTTATATATAATTATTCATAAAATCACTATCAATATTACCATAAAAAAAATTATAATCTTTTTGAGAACTATGGTATAATTGGATGATTCCTTAAATATCATTTTCATAAATTTATTTTAAAAAATATTTTAAAATTTATAAATAAATATATATTAATTGGTGATCGACATCTTTATTACTTGTTATAATTATAATTTTATGAGAATATATAGAAAGAAATGCAATTTATCTTAGCTATTTTAAGGTTTTAACCTTGCCAGCTACACATAAGCAAGTATGTGCGCGAGAGGGAGCTGAGGTGGACGGCGGTGTAGCATAATAAAGAGCAACAAGGAACTGGCGTTGGCGGGACAGTCTGGCGTTCTTATCTCTATGACCTGTTTTTCATGCTAAACTACCATTCTATCCTTGTATTCCTAATTACAAAACTACCCCTCTTGTTCCCCACCCTCGCACGTTTTCTGCTGAAAAGGACACTCCCATTTTTTGGTCATCAACTTTCCTTTTGCGTATGCTTGAGAAAGACAAAACAAAGAAAACAATCACCCCCTACCTAGCTAGCTTCTCCTTTGCTTCCCAGGGTTCCCAAGCGTGTCAAAATTTATTTTTTTAATATTTTTTTATATATTAATGTTGAAAATAAATGCTTTTTAAAATAAAAAATATTATCTAATATATCTCTAAAAAAAATATTTTAAAATGTAATATCTAACATTTTCAAATAGACACTTTGTATGTCAAATAATCCCATCAAAATTAAAAGTGTATTTGACATTGCAGTGATAATTATATTTTAAAATATCTTTGTATTGTTTTGATGTGTCCTTGTTAAAAATAAATTTTAAAAGATAAAAATAAAATTATTATTTTAATATATTTCTAAATGAAAAATATTTTGAAATGCAACATCTAATACTCTCAAACGGATACTTTGTGTGCCAAATAATCCCACCAAGATTAAAAATATGTTTGACATTGTAATGATGATTGTTTTTTAAAATATTTTTTTGTTTAAAAATATATTAAAATATTTTTTTATTTTTTGAAAATAATTTTTTTAAATAAGTAAATAAATTTGTAACGGACTTGGCGACAAACACGCTCTTTGTTCCTCGAGTTCAATTTCATAGATTTTGGATCGCGCAGCGTGTGGTTGCAAGAAAATTCAAGTGAAACTCCAAGCTGAGAGGGTCCTTTTCTTTCGTGGGTGAGAAATATAACGTTGACTTCGAAACTGAAAAACTACAAAGTCAAATTACCCCAGCGAGGAGGCCTCTGCTTCTCCGCCCTGCACGGAAGAGGTAAAAGTAGAAGTTCCTAAAGTTGCTTTTGCTCCTCAAATCCATGGCTCTTCTCCACCTGAGAAAATCACCATCGTAAGTAAATGAATGCATGTATACAGCTTGCAGCGTACACATGGGCATGTCAGGGACGACTGTCTTGCCGAAAATAAAAATAAAAAAAAAAAAAAAACGTCACAAGAAGACACAAGCACATGCTGAAGGCATTAAATTAAAGCTCCGCCCAGTCAGATAATTTGAACCACTTTGACTGGCAAACGTTTGCCCGATTCTTACAGGAATCGGCTTCCTATGACTAGCTCAAAAAAAGAAAGGCTCCTTTTCTTGCAATTCTTGCTGGTCGTATCTTTTCACTCACATGCTTCAAAATAGAGCTGCCGCCAAGCATGGATTTGGTGTTTCTTTATTTATTCTGCAGGTGAAAGAGAGACAAAGACAACGCTTCTTTTGTCCACAACAAATTATAGATCTAGATAAAGCCTTGAGGTCGTGTAACAGTAGATTTGCGAAATTCACACAGGTCGACCCCATGGTGCTTGCTTGCTTGTGTTTATTGCAGCAATATACAGGCCAAAGAAAGAAAGAAAGACACGCATGGCAGATTTAGGGGAGACTTGAGACTTGTCTTTTTCATTGGAGTGAACTCTGTCATACTTATATTGCTGCAATAAACACAAGCAAGCACCATGGGTCCATGGGGTCGACCTGCATGCTGGTCACTTTAATGGCTGACTTGCTTAGAGCCTTAGGCCTTTGATTGTCGCAATGAAGGTAGAATTGTTACATCTCTGAGCATTTCCTCACTTCATCATGAGCAATTCTCAAACCCAAAAGTCAAATGGTGACACATTTTCTATATATACTAGTTACATGAAGGGCGCGATGTCGCGGGTCAATTATTTTTTGCATTTTAAAAATAGTTAAGATCTAAAAATATTAGGTTTTTTTACAAAGTTATATCCAAGAGTCTCAGGTTTGGTTGCAACGCCTGATTCAAGAGTAATGTTTATAATATTAATAATAACATTAAACTTGGGTTAACCCTTAGCATAAAAGTGTCTGGATTGCAATACCAGACCCAATAACATTGGACATGGGTCTGGCTGCAAGGTTGTGTCATAAAAGTGTGATAATTTAATAAATTAGTTAAAAAAAAAACCAACAGGAAGAAAAAACTAATGAAAAAAAAGAAAAAAAATGAATTAATTGGGTTAACCCTTCAAACTAAGTTAACCCGTCATACCTTGAATTTGCATCGTGAAAGCTTGATAGTTAAAAAGAAAAAAATAAATTAATGGGTTACCCAGAATTAACTGGGTTAACTCGTCAAATCAGGTTAACCTGTTAAACCCAGAATCCGTGTAATGAAAGTTTGATAACTAAATAGAAAAAAATTTAACATTAACAATTTAAATTAAACAAAAAAAATTAATTAAAAAAAAGCATAAGCCTTTTTACAATGGACTGCACTGTGCAGTTCACAGTCAAAGGCATAAAAAAAAACTAAAGGCATCAATCGAGAATTACTTAGAAAAAAATTTAATATTAATAAACTAAATTAATTAAATAAAATTAATTAAAAAGAAAAAATAAAAGAAAAAAAACCTCTAAGAAGAAAAAAAACTAAATAGAAAGAAATTTAACATTAACAAACTAAACTAAACGAAACGAAAAAAATAATTAAAAAGAAAAAAAAAGCAAAAAATAAAATAAAATTCATGTTAACTCGTCAAACCAAGTTAACCCGTTAAACCCGAGATCTGTATCATGAATGTCTGGTAACTAAATAAAAAAAAGTGAATATTAACAAACTGAACTAAACAAAAAAAATTAATTAAAAAGAAAAAAATTCAGGTTAACTTGTCAAACCATGTTAATCTGTTAAACACAGTATTTGTGTTATGAAAGTCTGATAACTAAATAAAAGAAATTTAACATTAACAAACTAAATTAAACAAAAATATTTATGAAAATAATAATAATAAAAAATTGACGGGTCAACCCGGAATTAACTGGGTTCACCGGTGAAACCAGGTTAACCCGTGAAACTCGGAATATGTGTCATGAAAGTCTAATAACTAAATAGAAAGAAATTTAACATTAACAAACTAAACTAAACGAAAAAAATTAATTAAAAAAATAAAGAAAAAGACAAAAAAAAATCCCAAAAAGCATAAAAAAAACAGCTAAAAAAATTTAGATAACCTAAAAAAAAACACGCCTAAGGAAGGAATCATTGTAACCTCTAAGAAGAAAAAAAACTAAATAGAAAGAAATTTAACATTAACAAATTAAACTAAACGAAACGAAAAAAATAATTAAAAAGAAAAAAAAGCAAAAAAAAAAATAAAATTCATGTTAACTCGTCAAATCAAGTTAACCCGTTAAGCCCGGGATCTGTGTCATGAATGTCTGGTAACTAAATAAAAAAAAAGTGAATATTAACAAACTGAACTAAACAAAAAAAATTAATTAAAAAGAAAAAAAATCCGGGTTAACTCGTCAAACCATGTTAATATGTTAAACCCAGTATTTGTGTCATGAAAGTCTGATAACTAAATAAAAAAAAATTTAACATTAACAAACTAAATTAAAAAAATATATTTATGAAAATAATAATAAAAAAAAATTGACGGGTCAACTCGGAATTAACTGGGTTAACCTGTGAAACCAGGTTAACCCGTGAAACTCGAGATATGTGTCATGAAAGTCTAATAACTAAATAGAAAGAAATTTAACATTAACAAACTAAACTAAACAAAAAAAATTAATTAAAAAAATAAAGAAAAAAGCAAAAAAAAATCCCTAAAAGCATAAAAACAGCTAAAAAAAACTTAGATAACCTTTAAAAAAAAAAAAAAAGCCTAAGGAAGGAGTCAGTGTTTTACTATGAACTGCATAGTGCTGCAGTCCACAGTAAAACACTGACTTCTTTTAGTTATAGTTTAATTAATATATATATATATATATATATATATATATATAATTGGTGTATATCGCAAGGAGGAGGCATAGAAATTATTCATCGCTATGAATTGGAGCCAGGATAAGGACTCGATTGGGCTGATTGTAACCTTGTTTTTGTTAGGAGCTCATGTAATTGGGCATCTATTTGACAATGCCGATGGGTGTTATTTACAAGAATGCTCTAGCATTAATTACAGGGACTTAATTTTAATCACTCTAGGAAAATAAGTGAGTCTACTTCAACAAATAATAAATTATTATAAGAAAGACTATAGTTTTGAAAAAAAAGATATAGTGAGCGCACCTTAATTTACATGGTATTTTTTTTTTTAAAAAAATCAATTTTATCTTTTTTTATCAAATTAACAACTGATTTCTTATGATGGTCTATTTAAAATTATCACCACAAAATTCTTTTTGATCTCTCTATTTTCATTTTTTTTCTATTACAGTCTCTCTAATTTTTAAGCCACCATGTCATACCTAATTTTTTTTTATTAAATAGCTCTTAACCCGGGTCACTGGTCGAGTTAACCACAGTTAGCATAAAAATAAAAATAATTATTATTATAGTTTTAAAAACTCGATTTAGCGATCAACCCGAGACAAGACCTGGGTCACAAGTGAGGCTGATCATTGATCCGAATTAATGTAAGGAAAAAAATAGTTATTATCATATTCTTGAAACCCGACTCGAAAATAGACTTGGGTATGGCCCGAGTCATGTGTTAAAAGGGTCAACCTGGATTAACCCAGGTCAATATAGAATAAAAATGATTATTATCATAGTTTTAAAATTTAATTTGAGGATCAACCCAAGGAAAGGCCCGAGTTACGGATCAAGATGGTCAACCTAGATTACTGTATGAATAAAAATAGTTATTATCATAATTTTAAAACTCGACTCAGGGGTTGACCGGAGCAATGCCTCGAGTCAACCCATATCATAGTTTTAAAATTTAATTTGAGGATCAACCCAAGAAAAGACCCGAGTTACGGATCAAGAGGGTCAACTTGGATTACTGTGTGGATAAAAATAGTTATTATCATAGTTTTAAAACCCGACTCAGAGGTTGACCGGAGCAATGCCTCGAGTCAACCCATCAAGTCAGTCATGATTTATAAATATCATTATTGTAAAATTATTAATTTCAAAACTCATTATAAACTAAAATAAAAAAAAATATCTAATTATTATTTTTAAATATATAAATTTAACAACAATACATAATAAATTGGACGACCTCTTCAGAGGAGAGAATAAAAAGAAAAATTCAGTACGGGCGTGGAAAACTAGTCAAAGAAAATCATCTAAGCAGTTAAAACGTAGAGAGAAAAATAAGTGATTTTACTATTTATGTAATTCGAGGGGTCAATCCCAGGCCGAAAAAAACCCATCCCTTTTTGGCAATCATCAGAGGCTTTTTGCCCTTTTCGGGGAATAGGACCTGAGAGAAAGAAAATCACCCTGCCAATTGCCATGCAAGAGAAATGATTGAAAAAACAAAAAAACAGATAGGAAGGGCGTTGTAGTAATTTAAGCCGACTAGCGGTTGAATCGAGATGTCAAATAACTGCACGAGCATGGGTGTTTGAAGCCTATAGCTCGAACAGCTGTAAGGTCAGAGTCGTAAATCACTCGAAAGTCGATGCCCAAATTGCAACTCTTTAATTATAATTTATCCATCGAAGATCCAACTTTGCCATCCAGAAAACCCCCAATTTCCATGCGACGACGAAATCACCCAAAATTTCAAGGAGAAATCTAGAGAGAGAAACAAAGCCAGTGAATTCTAGACAGATAGGGAGAGGGGGAGAGAGAGAGTCACAAGAACACCAACACGAACAGAGAGAGACGGAGAGAGTGTTTTCTTTTATATTTTTTTTTGGTAATGGCGGAGGGTAAAAAGGAGAAGAAATCAAGCAGTAGCAGCAGCAGCAGTAATGAAGAGAGCGTGAAGCTATTTGTGGGTCAAGTACCAAAGAACATGACAGAAGCTGAGCTTCTGGCAATGTTCAAAGACTTCGCTTTGGTAGACGAAGTCAACATCATTAAAGACAAGACAACTCGCGCTTCCAGAGGTTGCTTACTTGCTTTAGTTTCTTCGCATTCTCCTGATTTCTTCCCTTTCGATTCAAGATTCGTAATGTGCAGTCACTCTTACAACCCTAATTTTTATTTATTTTTAGGTTGTTGTTTTCTAATATGTCCTTCCAGACAAGAAGCAGACAAGGCAGTTAATGCTTGTCATAATAAGAAAACATTGCCCGGGGTTAGTTCTTTCTTTAATTTCATCTCTCCATGTATAGTTTACTACTTGCTGTTTTCTTGTTTTCTATCACATTGTATTGTAGATGAAATCTCCGATCCCGGCAAACCACTCGAGTAGTTTTTTTTTAGTTTCCGCGATTACTTACCGTGGTTGACTTTGGGTAAATGTAATCATGGAATCGTTTCTACTGTGTTTGATATTCTGATGTTGACGATTGTTAAGTTAGTTATTATTTACCAGCATGATAATCATGTGAAAACAATTCTCAGTGATTTACAGTAGTGGAATATGCTTGCAGCATATGTGAATTTTACCGTGTTAGTGTACGGTTGTTACAATGAGGACCGGTTTAGTTAACGAGAATATTGTGATGATGCTAATTGTATATTGGAAAGGGGTCGGTGTTTTAGAGGGATGAAAAGAAGTTGAATTTGACAAATGGATATCATGATCGGCAGTTAACAATGCACTTTTATTGGATATTGGCGATGAGAGGGTAAATTATGGTAATTGTGGATTTAGATGGCAACAAAAAGATAAATGGGTGAATCACTTCATACATTATAAAATTTGTAGAAGACAGAAAATGTTGAGAGATTCTAAACCAAAATGGAAATTGTTTTGAAGAATGTATTTTAAGGAAGTTGTGCCAGAAACTAAGTTCGACAGGAATAAGGTGTGATGGAATGTTAAGAGTTATTTGAATAGTTTAAATTTTCTTGTAAAGTCAATCGTCATTAAAAGAACATTGATATTGTTAGTTCATTATACTGGATTATTTTTAAATGTCCAACATATGTTCACCATTGATCTTCGACATTTGATGGTTATTTATGCTGTTTCTCAATTACAGTTATTATAGATGAATAGTTATGCAATCTGGGATTTTGCTGGCCAAGGTACTTCGGTTAATCAGGATTTCTGTTTAGGCCTAGCCTTTTTTCTGTCTATGGGTAATCTGTTTCTTTTAACGGTTTAACTCCCAATGCCTTCTTTTTGTTAAATATCTCTGTGGAAGTGTTAGAGCTGCTTTTTTTGGAATCTAATTACCTGCAATGCGGCCCTTGATCAGTGCTAGCTTTGTATGACCCGTGCTTTTATTTTTCTTACTCTCTGATGCATTCATCTCATTGTCTCTCTAATTCAAATGCATCCTGTTCTTTCTGTCCAATTCAGGCATCTAGTCCGTTACAAGTGAAGTATGCAGATGGCGAGTTGGAAAGGCTAGGTGTAATATAATATCATTGACTGTTGATTAGTTGCCATTAAGATCATTACTCTGGATTGCTGCAGCAAGATTCCTCATTGCCTTATCTGATTACTGTTATTTTATTCACTGTCTTATTTAATTTATCTTGTTACATAATGATTCTTTTTTGTTCTTCTTGCTATCCAGAACACAAACTCTTTGTTGGTATGCTTCCAAAAAATGTTTCTGAAGCTGAAGTATCTGATTTATTCTCTAAATATGGAACTATAAAGGACTTGCAAATACTAAGAGGTTCTCAACAAACAAGCAAAAGTACTCCCGATCTCTTATCTGGCTGTTGTTGTGAAGGACTGAACTTTACCGTTCTTGCTGATGTCAATTAATTAATTGGTAGGCTGTGCTTTTTTGAAGTACGAGACAAAAGAACAAGCCCTTGCTGCCCTGGAGGACATCAATGGAAAGCATAAAATGGAGGTGAGCTTTATTGGCTAATTGGACTGATAGTTCTCAAGCTCAAGCAATTACTCTTCTTTCTAGTCAGAGCCCAACTTTAATTCTTTGTTGGTTAATAATGTGATGGGAAAAGTCACCCTTTCCTGTCTCTGTTTTTTTAATCAATGCTGGCTATCAAATTGAACTCACATGTTAGATAAGGTTGTTCTGTTACATAATGTAACATCATGGACCTGCCCAGTAAAATTGGTCATTTAGTTACTTCAATGGGGGCATGCTAATTATTTTGGTATGGCAGATCAGAATTGCATCACGAATTAGCATGTTAAAATAATTTCTGTAGCTTTCTCCAAACTTGAATAACCATAATCTGTATTTCCTGAATAGGCTGTACAAGGTGAAGGTATAGAACTGTTCATAAATTTGCAGCAATATATTTTTCCCTTTAAACAAATTTTAAATTTAAAATAAAAACTTATCTTCCATTTTATGTTGTCACTTTATTGACAGATGTTGTAGCAACGAGATTCCACGTTTTAATATTGAGTTTTTTTTTTATAAAGTTATTGGAGGATTGAGGGGAGAGGGGACAGTATCTGTACACCCTTTTAGCACCTGAGAACTCAGCAGTAATATGGATGCATGAATTAGTGACATGCAGTCTGATCACTATCTCTTGCTTTGTTAGGGTTCGAGTGTTCCTTTGGTTGTCAAATGGGCAGATACAGAAAAGGAAAGGCAGGCTCGGAGGGCTCAGAAAGCACAATCGCAAGCTATGCCTAACACTGATTCACAACATCCGTCTTTATTTGGTGCCTTGCCAATGGGATATGCTCCCCCTTATAATGGATATGGATACCAGGTCTGTTTGCTACTAACTATTTTTCAGGGAATACCTCAGTTTCTGCAGTTCCAGACCTTTTGGAACTTGTCAGGATCTTTCTTACCCCATAACTTCCTAGTCTCTTGCTTGCCTTTCTTCATTTAATTTACACCTTTTTTTCATTTACTATTCAAAATCAAAATGGTGTTAAGAGTGTGGTAATCTCTGTTCTCCTTGTAGGCTCCTGGAGTTTATGGACTTGTGCCATACCGTCTGCCACCCATGCAGAATCAGCCTGCATTTCATAGCATGGTCCCTCCAGTAAATCAAGGAAATGCATTGCGTGGTGGAATCAGACCTGACCTTTCACCCAATATTTCCCCTAGAAATTATGCTCCTGCTACTTATATGGGCTCTGCTTATCCTACGGTGACAGGTCTTCAGTATCCAGTGGCATATCCTGGAGCAATGATGACTCACCGGCCTTTAAGTAGTTCACCTGGTGCATTGTCACCCACAGTTGTGAGCAGTAATTCTGCAACACCTTCAGGTGTCGGTGGAAGTTCCGGGGTTCAAGTGGAAGGTTTGTCGTCTATACAATCATTATGTGTTTTGTTAATTGTTACTCTTTTTTTCATTCTTGGTGGTGCTTTTCTGCTAACAGCCTGCGTTCTTTGTCTTAGGTCCACCTGGTGCTAATTTGTTTATATATCACATACCTCAGGAATTCGGCGATCAAGAACTTGCCAATGCTTTTGAAGCATTTGGTAAGGTCTTAAGTGCCAAGGTTTTTGTTGATAAAGTAACTGGTGTTAGCAAATGCTTTGGTATGCACTCTTTATTACTGTTACATGTGAATCTGACATTTGCGATTTGGAGATCTATCTATGTATCTTATAGGCTTTTATTTGCAGGATTTGTTAGTTATGACTCACCAGCAGCAGCTCAAAATGCTATTACCATGATGAATGGATTCCAATTAGGTGGTAAGAAATTGAAGGTTCAGCTTAAGAGAGACAATAAACAGAGCAAACCATATTGATCGGCAGGTGAGTCAAGGAAGCAAGCAGAATTCTCTGTGATATGTGGTCGCATGCAACCTGGATATATGGGAGTGACTGGTATCAGCATATTGGGGTGGATAGAAAATATCTGGTCATTTGCATTTCCCCAACCTTGTAATTGCTTCACGGGATTGAAATTTCCAAAACTTGTAATTCATGGTGCATTGTGCGCCAATACAATTTGTAATTTGTGTACCATGGAAGTTCATTTAGAGATTAATTATCAATTTATTGATTTTTCCATTAAGAGCTTCTGATAGTAATGTTGTTGAAACATCTTTGACAGATTCTTCTTTGATATTCTGCTATTTCTTCTCTGATATAGTGCTATTTATTAAATGACCATTTTCTCTCTCTTTTGTTTCCTTTTCTCGTCGGCTAAACGAATCATGGGTAAGTATGTTTAAGTACACTATGGTAGTATCAAACGTGGCTCATCCTCTGCTTAGTGAATTGTGCAATTGTCCTGTTATTCGTTGTTTCTCTTATGTATCACAGTATTGAAATTGTATGACATAACAGTGAAATTGTAGGATATTGAGTAGCCACCACAAAACTTCTGCCTGTTTCATGACAAGTGCATGAATGGTTGTGTCAAACCCAAGTTACATGGATCCCCCCTCCCCTGTTCCTCTTAAGTATATGTATTCGTGTCCAGAACTATTCAGGTATTGTGACGATGATATCATGCCTGTGAGTTTTTGTGCTTTTGTCCTGCATTGGTTACACAGAGCTTGTGGTGATATTTATCGTATCCATTTAGGTCAGGTTGCGATTGATCATAAATGCTTGTTTCCCATTATTAATTGGATTTTTGATAAATCTTGCCGGATCACTAGGATTTAAGATGCTTCTTTTGTTTAACAATTTATTGGTATGATCTCTTGCAGTTCCTCATTCCAAAACATTGAAGAAACTGGTGGTTCATTTCACAGGATAAAGGTATGTTTGATCTTGAAGCTTTGCCTGCATTCGAGTTTAAACTTAGGTTCTGATAATCTCTTTCAGCTCTTTATTTTGTTTCTATTGCAATTCATTTCACATGATTGGCATGCCTTTGATTTTGAAGCATTTGCATGCATTTAAGTTTAAATTTTTGTCCTTGATCAACTTTATGAAGATTGCTCTTCTTGAAGGCTAAACGAGTTTCAGGAAGGTCGAAAAACTTATATATCTCATGTTTAAATCGTTGTTTCCTTGAGACGACTGTTACACAGATGTGTCATGAGGAAAAGAATGAAGGGAAACAGTATTGCTCCAACAAAGTTCTGGATGGAAAAGGTATTCTGCTATTGGCCTTTGAATTCTCAATTACTTCTTATTTCTTTAACCATTTGAAGGGGCTGTTTTTCTCTCCTTCCGTGTATGTCTTGGAATATATCCTTGATAACTACATTCAAATCTTTCCCAGGCCAAGCCTTGAATTTTCTTATTCTTAGCATCTGCTCAATGTTAACATGGACTTTGTTGATGGTTAGGAATGCATCTAGATCACTCCTTGTAGGAAATCACTTGTCATTCTATAGCACTCTAAGGTATTGGGACTATGAAAAAAAAAGAAGGAAATATGGTGTCTCTGCAAAATTGATAGACCTAATTTGTCAGCCTGTTTGGCATTGTGGTAGAGGTGCTTTTTGTTTGGAAATGCATCAAAATAATTTTTATTTTTTTTAAATTCATTTTTGATATCAGCACATCAAAATAATCTAAAAACACCAAAAAAAAAAAAGCGAAAGTGCTTTCCAACCGCAGAAACAAATGGGGCCTATACTCATACATGTGTTTCTGTTTGGTGCTTTAGAGAGTGTTCTGGCCAGTAACAAATCAAGTGGCTTCCATAAAGTACTTGAATACCCAAGTTGTTCTTGTGTCTTTATGGACTACCTCCTCTTGATATGCTTTTCTTAAGTTACGGAGAATTATGTGTTGTCAAGATGGGTCACTTTATATCATACAAGTTCCTGCATGTTGTGTACAGTTTACCTGTTTTGCTTTTGATAATAAAACGATTTTTTCTCTCTTTCCTATTGGTCTTGCTGCAAGTAAACTGTGGTGGTGGGTTCTTGGGTTGGATGAACTTGGATTACATTGTGCAATTTGTTTTAGTTCCTCCTCTCCATTTTTTCCTGATCTTTGTCAACTGAATGTCCAAAAAATATGAGGTCATGATGGGTCTTGATTCATATTCAAATGCTCTTGAACACTTTGTAACCTGTGGTTGTTCTATTGTAATGGGTTCGATTAAAATCAGCTCAGTTATGTTAAATCTAACTCTCTGTCCAGTCAACTACCACCATTGCTCCAAAACTGCTCTTTGTTATCCGTATTCTTGTCTTGTCATGCCACTGTTTTTCTCTTTGATTTTGCTTGTAAAAGTTAAAATAGCTTATGAAGAGGATAATTCAAGTAATGGAATACATTGCCAGTGCATTTACACCCCTAGGGGGCGTTATGAATTTTATAAAACTATCTATTTTTGAGTTGTTGAGAGCTTGTTCCTTGTGTATTGCACCTAATGCAGCTTTCTAACACTTGAGTTGAGCTTGGAAAATTGGGTGACACTGAAACTTGTTATATTCCCATTTCTTATTGGGATCATTTCTTCCATCCTGTGTTCTTTGTCTGCATGTGTGCGTCTACTACTTTTTTCAGAAGATGATTTTCTTTTATTGGTTGATAGTGCTGTTGGTGCTTGATCTGCACACTGACTTTCTGGTATAACTTGCTGTTACAAGTTCATGTGCATGGGTAAAGGCTCTCCATTCCAAAAGTTTTGTTTCCTCATAGAGTTAATGTGACACGTCAAACAGAATTGCATTCATTGTGGATGTGATGTCAGATTATTATTACCAACTATTTGAAGGTTTTTAAGTAGTTGTAATGGATCATACATATTTCTGAATGAATCACACACTCCAACCCCATCACTTATGGAAAAAGATGACGCTTGAACTAGAGGTGAACTGTTCTCATATAACACAAATGAAGGGCATTCTCTTTGCTGCAGTCAGCTTATATCTAGACTGTGCAAAGGAAGAGAACCCTGTGTTGATGTATTTTTACGATTTGGGTGAATGATATGGTGACTGTCCTGCTTTTGTTCATCTCTCCTTGTTCTCTATGCTTCGAGTACTAATTCCACGACTAAAATTTGTAAAATAGGGAGGATTGCAGAGCTTATAGAAGCTTTCAACCTTCCAGAGATATGGTACAGAGCTGGGAGTATGCTTCACGTGTTACTTGGGCGGCAGCTCTTCTCAGCATATAGCCCTCACGCAAGGAACCGTTGGCAGGGGGATTTTGACAACTTAATAGACTACGAAATCCTTGTGCGGATTACGAAATAAACGGGATAATTTATATTTTAGGTCATTTTCCTGGTGATGCAGGATAAATGTTCATGATTTCAGCTTTGAAGGATCAAAAGGAATTATTTTTGGAGCTCTTAATAGAAATATACCAGTGTTTTTCTTCATCTTCCATTTGGAATACTGTATTCTGCTGGTATTGTAGGTTTTGTGTTGCCTTTATTTACTAATTTAGCGGGTTTGGTGTTGAGCTATGGTTTAATTATCTATGATATTCATTGAAAACAAAAAAAACCCTCTTGTGACGTCCTAAAATAATGCGTAAATTATTAAAAAAAAAAAGGGAGTAAATTATAGTTTTCTAAACAAATTATATAGCCTCTCTAGTTTCAAAACCTAATTAAACAATCCATTGACTAATGTTGATAGTTCTAAGTTTAATATTACTTAACTTATTTTCTAAGTTTACATTTCTCCCCCTTTTTTTTAATTCTTTGAAAAAAATATGAAATGAATAAAAGAAATTGATTAATTAGTTCTTAAAATTAGAGAAGGTATTTAATTTATTTTGTAAAACTAAAGAGATTAATTAATAATTTACTCCTATAAACATAGTGTTGAGTAGATTGTTCAATCGGATTTTGCACGGGAGGGGCAGTTTTGATGTTGGTGGAGAATCTAGCACTTCTGCAAGTATTTTACCAGTTGTAGTCTTCTGCTTGATAACCATGACCCCATTGAAAATATTTTTTGAATATACATGATTTATTATAAAAATAATGTTTGTTTTTGTATTTAAAAAAAAAAATTTAAAAATTAAATGTTTTTTTATTTTTTTATTTGTTATAACAACCCCAACTTTTTTTGTATTCATGTCGTTTTAAAATATTAATGTCAAAGATATGTTTTAAAAAAATTTATTTAAAAAATATTTTAGATAAAAAAAATATTTTATAAAATAACTATTATCATAATACCAAACAAGTATTTAAATCAATAGTGAAAAAGGTTAATATATTATTTTAATTGCTTAGTTATGTATTTTAATTTAATGGTTAATACACAGACTTAAAACGAGGTTATTGGTTCGATCCATACTTGAAGCAAGATTATTTTTATTCCATAGATGAGGTAGAATAGGTAATATATTATTTTAAACGCTTGGTTAATAAATAAATATTGTAGTTCAGTGGTTAACACACCTAATTTAAGGTGAGGTTGTGGGTTTGATTCATATTAGAAACGAAATGTTTAAATTCTATAAATGACATATGACCTGATATTTATATATTATTTTAACAAGTCCATGGCTTTTTACCCATTTGGGTTTCCCCTCTTCTTCTTCTTCTTTTTTTTTTACCTTTTCTTTTAATTTTATTTTTTAATATAATATTTTTATATTTTTAGCTTTTTAGCTTTTTTTTTGAATTTTTTCCTTCAGTATTAAGATAATGATAAATTAATTTTTATATTTTTTTTATCAAATAATAAAACTTTTCTTGCCTCTTTTTTCATGATCTTTTGCTGTTTTCTTTTTATTCTATAATTTAATAAGGGTTTATATTTTCTTTGGGTTTTTTTCATTTTTTTTCTATTTTAATTTCATCATTTAATACGAATGTTTTATATAATTTTATTTTTTATATTGTATTAATGATAAATTAGTTTTATATTTTTTATCGTACAATAAAATTTTCTCCACTCTTTTTATATATTTTTTAATTTTATCTTTTAATATGAGGTTTTTAAATTTTTTTATACATATTTGTTTTTAATTCTATCTTTTATTATAAGGTATTTATTTAACTTTATCGTTTAGTATAAGATTGATTTATTTTTTGTAACTTACCTAGTTAACAAGATCATCTCCCAACTATTTTCATATGATTTATTTTAAAATTTAAACAAAAAAAAAATCAAGTAAAAATATTGTAAATTTAAATCGTTATAAGAATGCTAAAAGTATTTTGAAAAGTTTAGATATTATTGGTTAATCAGCCGCACACAATTATTTCACATCAAAGCAGGTTAGTCATCAGTTAAGATCTTATCTTTGCTTGCATTGCCTGGAGAAGGCTAAAAACTTTCCGACACACAGGAAAACAAAAACATTCTAGATGAGCAGCTGCCTTCTTCGAAGTGGATGGGTTCTTTCAAAAGACAAAATTAAAGACACTCTGTTATTTGTTTTTGATTTACTGGTTATTTAAAGGAATCCAATTACTGTTTTGATTCGCTCTCTTTCATAATATATATATATATATATATATATATATATATATATATATATATATATATATATATATATATATATATAATAGACTTTTATTTAAAGGCGGTAGAAGACACGTAAAGAACAACCAATTGAGAAGAAGAAATCATTCTTCAACTATACTAATATTTTTGTTTTCTTTAAAAAAAATTTAATTTCATCATTTAATTTATTGCGATTAAAATTCATAATTTTTTTTAATTTTTTTATCTAGTTATCTCAATATGATAATCCAAGTCACATATTTGGTGTGTTAACCGAGCTAACTTGAGTTTTTTTTTTAATTAAATTTTTTCTTCTTAACTCATCCTTCAACGATGATTGAAAATTAAATTTTATAATTTATTTTGATTTACTTTGTATAATGTCATTTTAGTCTTATAACTTGAATTGCGGATTTGGTCGGTTAACTTGGTTGAATAGGGAATTTTTCTAGGTTTTTTTTTTAATTTTATCTTTTGATATTTGACTGATTATGAACGATTTAGTTATCCTGGTCTAATGACCAAGATCACGGGTTTGGCTAGTTAAACCGAGTCAACGTGTTTTTTTTTGTCTTTTTTAATTGATTTTTTAAAAATTTCATCATTCAATATTGAATTGATTGAGAATTAAGATTCATAATTTGGTTAGATTTATTTTTTATAAAGTTATCGTGGTCTCATGATCCGAGACACAGATTTGACTAATTATCCTAAATTGACTGGATCAATTCAATATGTCATCGTTTTAATATTTTAAAAAAATCATCTTAAATTTTTTAAGTCAAACTATATTTTTATTAGCCATCCATATTATTTTTAAACTTTCAAAGTCAATTAAGTTATATTAAATCAACACTCATGTAATTTAAATTTTTTTTATTAGAAAACACGTTTAAAAAAAAAAACATATTTCCCGCGGTGTAATGATGGTGAAGACTGCAGATGGCGGGAATTGTTTAGGAGGTCGTTTGATGATCACGGCAAGTCTTCAACGTATGATAAATGATGGAAAATACGCAGACATTGTAGACAACTTGCTAGTAAGTAATTCAAAGCAGTCAATGGAGTGCTGCTTTACTCGGTCATGGATTAGACGCTACTTACTCATTTGATTACTACAACGAATGAAAACTATATACATTATCAGACGCACGCACACCATTTTACTCAACTTAAGCCTTACCCTACTTTAGTTTATTTGCCGCCGGGTCAGAAAAATATATATTTATATATTAGATTTTAGCTATAAACTAAATAATTTATTTTATCTAATATTGGGATAGAAAATATTTGACCTAAGTTAATATGGGTTGATCTATAAAGTTACATGGATAATCTTGAAAAAATTAAATTAAAATGCTTAATTATAAATTAACTCAATATTAAAAGAAAAAAAAGTAAAAAATAGCATTTATCTTTTTTTTAAAAAAAATACTTAATGAATTTGAGCCAACAAAACAAACTTGTCATGCAACTTATATATATCGTCGGATTTACTAATTTATTTTTATGTTAGAGATTATTTATCATTTAATTATATGATAATAAATTACATGACATTTTTTTTGTATCACATATTTATTTTAGAAGTAGAAAAACCGTGATAAAAACATGGTAATGAGATAGTAAAAATGTAACAACCCCAACATTTATGTTCAAAACAAAGAGTAAAAAATATATTATTAATAACAAATGATGAAATTTTTTTTTTTTAATTGAGAGGCAATAAAAGCATTAAAATTCAAAACCATCACTTATTTTTTACGAATTATTTTAAAATTATGATAACTTTGGAAAAAACAAATTAAAATAAATCTTTAATATATTTCGAAACCAATTCAATATATTTGTAAAAAACCCGTGTCACCGGTGGCAATCTCTTCTGCGAGTAGGACAACACGTGGTAGATTGAAATGGTTTTCTGTAGTTAGAGTAGTAATGAAGAGTGGTGGTGGAGTGGAGCCCAGGCGATTGCCGTGCACAATTGCTCCAAGTAAGGTAACGCTCTTCTCAAACCAAATGTTAATCATGGCATTGAAGATTCAGTGCTGTGGGTGGGTGAGCCACAAAGTCAAGCTTAGATCTTGGTTTTGCCCTTTTTTGTGGGCTTCCCGACCCTTCCATTTTCTCCGTTTTCCCTAGTAATTTCTTAGCTAGACGAGCACTTGTTCTTCTGTTTGAATACTCAGGCGACGGTGAGACCACCCTCCATTTCCCCCCACGTTTCAATTGCTCCAAATTGATACTGTCCTGGTCCCTTCAACTGCACAAAGCCAAGGCATGTATGATCACAGAGAGCTATTTTTCTTTTGTTTTTTCCCCCCTTTTACCCAGTCATGGTTGAAATAGTTGATCATTTATAGAAAAATATTCCAATTACTTGTCTTGACTGTAGAAATATTAGACTTGCATTTTCTTTTCTTTTCTACTTCTTGCTTTCCATTTTCTCTAGAAAACTTTGACAATATTAATTCTCAACTCGCAAGTCTGCTAATTATAGGATTAATTCAAAGTTTGACGTTGATTGCATGACTCCGGAGTTTCTTTAACTATGATATTTTGTTTTTTTAAATATTTTTTTAAATTTATTTTTAATGTTGGTATGTTAAGACAATATAAAATTATAAAAAAATTAATTTGAAATATTTTTTTAAAAAAATAATCAGTACCACTACAATTTTTTTTTTTGATTTACGTGGGGTGTCCGGGCCAGCTTGCGCGCACCACGACTATTCCCCACGGCTCACTGGACATCCTGCAAGCCCAGGAGCAGGTAAGGCACCGCGGGGGTGACAGGCGTGCACATAGAGGGTCGAACCCGGGACGGGGACGGAACAAGTCACACAGTTGACCACAGCAGCTAGACCCTCAAGTGCCACTACAATTTTTCTTTAATTACTACATGTTGGATAAAATATGACTAGGAACATAAGAAAAATAGAAAACAAAACCCGAGTATTTATTTATTTTGAGAATACCAGATTATTTTTATCATGTTTCTAGAAGCCATGCTTGATCATGTCGAATGCCCGACCACAGTATACCTTCTAGAAGATTAGCCACATGGCTGTGTCATTTCATTTCCCATATCTTTCATAAATACGGTGTCTTTCCCTCATACTAATTTATTCAATTTTTTTTATGAGGCTGACCTATGCAAGAAAAGCTTGTTCTCATCAATTCAAACTCTGCAAATTACCTGACAACCCTATGCATATGACTTACTATAAAACACTCAAGGTTTGTCCTGGTACGGGAAATCTTCTGAACAAGGTCGCAAGCTTTCAAAACATTAACTGAGAAAGGTTCTCTATCTTTTTCTCCCTCCCATTTTAGATAAAGAAATGGAAAGAGTGAAGAACTCTGTTGATGTGTCTCCTTTCTTGCTAGTGGAAGCTGCGGGTGATTCTGAGGTTGATTCGGATCCCACCATGTCCACTATAGATCTTGTTGATGATGATGATGATGCAGAATCATGTAGCTGTGATACATCTGACCATTCTTGTGTGAGAGACATCATTAACGGTGCCTGCAGCGAGGTTGAAGCATACCAGGTCAATTACAATGTGGTTGATGATGATGATGATGAGGAGGAGGAGGAGGAGGAGGGAGTTGAGGTTTGTCAATCATGGGTTCATCATGTCCATGTTGGATTACCAGTGAAGCAAAAGTCTTGTGTTTCAGTGGATTCAAGCAATGAATCGATGAACGAGAAGGAGAAGGATAGGTTGTTTTGGGAGGCTTGCTTGGCTTCCTAATCGATTCAACTGTGCAGGATTTCCTTCCTTTTCCTTTTCTAACTCAAGTTTCAGACCATTTTGAGTTTTAATGGGTTTCGTTTGTTTGTTTGTTTGTTTTTTAATGAATTTCCCCCTGTTTAGGAAAGAGAGGTGAGAGGTTAAACACAGTATATTTGTCTTGTAGATTACAAATGTACATATGATATGCAAATAGCAGCTTTTTTTTTCCCCTGCAACACAGTATATTTGTCTGTGCATGTTCCCAGCAAACATCCACTTGTTTGCATTTCAGGAGTTCTACTTGATGAGAAATCTAAAAAAAATGTTTTTAATGGTACTGTGGGTTGTGTAATTCTCCAAGCTTTCTCATAAACTGGATTATTAGCTGGTAGCTTCGAGCAAATTCTCGATCCTATATCATATGGGTATAGTCACCAAATCATGGAGCTAGTCCAGAGAAAAAGTTAGTCTAAAGAACCTCTTGAGCAAGAAAATAGAAAAAGGCCATCTCAATACATGGAACCATAAATTTGGAAGTAAAAAGGAGCAAAGGACATTCAACTCTAACAATCTAGAAATCCTATCTGGACCCCGAGATCCAAAAATTCAAAACAGCCTGCAGTTGCCAAGATTTTTCAGAAAATCTCAACTTCATAGTAACAGAGCAAGGGAGATAATTAACTTGAGAGAAAGGGAAGAAATTGTCATGAACTATGATTCTGTATAGTTACTTTGTGCTCTGTTCTAATAATCAATATATGTACCACACGCATAGTGATTGACTCAACTAACCTTAACTAATCCTAATGTGTTTTGTTTAGTGAATCTTTATATAATAGATATTTTACTAATAATACAATAGGTAATTAGGGCTAGATGGGTCTAGAGCTATGTTTGATCATATTATTTCAATATTCTCCCACAAGTTGAACGAGGATAGACACGATATTCAACTTGTATCGTAGAAGTGTTAATCAAGATGACGAGAAAGATTTAATAAGCACATCAACAATCTGATTATCAAAAGCAATAAATTAAATCTCGAGTTCTTTTCGAGTAACCATGTCATAGTATGCGAACATTAAAAACTAAAAATTGACAAACAAATAAGTAGCTTCTAAGTTATCACACCACAGAAAAAAAGAATTGTTTTGGAAATACCAAGTTCATGAGCTAGAGTTATGATGCATTTGAGTTTGACAACAACATTACCAATAGCTTTATATTTTGCTTCTATAAAAAGGAAAGGTTAGTAACATTACGTTGTCTGCCAGATTTATGAGAGATCACATTGTGATCAAGGAAAATAGTATAACCATTAGTAGGCTTTCGGTCATCAACACTACCATCCTGTTTAGAATCACTAAACCTATTGAGAAAGAGATCCTTTTGATGAGCGAAGTGCAATCCGAAGGATGAAGTACTAAGTAGATAGTGCAAGATGCTCTTACATACCAACTAATGAACATCAATGAGAGAATGCACGAAATGACATGCCTTATTAATTACCAAATGGATATCATATCACGTGAACATGAGATATTAAAGAACACCCACTAACTATTTAAATTTGGAAGTGTCAATTGATTTAGACAAAGGAGAACCAACGACAATAAATGTATTAACTGATTTACACTATAACATGCTAAAAGTAATGGTATATAACCAATGAATGAAGCCATGAGACTAAGCCATAAACACATATGCATCAAGAAATCCATTAAAAATAAAAGCATTATAAACATCAAGTTGATGTACTAACTAGCCACAAGTAACACCAACATATAACATTGCCTAAATAGCACAAGGTTTCACCACTAGACTAAATTTCTCTTGAAAATTAACCATTTTCTACTAATGATAGTTTTTGGCAACCAAATGCTTTGTAACACTGAGTCTCATTTGGCATGCATTTAATTTTATATATCCATTTTACAACCTATCATATTCATAGTTAGATCATATGGCATTAAGTAACAAGTATCATTAGAAGCCAAGAAGAAGATTTTGATAGCTATAATTGATCGCCACTCGGGATATCATTTGACCTTGGTAAGAGATGATGGTTCAGAGACAGTAAAAAAAGGATGCTAATCGTGCTCGAGAAAAACAAGTAGGGCTAGGTTGTGAGACCATATGATATTGATTTTGGACACCTAAAAGAGGTGTGAAAGGAGAAGACGGTGTGGTTGCGAACATGAGATAAGCAAGAAGATTTAAACCAAGAGTGGTAAACAAAGGCAAGGATAACACAAATGAGTGAAAGACAACATGATGAGAGGAAGGTAAGGAGGGTGTGAGAGACTAAGAGGAAGATGAGGTGCACTAAGACTCCATTTGAAATTGAGGTTGAACCTATTTTTCATTAAAATTTAAAATTTTGTTTTGCTTCAAATTAATCTTTTTTTAGTGTTTTTAGACCGTTTTGATGTGTTGGTGTTAAAAATAAATTTTAAAAAAATAAATAAATATTATTTTTATGCATTTTCAAGCCAATAAAAACTCTCATCACACTCTCTAAAAAAGTCAAGGTTATAAAACCATCGAAGTCAAGAAAAACTGAGAAGAATGATTAGGAAAGAGTTTGGACATTGATAAGATGACCTAATTTATAAAGGTAGAAGTCAGCTCTATAGAAGCTTGAAAGGGTGAGGCTCAATTTGGCATGGTGGAATTGAAAAAAAGAGAAAGGATGACTCATGTAGGGTACAATGATAAACAATATATATACGGTGAGAGTGAATATCTAGTAATATGAGAGTATTGATTTTCTTAGTATTCACGAGTCTATGCAATATTCTATGATATTATAATAGAGCCTCGATACAGCACACCAAAGCACTCAGCTAAAGCTCCCAACTTTACCATAGATGAACTTAGTTCAGCAAATTAAGCACACACGTAGAACAAGTGAACCAAGTAACAGTGCACTCAGGATCAGATATTTGTCTGTTGGACCGAGAACACGGAATTAGACATGGAGAACGTGTTACAGAGGAGCCTAAAATTGCCGAGTGTAGAAATGCACTCCGATGAAACATAAATTGAAAGTTTTCAGCTCTGTGCTGAAACTGACAGAATGAGCACAAATTCAGCCCAAAGCTGAATCATGACTCTTAACAATCCACCACAACTGGACACTTCCTAGCCTAGCTCAAGCAAAGCACACAGAATTAATTCAGTATTAATTTACAGAAGCAACCATGGTCGGAGAGAGCAAACCAAAATCTGCAAACAAAGCATTTTCCTAAGCATGTTGAGGGAAACTTCAGTCAAACAGATTCACTAGACCCAGATGACTTCTTAGTCAAAACGACCTCTGCTAATTTGTCAATCGTCTGCTCATCATCTTCAGTGTCTTTCCATCCTTTGGATTGGCTTCTGATGTCAATCTTTTGTCCTACAGTTATCACACTTGCCCTTGAATCTTCTCCATCACTCGAGGCAGAACTGGAATTTTCATTTTTGCTATCAGTGAATGATAGTCCAGACTCCATTTTAGACCCAGAAAAACTTGCTGGTTGCTCCACAAACATATCAGTGGAATTTTTATCCTCGTCCGACTGCCTCGAGAAGCTTTCTTCTACCTCGCTTAATGACTCAATGTCATCGTCGTCAGCTTCTTCATCACTGCCAGTACTGAAATGGGCTTGATCATCATAGTCCGATGGTGCCTGTCTCAGCTCACAGCTGGTCTCCATGTCGTGCTGACTGTCAAATTCCTCATCAGTTTCAGTTTGGTGACCAGATGAATGAGACGACATGGGTGAATATCCTCCAGCTGAAGTCTCTTCACGGTCTCGCAGCGTTTTCGTGATTAGGGTTTTGAGCAAGTTCATCACTTGTACAGCATGCATCAATGCTGTCAGTGGATCAGACATCTGATAAGGGGAAAAAATGTTCAATTATGTCAAACAAATTTGGAAACACGGCAGCCAAACATGAATCTACTACCATCAAGTGAACATGTAAGGCTACAATAATATTTCCTGATTTTAAAAGCGAAAGTTGTTTCATTTTATTGCATAGCTTCTCCTTTAGCAATAAAAAGAGACTTTGATATGTTAAGAATGTTAAGAAATAATGGAAATATACCTGAGTCATGTTTGGAGAAAAGACCATTGCAATATTTCTAGCATTCATTTTATTGGAATCTTCTTCCTCGACAACATCAGCCATAAGACCAACAGCCCAGGAGAGCAATGCAGCCTCAGTTGGCTTTAATTGCTTAACAAGCTCAACAGATTCTTCCTCGGTGTTACATTGCAGAACTTGTTCAGGAGAAAGCCCATCCAGCACCCCAGAAGGAAGCTCTCTAAACCAGGCTTTTATAAGGCCTGCTAAACAATGGACATCAATATCATCAGGCACAATGCCCCTGTTCAGCTGGTCCCTCACATGCTCCTCCTGGCTATTTTCTGGGTTTATGCGGAAAATCCCTTCTGCCTAGAAAACCACCCCAAAATCAAATGTAAGACAATTCATTCAATATTGAAAAGTAAGCATAAAATCCCAACTATTTGAATGTCAAATGGTATTATAATCAGTACCTTTAGACCGCCTTGCGAATATAATCTATCCTGCATCAGCAAGAGAATTGTGGGAACACTATTTCCTTTCGAATCATAAGAACATTGCATTGATTCTGCTGAGACACCAAACACACTGGCACTGCAAATTGTGATGCTTAAAGTTAAAGCCTATACAAATTGAGCAAACAAACTATGCAAGAAAATTGAACAGAATAGTACACAAAAGCTATTGAATATAAGTAATCATTCCCATTATCTTTCTTTCTCTAGCTATGGAAACTTCCATGGGTATGAAATATCCTGAAACAGTCCCCATTTTTAGATATTAAGAAAAAATTGAGCAGTTGAAGCAAATTGAATTTAATAAAAGAAGATTTTCATTGCATGGAGTAGCTGGAGATAAGTAAAATGAACTTCATTTCATTCCATTCCATTCCATAAACCTAGAAAATTTAAACTGGAGTTTAACCATCTGTCTCCTCAGAAGCTGTAAGAAGGTTTTCTGTAGTAAAACCCCACCTGGAGGACCAAAAAGGAGAAAGTTTAGCCCAAATGCAGCTAAAAATCTCAGCTTATTTTCAAATCTCCCCTTTGAACTTTGAAGAGCCAGAGCAAACACAAGTTTGCATTTCTCCCTCTCAGATCTAGTCCCTCACGCCCCCAACAAAAATGAAACCCCTTTCAAATTTCACCAATTTGAAAATTTTGAAGTCACCTTCCCAAAAAAAGAAAAAAAAAAGACGGAAGATGAAGAAAACTAAGTACCTAGCACTTGGGACTCGACAAGGGATCTCAACCTCAAACTCAACAGGAAGACCCAGAAAGCCATTGAAGCGATCAAAAGTGACATGAGTTATATGTTGAACGTCAGTGGGCCAGCCAATGTCCATGTGATGGAGGGTGCTGCTTGTTGGGATGACATCATCTCCTCCATCTTCAATGCGGCAAGCCACAAGAGATTTCCTTATAGCTGTCAATACAAATGCCATCATAGACAGCTGCTGGTTCTGCACTTGCTCTTGATGATCTTGTAATTCACTCCCTTTCGTCCCTTTCGTTCCCTTACCACCAACACCACCGCCACATCCACCTCCTTTTGTCACCATTACAAGACCTGTCATTTCAGCTATAGAGAAATATGAAAAAGAAAGAAAAAGAAGAGAAGAGAAGAAGGTGTTTGTTATTTCTGAAGTTTGAAGCTCTTAGCTCGCTCTCTCTCTTTCTTACAAAGTTGGAGTTCAAACGGCCACTCGTTTCAAATTTTAGAAGGACTCTCTCTTTCTCTCTCTCTCTCTCTCTCACTCTTGTTTACTTGTATAATTTAACTTTATCTGTATCCTGTCTTTTGACGTTTTTGACTTCATTGTTTGTTGATATTACCGTTAATGCCATTCAACAAATCTCATCGAATTTCATTAAATTCTCAAATCAACTCTTTAATTGCTCATGGCCATACTTTTATTGCCTTCTGGCTGAGATTTTAATTAGGCCTTATACACTATACGACGAGGAATTTAGAAATAGTGTGATAGTTGTTTTTTAAAATATTTTTTATTTAAAAATATATTAAAATAATATATTTTTTATTTTTTAAAATTTATTTTTAATATAATACATTAAAATAATCTAATATATATATATATATATATATATATATAAAATTTATATATATATATATATATATATATATATATATATAAAATTTTCTCCAAGGACTTAATATGGAATACCTACGTTCTGATTTCTTTAAGAAAACATCATTTTACTTGTGTGGAATAAGGATGAGTAAAAAAAATTGAAAAATCGATTAAATTAAATAAATAAATAAAAATAATTAAAAAAACCGAACCGTGAAAAAAACAGATTAAACCGATTAAAATTTTAAAAAAACCTACCGGTTTGATTCGATTTTGGTTTTATAAACCTTAACTGAAAAAACCGAGTCAAACCTGTCATAAAAAACGAACTGAAACCAGTCGGTTTGAACTAATTTTGGTTTTTTTAAAATAAATCAGTTTAGTTATTTTTTTCTATAAAAATCAAACCAAACCGAATCAAAAATCATCATCCTTAATGTTCAAGATGCATTTTTATTTTATTTTTTTTTGGTATAATGTGCAGGATGCATTATCTTAGCTATTGCTGTCTCATATCATGTGTCCGAAAGTCGGTGGGAGGGGGGACCTAGCTAGAGTTAAAACTAGAGAGAACAAGTAAGAAGCGGAAAATTCGTCAAGCCCGTGAAACAAATTATTGCTCAATCGTCCATGTTATACAAAAAGCTAAAAGTGCTTGGTAACTTATCGTGCATGTATTCATATTTTGCTGGATTTGCACAGGAAGGTAGACTTAGGAGTAAAAAGATTTTTTTCATGGGATTTATCAGTTATTACAAGAAAAAATAGGGTTAATTGGTATTTTTATATTTTTTTATTGTATTGTGTAATTATTAAATTACCCTTAAAAGAAAAAAAACATTTTGCTTAGATAAATGGGCTTTTCAGGTTTTTTAATTCTTGTACTGTGAAAATACTTAAATGCCTCTAACAATAATTTTTCTTAGCTTTGGATACAAGGGTAGTTTAGTTATTTTCTTATGGTTTTTTTTGTTATTCTCATGTGGCTTCTTATGATTTTTTTTGTTATTCTCATGTGGTGTCAGGGGTAATTAGATTTTTAAATATATATAAAATATAATTTCAATTAAAAAAATCTAGCACGTGCCAACAAGTGGGCGTCGCCCATGCCTTTCGAGTAGCGTGTGCGGTTCTAAAACAACTCTGAACACCGCTGTCTAGAATGACGTTCAATGAGCATCACCACCTCATCACCGTGACAGGAGCATGTTAATAGAAGATTAGTGATTGAGCTTTGGCCACATGTTTTTATTCCCTCTCTCTTTCCTTTTTTCCCTTCAATGAAAACAAGTTGGCTATTGCAAAAAAAACAAAGAAGTCTGGTTATTTGTTTGTTGAATCAAATTAGGTCTGTATTCTTTTAATTACAATGTATTTGGTCTTGAATTCTTTGTTGAATTTTTTTTTTATTTCATCCATTGACATTTAATTTTTATATTAAATTTAGTTATCATTCTTTTAATTCATTTGTATTTGGTTTTGAATTTTTATTAATTTTTTTTAATTTCATCTTCTAACATTTGATTTTTATTTCAAGTTGTGTCATCTTTTTCTTATTGTTATTTTTAGTTTTTCTTTTATTTTTTTATTAGAAATTATTTTTCAATTTCATCCTATATGATTTTATTTTATTTTTTATGTGAAATTTGGTTCTCATTCTTTTCAAATCTACATTTTTTCCTTTGTATCTTTTTTTTTTGTTGAATTTTTTTTTTCAATATTATCCTTAGTTATTTTAGTTGGTTGAGAATTTGACATTTTTTTTTTTACCTTTTATGTTGTGATCCGACCTTATGATACATATCACAAGTTTTGAAAGTTGGATCAGGTTGGCTTCAATCATTTTTTATTTTATTTTTAATTCCATCAATCATTATTTGGTTTGTTGCAAATTAGTATTCTTTGTTTTTTACCTTTCATTTCTATAGAGTTATCCTATTATCATATCTCGAGTCATGGGTTCATCCAGTTCACTAGGTTTGACTCAAGCATTTTTTTTTCTCATTGCTTTTTGTTTATTTTTTATAATCTCATCTTTTAATATTAGGTTAATTTGAGATTCGTGATTTTACTTCCACGAGGTTATTAGGCCCCACAACTAGGTTATAGATTTGGTTTGATTTTTTCTTAAGTTGGATGATAAAAAATTATAATGTTCGGTTCCTTCAAATGATGTATTTTTAAAATTCACCTATATACTGGCCCAAACAAACTCGGGTCAATTTCTTTTTGTTTTTTATATTTTATATTTTGAATTTTGTCATTCATCATTTTATTTGTTGGGAATTGAGATTCATGTATTTTTCTTTCTTTTTATGCAATTATCTCATTCTCATTTAATTTTTATTTTATTAAAAAATAAGATCGTTGAGATATTTTAGAAATATTGTAGAGATATATTTCTATAATACTGGCAAGTGTTCATCCTTTACGTTGAATCGTTGTTTTTTTAATTTTATTTGTTGTCAATATCTTGTTTTCTAATCATACTATTAAATTAATCAAGCTAATTAAACTCATTCAAGTCTCTATCTAATAGTTTTAACTATGAAGGAAAATAGATCGGCTCATACCATAGCACAAGTTATCTATCTAGTAGTTTTAACTATGAAAGAAATAGAGATTTAATTATTTACTTGAATAATATATATGCATGAGAATTCTTGTATGAACTATGAAAAGGCCTTTTTTAAAAAAAATAAAAATCAAGGCTTAAGAGCCCATGAATGAAAATTAAACTAAACGAGTAAATGTAGTCAGTTGATAGGATAAAATTAAATACAATCCTGAAAGAGAGGCATTGGGCGGTCCTAATTAATGAGATTTTTAGATGATCCAAAATTAGCTACCCAATCTACTGTCGAATTGATTTCTCTGTACACGTGTTGAAAAGGCCTTTGTTTGACAATTCATGCAAATCATTTATCTTTAGAGAGAGACTTAATTAATTAAACGTTAAGGTAAATTAAGGAAAAGTGGTTGAAAGTTAACTTCTACTTATTGTACCGACAGCCACACACACACAGAGGCAAAAAGAAGAAGAAGACGAAGAAGAAAGAGCAGTAATGAAATAGGAGCATGCTCGTGTCCTTGTTTTGATGATGGGATAGCCGTTGTTTCCTCATGCCATTTTCCACGAAAAAGCTTAAACATTTATGGCAGTTTATTACCTCTGGAAAAGAGAGCGAGGAAGGAGTATAGTGCTGAAAGGACCGTTGTGTTTCATGTATTGGACGGTCCATCAAATCAGGACACAGATTTTATATTTCCAACAACGATGGAGTTCTTTTTAGGTCATCCTCGTGATTAAAGGAAAGAGACAATTAATTAAAAAGTATATTACTGCTTTTTATTTTCTTCTTCCTTTGTAAATGTGTTTTGCTTTACCTAGAACCCTACCTGGATTCTCCCCACAATTCTCTTGGCCTCGGCGCCGAGTCTACCGGCACCCGATTGGGAGATGGTGTCTTTTATAGAATCTTTACATTCTGTTTTCTGATAAAAAAATCAGTGGTTGAATAATTCTTCAGTATTTTCTTATACTCTTAATTGGATTAATTATGCACTTAAATATACATAAATTAATCCCTAATAATCGTTCTTACAAGATTCTCAAACTGAATCATAGAAATTGGTCTGGTAAATTGCATGTAAAAACCTTTTATTTTACGAATATAAATAATCAAGTGACTATTTTCAATGGCTTGGAAACTTGATTTATAATTAAGGGAAAAAATAGCTCAATTAAACATGCTATTAAAACTATGTTAATTTTGTCCTTGGAAACCTTACTTGTAGCTATGGATTAAAAACATTTTGGTAATACATGCTATTGAAATTACGATTTGATGTTATAACGTTGAAGATCCTTTTTGAAAGCTCAAAAGCATCAAATGATAGATTCTCCAAATAACGGTTGAAATTACTTTTGCTAGCCATGCATCACCAATGAAAAAATACTAGGAAAACTTCAATTTGATCCCTGTCTTATTCATATCACTATCAATGGGTATTGAGAATCTTTGAAGATGCATATTTAGAAAGATAATGTTCTTTGTTGTCAATTATATTCAAGGTGAAATTAATAAAATCAAAAACTCTAAAATTCAATTGATATTTAGATAATACATTAAGGTTCAATTGAGTTTTTTTTCTAAGTTTTTTTGGGTGGTGTTTGACATTGCAGACTAACTATGTTTTTTAAAAATTTTGAATTTCTTTTAGCTTCAAATTATTTTTTGTATAATTTTGATATGTTAATGTCAAAAATATATTTTATTTAAATATATTAAAAAACACTTTAAAAAAACTAATTTTAAAATCATTTCAAATCAAAAACACCTCACCAACACCCACGAACCATTCCATCAACTCCAAATATATAAAAAAATAGCTCAAAGATCTAAAACATACAGGGTTAGATTTGACTTTGTTTGCTTAAATGTGTTTTTCATGTAACATTGAAGCTCTAAATAATCACCATGAAACCCCATGAAACCCTTTTCATCTTATGAAACCTGTAGACATCAAGAAAACTCATTTTGGTGGTTAGAAATGAAGTGAACGATGACTTTTTTTTTCATCGTCGAAACCCGGCAACCTCTTTTTATCTCATTTCTTTAACTAAGAACTAAAAAATAACACAAATAAATTTGTGTATCAAAATTGATTTTTTAAAATCTAAAGGGATCTAAATTGTATAAATCATGTTATTTTAAAAGATCGAGAACCTAAGTGTATTTGCATGCAATCTCTAGCATGCCACCTGTGTTTAACGTCATTTTTATTTTGGTCATTTTTTTTTTAATTTTACCTTTCACCAAGAAATCAAGAGCAATTAGCCTTTAATTAGAATCAAATCACGCAAAATAAAACTTAGATTATCAAAATGAATTTCTAAAAAAAAAAACAATAAATCCACGTTGTTATGCGCGTGTCTAGACGGTGCAAATCCACGGTAATTAAACCTAATCTTTTAGTATATTGTACAATATTTTAATATATTAGTTTTTTCTAAAATAAAAAACCTCGATTCATCAAATTATAGGAGCAAAATACAAAAAAAATAAAAAAAACCCTAAAACAGAAAATAGAGGCGGTGAAATAAAGATATGGTTTTCTACCTTGAGAGACAAGTTTTAATGATGAAAATGCGGGGTTGCATAATAATGTCCCCGTAGCTTCAACTTCGAAAGGGCCATTTTCTCTATAAAGTCAATAAAGTTTACAAAAAGAAAGGAAGCGAGCCAAGTGTCTGAACAATCTTTAGAGAAGGAGCGCTAGCAGACCCCTGCTTGTCTTGTAGCCTAATGCATTAATTTTTGGTCACGTAAATAATAATAATAATAATAATAATAATTAAGAATGAAAATAATTACATGGGCCCCACGAAAAGGGACCCTGTCCAATCGGAGGCGGGTGAGTCACTCTCTCTCTCTCTCTCTCTCCACCACCTAGGCAGTGCCTAGTAGTAGCCGTATTTGAATTTCAAAAACACTGCGCAAGATGTAAAAGTATTTGATCGTTACGGTCCTCTTTTTCTGTCTCCTTGCATTTTAGTTTTTTTTAGTTACTTTAGTTGAAACATCATTATCTTCGTATTTTTCAAAGACGATTTTCAGACAAATATATCTATGCTGCCCCCTTGGGAAGATTATATCTATTATTATTATAGAAAACAAAAGCAACCGTGTAATAAAAAGCACCATATATATATATATATATATATATATATGCTCGATTTAGTGGTAAGAAAACGGATAATTGTACTGAGAGCTTCTAAATGGATCGATGATTCTGTGGGCGTCCATCATTTTGTACAAATTAATAACTACTCGATCAAGTTAACGCGCCCAGCCCAAATATGATAGGGAGGAAGATTAATTTTCGAAGGATAATCATTTCGGGTTCCAATTTTCAAGCCTGGATTCCGTGGCTAGAAAAATAGAGCGAATGTTATGTTTTCCTTGCTCTCCAAAATTAATTTTTAAATTATTTCAATTTAAAAATCTCACAACCACCTTTTAAACACCTACAAACCAAAAAACCCAAAAAAATCTCATGCTCGCATAATGGATCAGACATATTAAACCAAATTAATAAAAAAAATTATTTTTAAAAAAACAAATTGGATTTGAACTTGGTTTAGAGTTGATTTGTTAGGTCAATCAGGTTAACTCTATGATGACTTAGCACATTAGAGTCCAAAGTTCCCAACACAAAAAATAAAAAACATCTCCAATATCTATTAAAAGATGGGTCAACCGAGTCTAAAGTTAACACATTGAGACTAGTTAGTTTAATAACAATGCTAATGCTTTTAAATCATCCTTTATTTTAATTTTTAAGCAATTATCTTTTAATTCGGTAGTGAGAACAATCACAATAGAAATGTTGTTTAATAGATGAAAACAAGGGAGTTTTTAATGCCCGCGCGTGCGCACGCGCGCCCACAAAAGTGCGCGCTTATTGTTGCGATTAGATCCTATTTTTTAAATGTTTTAATTGTTTTTATTTTAAATTAATTTTTTATATACTTTTAGATTATTATGATATACTGATATTAAAAAAATTATTTTTATAAATAAAAAATACTTCAAAAATAATATTTAACTTCACCAAAATTTGAGGAATTTTCAATGCCTGGGCTTTCATGAATATGCGCGCATATGCACAAAAGCACTATCTATATACCAGAAGAAACTTGAAGTCAAATACATTGTTATTTTTTAATGGGAATCCATCGACTAAATTTTCATGAGTTTTTTTTAAACGCCATCTCGAGGGAATCAATTCCACGTGAAATTAAATTTAAATTTAAAAGCAACATTAAAATAAATAAATAAATAATTTCAATTAAAAAATTTATCCCATGATTTATTTATTTATTAAACAGTATTTTTCAATGTTTTTGTTACTGATCTTGAGCTGTGATTTATAGCGGTGGATATTTTAACAAATTGAATTTCAATGCCTTGCTTCACTGTTTATTCTAAACACAGTAATTGAAATCAATTCTAAACTTTTTAACAGATGAATTCATTCAATCTTTAGCATTTCAAAACCAGCTGTTAGTGTTATGATTTTGATAGCGATACAGCAGACATTTAAGAGCTGACATGCAAGTTCAGATCTTAACATGTGCACTAATGGCAACTAGAAAGTCAACCAATTAAAAAATAAAATAATTCTTTTACTTTGCAATTTCTAGCATATTCAGTGATATTATAATAGCTATTTTTTTAAAATAATTTATTTAGTATTCATTTGAATGTGTGGTTGCGGTTGCTTTTTAAAATACTTTTTATATCAAATATATCAAAATGATATTTTTTTTATTTTTTAAAAATTATTTTTAAGATCAGCGCATCAAAACGATCCAAAACATATCAAAAAAAACTAATTTGTTTTTTAAAGTTAAATTTTTGTGGCACCATGCGTAACACGGTACCTTAAAAATATTTTAAAATAATATTTTATATGTATTATAATTTCTCAATGAATGTTTTTGGTGGACACAAAGGCATCATTAGTTCGGTAACTGTTCTTCTAATTCATCTAGCTAAAAGAATGAATGAACATAATTCAGATATTTATTTTCACAATTGAGATAATTAATTTTGATTGAAATTGTCAATTATTTCAAGAAAAATTGCTGGCCATGACACAATTATCATGGCATGGGACAAGGAAGGTGTTGTTATTATACCTCAAATGATGAATGGGCTCCGAGCTCTGGCTCCTAACTTGGTAAACCATCATTAAGTGTTTATTTGAAGTATGGTAATTGATGCTTTTAATTTTTTTTTTGTTATAAATATATTAAAATAATATTTTTATTATTTTTTAAAATTTATTTTTAATATCAATATATCAAAAAAATTTAAAAAATATTTATATTGTAAGCAGAGGATCAAAATCGCTTCCCTCTAAATTAAATGAAAGTTAAGGGATTTGGGGGTGTGAAATCTCAAGTAATTTTTCAATGCTACATATTGAGATGACTATTTAATTACTATATACGCCTCATCCATTTGTACCCACCGTTGTTGCTGGTAAAGATTATAGCTGATAAGATCTGGAAGGCAATGGCCCCATATTATCATTTGTTTTGACCTGGGAAAGAGGTCGGCTGTCATGATATTGCGTGCTTGACAAAGGTCATCGTATTCACAGCATGGATCGATTGTGTTATTTCTGTATATTAAAGGTTGTCGTGGACACGGGAATTGATGCTTATCTGGATCTTATATAGGAAAGATTCCATTTCACTGCTATAAAAGGAAGAGCTATATTGTAATTGTAATCTTAGTATTTCTTAAGAAGGAATTAACTGGAGTGCTCGATCAAGGTCGCCTAAGATCGATATGAAGATAGGCTCTTTAATCTTTGCTTGTGTAAGTAGTAGTAGTCTTGACTGTTTCTGGGTTTTGTCAGGCTGCAGGTGGGGTTGAGGAAGAAATTCTACCAGATATCTTGCCCTGCTGCCGAGGATATATTGTCAGAAATCTCACTTGGAGACGCGTTGCGACCAGCCCCTACTTGCCTGCAAAGCTATTGAGAATGCATTTTCATGGCTGCTTCGTCAGGGTAAGCAATACTCAAGCAATGCAGTCTTCTGGGTTGTTGTAATACTCGCAGTTTTCTCCATGCATGCACGCACATGTTGCCAAAAGCAACATATATATATATCTATTGCAGGTGTACTATTAGATTCTTACAGTGGAACACATAAATTCAAATTAAACAAATGTGTGATCAGTATATATAATTACAGAAAGGATCTCTTAACATCTTTCCTAAGAACACATTAGGTTTAACTTATGTGACCGGTTTATATATTTCCACCATATTAGAGCAAAAAAATTCCTGGCACTTCCTTGCTAGCACTGTTGACAGGAGGATCTTGTGTGAACAGGCGCTGGACATGGATAAGCATTTAAAGTTATACCTGTTTCTAATTAATTTCCTAATAATTTGCATTGATTGAGATGCAATATGGATCAGAACTTGATTAAATCCTGCAGGCAGGGTTGCGATGCCTCTGTTTTAGTAGACTCAACAGCAAATAACACCGCGGAGAAAGATGCAATTCCAAATCTGTCTTTGGCAGGCTTTGATGTTACTGACGAGATAAAAACGCAGCTAGAGAACACATGTCCAGGAAAGGTATCTTGTGCTGATATTTTGGCCTTGTCTGCTAGGGACTCGGTTGCCTTACAGTTACAGGTATTATAAAATACTAGTCTTTCTACTCAATCCACGGACACATTTAACAGTTTTAATAACAGGATATTCTGTTTGTATTTACTTTGATATATCATCGGTGAGTATTTATCAACTGATTCATGGATGAAAACTGGTCTTCGAAAAAAACCTTGTCGGTAATTTTTGATATATCAGAAAGTTCATCGGTAATTAAAAAAACCGGTGGTTTTATAGTCAAGCAATGTGCATAAAAAAAAAACTCATTATAATTCTATCGGTAACAATAATGTTTATAAAAACTTGCATGTCATCGTATTGTTTAATTTTTTTTATTTTAACTGGAATTCTCTCGATTTAAAAGTTAGCGAAGAAGTTGTTTTCACTAGTTTTTACTGATGAAGTTAGTAATGGATAAATTCGATTGGAAAATATCATCATAAAATATCAACAAAAAAAAAATCTATTTTTATATTCATTAATTTTCTGATAGTCATTATTATCATGCATATTATAACAGCAAGTTGAAATAGAACTCATACTTCTGCATTCTTTCACTCCTTCTCAAACTCGGTCCCAGCAACTTTGGCACGCGTGCAGTTCAAAAACCCAGAGTTGTGGGTAGAAGAGATGGCATTGTCTCATAAGCTTTGGAGGCCTTGACAGACATTCCTTCCCCATTCTTCAATTTCTCGACGCTCCTTCAAAGTTTCAAGAGCAAAGGTCTCACTGTTCATGATCTAGTTGTAGTATCAGGTATAGTATAAAGCAACGAAGCAGGAACTAACACACAGTTAGTTTTCAAGAGCGATCACATTCATTGAGCAGGAACTTGACGTGCTGAATATCATGCTGCATGCGGGGGGACACACCATTGGAGCAGGCCACTGCAACCTGGTCTGCAACCGGCTTTACAACTTCACAGGTAAAGGAGACCAAGACCCTTCCCTGAACCCAACATACGTTGCTTTCTTAAAAAAACCCAAATGCAAAATTCTTAACGACGCAACAACCACGGTAGAGATAGACCCTGGCAGCTCTCAGAATTTCGATACCGCTTACTTCGCTATACTTAAGCAGCGAAAGGGTCTCTTCCAATCCGATGCAGCCCTTCTAACAAACAGAACTCCGAACAAGATTGTTGGAGAGCTGCTTAACTCAAATGTTTTCTTCAGAGAATTTGCGCAACCAATGAAGAGAATGGGAGCAATCGGGGTTATTCCTGGCACGTCAGGGGAGATCAGAAAGAAGTGTAGCGTTATCAATTCCTGAAAGTTTTTGTTTTTTTGTTTAATTTGTTTATTCCATATTACTTAGTGAGAGTATTTCACCATGTCAACTCGAACTAAACTGTCATCTGTCATTCACGGTGTTACTGTCTTTTGTTGTTCCCGTGAAAGAAAAGAAGCAAGAGAAGAAGGATTGCTTGGTGATGGAAACAGAAACCCATTGATTACTTGGGTGGTTGTTCTCAACGTGCATCAATAAATTATAAAGATGTTGCACTTAAAGATTAATTGTCCGTTGCAATTTCACAATTTAATAGGGCGTGACAGTCCCGTGAACCCAAACACGTTGGGATTAGATGTGAGAGCCTGAGTCCATGAGGGGTGAAATTAGATCCGGACGTGCTATGAATCTATTGCCATGTTTCGTCCTCGACACTTCAGACAAAGCATTTATATGAATCTATTTCAAATCCAGCCCATTGCCACCCTAGTCGTGGATACTTCGGATAAGCATGGATGCTGGATCAGAAAATTACTCGAATCAAACATTATGGAAACATAGTCCTAACATCAAGCATGTTCGATTACTAGAAGAAATCAAACTGCAATCACTGCCTCATTTCACCAAACACGTATTATCAAACCAGCAAATGAAAAGACATTTTAAATTTATAAATATAAATGGCTGAACGTATAGACACTGTATAACTTAAATTCTGGGGCAGAACGCTCCTTTTAGCCCCATATGATACACCAAGAAGTAATATAAAAAGCTCCAGGGCTTGATGCACAGAAATTGCCACGGGGGACAAGATGGATTGATCCAAGAATCGGGCATTCAAGCAACATTAAGAAGTATTAGCCATGGACTCAATTAGGAGCTGATAACCTTCTGGTACTGCTGTCTGTGTAAGCACACACTCTGCCAATGCCGGAACATCAGAATTGAGGTCTAGAAACTTGGCCAGAAATAGCAAGAGATGAAAATCAGAAATTCTTTTCACAAATGGAAGATTCTTTGCACGGTCCAGATGACTCCTCAATGCTCTCATTGTCACTTGGGTAATCCTGTTCTCAATGGGGAAGGTTGTTGAAAGAGGGCCCTGCATTAAATAATCCACGAGAAAAGTCATTGAACTTCTCCACAAGATGCAGCAGAAAAGATATACTATCCAGGATTGTGCTGTTTGTATCTTAGAAATTCATTATGGCATGATAAAAAAGAATCAAAGGAATGAAAAGCTTCCAAGCAAAACTACCACTGAATATTAACGCTGTTCAATTTTCATTTTCCCCTAGTTAACCCTGCATTTTTCTGTCAAAACCACATTTTTTTTCCATGAATAAGAGAATACAATCTAGATTAAATATCAACTAATATAACATAAGACGAATAGTATCATTCTCATGTCTCAGCCTAAAAAAGGAACAAGCAGTTCTGCACGTGTCATGCTCTAAAAAATATAAGTTCTTGAGATATCAAGAATTATTATGTAACCAACAAGCATGATCTAGCATCACCAATGAACTTACTCAGAACAGAAAATCCTAAACCGTTGAAACTTTTAACTGTTGCATGAATTTGATATACAAGTCCCCTCCCCTGGTTTCAAATAACAGGGCAGTGAACTGACAAATGGCCCACTGATTATTGACCCATTTGTTTTCTTGGTGGATCTGAGCTCTTTGTACACTTAAATTTCCAGAATGGAAATTGAATAAATGGCATCAAATAAATTTCAGGCATGAGACATCAATATTTATATCACACACAGGGACTAAACAACTTGTAGTATATAGCCCTCTCATCCTATGAATGCTGTATTGCTAGGAGGCTTGGTCCCACAGTAATTCATGCTGCAGGATAAGTGCTTCTTTTTCCCTCATTACTGTAATGTAGAAACACCATCTCTGCACATATTCTTCAAGACAATCAACAATATACCATGGAAAGTATATCACTTGTTTTATACAACTGCTAGATGACTTTGAATCCGATAAATATTTGCAAGGACTGAAAAGTATGTTTGAAAACTACTTTTTTTGAAGAACCAAAGGAGACTGCTTCATACTCTAACCCAATCTCTCTCCAAGGCTTGCATGACTGCACATCTAAACAGAATCCCTCATCTGGCACCACTTATGTCTCTAAACCATCCCTTCAAATGCTTCTCTTTGTTTCGAAGCAAGAATCATGCTCAGACCACCCTAAAAGAATCATGCTACACAAAAAAAATTTTGGCTCTCTCACAATATGAAGCTCAAATACTCCAAATAATTATACCTTTCATGTAAATGTTGGCAAACTAAATGCACCTCGACAACAAATATTCCATCTTGTTTTTGCATAAAATATAACACAACTGTAATTGTATAATGCCAGTATATAAAATAACCATAAACCCCCATCCAGAAAATATAATGATTTGTTGGATGCACGACATTGCCATCTTTGTTGTCTAGCATATTTATAGCCTGTAGACATCTCCACTCTTTGTAGTTATCAAATATGGTTGACCATTATTTCACAATATTTGTTGAGCAAACTACCTATATGAGACCCTCAAACATCACATGATTAACTTGCTGGCTTTTAAAATTCCTCAACCCCGTGATTAACCTGATGGCTCTTACAATTCCTCAACACCCACCCCCCCCTCCTGCGTGCGCAGACACTCACTCACACAAAGATAACTTGCACAAGGCACGCCTATTAGATTCAGTGCAACCTCACTTTTGATAACACAAACAAAGAACATAGTCATCCAAGACCCAGTAAAAAGAAAAGGACCACATAGGAAAATAAAAAAACTTCACCTCTAGCAATCTGCACAAGTAAACTTGGAGGTAGAATGATTGAAGTAAAAATTGATAACCAGTTCCAATGACTCTAGCTTAGCCATTAACACATATATAGTTGCAGAAAGTCTAGAAAAAAGAGAGAATTTTTCCTCACAAAACAGATATATCCTTCTTGGAGCTTAGAAGTTTGTATTCACAAACCCTATAGCAAGATAACTAGCAATCTCACCCCACATATACAGAGAAAGGATCTTCAAAGCTTAGACTGCAAGTTGATATTCAAAAACTAGATGTACTTCAGTAAACATAACAAAGAAAAAAAGTGAAAGCCAGCACTTCCTAAGTAATACTTTGTGCAAGCACGAGCAAGAGAATACGTGGGCAGCAAAATGTTAAGCCCTGACCCAAAAATAGAATCATATCCCAACTCCCTCTGAAGTACTCTAATTCAATGATAAGATGTTAATCATTTGGCTCTCAAACTCAATTCTTTTTTTTCCCTCATGTTATTTGCTTTCAACAATATCCAGAATGTTAAAACCCTTTCCCTCACTAAGAGATTGGATAAGTCAAGAAGCAGCTTAACTTGGTGAAATAGGGAACCTCCTAGCAAGTTCATAATTCAAAGCTACAAGTCAAAAGGTTTATTACATTCAGCTTTCATGGACCATTTAGAACATTTATCAAGTCAACTATCAATCAATGAAGAGAAATCTTAGAGAAAACAAGAAAGCAACCAATCAAGTATAAGAGCACAAATAAAAAAACAATATCAAAAAACAAACAAACAAAGGCAATAACTAAAGAAGGCAAAAGACTGAGATGTAAAACATACCAGATGATCGAGAATCTTAATAACGACCAAGAAGAAATCATTATCAACCTCCTTAACATCCTTGCTACCAACAACCACATCTTTCTTCATTATAGACAACTTAGGATCCACATCTTCCCCAATCTCCGTCTCGAACCATCCTTCTTTAAACAGCCTAATACACATATCACTCATCTGAAACGCCTCGAAGTGCACATCAGCTCCCCCGTCCTCATTCACCTCCAACTTCACCACCGCAGTAACCCACTCCTTCAACTCACTCTCAGCGTGCAGCTCCGCCGCCTGAAGAACCTCCCTATTTGACAAAGTATAATCCTTTTTGTCATGCATTATAGTCTGATTGAATATAAACCCCACTCTCCTCATCCCCAAGCCCGCCGCAATCGCGTCCACTAATTTTTCTTCATCAGAATCCCTCAAAAGCATCAAAATCTCTTCAGTCCCTTGCTGCGGCAGCTCGTATATGAAATTTACTTCAACCTTCCCCTCCTCCGACACCGTTCCATACATAAACCCACCTCTTTTAACAGCAAACGCGAGCGTTTCATTAACATAATGCTGGAACGCATTAGCGCAATCGCGATCAAACGACACCGAATCGCAGTGCGGATTTTCTTGCCGGCCGACTCTCATCTGTTTGGCAATGAGATCGTCCATTGTCATCTTACGGCCGAAAGAACCAGCAGGGTGAACAGCGGGGCCCGCAATAGTTCTGTGGCCTTCGTAGGCTAAGAAAATAATGGAGCCGTGAGAGATGTTGAGGGAAGAGAGAAGGGTGCTAGGGTTTGACATGTCGGTAAATTGGAGGAGATCGGGAGGGGATTTGGCTAGGAGGAGGTTTTGGTTAGTGGAGAGGGTTTGGTTGTGGATAGGGATTTGGAGTTGGTTTTGGATTAGAGTTTTGAATTGGGAAATTGTGATGTTTGGGTTGTCGATAGAGACGCGTTCCAGCCCGTCTCTGCTGCGGATTCGAATCATCATCTTCTTGATCGATTGCTTGATGGAGATTGAGAGAGAGAGCTCTGAGCTTGAGAAGAAGAAGACAATTAATTGGGTTCCTTGGTTTGCTTTGCTTTGCTTTGGGCTGGGAGTGAGAGTGGGAGTGCTTTTCTGTATTTATATGTGATTGTTTGCTTGATGGGGAAGCCGGTCAAGAGGACACGCAAGTTATTTTTCCCCGGACAATGTATAAACGGTGTCGTCGTGTCCTTCGTTTATTTGTGGCTGCGATCCTGGAGCCCTTCGGAAACGTCGCCGTATTTATTTATTTTTCAAACATCGGTCTTTTTTCAAATCTTTATTTTAAAAATCAATAATTTTGCATAATTAATGATGAAGAAATCCGTCCTTTTATTTCTTTCATTTCGTTAAAGGTACAATTATAAAATAAACTAAAAAAAAGTGTTTTATTGTTTCTTTCACATAGATACTCATATTTGGAATATAAAAAAACAACTAAAAAGAATGGTGATTGTTCTATAATCATAGACAAAATTCACTGTTAACTACAATTGACATTTATGGGCCTTCCAAAAAAAATTATTTTTCTTTGAATTAGGAATATTTTTATCTTTTTAAATGACAAATTAGTTATTATGAATTTATTTAAGAGTGTTTTTGTCAATTCAATATATTTATAAACAATCCAAGAACAAAAATGCCTCTAGAAATAAAAAATAAAAACTAACATTATAGGGTAGGGGGTGTTTTGTTTTTTATTTTTTAATATACAATAAGATTATGTATATGACCCTAGGACCAAGAAAATTTAAGCCATTAAAACAGGGGTACTGAAATATTTTTATCTCAATTTTTTGTAATTATTGGTTTGGTTAAAGGCAGTCGCATGGAAGGCGCCGTGTATTTTAGGCGACGCATATCATCTAAATGTGGTTAGTTTGTCGCTAATTACCCTTTTTCTCCCCTATATTTCTCTGTCCTGCCCTAAAAAATGAACTTCGGTCCTCATTATTGTTGGTGTCAAATTCATTCCTTTTACTTTCGATTTTTGTTATTTTTTCATTTTGTTATTTTTTTGTTTTCAATTTAATCATTTGATTCTTTTGTATATATATAATTCTTTCGATTCAGTCCTTCTACTTTTAATTTTTAATTTTTTCCTCCACTTTTTTGTCAATTTTTTATAATTTTCAGTTTTATCCTTCAAATCAAGTTTATGATTTTTGTTTTTCCAATAAGAATAATATTGATTTCAATTTGGTCCTTCTTTTTTTTTTAATTTTTTTCCTTTGCTTTTTTGTTAAAAAATTTATGATTTTTTATTGTATCCTTCAAATCAAGTTTACGGTTTTTTTTATTTCAATAATAATAGTAATGGTAATGGTAATGGTATGATACTAGTAATATCACTAATAATACTACTAATAGTGATAATAATGGTAATAACAATAGTTTATTACTAGATAGTTGATTTACGCTTCGCTGCATACCGAACTATTTTTTTTTTTCAGTGTAAAAAAACAATACTTAAGCACAACCAATGTATTTTAAAGAACAAAAAAAATTCCACCACTCGACTTCATAAAAAGATAATTGAAAAAAATAATGATTGTCAATTCCCAATAATCAAAATGTTGAATGATGAGACAGGAAAAAAAAATCAATAAAAAAATACTTTTAAAACAAAGCATTAGTAAAACTAGGTGAGTTCGTCAAAACTTACGAATAGGATCATACGAATAAGATAACTTAATAAAAAATAAAACAGGAAAAAAGTTTAGTTTTAAAAAGAATTAAGTTTTGAAGGACAAAATAAAAAAAAAGTGATCTAAAAAATACTTGGGTCATACTGATAAACCTCTCACCTAGATTATGAGATAAGGATAACTTGGTTGTAAAGAAAATTAAAGAAAAATAACGAAGTTTATTTTTCAAAACGAACAACTTTAAATGATGTAATCGGGAAAAAACACGACATCAAGTCGTGTTAACTTTTCAAACCCATGATCATAGCTAATAACTAAATTGGAAATACTGCATCTAGAAAGCTACTATTTTAAAACTTGGCTAGTACCGACAGGTTGACCTGTAACCCCAATGACTAGTGGCTTAGATCGGGTCAAGTCTCAAAAGAAATTGGAGGGGGGGTTCTTTACCCGAGTTGACCAATATTTCAGTTAACCCAAGAAAAATTCAGTCAAAACAAGTTCAAAACCCATCAACTATTTTTTTTCTTCAAAATAGTATCGTTTTGATTTTTTATAAAATAAAAAAGATTTGGCTGACTTGGGTTCACTCAGGAAGTCAACCCACTCAACCCCTTAAACAGATAATTTTCCCAGATCAACTCCCGGGTATGGCCTAAAAAACAATGGGAAAAACCAAGGAGACAAAATCTCAATAAATTAAATGTTAAATGATAAATAAATAAAATAAAATAAAAAATAGCAAATAAGAGAATAAGAACATCATATATATGTATATAAAGGAAAAAAAACTTGCATTGAAAGGTAAAATAAAAAAAAATCAAATTAATAAAAAAATCCAACATAAAAAAAATAAAAATAGAGAGAATGAGGACTAAATAAAAAAAAATCAAGATTATGGATCTAAGGATGAAATTAAAAACAAATTAAAATTTGATATAAGGGTTAAGAATCAAAATTAAAAATCAAAATATTAAAGATCAAATCTTAAATATTATCAAATATTGAATTGATGAAAAAATTAAAAATAAAAATCAAATTCTTAAAAGAATTCAAAATAAAAATAAAACAAAAAAATAAGATTAAATAAATCTATGAGCAGGACTGTATATTTTTTTTCCCCAGCTGACAAGTTGTAGGCTGGCTGTGTAATGTCTTCTTTTGTCCTCATCTCCGGTGAACACCTTTGTCAGACAATGGCCTGCCGGGTAATCCAGGAAATGAATACGAAAAGGGGATGGAAAATATAAATAAAATGTGCTTATTTCTTTTGCTTATCTAGCTAGGAATGAATATGAAATTATACAAATTAATTAGTTGCAGATTTAGCGGTGGCCAGAGATGGTGGTGAACAAAAGTGGAACTAAAGGCAAGGAATAGAAGGATAACAGCAGGTGAAAAACAGATTGTGCTTTTTAACAAAGCTGCAGAGGTGCAAACCATGAAGTCCAGCAGGGTGCCCATCAATGTTTTGTCACAATAAAAGATGAACAAAGATGCATAATCTTGACAGGGATCATCAGAAACGCAGGCATCAAACAAGAAGACCAGCAGGAGTATCAATAACAACAAAAACGCCAGCAACTTTCTCAGATATCAATAGATAAATGACAATAATAATCTCACATCTTATGGTTAATGGTTCTAAAAGATGTTAAATTTGTTCTCATTTCATTTTTGGTTTCTCTCCCCCCTTTTAACTATTAGCATTACCAAACACTTCAAAAAAAAAAGTTGAAAAGGCCAGGAGCCTGCTATGTGATAAATTTCTTAACAGCGAGGCTGTGGTGACAGCATAAACCATTAAACCGAAGCTTAACCAGCAAAAGACCAGCAACCTCAGTATCAGACAAAATAGAACATCAAGTGCAGCAAAGCAGAAAGCTAAGGACAAGCAACACAGCAACTTACAAGGAAGCAAAATAGCAGGAAATTGCATTTTTGTTTTTTTGGTAAAAGATGAGCTGAAGTAATGCAAACCATTAACAGCAGGGTGCTATCAACAATTTGTTGCATGAGAAGCTCAAACAAAGTGAATCCAGGGCACTTAAAATTGATGAGGATCGTCAGTAAAGCACCCACTAACAAGCAGCAAGACCAGCAGCAATATCCATGACAAAGCTTAAACACAGCAACATTATAAGATAGGAATACACGAAAATAATCTGGAACTCGCATAAAAACAATCCATATCAAATCAGTACCCACGCTGAGCATAGACTGTTGCTTCTTGTGTAGCATCATAACAAACAACAAACACAAACACCAGAACACAAGGCATTTCTTCAGATGGCAGGGATACGATGAGATATGTTCTTGCCAAAAAGTAATAAAAAGCACACTGAAAAATATTGCTGTCATAAAACTGCAAAAAGCATGTTATGCAAAAACAACAGAGGTTCATAACCAAAGAAAATAACTGCGAGCTTCAAGACAGAAACTGCAAGCACTTGGACAAATAACAATGTAGTTCTAACAGTGAAAGCACTTTCAATATTAAATTAGGATTGAAACACAGTTTTTTTCCCATCTCTTCTGCGGATAATTTGACGGGAAAGACATTTCAATTCAAAAAGGGGTAAACACCATCTTGTGTAACCACAATTACAATTAGAGAAAGAACATAACTGCTGATTAAAACAACAATACTAATCTCAAAATTTGAAAAGAATCCAAATAAGAACATAAATGCCACAAAATTGCTGAACTTCACTAATGACAACCTCAGCCATTTCATAACACTAGAACACCTTACAACGAACTATAACCCATTTCAAGTTTTATCTTCTCCCAGCAATTCTCAATAAAGGAGAAATTACTCCTTGTATCTCTTGTAGTGAATGTTGAATTCTGATCTCCTCTTCAACCGACCTTTTAAGGTTTCTAATATGACTTTTCAAAGCATCAGAAGCTCTAATATCTTCAGCCCGCATCTCGAGTACCTTTCTAGTCAACCCCGTCAATAAACCAGAATGTCTTGGCATGGTCGAGTGCTTATGCAAGAAGCCCAACAACAACCCAAGCTCCTCATCATCCAAATTCACAACACATTTCAATAACTTCCTCCTCGCCACTAATTCCTCCATCACAGCCACCACATTCTCTGTATTCTTCCCACCCAAAACTGAAACCAATGCTTCTTTATGCCTAAACTTCTTCAACAACTTATCATGCTCAGCCAATTTCACCTTCTTTTGCCTCATTATCAAATGATCCCCCTCATTTGGCTTCTCCCCTTGACTCCTATGAAAATACCTAAAATAAGTTGGCCTCAAAGCCCGCCTCTGCGGTTCCTCTACACTGCCCAGCGCCCAAAAATTCCCTACTTTACTCTCTCCCACATCCTCCTTTGCCTTCCTCCTCCCGGCAAATATAATCCCATTGGAAGACCCAATAACCCTAGTCATACAATCCGGCGAAAATCCAATTGACATAAGCGGGGCAGGAAACCTCATGGAATGAGTAACCTTCATTTTTGCATAATCAAAAACCTTCATATAACCATCTAAAGCCACACTAAAAATCCTATACTGCAAAGCCTCCTCTCCACTCTCTTTCCCTACTTTCCCAACACAAATAGAAGTAACAGTCTTGTTATGACTCTCCATAGAATAAACCATCTTCCCTCCTCCAATCAAATCCCATATTTTCACACTATTCCCTCCTGCCGTAGCAACCATTCCGCCTGAAGGCAAAAAAATCACATCCTCAACAGGATTTCCATGATTCACTTCAATAACTGATTCTTTATTATCAACTCTCACATCCCACAGCTTCACAGTGTGGTCATAAGACCCAGTGACAAACATCTCTCCATCAGTTGGAGAGCAATCACCACATCTCACATAGTCCCTGTGACCATACAGGTCCAAAACCACACTCTCCCCAGCAACATCCCAGTATTTAACTACAGAATCATCACCACCAGACACCAAATGGAGCTTATCTAGTAACGGGTACTTGACAAAACGAACAGGGCGGGCGTGGGACCGCAGGCGACGAAGTGGCGTTCGTGTCTTGACATCGAATACCCGGATAAGGCCGGAGAGATCAGAGGCGGCGATGAGGGAGCCGTCGCATCGGAAGGAGCAGGAGGTGACGACATCGGAGGAGGAGATGGTGGAGGCGGGAGAGAGTGTGTGGGAGGAGAAGAGAGTGAGGGAGGCGGAATTGGCGGCGGCAAAGTGGTGTGGGGATATAGGTGAGAAATCGATGGAAGGGATGGAGGAGATGAGGTTTGAAATTTGGTGGGATTTGAAGGAAGACCAGTATTTGGATTCAGGGGTTTTTGATGGGGTTTTCGGTTTGGCTTTTAGCTTTGGTTTAGTTGGGAAGGTTTTGGAGATGGTGATTTCTTGGGGTTGTTCTACAAGAAGGTCTGCCATTGTAGTTTTCTTTTATTTTCTTTTTAGGGTTTATCAGCGGTTTATACTTTATAGTGTTACGCGATTTGCAGCTGGTCATCATCCCTCTGAATTTCCAATACCTAAAATGCCATAAATACTACTATGTTATTACCCACAAATGCCGAGAGGCCTGTGCCTGAGCCCACGCCCACGGTCAGGCTCAGGCCCTTGATTCTGGATTCTTTTGAGACTAAATTGTTATTTAGTCCCTCTCAGTTTGGAATGTAATTGTAACTTAGTTTCTTATGTTCTAAAACCTACAACTTAGTCCCTTTGTTGTCTCTTGCAGGCCATCATCTTATTACAGCATCTATTTTTTCTTTTTCTTAATTTTAATATATCATTTGCGTTTGGTAAAAATAATTTTTGTTTGAAAATATATTATAATAATATTTTTTTTTTATTTTTAATATCAATACATCAAAATAATTTAAGAACATATAAAAAATTAATTTAAAGCTAAAAAAATAAAATTGATGTGTAATGCCAAACACCACTATCCAATTCGCATTTTAGATCAAACTATTATATAGTTATAGGAAAAAATATATATATGTAAAGTTATAAAATTTCTTTTAACCAAATAATACAGCTAATAACTACCCAAAAAGTTGACTAAAATTGCATGGCTTGCTATTTTGTCTGGTTGTGGTTATTTATCATTGGTAAACTAAGATTTATGGATATTTTTTAATATTTAATAGAAAAATATTTATTTTTAGCACAAACTTATAATAAAAATGAGTTTAATTATTAGATTTATATATAATATCTTATGAACTTAGACTGTACACTCGAGTCTGGATGGCAAACTCAAACTGCAAACCAATACCCAATACCTTGTGAACTCAAGATGTGCACCCGAGCTTAGCCATAAGAGGTGTACTTGATCTTTTTGGGTTTTAATCTCATTTTAAAGCTAATCATATATTTTCTCATTAATATACGTATTAAAAACATCTTTTCTTATTATGTTTCTGAGATGTTGTATCTTATTAATGTATCTGTAAGAGATATATTCTCTCATTGATATATGTGTAAAAGATTTGTTTTCTTCTCATTAATGTTATAGGGTAAAATGATTCTCAAACCTTTCTTTTCAAGAAAAAAAAAGGTTGATGAGCTATAAATACTATTTGAATTACCCAGATAAGAGGTTAAGATTCTACATTAAAAAACACATCCATAAAATTATTAATTTTACAATCCGAGGATCTTGAAATTTTTCAAAAGATGAATTTTTGTAGATATCCAGAGACACATATCAAAAGTATTTTTCCTTTCCTCCAAAGAAAAAATTATTTAAATGAACATTTAATTAATCTACAATCTAAACAACAAAAAAAACCCTTATTTATGAGTATATTAGATTTTAAAACATCGTGTTCTTTTCCTTCATTATGCATTACTCCATGAAAAATAAAAACAACGAATTTGTAGAAGGACAGCGATCATAAGAAATCGACCGGTCAAAGGACTAAATTGTATATTTTCAAATATATAGTGCTAAGTTTGAACCGAGTTAAAGAAAACAGGAACTAAAGAAATCTAGCAAACAATCAAACCTCCTGCATCAGAGATAAAAAAGGGAGTCACTTTTTTCTTGTAGCAATCCCGTGGTTTCCCATTTTTCAACCAAGAAGAAAAAACAAAACCTGTGGTTTTTATTAACGTAGCCCACTCCGTCTTCCCTTCAATCATATAAACAAACACACAGCACGGCCTCAAAAAATTTCGAACGCCCAAAACCAAGAAACCCCGCTAGTTTATTTATTTTTTCTTCTTTTTTTTTTTGTGGGCGCTTAGCTCTTTGATACGGTTCAAAAGGTTAGCTCTTAATTCACTGTTGTTGTTGAATTTTATTTTTTTGTTTACATTATTTTTCCTTTTTTCTGCTTGCAATTCTGCCTTTTTTTTTTCCTTTTTTTTTTCTCTCCTTAGCATTTTAGGGTTTCAACGTTCACTTCACTTTGAATTTGAAATCTAGTTTATATATATAGCTTGTTCAGCTCAGGTCTCGCAATAATGAGTGCATGTCTTCAGATTTTTCACATTTCTGAATTCGAAGATGCCGTGTGAAAGAGTCAATTGATTCTGTGTTTCTTTGATCATCATAGAGTTAGTTACTTGACAGTCAGTAAAAAATGACACCGCATCGAGTTCAGGGAGTGATTAGGGACTTTATGATTTCTGGGTTTTGAATCTTGTCTAAAGTAAACGAAACCCACTTCCATTTGAATGGACATTCCCTTTTTATATTGCTTGTAATTCTGGATTTAATTTTTCGGGCATGTGGTGGTTGGGAGTTACTTGCATGTGAGACATTCCATTGTTGTACGGATAGGGTTCCACTTCAAAAGTTGATTAATTGCAATGTGAATAGAAAATGGATTTAAGTTTTATACCGATTTAAAGTAACTGTTCTGAGGAGGTTGACCTCTAATAGAGCGAGTTATCCTTCCTTTTTAGGTTAGACCCTAAATGCATTATTAAAACGTTATTAAATCCTAAATAATTGGGGATTCCTAATAGTTGATATTGCCATTGCCAAAAAGCTCAGAACTTGGGATTTCTTAAACTCAATAAATAAGGCTGTATGGTTTTCCATAATAAATATAGTATGAGAATTGCTTGAGAAGAGGTGCTTGTTGTGGTGGTTACTTGAAAAGGTTATAATTGTAGCACCTTCATCTTTACAAAGTGATAAGATAAGGTTTACAATGCATTAAGTAAAGTATTTACTGGTTTCTGATTATTTGAATTGGGTTTGCATGAAGTAAATGGTGGCCTTTTCTTCTCCAAGGTAACTAGGTATTTTTTTTACTGTCAGAATTGTACTTAAATCTTTACAGCTACCAGATTTTTTTTTAGAACTATCAGATTTATGGAGAAATTAGTTAAATAATAAAATTACAAGATAAATTTTTAATAGCTCGGTAGGTAAATGTACTTGATAATTTGTAATCACCTATAATGACTTGTCATAAAGTGAATAGTACTTTTTTTAAAGTGACGGTGTACCTTTTGAGCTGTAATTGTACTCTATTATTTGTAACTAGCACAATTACGGAGTAACTAGTTAAGTTACAGAATGATAAGATGACAATCCAATAACTTAAGCTTTCCTTTTTAGACTAGATCCTAAATACATAATTAAAGAAATACTAAATCCTAAATAATTAGAGATTTCATTGCCAATAATTGAGGAGTTAGGGCTTCCTACATTCTATATATATAAATGCTGTATGGCTTCTATTCCCATCACTGGCAGGTGCAAGAAGTTCCATCTTTGCGTCACCTGCCTGGGTTTTGGCCTCCCATTCACCGTTCCATGAGTCAATTGGGTACTCGTAGGTCCAGGAAATTCACCTATGGTGGTGTTGCTTGGATACAAAGAGGGGGGGGGGGGGGTTCCTATGACTTTGGGGTGGTTTTCCTGCCTCGGTAACTCTTTTTGTTGTAACATCAAAAATTTCTGTTGTGAAACTGAAATTTGAAATAAGAATTCAAGAAAATTGTTTGATTTTGGAATATCAAGTGCAAGTTTACAAACTTTACATTATTTGCTCCATCCAGGGTGCTTCTTAGTTCTTACTTTTTCAAGCAGATGCACTGTCTGCTACCAAAAAGAACTGGTATTATATTATTTGTTAGAAACTCAGGGAGATTTATTTCAATAAGCTCTTTCTTCCTTGTCTTTGAAGAATTGGCTTGTACTTTGTTCATATGCCTGCCCTCATCCTTTCCCCTGCTTTAGCTGCTTTTAGCCTTGAGCACATTACATTATTGTCAGCATTCATGCTCTATCTCTTGTTCTGGTTGCAGTGGTTCGTTATTTTCTCTGGTCAGCTTTCTGGTCTGTGCTCTAGCATGAGGCTTGCTAAGGAAGAACTGTCTATGGCTGAACAAGTGAGCATTGTTAACTCAGCTCTTGTTTTTTTGTGGTTTTTATTTGCTTTTGGATGGATAATGGCAAAATCATCTCTGAAATTCACATGGCTCATCATCTTATTTTTCAATCATCCAACTCTTCTGTTCTTTCTTTCACTTTATTTTTGTGTGTTGAGTTTCTTTAACGTCTGCTTAACATGACTGACTATTTTATCAATTTCATTGTTTAATTATTCAACTGTGTTTTGTGTTCATTTTTGTTTCTCTTCAGCCACTCCCTCTTTCTAACATGGACAAGTATCTGCTTTTATGAACAGGTCATTGATTTAATTTCAGCAGTGAAAGAGTTACACGGTCTTAGCTCTCAGGAGCTTAACAAATTGTTAAGGGACTCTGAAAATTTTACAATTCACTTTCATTCTGAAAAGGGATCAACGACAAAGGTTAGGAAACAAGCTCATCATCAACACACTTATGCTTTCTTATTTTACATCATCTTGCATCTTAAATCACATTATTTTTCAGATTGATGTGGAAAAACTGGCAGGCTTTCTTCCTTTACACCTTATTGCAGTGCTTATGTCATCTGATAGAGATGAATCGCTGTTGAGATATTTGTTGTGCGGGATTCGGCTTTTGCATTCCTTGTGTGATCTAGGACCTCGGAACAGTAAACTTGAGCAGGTTGCTTTTATCAATCATTGCCTAGTCTTTATTATTATTTTTATGTATCATCAGTTTTGTTGTCTGTTTTGCTTAGCAAATGGACTTTGACACATCAATCGAAAATGTTTGGACATGTATTTAAAGTCAGGCTTTGTTGTGCTTGTGAACCTTGACAAATTGTAAGGATGGTCACTATTTTAATTTTAACTCAAAATAAGTTCCCCTGTCTCCCTATTACTTTAAGTGATGAATCCTTGGATCAAATATTGAAGTCTTTTGTGCATCTGCTTGGTTTTTCTTTGTAATGCTGAAGCTATTCTAAGTACTTGCATTTGGAAGTTACTTTAAACTAGTTGTGGCATTGGGTTCTTTGTTGTCAGTATCTGTAATTATTTATCTTTAAATGGACTTGTATTTGGATGCTACCCATTTTTCTGTAAACTATCATTCTCTTTGTTTATTCTTGGGCAACTGTGATGTGTTCTTTTCACCACCAGATATTTATGTTTGTAAGAATTTGGGAACGATATCTTGAAGTAAAATGTATTTCTCTCGAATGTTCTTTTGTGTATATATACAGGTTTTGCTTGATGATGTTAAAGTATCAGAGCAGCTGCTGGATCTGGTGTTTTATTTACTAATTGTTCTTAGTGGTTATAGACAGGTATTCATTAATACTTTCTTCTGATGATTTACTTCCCAAACTCTTCAAGTTTACCAGGGTTGTTTTTGTGATGTAGGAAAACCTTAATTCATGCTCTTTGTTACTTGTGCATTCAGCACTTGTAGCATCCAGTCTACATTTATTGTCAGGATGTATATCTTCACAATGGCAAGATCTTGTTCAAGTATTGCTTGCTCACCCCAAGGTACAAATTTTCCACATGATTTGTTTAAGTGGATATTTAAGAGCAACGGGTTGACTATATTCATGGGATCACTGCAAAGCCCTTTTTTTTTTTTTTTGAGAAAATGAGATATTTAGTGCCTTAACTTTACTAGTTTTAGCAATCAAGTGTGTGATCTTTAATTTTGTTATAATAGATCTTTCAATTTCTAAATTTCACATAATCAAGTCAAATGTGGATGTCAGTTAAGTGTCCTATGTGTCAGCACACCACCAGTTAGGCCAGAATGCCCAAGTTACATGTGTGCTCAAGGTTATTGTTTGGGTGGGAATTTTTTCCCTCCTACTGACCAGATACCTTTTTTCCCATTAATTTAGGCTTTGAGATGTTGGGAAACTGAACTAAAATCAAATTTGTCCTTTTCTTTTTCACTAACACCTACACCACGCCACCGCTGTTCTTGCACTCTCACCACTGCCATCGTCACAATTGAAACCTCAATTATACCCACTGCCAATAACCATAACACCCAAGAACAAACTGCTCAATTTGTAACCACTATCCCAATCCACCATCTCAACCTACAAAATCACCATAAAGCATTGAACCTGTAAACTCACAACCATCTATCTGCAGTTTGCTGTCACAACCTTTTATTCTATATTTTAGAGGTTTTGATGGAGATGGTGTCGGCACACCTGCAACAGTGCAACAGTGGCCATGGTTGCTGTGGCAGCAGCAGGGAGATTGAGGAGCTGGAGCGAACATCAGTGACCATACTGTTCTTGAGGCTCTTTGCAAGCATAGGTGTATGTTGAAGGCAAGGGTGGTTTTTTGGATGAATCTGTGGTGAGATTTGGGTTTTTTAAGATCCTATTTGTTTTTGCGTTTCAAAAACGCTTTTAAAAAAAAATGAAATTTTTTTTAATTTTTTTCTTTACTTCAAATAATTTTTTTTTGTGTTTTCAAATCGTTTTGATGTGCTGATGTCAAAAATAATTTTTTTAAAATAAAAATATTATTTTGATTCATTTCCGAGTGAAAAACACTTTGAAAAGCAACCGCTACCTCACTCCTAAACACCTTCTAAGTGTTGCCGGTGATTTAAGTTGGGGTTTAATTGGAATGGTTTTGGAATATTTGTAATCCAAAATTACTTTGGACGATAATAGATTGGGCTTCATGGAGTACCCTTTGTGGTTTTCCAAATTCATGGAATGGGGCAGCCCTTATACTTTATAAACATGCAGGGAATTCGAGCATCATAGCATTTGGTTGGAGGGAGTTCTATGTTTCTTGACTCAATAGATGTGCAATGATAAGGGGCTTTCTTAATTACTTTGGTGGTTCCTTAAAGAGTTATAGTATCAAGCGTGATCATTTATTTGTGTTTAGAGCCTTGGTTATGACTAACTCTGGTTTATTGTTCTTGATGACATCACAATGTTTTCTGATAAATAGAAAACATCTCAGTCTTTATTTTGTGGGTTCGAAGAATTTTATTTTGGCAATCTGTGGATAAGTTTATGTTTTTATTAAATAAAAAAAATGTAAATTTTATATAAAAAATTTGAATGGGTTGATTGGAGGTATGCTTCCCTCAAAAAGATCACCTTGGCGATGGGGTTGCGTGTATTCCATGTGTGATGGGTTTGATTCCAGGTCATTTGTTATTAGACATGCAAGACTTATGCTAATACGCATCAACATTTGAACTTGATTGTACAAAATTCAGAGTTGAAAAATCTATTTGAACAATAATAAAGATGATTGCACTTGATTGTTAAAATGAGTAAAGATGAGCCGCCTAATATTGCATCTTCTCTTGTTTTTATTCTTTGATCTATTATCTTCATTTTCATCAACTACTTGTGGTCATGTTATCATTTTATTTTGAGCTCTGCAGGCAGAGACATTTATGGACTTTCTGATAATGAATTTTCTCATATAGGTTGACATATTTATGGATGCAGCTTTTGGTGCTGTTCATGTAGCCATTAGGTTTCTTCAGGTCAAGCTATCAGATCAACATACTGGCCTTCATGTGAAAAGTCCAACAGCTGAACAAATAGTTAATTATATCTGCCAACAATGTGAGGCTTCTTTACAGACTCTTCAGTCATTGTGCCAGCAAAAGATGTTCCGCGAGCGCCTTCTTAGGAACAAGGTTTCTAAAATAGAACCATCTTATTCTATATGTTTGGGTTAACGTTGTATGCCAGGAGATGCCAGCTTCAATGTTTTTCTATGTGTTTTACATAAGATGGAGAAATACTTCTTGCTGGACCAAATCAGAAGTAGAAGTATCTAGTTAATGTGATTGTATATGGTGAAAAAGCAGGAAAGTGAGTGGGAGAAACATGGAGATTTTCAGGACTAATATTTTGATTGTGTAACATTGCATTAGGGTAACTATAATTATAACTTGTATATGCATCAATGATCTTGACAATGGTATCCATAAAGTAATAAGTCTCCTTTTATTTTCTAACTGAACATCTCACGTTTAATATTCTTATTTGCTATTCATCATTTTCATTTTTTGGTAAAATATCTGTGTATAATATCATTCCAGGAACTATGTGGAAGGGGAGGTGTTCTTTTTCTGGCCCAGGCCATCTTGAAGTTAAACATCACGCCTCCTTTTGTAGATTCTTTCACAGTTGTAGCTGCAGTATCTAGACTGAAGGCTAAAGTATTATCGATTGTAAGTTTTAATGCAGTGGCAAGGCTTAAGCTGCATCATAATCTAGTTTAACTTCTTATTCCCATATTTGTCTAAATATCTTTGATTTCTTCTTCTGTTTGATCATATGTTTTTATTCAGCTATTGCATCTGTGTGAAGCAGAAAGCATTTCTTACCTTGATGAGGTTGCAAGCTCTCCATGGAGCCTTGATTTGGCAAAGTCTGTAGTATTAGAGGTTAGTTTAATAAATGTGCTAGCACATGTAGTGGTTTTTGATGTGGAGAGGCAGGCTGATGGAACGCTAATTATATTTGTTTTACCTGACACATCTGCTAAACCAAAGCATTTTGAAAAGTTGAACAAAGATCTATTTTGCAGGAGAGATATTGGCCAGTGTCATTTATTGGTGATCCTCAAACCAAATTTGCCTCGACCCACTGTTTCCAATATTCTTTGTTTCATTTTGAAGCCTAGTTTTACCATGCTTGCTATTAATATACTTTTTGATGTAGATTCTTGAATTACTGAAGGCTGCACTTAGCAAAGATCCCAATCATCTTAGTCCATGTTCAGACAGAACTTTTCCCATGGGGCTTTTGCGACTCAATGCAATGCGTCTGGCTGATATCTTCTCAGATGATTCAAATTTTAGATCTTATATCACAACATGCTTTGTAAGTTCATCATTTGGACTCTTAGGCATGATACTCACTTAGTTGCACCATGCTAGTTCTGCTAAATTGTTTTGAGTAATTTTTGTACACAATATTGCCCAGATACTCTGAAAGACATTAAAATTTTAGATATATACCACCCAATGTACAAAAAAATTCATTGTTGTACTCTGCTGTTGAAATCTTTCTAGTCACTGTAACATACATGTAATTATGTTATGCTGTGTATTTTCAACTCATCATGCTTTAAAGCATCTGCCATGAAGAGAGATTCATGACTTTCCTCTTCTATTTTCAAATGTCAATATGCTCCACAGACCAAAGTTCTGACTGCTATATTTTCGCTCCCTCATGGAGATTTTTTATCAATTTGGTGTTCTTCTGAATTTCCACCAAGAGAAGAAGATGGTACTTTGGAGTATGATGCATTTACAGCAGCTGGGTGGTTTTTGGACACATTTGCAGCAGCAAACCAATCAAATGCAATAAATTTAGAAATCACTTTAATTCCCAGCAACATGCCCCAAGCTATGTATGCACATCAGAGAACTTCATTATTTGTGAAGCTAATTGCCAACCTCCACTGTTTTGTTCCAAACATATGTGAAGGTGAATCTTCTCACGCAATCTTCGTAAATATTCATCACGATTGATCTGTTGGCTGCTGAATGGATTATGCAATTCAATGTTTCGTTCTAATCCACAGAGCAGGAAAGAAACTTGTTCCTTCATAAGTTTCTGGAGTGCATGCGGATGGACCCATCTAAGTCATTGCCTGGGTTTTCCTTTACTTCTGGTGGTCTAAGAGCCGTAACAGTTTGCAGGAACCTTCGTAAGTATTATTCTCCTACAATTTTCTTGATAGACATGATGTATAAAAGTTAGTGGGGTCTCTTATGCGTAACTTGCATGTGTAGGTTCATTGTTAAGTCATGCAGAGTCTCTAACTCCTAACTTTTTGAATGAGGAGGATGTACAGCTGCTAAGGTGAGTTAAACATCAACCACACTACTTTCTTCCTATATTTTTTTAGGATGTTTTGCAACAAGTGCTGTTGTTTTCCTTTTTTTGTGCTTAATTTTAAAGAATAGCAACATCCTTGAATACTTCTGGACAGCTTTCGCTATAATCAGCACTACATTGTTAGGATAGAGGTTCTTAGATGTTAGATAGGTTTCCCCTCAAGAGACCATAACAGTTGAGCGTTATTGGTAACTGCATTTGCTCTGCATCACATAAATGTTGTTCAACACCTTCACCATTGGTTTCTCAAATCTTAAGCATGATGAAAGGGTCTGAAATTCAGAATAAGTCCAATACTTGGATTGGAAGCAGAAATGACGTGGGAAAGGATTATCTGAAACCAATTAATGTAGAGAAGAAGACAAATTATGGGAAAAGGGCCCAGAACCCATGAAATTATAATGGTGTTTCTTAAATTTACAAGAAACTAGAGTTCTTGAAATCCACAAATTAAAAGAAAATCCACACGTTCTATTTCTCCCTTCTCTAAATACATAATATCTGTGTTTATATGGGTACACTAAAAGCCCTAACATTTAATATGAAATAAGATTTCTAAACGAAATAGCAAACAAAAGAAATCTTTATAATAGAGCTCCTAATTGATACTGAATATTGAATAGGAAATAGATTAAGTTCCTGAATAACATAAGAATTATAAATAACGACAATCTGAAAATTAACTGAATTTATTGATGTAAACTTTCTTCTTGCACTGCATCATTGCAATATCCTCAAATTAAAAAGAGAAATGTGTTAACTTGCAGGAATGTCTAGCAAAAACAGTAAGATAGCACAACTAGGAGCTAGTTGTAATGCCAACTAAGATAGCACATGGTGTAATGCCAATGAAGTTGAGGATTTTAGTTTCATTAGCTAGTTGTGGATGATTGTTGTATGCTACTTCAAATGCCTTTTTGGTGCTGGAATGTCATGTAGGTTTATATTTTTTTTTTACAATTTTTAGTTCACATATGGGGGTGTATACATTGTGCATGTATATATATGCATACGATACCGTCTATGTAAATTCCAGTGATACAAATAGCTTAATTTTTTCATTTAAATTTTTATTGAAGGGTATTCTTTAACCAGTTACAATCACTGATTAATCCTACTGATTTTGAAGAAAACCAAGTTCAAGTAAGGTTTTGTCCTTCAATAATTAGTAGTGTTTTCGTTTTCCCTCTGCTCCAACTTCCTTTTTCATGTCCCTCACAATTTAAATGTGCTAACGTTTTGCTGCTGAAAAAATTTCAGGAAATCAAATCTGAGAGGTCAATATCTTTGGATAAGTTCTCTAGACTTACTATTGATGAGCATCTTCAGGTTAATATCTTTTGTTTTTTAAATACAAGTTCATTTATTTTTGTCACAATTAACCATTTCATTAGTATGATGATGTGGCATTTGACATCAAAGCTTGGTTTTTAAAAATTCTGATGTGCGGTTCTATTACTGGCTGTAATATTTGGAGGGTCATCAAGGTGACAAACATGGGCAGGGCCAAGAAAATGATAATGGGGTCAATTGACCCTTTCAAATTAATAAACTATGAAAATATAGGTATGATAGTACTTACCTTATTTATTTTGTCTAAATTGAACTCAATGCATTAACTAAACAGAAAAGAACAATACATGTAAGTGGATTCAACTTTATACTCCTATGTAAGAAGTTAGGAAATTATCGGGTTTAAGCTTTGTGAATTACATCCAAGTAGCTACAAAAATGAAATGCTATTAAAAAAAAAGCAGTCTATTCAATATACACATAAAGAGGAAGTGTTGCTCGGTGTTCATTTGTATGATTCTCCACTAATGATCTCTTTACATTACAATTGATGTTACTCAACTTCTCTCATTACTCATATTTTGTCTCCCATGCAATATGTTCTCTATTACACATTGCTTCTCTCTTTTCTCCCATGGCATCTACGTTCTCTATTACTCATATTAATTATTTTGCTTCTGCTCTTGAGCTCTCCATGCTTTTCATGATAATCCAATCAAACTCATTTACTATCATCACTTACTTCATAGAATAGTACACCGTTTCATTAACAGTTATTTTTAGTTAATTTTTTTGGATATATTGAGAGTTTACCAAGATTTTGTGTATCAAAATATGTATTTTGATGTGCATAAGTTATCAATTAACCCCACCAAACGAATTTTCTGGCTTTGCTATTGGTGACAAAGGGATAACTTGACAGAAATCCAAATTAAAGTTTAGAACCGAGTAACAGCATATTTTTTAATATCATATAATTATCGAAACTTTAGAAGTTATTGCATATTTTATTGAAGGTCAAAATTTTAAGATCAATTATATCATAATGGTTTCTGAGGAAGGCATTTTAAGTGTTCTTGGTGTTGATTTTCTCATCAAATCCTACACTGTTTCTTGCAAACAAATTTGATTCCTCGTAGGAAGCTCAAAGCACTGGGGCATACGGATCACCTATGGTGATGAAGGAACCTTCACATCTTTACAACAGGACAGATATCCAAAAAGAGGAAATGTCAGAGAATTCAGCTATCCAAGAAGAGGAGAAGCCCAGTTTCAAAAATAGGAATCAAGCAGAAGATGCAATTAAGGAAGACAAAGCTAAACCTGGTGCATGTGTATCTGATGTTTTAAGAGAGATTGATAGAGATGCTCATACTGTTGAAACAAGTGGTTCAGATACAAGTTCCACTAGAGGGAAGACTTATGCAGGTCAAGTGGTGAATGGTGACTTCCTAAAATCAAGTGAGCATATAAAACGAAATGGTTGTCAGGGAGTTTGTGGTGGTGAGAAAGTTGAAAGTCCTCATTTTGAAGAAAAGCAGCCAAGAAAAAGGAAGCGGACTATTATGAATGACCATCAAATCACACTTATGGAGAAAGCCCTGCTAGATGAACCTGAGATGCAGAGAAATGCAGCAGCGTTACAGTCATGGGCTGATAAATTGAGTCTTCATGTAAGTAAAATGCTCCTTTGTATCATTCATTATGTAAGTTAGTTCTATTCGTGTGTCCCCATCTCATCACCTGTAAATTTTTTAAAATTTCTTTCTTTCTTTCTTTCTTTTGCTTAACAAGTTTATTGTGTTTCCCAGGGATCAGAAGTTACACCTTCACAACTGAAAAATTGGTAAGGAAGTCTCACCTTCTCCATGGTTTAAGAATGCATCCCCCCTTCTCCAGGTTATATACTCTCTTGATAGTTAGTATGGCTTGTGGAAGGATAAAAAGTTTACATTCAAGGAACTTCTTGGCTATGAAATGTGGCATTACTGAAAACGCTTAAAAGAGGATGGTGTGTACATGGAAAAATTTGAATTATTTGTGTCAACTGCACTTGTAAATAGATGCCTGATATAGCCATTTCCCAGAAAAGATTTTTATGTGAACGCTTACATTACCCTTTTTTAGTTAATGTTGCATAATAGGATATAATTGCACAATTCAGTTATTACTGAAATGTCTCTTCATTTAGGTTTTAAAAGTTGATTCTCTTTGCAATGTTTTCATGGCAAGCTTCTTATACAGGATAGGAGTAAACCACAGGTGTCCAAGAACACTTGGTAAAAGGACATTTAATTTTTCACATATTGGGTTACAAGATTTATTGATGCAAACTCTGAAAAGATTGAGGTGTGTTAAATGCTAATTCTAGGACACTTGCAAAATCTTCCGTTACTGCTACACATGCAGTTACTAATTTTTGTTGTTTCTAGCATTCTTGGTTTCAACCTTTTTTTTTTCTTTCTTATTTTTCTAGAGAAATTACTTCTGGCTTTTCAGTTTTATACTTGTACTCATTTGAGAGTTTTTTGCATTTGCTCATTATATGAAGTTGATTTTTCAATCAGTATGTCATTATTCATGCCTCCTGATTTTCTGGATAGACAGTGCCTAGATGGCAGGTCAAAACTGGAAATAGGTGTTTCTTTACCGTACCACAGAAGTTCAATTGGATAGGCCTGGACTTTGTTATGCTTCTAACAAGTTTGTCAATTTCTGTGCTATCACAGGCTCAACAATCGCAAAGCGAGGTTAGCTCGTGCAGGCAAGGATGTCCGTGCACCAATGGAGGTTGATAATACATTTCCAGAAAAACAAGTTGGACAAGCGCAGCAGCAGGACACACCTGAGAGCCCCAGTGAAGACAACATCACATCGAGTGCAAGAGGCCTTCAAAACACATCAGAAATTGGCGTGTTTGGAGATCCCGAGGCTGGGATAGGATTGGCAGACTTTGTTGACATTGGTGCTTCAGAATTTGTTCAGTGCAAGCCAGGGCAGTTTGTTGTGCTTGTAGACGGGCAAGGAGAAGAGATTGGTAAGGGAAAGGTATATCAGGTGCAAGGCAAATGGTATGGAAGGATATTGGAGGAATCAGAGATGTGTGTCGTGGATGTTACAGAGCTCAAGACTGAGAAATGGGTGAGGCTTCCATACCCATCCGAAACCACAGGCATGTCATTTTATGAAGCTGAACAGAAGATTGGGGTGATGAGAGTGTTGTGGGATTCGAACAAAATATACATGTCACGACCTCAATGCTAGGTTTTTTTTATGCTAGAATGTAGTGCTAGTGGCTGGCTACCAGCGGCATCGTTCTTTCTATTAAGTTCCCAATCATAAGCAGGTTCAGGTTCTGAAGTTTAGCTCTGTCGTTTTAAATGGAAGTAAAAAAAAATTAAATGACATTAAAGTATGGCACCACAGCAGCATCCACAAAAGCTTAACCGGAAGGCAAAAATAAACTGTACTGTCTACTGTCTTGTGCGTGGCAACAAAGCCTGCTCCCAGTTACGGCCTGCACTGTCCCATCAAGGTTACAAGGTATGTCTAAAGATAAAAAATAAACATAAAAGAAACAAATCATATCCACCCTGTTAACCCACAATCAACTTAATAATAAATAATAAAATAAATTGAAATTTTAATATTAAAAAAAAATTAAAAAAAAAATCCAAAGAAAACAAGCCAAAATACCAATTGAAAAAATAACAATGAAAAGCTCGTTCTTGAATGAGATGGGCATGTTAAAAAAGATTGGGGTCGTGAGCCACAGACAGGCCGGAGTGCCAGTATTTTTTTTTTAAATAACAGGCTGATGATTATTTTTGAAAAATAAAAAAGACAACAGACATGAAGCTTACAACACAAGACTTTTAACTAAATGACTTAACAAAATATATTAATGTAGTTCACTGTTTATATAAATAGTCAAATCAACCCCACGTTTTTAAATTTTTAATTGATAATATTTAGTCCTTGTAATTTATTGTAGTTTTAAAAAATGATATATTTGATTTCTATAATTATAATTTAATCCTCCAGTTTTGATTTTGATTTTTGATTTTTGTTTGTCAAGTGTGATTTACAACAGTTGTTGTCTTCATGAATCTATTACTTATCATCAATTTAGGATTATACAATTGAAGTGAAAGGCTCTCGATTGTACTCTAGGTGTTTGTGCAAATGATAGAAAGAAAAGACAGATACTCCTATCCTATCCTACGCTATAGCTTATGTTTATTTCTTTCCTTTTTTTTGTTTTTCCCTATATTTGTTACAGGTTGATGAGAGATTTAACTAGTAGATAGTTCCAGGAAAGCAGCAAGTCAGGATCAAGAAGGAAGGATGGTCTGTCTAGAAGACGGAAGCACCCGCAGCTGAAAACAACACAAACACATAGTTCATACAACAAAGGCAGAACAAAAATGGAAGGGATGAATCAATTGAACTGACACATAGTTCATCAAGAACAGTACCTGCTTGGCACTTGTGGCTGACGAGACTGCCTCAACTCACTTCCAGTTCTGGGGTGATGAGTTCAAGCCGGGTGATATTATCCGCGCGGCTAATGGCATCTTTTCTTCCAACAATCTTGTTTCGAGGGATGGCAAGAGGGGAAGCTGTAGATAAGGTGGTAGAATACACTATTGTATTTACGTGCAGGATTCTCTTATCTCTTCACATTCCTGCATCTTTCCTCCATTACCTTAGGAGATTGCAATCTACGCATCAATGTCCATTGCAAGTTGTGGCAAAAGTGTTTAAGAAGTCGGAGTCAAATTTTTTCATGCCGCCTCTTCTCAGAATTAGTTTTTCCGCATAAATTACGCAGAACTAGCAAATGACATTTTTCTGGTTCTCATGCTGCAACTGACACTCACATTTCGGCTGTGGCCAAGTCACTTTTACATGCCTCAACACACCATTGATCAAAATCAAATGAATATAATATAAATTAAATAACTCTAAGATTGTCTATTTTACAAAAGCTGATCACCCTATAAACTATTAACAGTAGAAATACAATACCATCTTTTCTGCAGGCTAAATTATATATAGGCTACACTCACTGGTTAACAACAGCTAAACCTCGGATCATTCTCAAAGTTGTATAGTTTTATCTTCTGCGACTTCTATATCTGAAAATACAAAACAAGCACCAAACTCATGCCAAGTGGGAGACGCGCTGATTAAAATCGGGCTAGAAAAGGGTCAAGCGTGCCAGAAAAAACAAGTGCTGCAATGAAATCCCATAAAATACAAAAACTGGTCTTGTAGCATCATCATATGTACGCAAGTGAGCTTCTGTCATGATCAGGTTGAGGGCGACCCCGTGTTGGAGTTTGAGGTCTTTGGATGTTAAGCTCCTGAAAGACAACAGGAACGTAAAGGAAACAATTATGTGCAAGTTAAGGGATGGGCTTTCCAGATTCGTTGGATTTACCAACACTGAAAATGTAAGAAGTCTTACCTGCATCCATGTATCATCAATCACATGTTCTGGAGATGTCTCTGGTGACTGAAGGGGAGGTGGCAAGGGATGAATCAATTTTGGAACCACAACCAAACCCCTGCCAACTACCAATATAGCTCCAGCATTGTTAGCAGTCCCTGGATGAAGACATCACATTAGGATTCAAATTTGAGTTTAGCAGGAGAAAACTCAAGCTATTTATCTTACCACAATAGTTGGTTGCAGAAAATAGAGTAATCAATTGCCCTTGGGCAAATCGTTCAAATCCATCCATAACACATTCATGTGCCCTAATGATTAGCTGTAACTTATTTTTCTTACAGAAGTCGGTTACACGATCAGGCTGCAATGACATAAAAGATACACAAGCAAAAACTTCATTACATGTGCAACTTGAAAAGGCATCAAATTTAAAGATTCAGTGCCAAAAGAAGTATATGAAACTGATGCTATCATAGGAGGGTATAGATTCATTGGAACTTTGAAGCGGTACATCACTTAGTATTTCACAATTAACATAAAGAGCATTGAGTGGTCCTGCTCAAAATTCCCTGGTTAGTTCATATATGCATTGAGTGGTCCTGCTCAAAATTCCCTGGTTAGTTCATATATGTATCATATTACATCTTCAAGCTCGGTAGCGAAGTTTTTCAGCTAAAACATGCTAACAGTACTCAACTTTTAGTCAAATGCAAACCAATCTCTCAACTTTGAATTATTTTATTTTATTTTGGCTCCCCAATACGCGTTTGAAGCAAATTAAGTCCTAAACTATCTTTGAGGTTACATCCCACATTTAATGGTAGAAGGCAAAAGGCATTGTTTTTCTTCCAAATTTGAAAGGAAGGATTTTGGCTGTTCATATCTAAATGAAAGAAAAAGGGTATTGTTTTTGCAGCAGTTAACTACAGTATGCATAAAGCAAACTACTAGGAATGCATATTGCACCATATTAAAATAACTTTTGCGTTTGTAGCAAATACAGTATTTTTTTCTGAATTTTTGCGTGGTTAACTTGCTTTTTACCGAAGGTTGATGGGATGTCTATATTTTAGTTAAAATTTTATTTGTATTCACCATGACTGGGAACATATTGCCTGTGATCAATCATACACACCAAACACAATAAATAAAAATCATCTAACATAAAACATGTAAACAATGGCATGCATACCCCAAAGGTGACAAGACCAGGGCCCCTAGCATTTGGTCTCAACCCCTCTATGCTATCATTTTCTGTAGGATCCGACCTGAAAGGAGAAGTTTCACAATACATATTAATGTAAGCAATGACAGATCACAAGTAAAAATAAATTCGAGTGAAGCATACCATAGAAGATCCATTAGAATTATAGATCCAGCATCCATAGTTATGGGCCTTTCAAGCTTCTCTATCTGTTCCACTGAATGAATGGATCTCCCTATGCCACCATGCATACAGATAATTTTCTTCTCAATAAGTGCAGCAAGTGGAAGATAGTTGAAAAGTTGATTGAAACGTGTCCATGCCCATATCCCATCACTCTCTCCCTGTAAAAACAAATGCTATTATCGCATTTATGTTTTCAAAAAAATGAAATGGTCCTACTGGATAACTATATTAGTGTGTGCTTGGCATTGCCCGTTCATCCATACCATTCTTTCAATGCATTCAATACGAAAACCAAAGAGCGCATTTATATCAGCAGCTTCGTGGTTTCCACGTATCAAGTGGACATTCTCAGGATACTCAATCTGCAAAATCATAATAAAAGGTACAGCAGCATCAATACAAGGACAGTGCCAAAATATATACTTCATATGAAACTTTTGTTCACTGAAAGCACAAGTTTTACCTTTAGAGCAAGAAGCAAAGTTATGGTCTCCAAACTGTGCTGCCCTCGATCAACATAGTCTCCCAGAAATAAATAGTCAATATACCTGAACCATGAGAAACATAAAATTGAACAGTATGGTTAATCAACTACAGAGATAAATCACACAACCTGTTCTAAAATTATTAATTTGCTGTTGGGACATAAAAGCTGGAGGCCCTGTATCACGTAAAGAGTTTTCAAAATGGAAGCTTGAGAAAAGTAAGGCTAAAGGACATGTAGTGAATCTTCAAACAAATTGATGGGACAAGGTGCCCATCAATCACTACTTGTCATAGACGTAAATATCAAATGAGGGACTACAGAGCAACAACTATTTGGACAGAAAAATGTCCAAATTGGGGACACAAAAGAGAAGGGTTCAAATTACTAATGGACACCCCTCAATTATGACATAAACAGCAAACCTGCATACATGTATTTATTATATATTTTCACATAAGCTGATGACTACATGAATATAGGCAATAATGTGTCAAAGCACATGATTTCTTCAGAAAGTCGGTGGACGCCACGAAAAAGAAAGAGAGAGAACTTCTCTAAAATGCTTAAAAATTTCAGTGCTTCTCTAATGGTAGTGACAAGTCCTTTTTGAAGGCAATAGTTATTGATGAGATCCACCAACAAGATCACTGAACAAGAAAGACACTCAATCTTGGAGAAAACTCAGGTTTATATCCAATCAATAAAATTAGGGTGTTTGCCGTCAATTGCTGATGACAATGCCTTTCTTGAGGTATATTTACAGCATTCATACAAGTTGAAAATGTGTGAAACATTGAAAACACAGATGCTATACCAGTAACTTGTGTATTTCAACGTGAAACATTAACCAGCTGTCCTTTATTCAACTATTAAGGTTGGCTAAAACCAACAACAATTCAACCCATCAGATGTAATCGTGTCAGTACATATGAAGAATATGGATCTCTATTACTGTGTTCAAATCTTTCTAGCTCCTACCCTACCCCCATTCGCAGGAAACAAACCCCCATCTCACTAGTTTTGCCACCAGTTTGTGTAAGGCATGAATAAATAAACTCAATCAAGCAGAGGGACTTTTTTACTTTTCGCCAACACAACCACTCAGCTTTTGCAGCTGCACTAGAATTAGGTCACACTTCCCTGCTTCAACATGAATTATCCTCAACCACACCCCACTATGGGTTGCAACATAGTTTTTGGGTCCCTACCCATCTTGATTGAAAAGGACAAACTAGCCAATTGCTGTCATCACTCATGCCTCGCACCCAGCCTTCACCAATTGTTTAACGATAGTTTCAAAAACCCTAGTCCAAACACCATGTTAAAAACCCACGATTATAGGGCATCCATGCGTGACACCATCAATTACATGGTTCAGTTTCCGCATTGCCAATTTCCCCAATTAATCAGCCCTCTGCAACATACTTGACATTAGGGGTGAGCAAAAAAACCGAAAAACCGATTAAACCGAGATAACCGAAAAAACCAAACCGTGAAAAAAAAACCGATTAAACCGATTAAAAAAATTAAAAAACAATTCGGTTCGGTTCAATTTCGGTTTTAAAAGGCTGAAACCAAATAAACCGTACCGAACCGGTTCAAATAGAAATAAAAAAACCAGTGGTAGTGTGGTACTATAAATAGCTTTCCATTCCAGACCCATCTACTTTTTAATTTCTTCTTCTAACCCTAGAAAACCCACCCCCACCCCCACCCCCCCAACACACACACACACACACACACACACAAACACCTACTCGACGAACCTCGCAGACTCGTTCTTGACTTTTTCTTCTTCTTTGTCGAACTCGAACACACTAAATTTTCAACTCAAACGAGCCATGACTCACTGGTAGGGAGAGCTTTTTCAGTTGCTATTGAAGCTTTCATGGGGAAGAAGACAAGCTTGTAACCCCAAAAGTTGATGGGGCTAGTTACTATTAAATGGAATACTCAAGCACAAGAAGAGATGTTGCCGACAGCAAAAAAAAACAAGGCAGTCCTCTATATGCAAAAGCTTGTGCCATGGCTGATCTGTTAAGGAACTCAATTTATGGCATTATGTCTGTTTTTCATGAAAAGATGCTCACGAGCACCAAAACAGGTCTTCTTGATAAGGATTGGGTTACTAAAAGCAATCCCCTTTTTGGAACCTATGAGCTGCTTGTACAGAAACTGCATCATTTCCTAGATTTTCAAGCTAGCTAGCTAACCGAACCGGTTTGGAAGGGGAAAAAACCGAACCGAACCGAAACTGGTCGGTTGGAACCGGTTTTCGGTTCGGTTCAAAATTTTGAAATAAAATAATTTTGATTTGGTTATTTATTTTGATCCAGAACCGGACCGAACCGAAAATGCTCAGCCCTACTTGACATGTTCCACACAAGTATAAGAGTTATGATGTAATACTTACGTAATGTCTCCTGCTGTGGATGGAAATCCATATTCATCAAATAGACGCATTAAGTCGCCAAACTGTCCATGAAGATCACCAAAGACTTTTATCGGGGCTCTCAATTGCAGAACCGTTGGCTCTTGCATAAATATCTGTTCAGCTGCATAACAAAGCTCACCAACTTCATAAGAATCCAGGAAAAATCTCCTATTAGCAGGAGGTTTCCAGTTCCGAGGCCTAAGCAAAGTGGAAATAATCTGCAAGATAACAACAAACATGAAGTAGCACTTAGAAGAGTCATCGATACTCATAAATTTGTCAAGTCTTACCTTCTTATGCAGGCCCTGAGGAGACCTTTGCCTGGTGAACTTTTTAGCAGGATTAGATGCATCGTTATTCATAGGAACCATCCTTCTACTTTCATTTTCGAATTGATCCAATGACAATTGCCTCACCATCCCACCCAGGTTTCCTACAGTCTCTTTAGCAACCACCACCTATAAGAACATGACAATATGATTCAGCAACATGGCAAAAAAAGAAAGACTGCACCACTCTTATAAACCACAGATAAATGGGCATACAGCTCTAGGATGGAGGCGAACATCAGCCTCGTTGTCACTGCCATCTGAAGTTGCTTCTGCAGCTTGTGAGTTGTCATCAGATACAGATGTTTCTTCTGCAGAATTGGTAGATGCTGCCTGAGCAGCTTGCCAGACAGCATTGGCTGCCTCAGCTTCAGCAGCAGATGCCTCCCTCAATTTCTCCATGGAATTTCTGTCCATGCTGCTACAGCAGAAAATACATCCACGAGTTTATATAAGAACAGGGTGACATGACATGAGAGACAGGGAGATGATTGAGACCTGATACCACCAGATAAAGGGATCTCCGGTCCACCATCTGGAGTAGAAGTTCCAAAAGAATTTAAATTTGAATGGTTTAGTCTGGGACTTGTTATTGTTGAGGCTCTCTCAGATGTTAATGTGGGAGAATTGATGTCTGGCTGAAACGGGGAATTTTCAGCAACCAGAAAATCATCTAGCACTGCATCTGCAGGGAACAAAATAATTGGCAATGAAATGTGCATCTCTTAAGTTTGTACACTGCGTGGCAGTAAAATGAATTCCATGAGGCCTTCATGATTAAGGCTTAATGCCAGGTTACGCAGAAGAAAAGGAACCATAGATGGATCCCTAAATAAGCATACCAGCCTAAATAAACAAGATAATTAAGGTCTCCTGCAATAAATCCAATCCGGTTGCTGTTATTACTTATTACAGATGCTTGTTTTCTTTAGGGTACTTGGGAAAAACTCCAGTTACCATTAGGCAGATAATCAATAACCAGGATCTAAAAGATCCACAATTGAATCCACTTCAATTGCATATTTGTGATGCCATAAAAATTAAAGTTGACACTAGGGCAACCAATTAGGATTGGTGAATTACTGGCTCTGAACAAACATAGCACATCCAAGCTTAACACAGTTACTTGGTAAGAAATAAGAAACGTTAAGCTGTTGGAATCAAGAGCCAAACAAAAAAAATCCACATATCGTTGTGCTTCTCCAACATAATTTTCGGTCCATAGAAGGTGAAATGTCCTAAAGTAATGTTAATCAATCAAACAATCATCAAGGAACCCAAGCACAACAGGTTGATTAAACATATTTTTCAGCCAAAGAGTTTCTACTCCTAGATACTTGTATTCCACTTCTATGAGTAGTCCTTTCCATTTAACTTTTATGATGTTGTCAGGGCTTGCTGAGCATAATGCTGGTCACTTGGACTAAGTGACCTGTGATTAAAACCTGCTCACATAGGAACTGGAGATATGAAGGGAGGGGAGGACTACTACTGTATAGACTGACCAATAGGCGTCCCAATGAAAAAAGAAAAGAAAAGAAAACTTTACCTCCTTTTAGACCACCGTAGACATATATACGAACACCAACAGATGCAGATGCATGGCGACAACGACGCATTAACTCAAAAGAAGGATCATATTCAGCATGTCCCTTGCTGGTTTTGGACGAAGTCACTAGCCCATTTCTATCCAACCAAGCACCAGCAGCAGTGTCCAACACTAGTCATGGTGAAAAATTGTTGGAGATTACAATATAATCCCTCTTTTAAGATGATAACAGTAGAGAAAAAAGATGATAACAGTTGAGAAAAAAAAAAACTTGCCAGCAACAGCTGCTTCCCCTTCTACTAAACGTCCTCCCTTTAGGGATCCTCCTGTAACATGCAAACGCGCACCAACAAAAACCTGATAGAAAGCAACGTCAAACTTCTGAATGATACAGAAGAAACTCATAATGAAGTGCTGTGTCCATATGCAGAAGTAAACATATGAAAAGACAGTTTCAAAACTTATAATCCCAATTTTCTAGATCCTCTTGTGTAATTGAGCCCTGTCAAACATTTTAAACTAGTATTTTACTGCAAAAGATATATTTCATGATCTACGCATAATCTAGAAATTAAAAGATTCTGACTTATATAGATCACTTACCGCAGCATGTTGATACCTTGATGATGGAGACACCCCAGGTGCAAGAGTCCACTCCCACTGACCGTTTCTATGCATTAGAAGTCCATAAGCATCTCCGAGTGGCTGTTTAAGTGCACTTATAATCAATAAGAATTGAAATGCAAACAGTAATGACATTATTAATAAGTTTTTCTTTATCCAAAATACAACACTGTTGGTCGAGAAATAAACAAGGAGAATGGAGCTGCAACATGTCATTGCCTACACCTTAATAGAGAAAAAATCATAAAATCAGAAGAAAGGTTACAGCTGGAAAAAAGGTGACAGAAAATTTCAAAGAAACAGCATGGAAATTATTCCAAAATAGAAATAGTACTCTGATTTCTCATCACAATTGCAACATGGAAAAGGAATGCACTATACCATAATTCACCTCTTTTTATTATATTTTCAAAGCAGGTTAATAAATACAAAAAAGCACCAAACGCTCATTTCTTCAAGTTTTTCAAGTCCACAATTACTTTGTCACTTGACTTCTTTATTGCGTACAATCCATGTTATAAAGTTTCAATTTGAGTTTTCCAACAATTCCATGTGTTTTATCAAACATTATACCCTACTTCCAGTTACCACCCTTGTAGAAAGAAAAGTGTTTTATACAAATGGTCGAGGACAAGAAAGGTCCCATTCATTTAGACTAGGTGTGGGAATGCATCTAGTGGTTTTGGTTTAAAGGCCAGTGCACTCTGGCTCTACCCATATAAAAAGTCTTGGCACGTCAAATTTTCAGTTGAACAAAGTTAAGTTGGAATACTTTATTTAGTTTGATTACCTTGATCTCCCGTCTCTTTTTATATGGACTTATACATTGAGCACACCAAGACTAGGCATGCCTATTCATAAATAAAGTAAAATAAAATAATAGCCAGGAGGAAGAACACCAGGTTGACATGCTAATTCTGCTGTACTAGAAACAAATATCTACTGCACAACAAACTGCTGCTCTCAACCAAGTGTACAGAATAGTTAACTGGAATTGATTGCTTTATAACCCCTGAAAATGACAGATCATACCGTGCCAGAGGAGTCTCTTCCGCCACAAAGCAAAAACATTCCATCTGAACGGGCACTAGCTGTTGCATACCTACAAAATAATGCTATATCATGTCAAACATGAGACATGAATTGATGGGAAATAACAAACCGGGAAGTTTAACACTAATGCAAATGTTGATGTACTAAACACACTTACACTCGAGCACTAGGTCTATCACCTTCAGGATTTAGCCTCTGCCATACATATGGTTTCTGGGCAGTGTCCAGAGCCCAGGCATCAGATAGAACTCTTTTACCTAGAGAATAAATGGAAAAGTCACCATTGCATGGTTTATAGAGCATGGAAAAGGGCATTAGCATAAGCACAAAGCATCGGCATATGTTCTTCTGGCTTGAAATAACATAAAAATATTCAAAATTACACATATAAGACAACTGTCCTTCCATAGAGTAAGCTAATCCAAAGACGAGATGTCTACAGCTTACAATGATAACCTCACAGAAATATAAAGAAACAACAGAGGCCTACACCCATACTTAGAAAACAAGTCCTATCAAAATGTTGAATCTTACAAACAAAATTCAATGCCAATGATCAAACAAAGAACATTCATGGAAAACACAGTTTTTATCACTGGATTTTTAAATAGGATTTGATCCCTACACTAATGCATAAGAGCACATTTCAATTGAAATTACTTTAGTGGAAAGGAACAAAAATATCTTAAAGATAAATAAATAAAAAAAAGAACAACAAAATCTGCTTACCATCATTGCCGCTGACAGTAACAAGGTACCTTTGGGCAACCAAGTCCATTGCATGGCCATATCGAGGCCCAGGTCCTTGTCCTTGTACAACCACTCTACATGTACAAAAATATAGCGATGAGTTCCATGCCAAGAACCCAAGTAAAGGGAAAAAAAATTTGCAACATGAAGAAGAAGATGAAGAACTGCTGGCTAAATCTGATTAATGGAAGCAAAGTAACCGACCGGTGCCACTTGAATTTGTCGTTGGTCAAGTCAAGCACATAGAGATCATCAGTGGAATGCCCAGCAGGACCTATCCCACCCTAAGCCATAGATACATTTCATTAATAAACGTCAAAAACTCACATTAACTGAACAAATCAAAAAAGGAAGAAGAAGAAGAAAGAAAGAACCAGATCCTGATTCACAATGAATCACCTGAAAAACAACCATAGTACCAACTGCAGCCGCCGCGTGCGCAGCCCTTGGAGACGGTGGCTCTCCAGCTGGTTGTACTCTGGTTCATTAGACAACAAACATCACAGGTTAATCATCCAAAGTTATTTAATTATTATTTTAATAATTAAAGAAGAAGAAGAAGAAGAATAGTGTTACCTACCTAGTCCATTTCCTAGTAAGAACATCATAAGAATGAACTGAATTGGTGACTCCAGCCAATCCTACACCAAACAATTAAGTAAGTAAGTAAGTAATTAAAGCAGCAGCTGCTTAAATCTCAATTCAATATAAAAAAGTGAGAGAGAGATGGAAACTAACTGATTCCAGGAGCGGAGGAAGCCCCGCCCTCGATAGCGGTGGCACCACCGAAGAGGATGAGTCGAGGACCTTGAGACTTGGTAGCAGCAACGGCAGTCAAGGTGTGAGCACATCGAGAACCAGGAGCGTCATCATCGGAATCCCAGTAAGTCTCTAAGGTCCGATAGGTGGGAGCTGGGTGTAGCCATGGCTTGGATCCCATTTCCCACCCCTTCTATTCTAATAACAATAACCCTAAAGACCTAAACTAAGAGGATCGGAGGCCGGTGGTGGTGGTGATGGGGCAAGAGCTATAGGCTCCGGTCCACCTCTCCTAAATTTTAAATCAAAAGGTATCACGAGTCCTGACTAGGTATGAATAAATAATTGGATATCGTGTACAAAATATACCCTAATTCACATTCTAATTAGGTAATGTAAATTACTGGTAAAGAATAGCAGCAGCAGTTCTGGGCGGTGCAGTTCCTTTCCCGGAGGGGGAGAAGGGGGAGAAGGTGGGTGCGGGGGGCTGATTGAGGGAGTTGTTCTGGAAGTCCCGGTTCAGTCAACCGTTACATCATTAAGGATATTCTTCTTCGGACAACTGTCAAAGCAGGTGCATACGGCAGCTTTACACCGCTTGCTCATTGCCCTCGCCCTTTTTGCTAGCCTTTTTGTTAACTTTCCATTTAGTGCCTTATGTCATGCAACGGATCCCCCTGTTTCCTGTTTCATGTTTCATATGTGAAGATTCTTGATATAAAAATTAAAAATTATTATTGTTTTAATGTATTTATAAAAATAAAATTTTGAAAAGTAATAAATTTTAAATTGTTTTTCGCAATATATTAAAATAATATCTTTTTATTTTTAAATTTATTTTTGATATTGATGCATGAAAATAATCTAAAAAATTAAAAAATAATAATAATTTAAAACTAAAAAAATTACAAACAAATGAGTTGCTAGTATTTTTCTTTTTCTTTTTTGCAAAAAATATGTAGTCTTCTTCTGTTGGTCTTCCTCGGATATAAGTTTGAGGAAATTTGAATTAGACAAGGCTCTAAAGATGAATGGACTTCCAATTAGGTTGGTGACTTTTCATGCGAGCTTTTTCCACGTTTCGCTGATGAACAGTGACGCCAAATACCATAGTTGAGCCCTCTCATATTTTGACTTGGTTAATCTAGCTTAATTTAATTAAAAACAAAAAAAACAGGAGCACCCGTTAAAAAATAAAAACTACAAACCTTAATGATTAAATTAAATAAATTAATAACTATATGGTCCAGTGGTAAAAGTTTAGAATTATGGGGTTTGCTCCTCCTATAATCTCAGATTCAAGTCATATGGTTGCTAATATGATAACCACTGGAAGCTTATATAGTCATTAACTTCAGGGCCCATGGGATTAGTCGAGGTGAGTACAAACTGGTCCAGACACCCATATTAATTGAAAAATTAAATAAATTAATAATCTCAATAAATTAATTCGTAATAACTTAAATTCTAAATAATATTTTAACTAATTAATAAATTTTTATGGTTCAAGAATACCTAGGTTTAATTGTAACTCACAATTTCATATATCTACACAATATTTTTAGTCATTATAAAAAAATAAATAAAGTGTTTAAAATTAACAATTTTAACATGTATTAAACACAAATTGTTAAATCCATCGGGTCACCTATGCCCGATTTAAAATATAACTTAAAAAAAAATTATATCACATCCAATGTTCTTCAAGAGTCTCTCAATATGCAACAATATTTCTTTTTTATTGTGCTCAATTAATGTAACAAATTAGTAATTAATAAATTATCAACTTAATATGCACAATTTAGGGGTGGGGGGGGGGGATGCCACGAGCTCACAAAACATTGAGAAATGAGAATGGAGTTCTCTAAAAAAAATCGAGGATACAAACGAGAGAGAAAATAAATATAATTCTACTGAGGTGCTCTTGCATGCAAGTCTCTTCCTTTCACGTGCCGCAAAGCAATCTAGCCCAATACATTCAAGGTATGTAATTAAACAAAAATAAAATTCAGCTACTAAAAACGTGACAAAGTTGAAAAATACTAAATTTAACAACACAAATATAGTAATTTATTTTTTTATTTTTTATAATCCGGGGTGTCCGGATCAGCTTATGCGTACCACGACTAATCATCGAACCCACTGAACACCATGCAAGTCTAGTGGACATGTAAGATACCGCGGGGTAACATGCATGTACAAAAAAGATCTAACCCATGTGCAGAGGAAGAGAATAAATCATGTCCCCCACTAGGCCACGACCCCAAGTGCCAAATATAGTAATTTATTACTTATTAGCTAGACTATAGTTTATTTTATTGCATTAGGAAGACAAATTCAGTTTTAGTTAGTTAATTTTGAATTAAATCAAATAAATTAGAAAATAGGACCTGTTTAATTACTAGCTAGTAATGCCCCTTTCTTGTTCCTTAAAGACTCTTACAAATCACAATGGTTAATTGTATCTTCCTATGTAATCATAAGTCAGAGCCGACTTACGATATAATAGATACCTTAAAGCAAAATTATAAACAATGCATTTTAAAATATTTAGAAAATAGGACCTGTTTACTAGTTTATTTTATTGCATTACGACGACAAATTCAGTTTTAGTTTGTTAATTTTATTATTATTTTATTTATATATATATATATATATCTTGTTTTTGTTAACCGAAAATAATTTTTATTTTATAGAGTATAATTAACAATTACACCTTATTTATTCATTATTTATGGGGTCTTTTTATCAAGTAAATTAAAACACTGAGTTATTGCTGAAATTGCTCATATATTTCTGGCTGGCTATGTAGTAAAATACAGATACAATAATATGATATGATAGGAGCAATAAACACTAGGCAGAGCTTTCATTCTTTGGCAGTGTCGCATGGAAAATGCAAGGGGTACTGACCATATATATATATATATATATATATATATATATATATATATATGGCAATTCAGATGTTTCTTTCTTCCTTTGACGATCGAGAGGAGGGGGCGATTGGGATGGATAAGCTTCGAGGGCTTATCCCTTGTCTTTCAATAGACTGAGGGTATATTTATTTTTTTATTTTTATATCATTTATGCTGACATTACAAATTATTTTTAAAAATTAAAAAATATATAATTTTAATATAATTTAAAAAAAAACATTGTGACGTACGACCAAACTCTTTCCAGATGGCTTTTGGAACCAGTTGAAATACATCTACTCTGTCCTAGTCAAATTTAAGTTAATTCAATGCCGGCAATTGACTGAAGATTCCTGGGAGCTTTCAGGCAGGTAAACAAGCACGAAAAATGGAAAAAGTACTGCTTTATGTACTGGGCCGCCTCAATCATCCATGACACGCAACTATTAAAGTACTGTATGTATTACCGGGGAAGCGATTTTATTTCACGGTCTGCTGATATGTTTCGTCTTGTAATGCAAATGGAGAATTGATGGTTATATTTAATTTATTTATTTAACAAGATACTGAAAAAATAAAATTGCATCACCACATAAAATATTATTCACTTTGATAATGTTTTCTTTCTTATCAATTTTAATTTTGTCATGCACATCAAGTTTTATTATTTGTTTTAATTTATTTTTTATAGGATTATTTTAGTTTCATGATTCAAGTCACAAGTTTAACGAGTTAACCCGGTTGATATATATATATTTTTTTAATTGGTTTTTTTTAATTTTATCTTTTGATATTTTATTGACTGAAAATTAAGCTTCATGATTTGTTTTGCTTTGTTTCCTATGAGATTATCCCAATCTCGTGACCCGAGTCAAAGGTTTAGCGAGTTGACTTGAGTTGACTTATTCTTTAAATTGATTTTTTTTTCAATTTTATCATTCAATATTAGGTTTTTTTTTGGGACTATGCTTCAAAATTTATTTTGATTATCTTTCTATCGGGTCATCCTAACATCATAACCCAAGTCGTGGATTTGATAAGTTAAGTCGGGTTGATTATGGTCAATTTACAATTTGTTTTCCATGAGATTATCATGGTCTCATGACCTGGATCATGAGTTTAGCGGATTTACCTGAGTTGACTCAAAAAAATTTTGGTGTCCTTTTTTAATTAATTATTTTTAAAAAAAACCTTTAACATTTAGTTGATTAAGATTTATGTTTCATAATCTATTTTGATTTGTTTTTTATAGAATTACCCTGATCTATAACCCCATATTTTGATAACAGATATTACGGTGTACATCTATATTTCACCTTTTTACTTTAGCTTTCATTGAAATTAACAATTTTTTATGGTACATTAATTCATCTACGTTTTTATTATATTTAGTTGAGGTCATGTTTGTTTGCTGGAAAATATTTTCTTTTGAAAAGTGAATTCCGGGAAAGTAAATTATTTTCCGATTTGGTAGTGTAATGAAAAATAAGTTGAAAAACATTTTCCAGTATTTGGTTATGTAATGGAAAATCAGCTAAAAAATAACTTATTGATGTTTTATTTTTTAAAAGTTTATCAAAATAATGAGAAATAAATCTTACAAATTAAAAAGTTAAATGAGAATGAAATTGAAAAAAAATATAATTTCATAAATTATCTCAAATAAAATAAATAATAATTAGAATAATAGAGATTAAATCCAAAAAATAAAAAAATTGAAAGATGAATAAATTAAAATAATAATAATTAACATTTTATAAATTATTTCAAATGAAATAAGTAACAATCAAAAGAATGAGGACCAAATTTGATAGATAAAAAATTTTAATTAAAAATGACAAGGGAAAAGCAAATAACAATTATAAAAATGAGGACTAAAGTTAATATAAAAATTAAATTATAAGGAATAAAATTGATTCAAACAATATATATATATATATATATATATATATATATATATATAGAGAGAGAGAGAGAGAGAGAGAGAGAGAGAGAGAGAGAGAGAGAGAGAGAGAGAGAGAGAGAGAGAGAGAGAGCAATCAAAATTTGAGGATGAAATTTGATATAATCAACAAATAATATGATATTTTTAAACTTTTCACAACTTCCGGCAAGTGTTTTCCGCCCAAAATAAAAAAAAAAACACTTTACTGAAAATCAAGTTAAATTTCCCTTTGACTGAAAAGTGTTTTCCGTTGACCAACTTTTCTAATAGCAAATAAATACAGAAAAAATTAAAAATAATTTTTTAAAAACCACTTTTCAGGAAACAAACACCCCTAAATACATTGATAAATCTTTCAATTATGAATCAAAATAATATCGTGGGACTAGTGCTTTCCTTGCAAGCGAAAGAATGGCAATATTATATTGTATAAAACTCTAAATGTTCTGGCAAAATTATTGTAGTAAAAAATACTATTCATACTTTCATATTTCACTATGTTCTGGCAAAACTTTTTTTTTTTTTGCTAAGTGCATCTTTTTGGGTCTAAATTAAAGCCTAATTACTTTAAATTTGTTGAGCAAGGGTACCATTGAAAGAAAAGGGACACAAGTAAGGAAATAAAAGAAAATGTGTGGTAGTTTAAAAAATAGCATGAAAAGTTCACCTTGATCCTCATAACCTTTCAAGTTATAAATACTGGGTTTCTTAAATTTTTAAAAATATAATTTTATCCCAAAATTTTATTTTTTTTATTTTTAGGTCTATAGTTTGATAGATGAGAAATAAAGTGAATAGGTTGAAGTAAAAAAACATTAATCTTGATTTTTTTAGCCATTATTATGACTGAAATCTACGTAGAAATAACGAATATGTTGCATATTTATTTATTTATTTAAAACTTGGAGGTAGATTACAGGTCTTCCATCACTTAAAAGAACATAAAAAAATTAGTCAACCTAGGTGCGCGGGCCTGGGCTACCTGCCAAGCCTGGGTGTAAGGGCTTCTTCTTTTTTATGTTTTTTTTTTAATTTGTTTGGTAGTGTGATAGTAATTGCTTTTTAAATAATTTTTTATATCAAAATACATGTTAATGATATTTTTTTATTTTTTAAAAATTATTTTTGATATCAACACATCAAAACGATCCAAAATATACAAATTATATTAAATTTTAATTAAAAAAATTGATTTTTTTACAAAAAAGCGTTTGGACCGCGTTCCAAACATGACAGCCATTGAGTGACAAATTGCTTTCTTGCATGACAATTATCTAAATAACAAGATTAGCGGCGAGCATCGGTTAAATTATGGTCGAAATATGAAAGACATCCAATCGCCCAGAAAGCGATCCATGACATGACTACGTTCATGGCTAGAGCAGGATCGTCATCATAGACAAACGACACGTTACCATACAAGGGTGATATGACAAAACGCTCCTCCAGGGAAAAAAACAAAATGCCTTTTTAAAAAAGGAATTCCTTAAAAAAAACAAAAGAACGTCCACCTGTTAAAAAAATTACTAGTTTTGATTCTTCATGTGAGATGACGTGTCGGCATCGTTAGCGAATACTGTGTAGACCATTTTCTATAAAAATTTAATTTTTTTATCAAAAATTAATTTTTTTATATATTTTGAATGGTTTTAATATGCTGATTTCAAAAATAATTTTTAAAAAATAAAAAAAAATTATTTCAATGTATTTCGACACGAAAAACACTTTAAAAAACAATTGTAACTATTCTCCCAAACAGGATCAAAAAATATTTTTTTTTAACACGAAAAAAAATACTGAGGTTGTTAACAATATTTTTTTTGAAAATAAATAATTTAAATTATATTGAAAAAAAATTCTAGTATAACTCCTTCTTTTTTATTAATTTTTTTTCAACAAAAAAATATCTTTTCTATCATGGGTTCTTACTTTGAAAAAAAAACAATAAAGAAAAAATAATTATAATAAATATAAATATTTTATTTTCATTCAATATTAATGACCAAATTACTATCAAAATGCTGCATCATATGTTAATACATAATTATCCATGAAACACTTGATTATATCATCAAAAATGTTTTTATCTTCTTAAAAACAAAGATATTGTTTTTATTAAAAGCACACTTTTTCTGAAAAAAGAGAGCAATAATTAAAATAAAAGCTTGTTAATAATTTAAGCTATGTAAAATAAGTAGGAAACATATCTTTCTCAAATATAAATTATGTGTCCATACTTTATATGTGATTGAAGGCTAAGAAAAATAATATATGTTATAAAATCATATAAAAAATATATTTATGAATTTTAAAAATAATAATTTAATTTTAAGCAAATATTCATGATCAACAATTTACTATTACTATTAATTTTTTCATATTAGTTAATAGTAATTGAAAAAAAATTATAACATTCTAATTAAAATCTATAATATTATTTAAAAACAACGTAGAATTGAATTGTAGAAGAATTATCATGTTAAATAGGTTTTTAAGATTGCAAAAAAAAAAAAAAAAAACAAAAAAAGAATGAGATAGGTCATGCCCAATGCCAGACCCAAACATAAGAAGGTTTGACTTGCATATCTGGTCTTTTTTATATTTGTTTTTTAAGAGATGGTGACATATCATTTATCCATTTTTGTAAACGACATGTCTTTGAGTTGCCTAGTTTATGATTACTGAAACTTGTTGGAAAGTCAAATTTTCAACCTTTAAGCCAAATAAATTATTTTTAACCATTTTCACACGAAAACATCTAAAAAACACCCTCTAAATCTCAATAAACCAATTTATAGCATTAAAATAGCAAAAAAGTAGATAAAAATTGAAAAACAACCTAAAATTACAAGACTTCCAATGTCTCGATCTACTTTGTTTTGGCAATATTAAAGCAAAAAATCACCACCATTGAACTTCCAAGCCTTGATCTACTCGAAAACTCTCTTTTTTATTTTGGTCTTTATATTATAATTTTTTAAATTTATCTAGTGGAGTTATGTAAGAAAGAAAGATTAAATAAAAAATAATGAAAAGTATGAAGATGAAAATTAAATAAAAAATGCTAGAATAAAAAAAAAAGGTGAAGGAGTGAAACACCTTAGAGGCCAAGTGTTGTTACGCCTGGTAAGCGAGACCAACCTGCCTAACCTTTATTTTTTTTGTTTGTATCAAGTTGTACATGCCAATTTTTTTGAAAAAAAATCCAGACGACATGTCACTCGTGGTCAAATATTTTTTCTGCTTACAAAAAATTTGTACATGCAAGCTTTTTAATTCATTTTTTAACATAAAAAAATTAAAATGTAAATTGAAAAGCTTGTGTATGCATGTGATTAAATAAATCAAAAACTATGTGTGGTAATAAACAAAGAAAAAAGATATTAACAAGAAGTAAAAATAAAAATTATAGGACTTTTATACGCCTAAAGGTATAGGGAGATGAGTATCGCAAACTCTTAGCATTCCATGTTAAGAGTTATAAGGATAGCTTTGCGACCCAACATAAGGCCAGTAAAAAGTATCAACTATGTTTAGATCTAAAATGATTCTAAATCCAAGGATGTTGGGTTCAACATCTTTCTAGACACACTCACACTCGAGCTTAGCACATAACCAAGCCTAAAAGAGTAAGGTTTGACATCTTGTCAGACTCACATGTGCTTGAGTCAAGACTCGTAGTTGAGCTCGACGGAGTTGGGTGTGGTATCTTGTCATACTCACATGCACTTTGGCTCACCGCGTAGTTGAGTCCAAGGATGTTGGGTATGACATCTTATCAGACTCACATGCCCTTGGTTTCAGCGCGTAGCTGAACCCAAAAAAATTATGTTAGATATTCTGTTAAATCCACAAGTATTTGAGCTTAACATGTAACTGAGCCGAAGGGTATTTAATATAACATCTTGTATGAAAATAAATTAGACACGTGTCACTTGAACTTGATATTCGACCAAGTTTATATATATTGGATCATTACCTTGTCTTTGACTCTTCTAATTATGGGCCTTTTAAGTGAATGAGTTATGAATAAAATATGTTGATAAATCATTAAGAATAACCCTATCTTTAAAATTATCTTAGCTTTTATCTTTAAATTTTTTTCACTTTGCCTTTATTTCTAATAAAATTAGAGTTCACATCTTATAATTTATAAATTATATAACATTTTACATTACATGATCCCATGTAAGTAAAAAAAATCAACAAAAAAATCCAGATTATTTACAGTATTAATTAATAACTAAAAAACCATTTTATTAAATATTACAATTTTGTAATCAAATTAAGAAAATTTTAGCCACCATCCCATCATAGTTTTTAGACCCGGCCCAGTGACTGACCTGGTCCAAGACTCGAGTTTTAACAGGGTCGCTTGGGTTAATCTTTTTTTTTAAAAATTAAAACAACATTATTTTAGTAAAAAAAAACAAAAGTTAACGGGTTGAAACGGAGTCTTGTCGAGTCACACCGAATTTTTTCTTCTCATGTTTCTTTTTTCAACCTAACCCAGTTACAGCACCAAATCTACTGGATCCCGATCTACCTGACAGACCACTCCAGATTTTAAAACTATAATCCTCGTCCTTTTCACCTTGCAGGAATTCAGCAACCCAAATACAACGAACCAAAATAGCAGCACTTAGAAAAATTCAACAGATTTATTACTTGAGAGAGAGAATTAGTTAATAAGCGCGTCAGCTCCTCCAAATCTAGAAACTTTCGACGATGAGAATCATAAATTCATCACCAATCCTACCATCTCAGCTTGCACTTTATGTGTTCTTAGATTGTGCTGTATAATCTGAACACCATGAGAAGTTAATACTAATTCTTTCACCATCTCTTTATCCTATGAAGAATACTCTCCTCCGAACCTAATGAGAGGAACTGCAGGAAGTCCCTTTGTTTGAACCAGAATCACTAGCAAGGAGCTCCAAGAAAAAGACACAGTCCATTCATATCCTAAGTGTATCTGCAGAACAAAGAGCTAATTCCCTCACTTTAGACATTCCATAATTCTTCATTGCCTTGGCTTGATTCGGGTTAGTTGAGGTCAAAGTAAGGACTCTGCTTCTCCAGAGCGCCGCCCACCCTAGCAAAAACTATAATGAAGGTGACAGGCCTGATTCGAAGAGAGAAAGAAATTCGATCAAAATGGTGATGTATTTATATAAAACTTCTACCCCGGGCATATGGTAGTGACCCAAATCAACAACAAAATGCAGTTGAAGATGACGAAGAAGATGGCTTCCCATTTGATCTTAATATGCCCGGAATGTGCTTCAAATGGCTTCTACGGGATTGAAGAAATCCACCTCTTATGATTATTCCTTGTAACTGATTAATTTGTTGCCGGATTTCGACTCCTAGCAACAAATTTGGCACGTAGAAAGGAAAGAAAATTGAATTGATTAACGAGAGAGAGAGGGAGAAGGAAATAATTTTGAATTTGATAGTTGACATGACATACATGTTATTGGGCTTACATTATCTTTAATAAGCGTTAACTATTTTTTTATGATTTATTTGTGCACATATTTTTCAATTCATTTTATAAAGAACATACATTATCTTTATATTTCTCAATTGATTTTATTATTATTATTATTATTATTATTATTATACTTAAACACATATCTAAAATGTTTGCACCTTTTTCTCTTAAGTTAGAATCTTACCCGCAACAACGAAGAACAATTTTTTTTTAAGGCCAGGACTTCTATAACCCAAAGCATCTATAGCCCTTAAAGGCTTAAACTCTTTTTTTAAAAAAAAATTGTTTTATGTTTTTATTTTAGAATAAAATTCTTCTTAATTAAGATTATTTAAATGAAGTTTAAAAAACATTCCAATTTCACCTTACTTTTTAGCTAAGATTTGAGCGTTTTATGTTAATATTTTCAATTAATATATCAAAAAATTTATATATATCTAATATGCAATATTCTTCAAAATTATTGCTCATGAATATTCAATAAGAATAATTCTTTTTGTATTTTTTTATGTTAATTCTTTATATAATTTTTTTCAACTTATTTATTCGTTCATTTTTTTTTATTTCGGAGCATCAAAACTATTATAGCATGATTGTTTTGTTTTCATATAATGCTAAGTTTTATTTAAAAAAACATTCTTATAATGAAGAATATGTTCGCTAGAAAATAACATGAATGAGAAAGAAGGGTTTTGGCTAAAGAAATATATCTTTTCTCTTTGATTCAAATCATTTAAATTCTTGTGAGTATTTTATTTTAATTATGTTAGGTTTCCATTAAAAAATAACCATGCTATTTATAAAAAATACATGTTTTATAAAAATAAAAAAAAAGAAATGCATTGATAAGAATGTCATAGCCTAATTTTTGACACCTCTCTCTCTCTCTCTCTCTCTCTCTCTCTCTATATATATATATATATATATATATATATATATATATATATAAAAAACTATAAAAAATATTTTAGTCAACAAAGAAAAAACATAAAAATATATATTTCAAAAAAATAAAAAGGAGGGGGTTAAAAAAAATATAATCATGTGAAATTTTTTAAAAAAAATGAGAAAATAGCTGAAATTGGCTAATTGGAAAGCCATGGATTGAATTTGAAAAGGCAAAGAATCCTTAGGGATCAAATTGAGTTTTTTCCACGCCAATATCCAAACGGGTCCCCTTTTTTTATTAAATTTAATCTTTCTTCTTTCAAATTCATTGTGTAACTAAATTGATCTTTAATTTATCATTAAAATATTCATCAAAACTTTATATATAATGCTTCGCATGCAGCAAGATCTATTTCTATTTAAATTCAAAGTTATTTAATAGGAATTTTTTAAATTTGAATTTGAATTTATTTAAATTTTTTTCTATTTAAATATAAGCTAAGTGGAATTTTAGGAACATAGAAAAAACTATGAGAAACATTATTCATGCTAGAAGGAAAAAGGATGTCACACTTATTAAAGCAAATTACAAGCACGAACAACAATAACGGGAGGAGCATCAACTACACCGCAACCAATAATTAAATTGTTATTATTATCAATTTGAATGGTAAGATTTGTTACAATGTACGAGTAAAAATATAATCTGCCCTTTTTATATTTACTAGTTTTAGTAACGTGAGATGCACATAAATTATTAGAGTTTTGTTAAACAATATTAACGGATATTTATCCATGAATTATATTAAAAACTAATAAAAATTTAACATCCATAGCTTATAATGTTTAAAAAATAAAACACTCAAAATCTTTTATCACTAAGTAGATAAATAAAATTATAAAAACTCTTTTTTAAGATTATAAAAGGATTACCTGTAATGTAATGTAGTCTTGTTTTTTTTATTATTATTATTAACATGGATATTTAGGTCAGTTTGTGCACATCTCGACTAATCCTATGAGCCATGAAGTTAACGACCATGTAAGTTTTCAGTGGCCCTAAAAAAACTCGAACTCATGATTATTGAGGAGCAAACTCAAAACCTGACCAGTTGAGTTACCCTTTAGAATTATGTAATTTTGTTTTTGTTGAATTATTTAATCTGCTATAAAAATTAAGAGCAATAATTATGTGGATAAAACAAAATAAAAAAAGCTTTAAATTGAAGTGTAATTAGGGGTTTTTAGTTATTTTGAAGCAAAAATAGTCTCAAGACAAATTATTCGATACTTGAATAAAATCCGGATTTAATGTCTTTTTATTAAACAGAAATAGGTTTCCATAGAATTGGATTAACCACGCTTGTCTGATCTCATGTGTACTCATTTAACCCAATTGGTTGAAAACCTGTTTTTGCTTAATAAAATGACCTAATCAAATCACAAATCTTGTCGAGGTATTAATCATAGTGGATAATTTATTTAAAAACTTATTCTACCCATACGAAGAGTCCAAGAGGCTACGTACCTTTTGCATATAAATTAAATTCGATCCCCCTTCAAGAAAATAAAAATTAAAAAATCGATGAAAAAGTGATACATTCTAATTCTAAAATTTATTCTAAAAAAAACCAACATGATGAAGTGCAGTTTCTACTATAGTAAATTAGGGTTTATTTATATCTATATAATGGTATTATATTTAGAAAAATAATAGTACATTTTTCCCGTCATTATTTTAATTATATATTATGTAAATGCTATAAGACATCAATCTCTCACGGTTTCTTCTCATGTCCACCAACACCTAGCTACAGTGTAGCTAAGTTAGCTCCTCTCTTCTTCTTCCTTTTGTCCTTAAAAAATTGCATAATTGGAGTCCCTGGATTTTCTTTCAATTTTATCTCATAATTTGTGTTGTCTTGCGTGATATGGGATATATGCGATGTAAAAAAAATATCTCAATATTAAATTGATGATTAATATTATAAAATAAAATTTTATTTTATTAATTAAAAAATTTAAAAACATTGATAAAAGTTAACACAAAAACAAAATGACAATCATTTTCTGATTGTTTATGGGACATGAAAACTATAATTTAATCATTGAAATTTTACTTTTTTATTTATGATCATTGTGTTTCGAGAGTTTTTAAAGACTTAAAATACTTAAGAGGGTTGAATTAGGGTTTTATAAAAAATTATAGCACTTTCAAAATTAACCCTTGTTTCTTCAAATATGTTGAAACCCAACAAGTAATATAAAAAAGCACAATTAAAGAGATAAGGGATGGAGAGAGACATAATAAAATTTATAGTGGTTAAAACAATCGTTTACTCTACTTCTTAAATCTCCATTCAAGTGTTCATTATCACACACAGTCTTTTTAAAAAGGGAGACTAAACCGATTACACAATCTTTTTTCAAGTTTAAGACTAAACGCAATCCTTTTACATACTTAAGATCAATCTCGATTTTTTTATAAAATTAAGATCAAACCTATCACCTAATTTTTTTACAAGTTAAGAATTAGAAAACCTTACACATTTTCTTTTTGGGCTCGTGATCAAAGGATCAAACTCATCACCTAAGTTTTTTATTGGCTAAATATTAGAAAACCCTATACATAATCTTTTAAAAAAAATTAAGACAAAACCTTTTTTTGGCTCACACCCAAATTATAAACTCAAGTAGATTAAGTGTTGCTTATATTTTTACAATTTAATTTGTCTCTCACAAGAAAATAATCACTCTTTACAAGAAAAGAAAATTACAATAAATTCAAGTTCAGGTTTTAATAAAAGCTGATCATGAATGAAATTAGTTTCATGATGCCAAATTAAATCCTACAAATACTTTATTATATAAAAATATAAGCTTGAGAATCTTAAAGTCAAGTTTGCTTATAAGGAGTCCATACTCCATAGCTTTAGTTTAATGTAGAATAATTTATCCAATAAAAATACTTTGACACACACATTAAATGCTTATAATATGTCATTATCATCAAAACAAATAATTCATAGGTACACAATAACCTTTGGGCTAACAAGTTTCACATTTTATTCTTCGACTTCATTTGTTTTACATTTCAGCCCTTGAAATTTAAGAAAAAAAAAGAAAGTCGCTGGAAAACAGGGAAAGAAAAAGAAAAGGGTCAATTCATTATATTTTGACAACCAAAAAGGTTAATCATGGTGTTAATGAGCTATTCTTGACAAATAAAAAAGGCTTCAATAAAGTGTTTTTTATTGAAGTACTTAAGGTGTAACCTCTAGTGGCTAGAGACTTTATCAGTAGACAACGTGTTGTTTGTCTTTATAAACAATGAGTTATCTTTTTATTTGTTTTTTTTAATAGGATAATAAAGTGTCATCCACCCTATTAAAAAAAGAAAATAAGGTTAAATATGTGCTTGTACACACCTGACTTTATCTCTGTTATATCAAACCAGACGTGTAGGCCCAACATCCTGCGACTAAGTGCCTCACCTCTTCTTATGTTTGTTTAGTCACATTTCAAATAATTGTTAATTATTATATATAAATCATGGTGTTTGGTTTTTTATTTGTTTTTTCATATTTTTCAAATAAGATTATGATTTTTCTAGTAATATTAGCAATCATTTCGTTAATTATTATATATAAACCTAAAACGCATATTAAAAAAAAAAGAATAATAAATATCCAATGAAATTAAAATTTTGATTTTCTTATTTTTTATTATAAATTTCTTATAGAATTTTATTACATTAATTATTCTTCTTTTCTTTTCCTTTAATTGCATACAAAATATCTAGACTTGATTCTTAACCGAAACTTGCTTTAACGATGCTAATAAATTCTCCATCAAAATAAAAAAAATATGTTCATGCATAATAAAATTAGGTTTTGATACATTATAATTTTCATGAATATATTTTTTCTGGTTGCTATTATATTTTATTCAGTGGATCAACAACGAAAATCTTGATAAAAAAATATGTTTTTCATTCGTCTACTTTTATACAAATATTTATTTTTATTGATGTATATTTAAATAAAATATAAATCTCAAAAAGCTCTTTTCAGCAACGCGCAAGGAATTATGCTTATAGCAACGTATAGAATAGCAAATAATCTGCAAGAGTCCTGGTAAAAACAGTTCGGAATCCTGCATGGAGAAACAACACGTGTCATGACCAGGAGGGGGGTGGTGGTCGTAATTAAGAAAAAATCATGAAGAATCTTAGGAATACTATATTTGATGACTTTTGTTAAGGAACAAGCAAATCAAATGGTCTCCATTTGCTTTTAAGTACACACTAATTTATACAAGCATGTCTCTGATAATAAAAGTGAGGAGCACTTTCGCTCCCTTTTCCTTTGCCCTTGTTCTTGCTAACAACATCATCACGGCTGCTAATACTATAGCTTGTATTCTACGTATTCTTTTCATCAATCAAAACCAGCGGCGGGAGAAAAAAAATAGTAGTTTGTTTTTGTGCTGTAAAAGTATTTTTTTTTAATTTAATTTTTTATGTTTTTATATCATTTTATTATGTTGATTTTAGAAATAATTTTTAAAAAATAAAAAAATATTTTAATACATTTATTTAAAAAAAAAACACTTACAAAATCCATTAACGCTGACATCAATCACACCCCAAAAAGCAAGCTGGATAAAACACGTGGCAGAGCCAGAGTCCATAATATCCATCATGAGGGACTTGGACAAGGTCCCACCAGAGAGAGAGGTGTTTTGATCATCGTATCGTCTTGTTCTTAAGAGGAATCGAGGAAGGACATCTGAACCTGGGCGGGACCCATCAAATAACACGAGTTCTATGAGGAAGACACGTGTCCGAAACCCACGACGGATAAAGTCAACAGAGCTCCATGGAATACGACAAAATCCAAAGCCCACACTGGATGACCCTAGAAAGAAAAGAAAGAAGGAAAGAAAATTGAGACTCTCGTGCCCTGACAAAAAAAAAGACGAGCAAACTATACTCCAGTCCCTTTATTTTGAGTTTAATAGTGAATCAATCCTTCTCAATAATTAAACACAATAAACATGTTTTTTATGCAATAATTTAATTTTATAGATTTAATTCATATTTTATATAAAATAAATGGATTGATAAGACAATGTTTCAGCTGTAATTAAGGGAGTAAGTTATAGGTCTTCAAGAGAAAGGGACTACATTATAATCGAGTGTAAGAAATAGGGACTAAAGGATAACTTGATCTCAAAGAAGGCACGCCGTGACGCGCTTTGTCACGAACAAAGCGACAAGCACGTGTCTTTGTCAATAGCATTTTGGATAGAGGAGGGGTAGTTTGGGTAATTAGAAGATGGATAATCAGGAGTGGGGTTAGGCAAGGGAAAAGAGTCGAGACGGAACCCGTTGTCACCACGTGCCTTGGCGTTTGGCGCACGCAGGAAAGTGTTTGTCTGCTTCCTCTTTTCTTCGTTTGTTTTCTAGCGAAATTTTGTATTTAAGTAGTCCTAATAATAATAATAATAATAATAATTGCAGTTATTGCCAGGCCCCTCCTTCAAGCTATTTCCACACAGCACTGTTTTTTCACCTCTTTATTTCTTTTCGTTTTCTAAGAATAAAAGAAGCTCTAGATTGAAATTGCAAATTACTCGTGGTAAAAAAATTGAAATCCGATTGGGTTAGTTAGTTGGTCGGTTTATTAAAAAGTAGAATTTAAAGGAGGTTGTGAGAAAAAAAAAGTATACTATAGTGATTATTTGTTTTAGTGTTTCAAGAAAGTTTTTGAAAAAAATTAATTTTTATTTATTTATTTATTTATTTTTATCAAGAGGATAAATGGCACGTTGTCTTTGTTTGTTTTGTTTTTATTGCCTCTCCCAGCTCTCAAATCTTTGATCCCTAGGCTTTTATACACGGTGCCAACCAACCGAGATACACCATAAATTTATAATCAAAACAATTAAACAAATAGTTTATATAAACAGTAAAGCACAATAAAAAACCCGAAATCAAGTAAATAATTAATTATCTCTATTTACTAGAACTTATATAGAAAAGTGTGGTGGTTCTGCTACTTGTACGGTTGGCAGTGCTGGTTAGTGTTGCAAAGGTTTAATGTTGCTGCCTTGGCCACTGTTTATGGCTGTTATCGCTACTGTTATGGATGGAGGCTCGTTTTTGCCTTTTCTTGAAATCCTCTATCTGTTGGATGTTTTTTTTTTCCTGTTTAATATAGATATTCGAATTAGTTTATGTCTATTTTAATTAATTTTATAAATTTTAAAATTAATGATTATATAAATTTTTAATAACTTTGAAATAAATAAGACTTCAACTAGTAAATTTTTAAAAATAAATTTAAAACTTAACTATTTCAGTTATAATTTTTAAAATTATTTCTTTTATGATGATGATTCCGCTGCTGGAGGGTATTGTTATTGCTATTACGGTGAAGATGTTGTGGATGGTTAAGTGGCGGCGAAACAGACGGAGTATGGCGGGTTGTGATTGGCTTTATTTTGAAATTTCTTGGTGTTCTTGTTTCAATTTATTTATTATCTGTGTATTGTATTAAAGTTATCAAAAAAAGAAGAAGTTTGAACTCTAATTTTATTTTTTTTATTTATTATTATTATTATTATGGGTTTGAAAAGAAAAAACTCAGACGTAAAAAAAGACCTAGGTTTCGATTTGGGAAAATGGTGGCAGGAGGAGAAAACAAGATGCATAAATTATAAGGGCATCTGGGATATTAAGAAAATTATAATAATAAACCTGAAACATTTTAGATTTTTATTTATTTATTTGTAGATTCCAACTCAATAATGTAAAGTGAAATTAATTATATAAATATTATAATATAAAATATAGTTTATAAAAATAAAATTGAGAAATGTTGTGGTGCTAAAAAAAAACTTTAAAGTAACCTTCTCCTTATTTATGCCTTATTTGTTCTATAAAAAAGTGATTTTTTAAAATTATTTTCTAATTTTTCATGTGTTTGTTTACCTTCTAGAAAAATAAAACATGAAAAATATTTTTCATTCAAATAATAATTTAACTTGATTTTCAAGAAAGTGTTTTTTTTATTTTAAGCGGAAAATACTTTTTAAAAATATCAAAAATATCTTGTAATTTATTATTTATATCAAAGTTGGTCTTTAATTTTTTAATTGCTATATAATTTATTTTGAATCTTTTTTTTTTCAATTTTATCTTTTAGAATCTGATTTAGTTTGATTTGTATATCAATTTCAATCTTTATTTTTTTATTGTTATTTGTTTTTCTCTTACTATTTTCTTAATTAATTTTTATTTATCTATCAAATTTGATTTTTAATTTTTTATTGTTATTTATTTTATTTGAAATAATTTATAAAATTAAAATATTTTTTCAATCTCATCATCTTTTAATTTTTTTATCGGTTAGATTTAATCTTTATTTTTTTATTTTTATTTATTTTATTTGAAATAATTTATGAATTTTTTTAATTGTATCGTACTTTAATTTTTTTATTTGTCAAAAATACTTTTAATCTATTTTTCAGGACAGTCACCTTTTATAAAATCTATTTTTTTTTTAATATAAACTACTTTTAAGCAAAAAAAAAAAAAAAAGCGTCTATTTTAAGAGGTAAAGAGTGTTTAACTTATAGTGTAAGCAAGCACACGCAGCTAAACAAAACGGACCCATCACAGGTCTGGCCTGCCAATAGCCATAGTTTGAACTTTCAACTATCAGCCTTCGCATTCACGTGTAAACCAATAATCCATCGGGAAAGAAGTTAAAAACAATAAGGGGAAAGCAGTTAGCAAATAGAGAGATTAGAAAAACAATAAAAGAAACAAAAACAAAAACAAGAAAGAACAAGCATAGCTTGTAGCAAGTGGAATTTGTATTTTATATATATATATATATATATAGATTAACAAGAGGGAGGGAGGGAGGGTGAGAGGGGGAAGAGGGATGGTAGGACCCACGTGAACAGTTTAATTCTGCCGGCCGCTTTGTCTTCTCTTTCGTCTCCGTCCACCACCGTCGCTCTTTTGGTTTTGCTTGCCCCTTTGACTCTTTCTATTTCCCTCTCGAGAAGAAGAAGATATGATATATTTCATTTCTTTCTCCCTCTTACACAAAGTCTGTCTCTTTGTTCCTTAACACATAGCTGCAGCCACACACACACACACGCACACACACACACACACAAATAATATTAAGAAGAAGGAAAGAATTCAACGAGAAGGAAATGAAACGATGAAGAGCTTGGTTTCTTTCAAGTATTTTTAGCTTCTGGGTTTTGGTCTCTTGATATCCATCTTTTCAATTCCTTTCCTCATGGCTGGTAGCAATGAAGTCAACCTCAACGAATCCAAGGTATATGTATATCCTCTCCATTTCTTCACCGCTCTCTTTCCTTCTTCTTACATTACTATCTTGTTCTTTTCATTTGCTTATCGTTTCTCTAATGAAGACTTTGGAGCTTAAATTATTGTTACCTTTTCTTCCTCTTCCTCTTCCTCTTCTTCTTTCAATTCTGCTTCATAGGTTGTTTGTTTTTCTTTAGTTTACATTGAAATATGAAGAATTTGACTTCGATTTGAGTCATTTCAAGGGCTGATTTTGCTGCTGCTTCGATTTCTTCTCATATGGTTCAAAGGTTCATCAAGTTCTTTAACTTCCATCTCTATTCCGATGGCATCTTTTGGCAAAACTTGAAAAGCGTTCCTGGGTTTTCATTCAAGCTTTACTCTGTTTAGTCTCCCTTTCATGATTTATTTGGCATTCCTATTCAAATACTTTTACCTGGCCTGCTTTGTTGAGTATAAGAAAACCTGATGTGTTCTCCAATATCTAAGATGTGCTTGAATGATTCACCGGGCTCTCAATCAATATATACAACGTCAAGGATCGTGGAAACCTTTTTTTTTTTTTTAATATATATAAAAGACGTTTGAAATCCTGTTTTCTCCCTGCAGAGGGTTGTTCCGCTAAACACATGGATCCTCATTTCCAATTTCAAGCTTGCATATAATCTCCTTCGCCGCCCGGATGGGACCTTTAACCGCGAATTGGCGGAGTTCCTTGAACGAAAAGTCCAGGCCAACACCATTCCAGTGAATGGAGTTTTCTCCTTTGATCATGTTGATCGCACCACAGGCCTCCTTAACCGGGTTTACCAACCTGCCCCTCAAAACGAGGCTCAATGGGGCATTGCAGAGCTTGAAAAGCCCTTGAGCACTACGGAGGTTGTTCCAGTTATAATCTTCTTCCATGGTGGAAGCTTTACTCATTCCTCTGCTGATAGTGCTATCTATGACACCTTTTGTCGCCGCCTTGTCAGCGTTTGCAAGGCTGTTGTGGTGTCTGTCAATTATCGTCGATCGCCCGAGTATCGGTACCCTTGTGCATATGATGATGGCTGGACAGCTCTCAAATGGGTTAAATCTAGGACCTGGCTTCAAAGTGGAAAGGATTCTAAGGTTCATGTCTATTTGGCCGGCGATAGTTCAGGCGGTAATATAGCTCACCATGTTGCCGTGAGGGCAGCGGAAGAAGAAATCGAGGTGTTGGGTAATATTCTTCTCCACCCAATGTTTGGTGGACAACAGAGAACAGAATCAGAGAAGATGTTAGATGGCAAGTACTTCGTCACGATTCAAGACCGCGACTGGTATTGGAGAGCATATCTACCTGAAGGAGAAGATAGGGACCATCCAGCGTGTAATATATTTGGTCCGAGGGGCAAAAATCTTGAGGGACTGGAGTTCCCTAGAAGTCTAGTTGTTGTGGCTGGTTTCGATCTTGTTCGAGATTGGCAATTGGCCTATGTTGAAGGACTCCAGAGAGCCGGTTATGAAGTAAAACTCCTGTATCTAAAAGAGGCCACTATAGGGTTCTACTTCTTGCCAAATAATGAACACTTCTGCTGTCTCATGGAGGAGATAAAGAAGTTCGTGAATTCTAACTGTTAATAAACTTCTTAACCTTACCTACAGGCAGCCATACATAACAGAACCTTGACATTTCGCTTGGGCTCTCTCTCTCTCTACCCCCTTTTTTTTTCCAGTGATGGTGTGTAGTTACAAGATTATTGTGTAGCATTACTTCTTGCCATTTTACCACTTAGGTGGTGGTAAATGGTGGTGTGAGTTCTGTATCTCCGGGAACCAGTTGTCCTTGGTCTGCATAGAGTGCCTTCCGGGTTCATTAAGGCAAGCTATTCGAGAGGGGCCAGTTCGGAGGGACTTGAACTTGTTTACATGATTCAGCTGAACCATCAAAATACAAAACTTACCCATGTCAACTTCCAGCCACGATAATGGGGGAAGGCATAGCTTAGAAAGCATAGGGGTCATGTTAGGTGGTTGATCAAGTTGTTTCTGTACTTTTGTAATTTATAAGCACTAATTTGTGAACATAGACTGGAACATATCCATCCTGTTAAGAACTTGTATGGCATACAGGTCTTCTAGGATTATATAAGATCTTTGATTTTTATCTATCCTGGTGCTCAACCTCAACCTGTCATCATTGCCTTTTGTTTCTTCGATGGGTAGCCTTGGCAATTTGCTGAACACCATGACAGATTCTGTAGGACCTAATCGAATAAATCCTCTGCTAATCATCATTTTCGTCAAAAAAAAAAAAAAAAAACTGTTGAGCAATGCAAATGAACCTGTTCATAATTTAATTTTTATGACGTGAAAGATCATTTCCTTTCCATCTTAAGGATTGTCAATTTCGAAAAGGGTGTATCGGTTGTTGATTGCCCACTTTTTAAACGCAAAATGGAGCCCCAATTTGGCTCTGTAATAACAAGTGTGAAGCTAGAAAAAGAAACCTGCTCCCTCAACCAAATCAACTTGAAAAATGGGCACAAAAGGAGGCGTGGCGAAACATGAGGACGCCTAGACAAAATCCCGTCCACCAAGAAAAAGAGAATGGAAATTTTGGGCAAATAAAGTGATTGGACATGAGGTCCAAATCATGGATATCACCCACCTTTCTACGTCAAACCTGATTAATTCTTGTCAGCTCCTGACTGCTTGTTTGTTTGGAGCTTGGGATAGTAAGCAAAAAACAGGGATTTTAGCCATGGTTTGATGGGGGGAGAAACTCATTTACCAGTGGTTGGGAATTTCTTTTTGTCTTTACGAGGGACCACCCCAGGAAAAAAACAAAAACAAAAAAAACACACCACCCTCGAAGCCCTCATTTTGCTTATTAAAAAAACCCCATCTGCTTTAAATGAGTGGTAGAAACAGCTAAGCTCGGATAAGGACACGGAACCCTGTCTTTAATTGACTTTCGATGCCTTTGCTTAGAATATATGCCTTCGCACCAAAATTTATTCACATTGGTTTCCAATTTCTTGCCCCTTGTTGTTCAGATTGGCATGGCTTGTCCTTTCCATTTTAAATTAGCTGTTTATGTTTTGAATTTGTTCTCTAATACGACAAGGCACAGACATTGACATCAATTCCGGTTCTTTTTAACCACGTTTACGGACAAAACCCTCTATTTGTTCTGGTCGGTAGGGCATTAATTAAACCAGTAGCAACGGTTTGGAATTATAGTAGCAGTTGTTTTTTAAAGTTTTTTTTTATAAATATATTAAAATAATATTTTTTTATTTTTTAAAAATTATTTTTTACATTAGTACATCAAAATAATTTAAAATTATATATAAAAAAATTTCAAATAATTTTTAATACAAAACAAGTTGAACCGCTCGGTCAAACACTCCAGGTAACCAACCTATTCTTGGTTGTGCAGAATTGGCTTCGCCCCCCGCTTTTTATTAATTCATTTCCTGACTTTTATTCGTATTATTAATTACTAACTACTACTTCAATCTCAATCTAATGGTGTAAATCAAATCAAATCAAGGTGTGCTTTTTTAAAAAATTATTCTGTGCGCTTACTTTTCCACCCAAGGCCACGATAGGGCCATTGTCCAAGTCAACAACAAGGCTCAGGCAGCATGCAGATCACTCACTGCTTGGGTTTGCTACTCCTGAATCAAATGGCCGTCTTGTCTGCCGGGGATCGGCTGGGTGGCAAAGCTCAAGATAGGGCCACTGTCACATTTCTTGAGGGATTGCTGGATTATCCCTCAAGAAAAATACTGCTCCGCTGTGTTTGTTGATAATCCAGAAGAGATGGGACATCTTTCGTTTGTCTCCACTCCCGGCGATCGAGCACGGACGACAATAAATCCCTCAGAAAATACGATAGTAGCAGACAATATGTTCGAGATTAAATATACATGTACAATGTCCCCGCTAATTAATATTAATATTAATATTAATATGAAAGAAAATAATGAAAATAAAACACGAGGAACCATCCAAGGAGGGTCAACACAACACCTTGTGGCACACGAGCTAAAACAATGTAGAGGAGGATGATGGTTTCCAATGGAAGAGTTGGAATTTGACCCCATGTATATTGTTTCTTTTAATAGAGTTTAGGTTTTTTTTTCCAATTCTGATAGTATAAAAAAATTAATCGAGCTAAGGATGATGGAGAGTGTAGTTAATGTTAATTTTTAAATTATTTTTTATTTGAAAATATATTAAAATAATATTTTTTATATTTTAAAAATTTAATGCAAACGGAATACAAACATTGGAAGAATATGCAGCAGGTACGGGCGACCTCCGAGTTACGATGGGCACTGAAAAGTTTGGATATGAAAGAGTGTCACTGTAATTCTTGAAATTTTATTGCATGTTTAAGATAAAGGTAAACGATAATTTTTAAAATGTTTTATGTATTAAAAAAATATATTTTTTAAAAAAATATGTTTGATACTAATATATTAAAAAAAATTAAAAACATAATATTTTAAATTTTAAAATTTTATGATTTAATATTTACCATAATTTTTTTTTAAAAGAAACTTTATTTTATTTGATGCAAGAATCAATACAGATAAATCCGAAGTCGTTTCATCCCCTTTTCAATTCATCATTTATAAGTGTTATTGTTTTACTTTATGTGAATTTCTCCAACTTTTGCTTCAACTTCCCCAATCAGTCAAATTACTATTATACGGTTGGATTCAAATCATTAAATAAAATATTTTTTTTGTATATATTCATGTTTTTATCTGAAAAATATTTTAACAAGGATCAAAATTTTATGAAAACATAAATAAATATTTATTTCCAAGGAATAAAAACTAAACTTAAAGCCATGAACAAGACAAGCCACAAGCCACATCTTATGCACTAGATAAAAAACCATAATTAAGCCGTCATTTTGAGTTTAACATAATTATTTTCATTTAAAACTTTTTCTATATATATATATATATATATATATAAGAAAACAAATACAGGGAAAAAGATCAAAACAAAAAGATGAGTTGTCTTGAAAATTGAAAAAAAAAAAAAACATATATCGACAGGTGGATAGGCTTGAAAAAATCCAATGACCGAAAAAGCAAGCAAAAGTGCTTTTGCTTTTTGTTTTAAACCATCCAGAAGTTTAATCTTCGACAAGCAAGTTCACCCTCGAATCAATTTCCAATTTTGTGTTTTTGGGTAAGATTCATTCCCCTCGAGTTCTTGTCGCCAACCTCCAGTCCAAAAGAGGGGTAATTGATGGTCTAAATTCTGGATTAGACCGAAAAGAATAGCGAAAGGCTACCATCTACTCGATCTTGCTCGAAATCAAAACCATGTACAGATAAATTGAAGTCTCGTGAAGCATGCAATATCAGACATGGACAGCACCGATTCTTCAACGTTGATACAGTAATTCGCCAAAAATAAGAAAAAAGAAACAGAAGAAAACCTTCTTTACAATATGGTCCGGTCAAATCTCAAAGGGTGTCGTGGTGGGTAAGCCCCTGGCTCAATGATGCGGGACGCAATTTTAAAGATAGATAAATTAGAAGTCGGTCATAAGAAAAGGAGTCGAAGAAGAGAAATGAAGTAGCTAAAGAAGATAGAAAAATTATGGGTTGCGAGAAATAAAAAATCCCAAACTCAGTGTTACTTATAAATAATAAACTTATTGGGCTTAACATGCTAAATAAATAAAATCATCAAACATAAATAAAACTTGAATAAATAACCCAAATAAAAGTACAATGACGTAAGCAGGGTTACTTCATTCTCCCTCAACTAAAGAGTAATGGATTGGGCCAACTAAATTAGAGTTATGAATTAAATAGATTGACGTGAATTAATTAACACCCCCCACCCAAGATATTTTTGAAACCCAACCTAGGTCAAAACTAAATTAACCCACTAAACCGAATCAAATTTAGTAATGGTAAAAGTAGAAATTTAAGCATAATCAACTTAATTTTTTTAAACCATTTACTTTTCTCATTTTTATTATCTAAACAACCACAACACTAATAGTTGGTTTCATGTTTTAAGTGTTTTATTCCAAATGTGTGTGGTGGTTGCAATGGATGAGGCAAGATTGTCTTTAACTTTGAGGTCGCAGGTCCGAGCCTCTATAAGTTTATGTTTTCTTAAAACAAACATAAAAAACTTGTCGTTTCTGTTTATTTTTATTTTTAAATGAAAAGGTAAAGGATGAGTGTTTTTTTCTTTTATTATTATTTTAGTTATTTTTTGGGTTATTTTTTAAGTTTATCACTTAAAAGTAAAGTTTTTATTCAATTTTATCATTCAGGCTAAGTTTTTTTTCCCTAATTATTTTGTTTTCTTGGGGCTTTTTTTTATCTTTTTATTTTATAAATCCATCTTTTAGATTGTGGTTTTTTTTATTTTATCTTTCAATATTAAGTTGATAATAAATTATTTTTTTATATTTTTAATTATATAATGAAATTAAAAAAAACTAAATCGATCAAGCGAAGTCTATAGCTCGGGTCATAAGTTGACCAAATAATAATTAAAGAGTTGGGTTAGGATTTTTAGGCAAAATTTTTTTAATATAATTTGGTTTTTTTTTGTTGCCAATTTTATAATTTAGTGTGAAAATTTTTGTTGAGTTTTATACTTTACTATTGAGTTTACTGGGTTGATGATTAATTATTTTTGATATTTTCTATTATATAATAAAATAAAAAATTAATTTAATTTTATGTTTGACTAATTAAATATCAATAAAAAATATTATATATAAATTTTTTAAATTTAAACTAGAGTACAAAGTTTAATAATAACATTAAAAACTTTTTAATGATGTTAAGTTTTTTTACGTTCCAGATTTTTTCTCCAATCTACAGTAAAATTGCGGGGGGATAAACTAGAAGTGTATTTGTTTTTTAGGTAGCTTTTGTGGTTATGATTTTTTAAAAATAAGTTTTCAAAAAATATAGTTAGGTGTGGTTAGTTGGATTTAGATACGTGTTTGGTAAAAATTATGGTTAATGTTTATGTGTAGCAAAAAACATGTATAAAGTGTTTAGTTGTGATTGTTTTTCAAAAGTGTTTTTTACTTGAAAATGCATCAAAATAGTTTTTTTATTATTTTTAAAAAATTATTTTTGATATCAGCGCATTAAAATGATCTGAAAATAAAAAAAATTAATTTGAAGTAAAAAAAATAAAAAATTTTCAAATTTTGAAAAAAATGCTTTTGAAATGTAAAAATAAAAAGAGTTTTACAAAACTCAGTTAAAAAAATATATAAAATATACTTCATAGAAACTACAATTCAAACTTAATTTTTTGATGAACCCACAATATAAAACACAATTTAATCTATTACCAAATATATAACTGCATTTTTTACACCGCAGCACACAAAAACCAAGGCTAAACAAAAGTACCTTTACACTTTAAAAGCAGTCCTGTTGAAGCTGCACCATTTTAGAATTTCTTGATTAAAGTAGAGTAGCTTCGATGTCACCATTTTTTTATAAAAGCATGAGCAATAATTTAATTAACAGTGTAGTAAATTTAAAAAATTGTTAGATAGAACTAATTTATCACATTATTTATCGACTGGATCAATTAATACAAGATATTAAAAAGAAAAATCATGTGAAATGTTTATATCAGACCATTATATTTTATTTATGTATCTTATATTTACTAAATTAATTTATACATGATAAGATAAACTAAGTCTATCTAATATATTTTTTATGTTAAATGATATTTTAGAGTAATGCTATTTCACATGAAATAAGGGAAAATATTACTTCTAATTACGCAATCAAGTGCAAGATGTTGGTGGGTTCTATGGAAGACTTTTTTTTTTAGAACAATAGCTTATAAATTTATATTTTTCTACTTATAAAAAAGAAATTTAAAGTCAAAATTTCTTAGAAAAAAAAGAAATAATACTAGTTAAGTTATAAATTATTTTTTAAAACAGAAATAACATTATTGAATACTATGATATGATTCGAAAAATTAAATTCCATGCACTAAAAAAAATTAAAGAAAAAAATAACTAAAACTAAAACGGCTCAGTCTTTTGCTATGGACTGACAATCCACAGTGAAAAGACTGGGCTGGTTTTTTTCTTCTTGCTTTGTTTTCTTTTAAGCTGTTTTTCTTTGTTTTTTTTAATGAATATTTTTTTGTTTAATTTTTTTTGTTAATGTTAAATTTTTTTCTATTTAGTTATCAAACTTTCATGACACGGATTCCAGGTTTGAAGGGTTAACTTTGATTTTTTTTTCTAGTTTCTTTTAATTAATTTTTTCATTTAATTTAGTTTGTTAATATTAAATTTTTTTCTATTTAGTTATCAAACTTTCATGACACGGATCCCGAGTTTAACAAGTTAACCCAGCTAATTCTGGGTTAACCCATAATTTTTTTTTTCTATTCAGTTATCAAACTTTCATGACATGAATCTCAGGTTTGACGGATTAACCTGGTTTGAAGGGTTAATCTAGCTAATTCAAATTTTTATTTTTTCCTCGTTAGTTATCAAACTACCCAGCCTTTTTTTAATTTAGTTTGTTAATATTAAATTATTTTCTATTTAGTTATCAAACTTTCATAATACGGATCCTAAGTTTGACGGGTTAACCCAGTTAATTCATTTTTTTTTTCTTTTTCTTCATTAGTTTTTTCTTCCTGTAGGTTTTCTTCCTTTGTTTTTTTCTTTTTAATTAATTTTTTTTTGTTTAATTTAGTTCATTAATATTAATTTTTTTCTATTTAGTCATCACACTCTCATGACACGAATTCCAGGTTTGACAGGTTAACCCAGTTGATTCAGATTTTTTTTCTTTTTCTTCATTAGTTTTTTTCTTCCAATTTCATCTTTTAATATTATAATTAACCCACAATGAAAAGGCTGGGTAGTTTTTTTTAATGAATATTTTTTTTTTAATTTAGTTTGTTAATGTTTAATTTTTTCTATTTAGTTATCCAACTTTCATGACACGGATCTCGGGTTTGACGGGTTAACCCAGCTAATTATGGGTTAACCCGTAATTTTTTTTCCCTATTCAGTTATCAAATTTTCATGACACGAATCCCATGTTTGACTTGTTAACATGGTTTGAAGTATTAACCCAGTTAATTCAGATTTTTTTTTCTATTTCTTCATTAGTTTTTTTTCTTCATGTAGGTTTTTTTTCTTTTAAATCAATATTTTTTTTGTTTAGTATTTTTTTTTGCTATTTCCTATTTTTTCTTTTCAATTAATTTTTTTAATTGAGTTTGTTAATATTAAGTTTTTTTCTATTTAGTTATCAGACTTTCATAACACGGATCCCAAGTTTACTGGGATAACCTGGTTTGACGGGTTAACACAGTTAATTCATATTTTTTTTCTTTTTCTTCGTTAGTTTTTTTTCTTTCTGTAGGTTTTTTTTCTTTGTTTTTTTTCTTTTTAATTAATCTTTTTTTTCTTTAATTTATTTCATTAATGTTAATTGTTTTTATTTAGTTACCACACTCTCATGACACGAATCTCAAGTTTGACGGGTTAACCTGATTTTGGAGGTTAACCCAGTTGATTGGGATTTTTTTTCTTTTTCTTCATTGGTTTTTTTCTTCCAATTTCATCTTTAAATATTGTAATTAACTATAACTAAAAGGCATTAACCTTTTTTCTTTCAATTTCATGACACAAATCCCAGGTTTGACGAGTTAAACCAGTTAATTTATTATTTTTTCTTTTTCTTAAGTAGTTTTTTTCTTTCAATTTTATATTTTAATATCGATTTGATTAAAAATTAAACATTATAATTTATTTTATTTACTGTTCATTATATTATTGTGATCTTATAAGGGAATTTTACTGTACCCTTCCTTATAGAGCATTATTCATCGGAATAATGCTTTATTTTATTGTTTTTTTCTTTTCAATTATCTTTTTAAATTTTATTATGTAATATTAATTTTTTTTTCTTCTTAATTATTACACTTTTATAACACGACCTTGCAGCAGATTCATATTTAAGGCTCTGGGTTTGATGTTGCAACTAAACTCACTTAAACTTGGGTTATGAAAGTTTAATATTATAAATATAACTTTTGGATCAGGCATAATAAACAGATTCAATACTCTTAAATATAGGTTAATAAAAAAACCTTACACTTTTAGATTTTAAATTGTTTTTAATAATTTTTTATATAAAAAAATATTGATTCACGGCGTAGCTTGGGTTACATTTCTAAGTAAAAACTATAACTTCGCGAGTCCCAAGTCCTAACAAACTTAGTTTGTAGCTCTCCGGACTTCGGATTGAAACCAAACCAAACCATCTTACGTTCGATTAATAGAAAATGAAATATCGAAATCACCCCTTAGCTGAGCACGTGTAGTGTTTGCGCGTATGTGATTGTGCCACTGCTAAAAAAAAAACAAAAAAACAACGAAAAAATCCGTACCTGTACATACTATCCATTCACGTCCGTTCATCCAAACATTATCAACTGCGACGGTGAAGCCCAGCAACCGAATAAGAAGAAGAAGAAGAAGAAAGGTCAGTAGCTTCACTTGACTGTTTCTTTTCATTATTTATTTCTCGAATTCTGTTCAGTTTGATTCTTGTTTTCAACTTTCTTGATCAAAGGATACTGTTGTGGTTCAGAAATCTTGATACCTGTCATCATATAATCTTTTAAGGCAGGCATGTGCAAACTCAATCTCTTTGAAATTTTGTGGATAGCTTATTAAGTAGCTCGACTTAGATTGTCGGGTTATTGGATTGTTATTCCATTCTACAGTTCTAAAAAAAAAAAACAAAGAAACCCTTTGAATTAGGGAGCTAAAAAGGACTATCAGTCTATCACCATCTTCTTTTTGCAGGATATGAAGGCTCCCCAGTTTTGTAAATTCTCCTCAAGTATAAATATTGTGGTTGGTTTTAATGTAAAATGTATTTTTTTGCTAGAAGAACTTCGGTAGACGAAATGGGTTACGCTATGAGCAGACTGGAGACTGAATCTGAACTCTGTGATGATGGCAAGACCATTCCTGAGGCTGGTAGCAGCAAGAGAGCCAGCAAGTGGTTGAATAACTTAGACCATGAAATTGCTCAGGTTACGAAGTTGAAATCTAGTCCGCATAAACAGCTGGCCGAACTTGTTCCCGGCATGCATAAGTCATCTGTTTCCACTGTTAAGATGTTGGTTGGTCGAGAAGCTAATTATTCAGCAAGGGGAAGATTCTCTGCAGCTGATCGTTGTCACATGCTTAGCAGATATTTGCCTGTCAATGGACCTTGGCTTGTTGACCAGATGAGTACCCGAGCCTATGTCTCGCAGTTTTCAGCTGATGGCTCTCTATTTGTTGCTGGGTTTCAGGTATTGTGTATATTGCTTTGTTTTGAAATTGGGTTTGGGGAATCGATAAATTAAAAGGGGAACAAACTGCAAAGGTTGGTTATCATACTTGCAATTAATTTAATGCTCGTTTTCCACAAATATTTGTTTCAGGGAAGCTATATTAGAATATACAATGTGGAGAAGGGGTGGAAAGTTCAGAAGAACATTCTTGCCAAAAGTTTGCGTTGGACTGTTACCGATACATCTCTTTCCCCAGATCAGCGCCATCTCGTGAGTTTGAATTTCTAGCTAATTAAATTTGCAAGTGAGAAATGTTTTTTTCATTTGTACTCTTCTGAGAGTTAGATCCTAAGTGGGCATTGAAAGATGGAAAAAAGGTGTCATAAACGATTACAACTACAAAAATTGCATTTTCAAGCAATAAATCAACAAATGTCATCCCTATTAATATTCTGATATTGTTCGTAGCACTTTAAGTCATCATATAAAACAAACTTCTTTTAATTTATAAAGTAGCGGGCTTTGGTAGTGTGGCCGATGAAGTAAATGAGAACTTCAAATAGATTTTAGGCCTTCATATCTTAACAATGAAATGGATTGAATGAACAAGATGGACTAGATGAGCTTGGGATACCCGCAAAAACAACTCCCCTATGTGTTTGTGGGGGACCTGTGATGGTTAAGTTAGTAAGTGCAGGAAGAGAAGGATAAACAAGAAAATATAGAGAATAGTGTTTTTTTGCTCAGGAATATGTTCCTGTGATCTTTAGTGATGGAGATTATGTTCTGCCCCTTTTGGTGTGGGTAACTAAGTATTTATATATTGAGAGAACACATGCGTACTTGACTATGAAGTTGGTAGCTTACTTGACAGGATAGGGGTGGTAGCCTAGGTGATGATGGTATACAATTACAACACCGTCATTTGTCTGTTATCCTGATTAATAGAAATATCTTAGACCGAGCAGGAAACCAATGAAAATACTTGAGGCATGGTAAGTTTCTTTTACTGAGACATAGAGCAACGGAAACATACATGGGTAAAAATTACTTCTAAAAAAGGGGAGGCTCTGGTTGTTGGAATGTGTGATCTTGTTTTGCATGCCGTGGCCATATAACCAGTTTTGTTTGTAAAAGAAAACCAGTAGCCATAGGTACAGGTGGAACACCGTGGGTCTCGCGTCATTTGGGCCTGACCCAAACAATGTGAAAGGTGTCAGGCTGTTTGGGCTGCCCAGATGGCGTGATCGCAGCTCTTCTTTTTTTGGTATTAGCAGAATGCAAGTAACATGCATTCATATAGATTTGCGTCATATTTAGTGTTGGAGAGAAATGCCATGATTTATCTGCTGTTACTTCCTGTTTTCACATCCAGTGCTTTCTCTTTACATCTTTGAAGTTTCTTGACTTTAAGTGAATGCTCTGATAAATAGCTTGATAACATCCCCTAATGATCGCTCTACATTTACTAATACATTTACTAACCACCAGAAGCTTAAGGTTGTACAAGCATGCATACTTGAAGGTGCTTGTTATAGATCATCCTCTTTGGTTTCTTTTAGATTTGTACTTGGTCACTGGAAGTTGCTTTTCCCTTTGTTGGGTAGGCTGAACATCTCTCCTCACATATATACTAATCAGCATTTATTTTGCTGTTGCAGGTTTATGCAAGCATGTCACCTATTGTCCATATTGTTGATGCTGGGTCTGCCGAAACAGAGTCGCTTGCAAACGTTACGGTATGCAGTATTTTTATCTTATTATTGAAACATGTAACATTTAGATAAAGAAAATGGCAGAATAGTAATGAGTATTTGATGCCAGCTAGCACAACCCAATTGCCTGTTGTATTTTCAATGCAAGTCACAATCTGATTGTTACTGTAGTGATATAACTAGAAATTCGTTAAGTTGGTTGCTGATTTACCATTAAAAGTGACAATACACGCAGACTGAGCCTATAATGGATTTCATAGACATGGAGTACTTCTAGCTATAAATAAACAAATAAAATGTCCCATATTTGATACATGGTGATGCATGCATGTTTAGGTATTGGAATCTACAAGGTTAGGAAAATCAATAACAACCTGCTTGATTGGCTTCCATCTAAGAGGAGTTTGCTATTTGGAAAAAAACTGTGGGACATAGAATAATTTATTTTTTCGCTACACTCTGATTTTGGCACAGTTGTGTGCTGAAAACTTTTTAATTTGTCACTGTACATGTACCTCTCAGTACCAAAATCTTGGTTACAGTTCCTGCTTGCTTTATTGAGATTCTCTATTCTCAAGAGGATGCAATGGCAATATAGATTTGTTTGTGCCATGGAATGCAGCTCATAAGTTGTAACAAAAAATGGTTATTGACCTCTCTAGTCATCATGTGGAGATGGATATCCTGGTTTTCATTAGTCTTATTTGTTTTCATGTAAAAAAAAATATTCACTTTTGAGTCCATATGTTTTGTAGGAGTTTCATGACGGATTGGACTTTTCTTCTGGTGATGGGGGCTATTCTTTTGGAATCTTCTCTGTGAAATTTTCCACTGATGGGCGAGAACTTGTTGCAGGAAGTAATGATGACTCCATATATGTCTACGACCTTGAACAAAATAAGCTCTCCCTCAGAATTTTGGCACACACGGTAGGTAAAATATTGTGATAACTTAAGTATAACCACAATTGGCTAATGGCTGCATTTTTCTTTTCTTGGTGCATAATGGTTTTTAAGATTGAGCATACATTAATTCCTGCAAATTGTGTGGATGTCCATCTTACTATCCATAAGCTGCTCAGAGTGTTAATACATGGTAAATGGTGGGAGTATTAGCATACAGGGTATTCATGTATAATCTCAACCAGCCAATTGGATCATCAGCCCTTGGTCTTTTAGGGTAGGCATTGAAGTCTTCTATTATAGAAATGGCCTGTAACAACCACATGGTTGTCACAAAGTTGAGTTTATGTACTCACAAGTTGAAGATATTGAGATGAATGCGTTGATTACAGAAATGCAATGGCATTGTCATCATCATATATATACTCACAAGTTGAAGGCATTGAGATGAATTCATTGATGAAAAAGAAATACAATACCATTTTTGTCATCTTTTATCAACTAGTTTCCATGTCTGAAATTCACGTGTCACTTATTAGTAATCTTGTTCTTGCCCTTGCCCTTGTACTTAATAATTGTGATTTTGATCACGTGTAAAAATACAATGCATAGACCAAGCTTTTTGTTAGCATACTTGAACAAAATTTGTCTGGAGAAATCAGACAACAAAAGATATCATGGCAGAAAATTGGGGAGTATGCAACCACCCTCCCTTTTTTTCTATTTGTGATGGTGGAAGTTGATAATGTACCTCTCTTCAAGTGGGATTGTAATATAGACTTGTACTTGTAGACTTTTCAGAGTTTCTGTGTTTGTTTAATGTTGCAGTCTGATGTTAACACTGTATGTTTTGCTGATGAAAGTGGCCACCTTATCTTTTCTGGGAGTGATGATAATCTTTGCAAGGTAAGTTATATTAATTTCTTGTATTGAATATTGAAAGCTCTAGGAAAGTTATCATTCTGTGTCCTGTATTATTAGGTATTCATTCGAATCTAACTAGCACCTTCAAAGACATTATATTTCATCTCATCATGCTACTTCAAAGAAAATATTATATTTTGTGAAATTCTATTTCCTATGATGGATTTTCTGATTGCTGAAATTTTTATTCAGTTGACGCAGTGTTTCGGATAATAAGGCTTTATTGAGTTGAAATAAATTGCTGTTAAGATTTCTGTCTTGGAAATCATAATTCTTGGTATCATTACCGTTTATTCAGTGTTCCTCGTGTCTTAATCTTGTGTCTTTAAGATACCAATACCAAGATTACATGATATTGGCCTCAGTACTGTAGCTACTTGGCATGAAAAAGATTTTTTCATGGCTTTCCAATACCTTTGCGCCTTTGCGGTTAGGAGCACTCTGACCAATGGTTTAATAGTTTAGTTTTCCTGAAGAAAAGCTATTAGTACCAAATCTCATGATAACAGATTGCCAGTGCTGATTAAAGAAGCTGAATTCATCAACGATTTGGAAAAGAATGCTTGTACTTGGTGTTCATGTTATGATATAAATAGTTTCTTTGCTGTTAAAGCTTTGGTGGGATCTGTAGCTGTAGAGTTGTAATAGCAGTCACTTACTCTAAAGAGGTAATAGTAGTCACTTACTGTGGACATAAATGGGTATTCTACCCTGCACTCCTAAAATTATGTTGCTTACAAGCTTTGACACAATTCTTTTTGGCATTTTATAAAGTAGTTTTATGTCATTAACATGGCAAATTATTGATCAATGTGGGATTTCAGTTTTCTCATAAAATTCCGTCTGTATAATGCATGCCAATATAAAAAGACAAAAAACAACCTTAAATACCATGCTGAAAAGAAATGATTGGCATGTTTACCTTGTAATGTGTGTTACTAGGCAAAGGATACCAAATGTCATTAATTTAGTGTAGGTGTGGGATAGACGCTGCTTTATTGCAAAAGGGAAGCCAGCTGGAGTCCTAACAGGACACTTAGAAGGCATAACATTTATTGACAGCCATGGAGATGGTCGGTATTTTATTTCAAATGGTAAAGATCAGACTATCAAACTTTGGGATATTCGGAAAATGGCCCCTAATGCTACTAGGTATACTTCACCTGCTGTTCTGCCCTTGAATTCTGTCTTTTATTTATAAAAATATGACCTGGCATTGTAATGTACATTGACGTTTATCATCTTTGATATTTGCACCAAACCATAACTTTTAACCGTTCAGGCTAACTTTTGAGAATGATCATGGGCTAGCTGTGTTGCTATATCGAGTCAAATGAAAAAAAAAGGGGGGGTTCTGCTGTTGTTCACTTTGACAATTAATTAGACCACTCTAATAATACCATTCTTTTCTACTGTAGCTATTCAGGGCTTAGGAATTATGAATGGGACTACAGGTGGATGGACTACCCATATGAGGCAAGAGATTTGAAACACCCCTGCGATCAATCAGTAGCCACATATAAAGGTCATTCGGTTCTGCGCACTCTTATCCGCTGCTACTTTTCTCCTGTATATAGGTGAGTTTTAACATATAATCTCTGTACTTTTGTCATAATGAAAGTTCAGAAGCTCTTTTCTGATGCTAGTCCAAGAGTTCATGGAGAGCTACTTCATTTGATATGCTGCCACCTGCATTTATAGTCATTCATCAGGCTTAACCCATGTTTGTGTCTTGTTTTCACCTGGCATGATGTTATTTTACTGATTTGAATGTGCTAGAAGCCCTGATACTTAGAATTGACATGCTTTCATTTTTTGAATCACCTTTTGCAGTACTGGCCAGAAGTACATTTACACTGGATCTCATGATTCTTGTGTTTATATTTATGACTTGGTAAGTAAACAAATCTTCTGCTGCTTTTATTCTCTATATGCATGGTTTACGCTTTGCAAGTAATTGCAAAATGTAGATGCTGCATTATGATATTGGTAGGTGAAGCATAGAATGAGGTGCTCCTGAAATATCTATGCCTCAAATGGGAAGACACTTTTATTTTTTTGGAAATGTGAATTTATTTTGCACGAGTTTTTGTTGCTTGAAAATACTATCTATGGATATGATTTATTCAGCCAACGGATGTCGAGCCGCAGTAATATTTAGCTACCTGTTTAACTGGGGTTATGCTGGCTGGACCAATGCTGACCTCACGCTATCGAGACTCCCGAGTGCTTTTTCTTTATCGTTTATGAGTCCACTCTTCCATTGATTATTAACTTGGAAATTTCTTGCAGGTGACTGGAGAACTAGTTTCATTACTACAACATCATAAATCACCTGTAAGAGATTGTAGTTGGCACCCATATTATCCCATGCTTGTCAGCTCTTCTTGGGACGGAGATGTCGTAAAATGGGAGTTTCCTGGCAATGGAGAAGCTCCAGTCCCTTCAACCAAGAAGAGAATTCGAAGGAGACAATTTGATTGAAAGCACACAATAACTGCAGTTAATTCCACCAATCCAATTATATATATATATATATATATATATATATATATATATATATATATATATATATATATATAGAGAGAGAGAGAGAGAGAGAGAGAGAGAGTAATGCTATCTTAGCAAAAACTTTTTCCCAAATTCACTTCCCAAAAAATTTCAACCATCGGATTTATGTGATTAACTAGTGTGATCGACTTGCATGAACTCTCACTGGATGCTCGAAATCTTTCGGGAAGTGAAATTTGGAAAGAATATTTGATAAGATTGGCATTGTGTGTGAGTGGATAGCGGATTTCTTCTTTTTCATGTTCAAATTGATGTAAATTAGCATGTATTATGATTTCTTGATCATAATACATCCACAATATTAGATTGTACATAAATAACCACCAGCGCGGGGGTTTAGATTTTTGACCCTCAAGCATTTTATGAAGTTGAATGCACAGTGCTGTGTGATTGCTTGGTGGTAATGGCAACTGGTGGATAGATCGTGTACGTAGCAAAATTCTTTTGAAATCATTCAGTCCATGTATTGCTTCAGTCTGAAGGCTTATGACAGAAAATACCAGCTGTAAAAGAAAAAAGGTGAGAAATTTGAAATTCCTTTCCACTTTTATAGAAAAAAAAAAGAAGAGGCAAAGGCTGAATTTCTGAAATTACATCCATGCAATGTCAGATTCCATGGAATAAGTGACTGCTTCCTTGACGGAATTGTACAGAGCCTTAATCAGATTAAATGGTAATGAGTGTTAATTATATTTAAAAATTTCACTTAAAAGCTTAGCTTGGCTGAAGGTTTCATCTTCTGCAAAAATATCGTTAGAATGCCCGTAGCGTAGCATGATGAGGAGACAGCAAGGAAGGGCCCATGAAAACATGGAAATGGCACCTCCATGGAATAATTGCTTGATCAATGAAGAAGGGATGAAATGAATGCTTATGAAACAATCTTCGGAAAGACAAGAGAGGGGTCCACTTCATTAAGTAATCTTGGGAAAGATGAAGAAAGAGGAGAAGGGACACTAGATACGTGGGCCCCTACTTCAGAAGAATCAAAACCTAACTAAAGCCCGTAATTACCGCACTTTAAAGTGAGCTTTCACTCTTGTTTAGCACTAATAATGACCAGTCCAGTGCTCCCGATTAATAATTTTAAATGCTCACTCATTTATATATAATTATTTTTAATGTTGTTATAATTATGTTTATTTGTATTGTTTTTATTGTGATTAAACATGGATAGTAATAGATCCCATACCCATTAAAAATACTTAAAACCCAAATTTTATATAGTTTTTATAGCATTTATTTCTTTTCAACTTGGTATCTTCGTTTGTTGCTTGAACCTGAATTTTAAAAATTAATATCCTAAAACTTAAATAAAAAAAGTAAAATAAATTTTTAAAAATTTATAATATATTTATTTCCACATAATATAAAAAGACACAAGAAAACTTGGGCTAACCTGTCAATTCGCATACTGGGTCATGAGACTATAATAACCACATGGAAAGAAAATCAAACAAATTATAAAGCTTAACTTCCAATAAATTTAATGTTGAATGATGAAATTAAAAAAAAATTAAAAAATAGCCAGAAAAAATGTCAGGAGTCAGCTTGTTAACCTGTCAAACCCGCATCATGTATCATGAGATTATGATAACCCAATAAAAAATAAATTTAAATAAATTATGAAACTCAATTCTCAATCAACCAAGCACTATAAATTATAAATTATTGGATACTCTCGCCATCTTACCTAACAGTACTAAATAAATACAGAAATAGATATTCAATCTAACCTCCTCACCTTCAATTGGTTTTAAATGATGAAATATCGCTTAAGGTTAATGTTTTTTCTTTTTGGTGATTGTCTTACTTAAAAAATTTTAAGGTGTTTGAGAGCGTGGTAATATTTATTTTTTAAATACATCTAAATAATAATTTTTTTATTTTAAAAAAATTATTTTTTATAACAGCATATCAAAAAGATTCAAAAATAAAAAAATAAATAAATAAAAAAATAATAATTAAAAATAAATAAATAATTTAAAAATAATAATTTAAAAAAAAACAATCTTGAAACACTACTAGATCTAAAGAAATCCTGTAACCAAGAAGAGTGACCTAACACATGAACAGAGGAAAAAAGAAAGAAAAACAGGCAAAACATGAAGAATTAAAAGGGAAATTAGTGGTTTGACCCACAGCGTCAAAGTGGTGGTTAGCAAAAGAAATGATTTTTGACCGGCGGCAACGTGGGACTCCCCAACTAAACCCAGACAGACAACACAAGTTAGTTACAAGTAAAAAGAGAGGCCCACTTTGTCTTCGTTTCCTCTCCAATCATGTGCCGTTTTAGCTTTAAGATTATCATCCACTCTCACCTAATCTCTCTTCCCTCGTGCCCTCTGACTATAAAATGATGCAATTAGACTTCATTTTATCCACTTTCTTTTCTTTTGAATATTCATTAAACAACAAAGGGCTATCAGTTCTTTTATTGGACACCAACAGCTGTTTTCTGGACTTGTTTATGCATCAATTATGACTTTTTATAATGAAATATGCATTAACACAGTTTTTTATTTTTTATTTATTTGCTAGTTCATTGGATTTTAATAATAAAAAAAAAATTGTGAAATTTAAATTCAATAATGTAGTAGATATGGGCATTTCTCAAGCATTTAGCAACCCTTGAAGCTATAAATCCACAAAAGGCGTGAAAGAGAGAGCCATCCCATTCCATAGTGATTTTATCTCTTTATTATTTAAAAACAAATTATTTAAAAACATATTAAAATAATTATTTTTATTTTTTAAAATTTATTTATATATCAACACATCAAAACAATTTAAAAATTATAAAAAAAATATAATAATAATGACCTACATTTTATGTATCCAGAAATAATAAAAAGCATGGCCTATTCCTCTGGGAATGGCGACCCATAAATTTTAATAAATATGAAATTGATTGATAATAAATATGGTTGTATATAAAATATAAGATTTGTTAATTACTCTCAAGAAAATAAGCAAAATCAAACATCATCGAGTCTTATGGCAATCAAACCACGGCATAGCATCATCAATTACTAAAATAAAATAAAATAAAATAAATGGCAAGAAAACGTAAAATATTTTATCTTCATTAAGATAATAATATAACAATCCATAGGATAAACCAACACAATGTTGCTCAGAAAAACTATACTATAAAAATAAAATAATGACAGCATAATAATAAGCCATGACCATTAAAATAACTACAATTTCACCAGGTATCCACAGTCTTCTTATTTATCATCCATCATTTACCTCTCAAATTCAATCCCAAAACAAAATAAATTAACGAATCAAAAACCCCCCCTCAAAAATAAAAAAATAAAATAAAAATATCAACCTATCTGTATGAAGAAGAACCTCCTTCCCATTGTGCCCCTCTCCAGTTCAAAGATTTACCCCCTCCATTCGTTGCACTGTGCGGTAGGCCTTGTCCTCTGCTTTCCGGCCTTCAAGGGGCACGGCGTCTGTATGGGCGGCACCATACAATTATACTGCAAGCACAGCGAACTGCTCAAGGGAATCTCAACCGTTGGATTAATCTGCATCCCTGTTAAATAATTATGCTGCAAATAAAGTACTTGTATGCTCGCATCCATTAACCGGTCCACAAAACTACCCGGAACCTGTCCTATGAACCGGTTATTATTCAGATACAAATTCTGTACGGTTGAGAACATGGGCGATACTCCACCCGACAATCTGTTGTAGCTAAGATCAACGGTCGGTATTGTCACCTCACCTCCCGGTTGAACCGGACCGGAAAACGAATTTCTCTGCAGTTGAAGGTTGGTTATGGGGAATGTGAAGATTCGACTCGGAATACAGCCCGAGAACTGGTTCATACTCAGGTCCAGATAGTTTAACCGGTCGAGCCGGATCAATAGCAAGTCGACCGGACCGGAGAGGCGGTTCCAGGAAAGAGAGAGGTATTGCAGCGAGGGAGGGAGGGAGGTTGGCGAGATGGAACCAGAGAGTTCGTTGTGTTTCAACTCGAGCCGGGTTAGAGTTTCTGAGAGAAATGGTGGGACCGAACCGGAGATGCGGTTGTGGCTGAGAATGACATTGGAGAGCCCTGGTATGGTACCTATAGAGCGAGGGATATCTCCGGTGAGCTGATTGTAGCTGAGATCAAGGGTTTTGAGGTTTCTTAGCTGGCCTAGAGTTGCCGGTATCCCGCCGGAGAGGAAGTTCCGGCTGATAGCGAGAAAGCGAAGGTCTTTTAATTGGGAGATTGATTGCGGGAGAGAACCCATGATTCGACCTGGAACAACAGAGAGTTCAGTCAGAGAAGAGAGCTTGCCAATGGCAGGGTCGAGTCGGCCTATTAGACCAGGAGACCCTGCACGAGGATCGCCCAAGTTGAGAGCAATCACCCGGTCTGATTCACAATACACTCCAGCGAAGTTGCAAGGATCAGAAGTGAAGTCCCATGAAGCAAAGAAGTTGGAACCAGGCATGTCGTCTAAGGATTTTCTAACGGATTGTAGAGCTAAGAAATCAAGTGGGTCTAAAATACAATGCACAAAAAACAATTTACATTGAAGAAGATAGACAACGAACAAAACGGAAAAGCATGATCTTAATGGGTGCATTGTCATATGATCTCGGCGTGAAGAAGGAGAGATGCTGAGAGCAGTAGACGAAGGGGTATTATTATATAGAGAAGAGAGTGGAGGTGAGGTTTAGGGGTGATGATGAAAAAGCTTTCCGACTACCGATTTCTCGTGGGAAATGGCGTGAAAGCTTTAATGGCAAAACTATCAGCATAAAAAAAAGATCACAAGATTTAGAAAGAGAGAGAGGGGCATAAAGAATAAAAGAATCAAGAATGGCTGGCTTTGAAGAGAAGCAACAAGATTGATGAATCTTCTTCTCGTAGTTGTTCTTCTCTCTCAATGAGTACGCTTTTTCGTTCCTTTGGCTTCTCAGAGAAGATGAAAAATGTAATGACCTGCTGCTGCTAGTCTCTACTTGTTTTGTGCTCCGCTGCTGCTGCTGCTGCTACGGCAACAAAAAATGTTGTTTTTTTTATTATTATCATTAATTGTCTCTTATTTTAGTTAATGTTGTTGTTTTTTTGTTTTTTTATGGGGTTTAGGCTCGGGTTTAAACGGTTGTCCGAGCCTACAAGGGGAGACAAAGTCACCAGGTTTGGAAAAGGGTGGTTCGGACGGATATCACGTGACAGAGAGGTTGATCCATCCAGGAAAAGAAACGAAAAGAAGCGAGCAAGTGAATGCCTTTTAGGTTAGAGTGAACAAGGGTGGCATGCAATAAATATCACCGATATGGACCAGTCGACACGTCATCTGGGACTTGCGGAAGTAAATAAAACGAAGGTGCCCCTCTAAAGAACCAGGAACAAGCGTGGCCTGCGTGAGGAGGTGGCTGCCAGCTGTAAGATGTCCATCATCTGCTTGTCCTTTTGTATACCATGGACTCCATTCTATTCTCAAGTAATTAATAAAAACCTAAAGCTGTGGGAAAATACCATTCCACTTCACTAAGAACTAAACTGTTTATCACAGGTAATTGGATGTTTTCTCAAGATTTATTAATTATTTTAGAATTTATAATAAACCACTTGGTTTTTTAAAAAAAAATCATAGTATAATTATTTAATTACTCTTGAAAAATAATTGGTGCATGTGTGAAATATATCAACGAGTAAGTCATCCTGTCATGTTAAAACAGTAAATGCAGGGTTTAAAAAAAAAACATTCATTGGTGTTTTTCAATTTGCTACGATGAGATCTATCTTCTTGAGCAACATATGAGGTAATTCTTTATGATTTGACATTGATTTGTTTTTTTTTTTCTATTTTCTATTTTTCTACCTGACCTTCTAGAATTTTAAAGTAATCATTTAATTTATTTTTTTTATTATGATTTAACCTTTATTTTTTTATTGATATTTTTATTTTAATTGTTTTATAGATTTAGAATTTGTTTTTAATTTCAATTCTTCTTTGATTTTTTAATATGTCAAATTTGGTTCTCATTCTTTTAATTGTTTTCAATTGAAAATTTTTTATTTGAATTTTTTTATATAATTAAGACTTATTTTCAATTTTATTCTCTCTTATTTTTTAAATATGTAAAATTTGATTCTCCTTATTTTGATTGTGGCTTATCTTATTTTAGATCATTTTTAAAATTCATTTTTTTTACAATTTCATCCTCCATTTTTTATTGCTTTTTTTTTTTTTACTTTGACAAGTATTTTCAATAGATATTTTTATTTATTTCATCATTTAACATTAAATTGAACTTCTTTATTGAGTTGAGTCTACAATTAAGCGGGTTGCGAAGTTTGGAGAGTAACCCATGTTTAGGAGATTCGTCCAGGTTCATTTGTTTTTTTCTTTTCTTTTGTCAAGTTCATGCTTTGGTTTTTAATTAAATTAAATCAAATGGTTAAATATATGCATGTTATGCTCACTTCATGATATTTTAGTTTGATTGGATATAGCTTTTTTTGTTCCTTTTTTTTAATTGAATGTTTTATTTATTTATTTTCAGGCTTTAATATTTGGTTGATTGAAATTAGGCTCTCTATTTTGTTTTGGTTTGGGTTCCATGAGTTTATCACGGTTTCATGTTCTAGAATATAAATTTTACGAGTTAACCATAGTTGACCTGAGTTGAGCCAACGTGTTATTATCTCCATATTTTTTAAAACAGTATGCTGCAATCTAAATATTTTAAAAGTATTTTCATCAAGTATGCATCAAAAGTTTCACTTCCTAACGCATTTATAATTGTTTTAAAGTTAGAAAAAAAATCATTTGACATACAGTATAGTGCGTACTAACTTCGAAGGTTGTTCACTTGAATATGCAGGTAGGTGGGTTATCTTTCTTAATTTTTTTAGTTTAAATTAGATTTGTTACTTGTACTCTAATGTAGGTCGGATAATGTTTTTTTGGATGTAAAAGAAGAATAAAGCCTTTATAATTGTTTTAAAGCTAGAAAAAAAATTATTTGACCTACGGTGTAGTGCGTGCTAACTCTGAAGGTTGTTCACTTGAATATGCAGGTAGGTGGGTTATCTTTCTCAATTTTTTTAGTTTGAATTAGATTTGTTACCCGCACTCTAACGTAGGGCGGATAATATTTTTTTCAATGTAAAAAAAGAATAATGCCTTCATAATTGTTTTAAAGCTAGAAAAAAAATCATTTGACCTATGGTGTAGTGCGTGCTAACTTCGAAGGTTGTTTACTTGAATATGTAGGTAGGTGAGTTATCTTTTTTAATTTTTTTAGTTTGAATTAAATTTGTTACCCGCGCTCTGAAGTAGGCCGGATAATGTTTTTTTCAATGTAAAAAAAGAATGTCAGGGTAAAAAATCAAAGAATCGAGTTATTGATTCGATTTGTAATTTGAATAATATAAACTAAAAAAATAAAACAACAATAAATAAACTAAAAAAATAACAATGAAAAAAAGTAAAAGGAATCAAACTTGAGACCATCTAGATTATCAAACAACTCAGTGTTAAATTGTGAAACTGTAAAAAAAATAAAAATAAAAAAACAACAAAAAAAGTTATTTTAAATTGGGTGAACTTGCAAACTTTATGACCATGAGCATAAGATTGATATAAAATCAAAATAATCAATAAAAAAAAAAGTCAACTCACGTTAACCTTTAAAATATTTAAATAATATAAACAAAAAAAATACAAAAAAAAGAAATAACAATGAAAAAAGAAAAAGAATCATACTTGAAACTATCTAGATTATTAAACAATCCAATATTGAAAGGTGCAAATGTAAATTAAAAAAAAAACAATGGAAAAAGCCTTTTTAAACTGGATGAACTTGCAAACTTTATGGTTATGGATTGAGATAAAATCAAAATAATTAATTAAAAAAAGAGAAAAAAATCAACTCGCGTTACTGAAATATTTAAATAATATAAATAAAAAAATACAACAACATTAAAAAAGGAAAGAAAAATCATACTTAAAACTACCCGGATTATTAAACCATCCAATATTAAATTATAAATTGTAAAAAATAATTTAAAAAAAAAAAAATCTTTTAATCCAGGTGAACTTGCAAATTCTGCGACTATAAATATAAATTTGAGATAAAATCAAAATGATCAATTTAAAAAAAAATTCAACTTATATTAATCTTTTAAAACCGACGATTCTGTTCATAAACTAGGAACTCACCTTATAAAATACAAACAAACTTTTTACTGAAGCCAACTTCGTACGACAACAATCTTTTTACTTTTGACAGTGCAGCAATCTTTTACTTGTGAGAGATGCGAACGAGATTCTTAATAGTTTTATAGTTATTTTTTAAAATAATTTTTATTTAAAAATAATATAAAATTTGATCAAATTAAATTGTATTAATATTTAAAAATTAATAATTCAAGTTACAAGATTACGATTAACCTGTAGATGAAAAATATAAAAAAATAACAAAATCAAATTTTTATTCACAAAAAAATAAATAAATAACAATCAAGACAAAATATAAAAAAAAATAAAAGAATATAATTAGAGATTAAATTGAAAAAAAAGAGTTAAAAAAATGATAAAAAATAAAAATTAAAAGAATAAAAATCAAAATCAGATACAAAAATAAAATAAAATAAAATAAAATAGTAAGGGATAATATTGAAAACAAAATTTAAGATAAAAAAACAATAATAAAAAAAAATTATCAAATTAAATAAATAAAATAAAATATCAAGAGATAAAATTATAAAAACTTTAAAAATTATAAAAACCAACACAAATAACAATGAAATAATAAAAAACTAAAATTAAAATAAATACAAACTAAAAAAACAATTGAATTCAAGAAGATGTGGTGCGATCGAGTCCCTGGGGCAAGAGAGAGAAAAGAGATGGGAGAAAAACAAAAAAGCTCACTGTCACCAAACTGCGAACTAAACTATAGAGGGTGTTTGGCTTGGAGATAACTTATACTTATGTTTTTATAGCTTTTAGAAGTATGATGTGTGCTTAAAAGGTATTGTATCTTTGACAAAAAACCATCAAACCTCTAAGCCAAACACTACACCTCATCGGCTGCGCCGTCACATGACATTTTAGAAGATGCAACAGTTGACCTTTTGTAGACGTTAGACATATCAGTGCAATATGGTTGCCTCTACAGTAAACCATCGAGCACCCTTAGTTTTTTTTTTTATAGATAATTTTAATATCAGTATTTAAGAAATTATTTATTTTTAATGTATCAAATGGACATGGACCATATGTCTTTAAAATCATTTAGAAAAAGATACTTAATTCTAAAATTCAATTTATATTATTCTCTAACATACTTCCTCGAGTAAAAACTATTTAGGCTTGAAACTTGAATAAGTTCACATTACCTTGTATTTAATTTTTATCAAATAAATAAGAATGGTGAGATTCGAACTCGTTACCGCTTGATCATCAAGACTCTGATACCATATCAAAGAATCATCTCAACCCAATAACTTAATCTATTAGATAAGATCTCAATATAAAAGTTATATTATTCTCTAACAAAATTCCATAAAATTATCACATAAATAGCTCGTAGAGCTGCGCTGTTTTTTTAAAAATTATTATTATTATTAGGGTCCGTTTATATAAGTATTGCAAGATACCACATCTGGTTATTCGTGGAGGTATTGTTATGAACACGTTCGCTGTTTTTTTTTACTGGTATCATTTTAATTATAGATGAACTCTCTGCATGGTCTATGGATTAGAAGCTCCTTTACAAAACTCTATTGTGTAGAAAACCGAGAAAAGAAGACAAAAATAGAACGTTAATATAATTCATAATTTACAATATATATATAATATATATATATTATATATATATATATATATATATATATATCAAGAGATGTTTTCTTACCTTAGGGCCTAAGCCACTTCGTACAACACAATCTTGTTACTTTTTGAGACGGTACAGCAATCTTTTTAGTTTTGACTTTTGAGACTGTAAACAATCTTTTATTAGAAGATTAAGAGACACGCTAAAGGGTGTTTTAAGAATTTTTTTTAAAATATTTTTTTTTTGTTTAAAAATATTTAAATAGTATTATAAAAAATAACAATGAATAAAATAAAAAAAATCATACTTAAAACCATCCAATTATTCAATATTAAATAATAAAATTATATGAAAAATATAATTTTAAAAAAACAACAAAAAAAACCCTTTTAAATTGAATGAACTTATAAAACTTTGTGATCATATATAAGATTGATATAAAATTAAAATAAATAAATTAATCCAGGTTAATCTTTAAAATTGGTGATTCTATTCATAAACCGGAAGCTAACCAACTTTTTTTCTTTACACACCCTTTTTGTTTTTGTGTTTTAAAAGTGTTTTTGAAAAAATTCGAATTTTTATTTATTTTTTTCTTTGCTTTAAATTAATAATTTTTGGTGTTTTCTGATTATTTTGATATGCTAATATCAAAAATATTTTTTTTTTAAAAAATATTATAATATATTTTTAAATAAATTTTTTTTAAAAAACAACCACAATCATAATCTTAAATAATATCTTTTCTACCCTGGGCAGCCAAAGCTAACTTCATATAACAACAATCTTTTTACTTTTGAGACATTTCAACAATCTTTTTTACTTTTGATACAGTATACAATCTTTTATTAGAAGTTAAGATAATGCTGAAGGGGTATTTCAGAATTTACAGTTATTTTTTATTTAAAAAATATATTAATTTTTTTTATATAAAAATTATTTTTAATATTAAAATAATTTAAAATAAAAATTTAAAATATAATGAAACTATAGTTGCATAATTCTAGCAAAGACCGCATTAATATAAAACAAACTTAAAGGGAATGATACCTCGACAAGACAACAATTAAATTGAACTGAAAAAAAAAATGGAGATTTAAGTGCTCTGATCACTGATTTTGGAATTCTTTCAAAATTATTATGAAAAAAATTAATAATAATTATTTTTTAAAATATTTTTCATTTTAAAAATATATCAAAATTAATCGGCCCATAAAAGAGGCAAATTTACGAACCAATAGCATTAAATTACATAATGATCTGACTGGGATAAGCCTTGTCTAGTAACTAATCTTATTTCTTTTTATCAAGGGACTGGATCTAAATTGAGCATTTTCAATCAAAATTAAGACATAAATCTCAGCCTTAATTTCTTTTTTATTTATAGTCTTTAATTTGTTGCTTCTCTTCCATTCACACTCCCTCGTCAAGTGCTGCTAGAACTTGCAAGACTTGGTTCTTTTCTAGGTTAAAATCCTCGTGTAAAGCAGTTAAACTCACGTACAGACAGCTGATCACTCTCTTACATCCTTGGAGCCGACGGAAGAAAGAGAGACGGGCACATCATTCCATGAAAAACCATATTTAATTAAATGCTGCATCGATCAAATTAAGAGCTCAGCCCGAAATAAGCTGGTGATAAAATATGTACTGGAAAAAAGAATATTGTCTTCACAGCTTCATCCCCGTGGTGTATTCCTTTATTGGATCATATCCTTTTTAATATTTTATTATTATTTCAATGGGTTAATGTAAAAATAATTGTCAAATAATAATAAAATATTATTTAATATATTTTTAAATAAATAATACTTTAGCGCTGCTCTCCGACACACAGTACATGGATATTATGATTAATTTAATTTTGAGAAGATTTTGTCTTTTCTTGTTCAAGAACTTGTCGAATAAGATTTCTGTTTTCTTCTGGCAATTAATGGTAAAGTCGTCCTAGAAAGGCAGGAAAAAAAAAAGAAAAAAGAAAAAAGAAAAGGTGGGACAACCGACAATACTAATGGCATACATATGTAGTGGTGTACATGACAAGTGTAGATGAAGCTAGGAAGAACTCAGTCCACAAGTCAAAAGGAGAAAAAAGCTTGGAAGTAGTCCTCGCGGGGAATATAGTTAATGCAGAGATAATCGCTATCAAGTTTATTATTACAATAACTATGATTATAATTGTAAAATATATTAATAGAGGAAGGCAGTTGGTGTTTCTCTACACCGATAGACACTGTGGATGGTATCAAAGGGTAACCGAGCCTAGCAGATTTTCATCTTGATCCATGGAGTTTTCACTTTCTTTTAATTTGCTCCTTGAAGTTTTATATTTTTCATGTTTCAGTCCTTGAATTTTATTTTCACTATGTTTTAGTCCATGAATTCTAAGAGATGAGAGATAGAGTCGCTAGAAAAAAAAGAGGAAAGAGAGATTTTGGACGATCACATTATAACTATTAAAAAAATAAATCTTGATGCTGATGAGTTTGTCTTTGAAATGAAAGTTTTATGGTAATTTTTTTTTTAATTATATATATATATATATATATATATAAAAAATAGATCGGAGTCTATAATTTTTTTATGTAATTTACTTTCAAGTTTTTAGGGTGATTAAAAGGTCTTTTGAGTTTGAAATTGAGGTTATTGAAATTTCTAGAATACTTTTAGGACATTTTTAAATGATAAGAAGTTAAGAATTATGTTTCAAATGTTCAAAAAATCAAACCTCACTTTTTCCGGTCACCCTCCATAGAATTGCCCTTGAGAAGCCCAACCTATTGAGACTAAGAACATTTTTTTTGTGAGCGGAATGACGACTTTCGATAACTTTCTCTCTCCTCGATATTTTTTAATAAATCTCTCTCTTTTCTTTAATTTAAGGATTTAAATGTAAATAAAATAAAATTTAAGATCAAAACTTTAAATTGTTAAGCTAAATGGATCAAAAATAAATTCAATACAAATATTTAGGCAAAAATTTGTCAAAAGGCATGTCTTGGAACAATAAACCCAGAAAAACCCTGTATTTTTTTTTTTAAGATTTGATTTCTCATTAATTTTTTCGCAAACAACAAGACTAATTTGTTTTTATAAAATAAAGTATTAATTTTATATTAAGATATTTTTTTAACATTGAAATAACCTCACTAAAAATAAATTATAAAGTTAATTTCAAATTAATATATTTTAAAAAGATAAATTTAAAAATAATAACCTCTTATAGTTTTTTTTTTTTATAAAAAAACTGAAACTAAAACACATAGAAGAGAACATGGTATCCGACTTGTACAAAAATTTATGATTTAATCAATCCTTAGTAGCTAGCTCCTACGTGCCATTATCGTTATTACTTATCATTACTCCCTCGTTATGCCTAAATAACAAGCAAAGTGTACCAATGAAGTGCTAGTAGCTAGGGCATGTCTAGGCAGCCCAGCGACCCAAGCCTCTCACAACGGGGTCCACAGTGTTAAAATTTGCATGGGGATGTGTGAGGGCGATGGCACCAAACCCAACTACCCAAAATACCCACTCCTCTGTAATCATATGCATGTGTGGTAGTATTTGGTATTTCCCATTATGGAGGCTTGAGGAGTTAGCTTTTGGATTTGCATTCTTGCTTCCACTATCAGCATGCTAGAGTTACGTATCCTGGGCTGCGCTGTCTTTGTCCTCCAGCTACGCAACTCTCATCTTTCCCACCCTTCTTCTTCTTCCTTTTCATGTCTTTTTTACGTGCATGATCAACTGTTCCTCGGTATCCATGAATGCTGAATTATCTCAATGCCAAATGCATGCAGAACTAGCCAAATTCAAAGAAGAAATGATAGTACTTAGCACACCATGAAGAAATCAAGCAGAAATTAATGAAATCATGCTACTCATTATTAATTAGGAACCTGCTCAGATGATCAGTTTTTTCCCTCTTAATTGTGATGTGATTAAATTTATGGGTCCTGAATCTTTCAGAGGTGATCTCCAGCATATGTAAAAGACAACGATGAGGATCCTTCATTGCTGAGGATGGGCATCGGGGCTTCAAGGCATCACCGCTGATCTCTTTTATTAATTCTACGCAAAGGCACATAAAGAACAATCCAACTCCCACATCCATATATATATGTCTTTCCTTTGCCTACAAAACGAGCTACAACTACCCAAAGTCACCGCTTTAAAGAGGTTGAGAATTCCAATTTTCACTCCATGCTAGAGGAATGATGATCTTGTTAAAAAAATATTATTTTGGTTGATTTTCGAGTAAAATATATTTAAAAAATAATTATTGTAATAATTCTAGACACCATCTAAAAAATCTCGAGTCATGTTTTCCGAAGAATTGAACACGGTCGATTTTTACTCCCTCGACTAGAAGCTAAAGATAGTCATTTGTGACCTTCCAATTCCCACTTGGATCTGGCAAGTGATTGCTTGGTCCTGGTCCTCCAGTTATACTCTATAGATATATGTAATGCATATGATAAAGATTTTCCAGTAATTGAGAAGAAACTCAAAGGACGTGTTTGCCCCTCGATATCAATCGAGTCACTGGAAAAAATCATTGTATCACACATGATGACAGGTGTGTGTATACTTTCAGCTACTTTTTTTAGTTTTTTTTTTTTTTTAAGAGAACAGCACAAGCATATATATATATATATATATATATATATATATATATATATATATATATATATATATATATATATATATATAATACTAATTAAGTTAAAGATTAAAAATTAAATAGAAAAACAATAAAACTAAAGGTCTTATTTGAAATGCCTTTCAGATTTCGAGTTGTTATAGGGAACTAAAATTTTGAGTTTTGGGTTATCTAAAATCCCTTGAAAAAATCTAAACCTGATTCAATAATTAAATAAAAAATTATGATGTGGGCATGTTTTTTCTTGTAAAATTTGATGTTTAGATAATGTAAAAACGTTTTAACTGAATAAAAAAACCATTGACTTGAATTATAGTTCTGATCGGGTCAAATAAATTGATTTTATTTTAATTAGATAAAAGAGAAATAGATAATGATAATAAACTGATAATTATTTTAAAAAAACAATCACAATAACTTGAAGAAAAAAACTTAAAAACATAAAATCAAATAAAAAAATCAACCCGAGATACTACGGTAAACATATAACCTAAAACAAAAAACATCATTTCTAACAACATTTCAATCATCATGTAATCATCAGCCCAGTGGTACTGTGCTCTGAAAGGATAGTTTTTCCACGGAAACATTATTTCTTTATAGAAATTCATCTTCTACATTGCATTCGATGGCTTCCACATTTTTAGACTACACTGATTTTCTAAAGCATGATGTGCCTAGAGACAACAAGAAGACTACCATTCTAGTCAGATAAATGCAAATTTAAACCTCTGAAAAACAAACGAAACATACACTTTGCAGCATCAGATGTAGAATCCTCATTCACAGCTACTCCAAACACAAATTCTCAAGTCAAAGCTGCTTGAACTCAGTCTAGGTCTAAAGACAAAATGAACATCTGAACCATCAACCTGCACCTTCCTGCTCCTGTCACAAGGAAGTAGGGTTTTGACAATACCTATTGCATCGCAGGAATTGATCCTCCAGCAGCGACTATCTGTTGCTCAAGCTACAAAGTCCAACAAAGGGGAGTAAAAATGAATACTAACATTAAGATACTAAAATCACTGTTATTAAAATATATTCAGATATTGAACAAGCAAGCTGTTTTTGAGTTTCTTGATCACCAAAAAGACAAAAAGATAGTAAAGGAAACTCTTCCTGCAATTCTTCTTACAAGATCAGGAACAGGAAGTTAAATCAAATGAAGCAACGGACAGCAACGATGCTGTTGAAACAGATGAAGCAATTTTTTTCAAGGCGCATAGAGCAATGAGCTTATTTTCTGTCATATAAAAGGATGAAATAGAGGGTGGGAATCCTTTCTTTGATTATCAAATACCTCCTAGGAAACTAAAAACTACCTTAAACTTACCTTGAATAAAGCTTGAAGATTGTTCTTCAGTTGAATGCACTCATGATTCACTTGTTGGAGACATCTCACACACCTGCACCAACAATTTTTAAATCCATCAAAATCCCCTGCAACCATCGTAGACTTGAATAAAAACACACGACTAGATTATTCATATGCAAGAAGATCCAGATGACCAGTCTTAATATCATATCAGTGAATCAGACTCCAGTCACAAATGCTCAGACACTCTGACAGATTGATAATGTAATTTCAATCTATAAAAAAAGCCATATAAGATTAAACCAATTAATTAGCATAAATAAATAACGACAGTTTACATCCCCTAGCTTCCATCTAAGATTAACAATTGAGAGGACCAGACTAGGATACCCATCCATCATGATCGAGTGAAATTTAAATTAAAGAAATAAGTTTAATTTGATTTTTTCACCTAAATCTTATGTGATCTCCAATAAATCAGCATACTTAGTCGAGGGTTTTATAATAGAGAAACTTCCAAGCGCAGTTGGCTAACGTTAAAAGGACATGCAATATAAGGGAGAAGAGAAGCTTACCCGTCACGGTTTTGGCCTTCACAGTAAGTCTTGAAGGCAATGCAGACATTTTGAATTCTTGCTGCACCAATGCTGTTAACCATACAAAGGAATACTGTAAGCAAAACAAATAATAAAAGAAAAAAGTGACACAAGTTTCGAAAAATCCCTGGGAATGTATTAGACTATCACTAACATTGTTGCAGCAAATGGATTCAATAAACATCTGTATGCGATCCTTGAAATGACTAGAGCACGAATTAGCAATCAACGATCCAATCAGGAAATGAGTTTGAAAGTTACCTAGAACTACTACCCTTCAATTGATGAACATGAGAATCTACCTGCTTGAAATCTACAGTCTGCTGTTCTCTGAACGTAAAAGAAATAACCCAAATAAGCAATTTTGGAATCAAACTTAGTAGATATATAAGAAATCCAAGAAACTAAAGACAATAAAGGTTATGGGACAACACACTCACAAAGCTTTGGCCATATTGTTAACGAGCTTCTCACAATCTTCAAAGAAAAGAGACACCACTTCCACCACAAAACCAGGACTGCTCTCATCTTGCAGCTTCTGCAACTGAGTAAACTGATCGTCCACAAAACCCTTCTCAAAACCAAAAACACCAATTATTTTAAAAGCAAAATATCACCCAAGAAGCTTATTCTACCAAAGTTGAAGCTTAATCGATTTTGTATTCTAAAAAAATTAAAAACAAAACAAAAATGAGTTCTTTTTTGTATCCTAATTATGATTTTCCCAGAAACATTCTCCATAGAAATAACAGACAGGATGTTTAGAAAGGAACAATCAACCATCCTATTAAAAAATCCAACGAAACAGAAAGAGAGATGTCTATACTGACCTCTCGGTAGAGAAAAGCTGAGAAATCAGCAATCTGTCCCCGCAACTGACTGAGAAGATCCATGGATTTGGGTTTTCAAAGAGTAAAGTGTTTACAGGGACTGGGAGTAGTTGACAATACTAACATCAATCAATCAAACAGGATTCTTTTCCGGCTTCGCCTTAAATAGTCAAGTACATATGACTTTTAGGAAATGCTCAGGTTTCCAGGAAACTCCCTAATGAGTTGCCGAAAACTGAGAGAGAAGCAGGATTCTCCAAGTGGATGAGCCATTCAATTATTTACTGTTTTTGGCCTTTTCTTTTCTCTCTTCATCTTCTTTCTGGGATAGTACCTGGTGCATAAAAGATTGGATTCCATGGAAGAAAATTTTTTTTTATTTTTTTAGTTTAATGTGGGTGTCGAGCCAGCTTGCACACACCTCGACTAATCTCATGGGTCCTTAAGTTAACGACCATGTAAGCCTCCAGTGACCATCATATGAGCAACCACAGGACTCAAATATGAGATCACAGAGAGAGCAAATCTCTTGGTTCAAACTCTTATGGACCATCAGATGGTTAAAGAAAAAAAAAAAAATCTTATCTTTGCACTACCAGCTCATGGTCGGCTCAATCCAGGTGAGGTGTTGTCCACTTTGGCCACTAATTTTATAGTTTTTTCCCAACTCCCACGAAAAGCACTTCATGAGTTTGTGACTTTGACAGTCCTTGTAAGCCTAAGACCATTTTAGTACTCATCCGATGTAAGATCGTGCCTAAAATTAACATCAGAATCGTTTGATTCTTGATTTCATCCACAACCAAATCATGGTATCAATTTTGTTCTAAATCTATAAAATATTATGTTATTTCTCTGAGTTATGTTACGAGTCGAACTAAAATTTCTTGAATATAAAAATAAATCAAGATAAATAAATCCAAGTATGTGGATAGAAAATAAAACTGGAAAACTAGTGATAATATAGTTTGATAATATTTTATTTTATTTTAAAAAAATCAATATGTAACATTTTAAAAGATTATCCCACCTTATTGGATAATCAATATTGTTTGATAATAAATCTTTATTTTCATCCAGAATATCAAATGATTTTTTTTTATATGAAGTTATTTGAAATTAATGATGAGATTTTGTATCTCTGATAAGATAATATATTAAAACGAAATTTTCTAACCAATTCCTTGACTAAAGGACCCCTTTTCTTTTTGTAAGTCTATGCCTTGATTCAACGATCCCAGTTCCATTCCAACATTAAACCCAGCGAGAGGTAATTGCTGAGGATTGTAAGTTTTCCTGAGGATTGTAATTAAAAATTCTTCGACGGCCTGTTTGTATGGCTTCTGTTCAGGCGATTCAATTTCTCTTCCACAAAAACTGACATCAATCACGAAATTGTTCTTCTTGCAATAGGTGATTGGAGAGGTGGCATCCGCCCGTGACCGTGGTATGATTTTTACTTGACTTGCAAATCAAATTTCTGGAAAGGCTAAGGCGCCTGGGCCTCTCAGGCCAGTCCGTTTCCTCTTATTTTTTGTTTTGTCCTAAAACAATTTAAAAAACAAACTGAACTCAAAACCCAAAAACTCACAAGGTTTGATCTAATTTTTAGGCAATATTAAACCTAAAAAACACCATCATCGAAAGGAACCATTAAACATAAAAATTAATCATTTTCATGGTCACAATCAACTCCAATAAAAAAATTTTCTTTCCAACCAGAATTTAATGACTTGCCCAAACCATGGAATAATAAAACAAATAATTAAAATAATTAGAGGTGAGAAAAAACCCAAAAAACTGATTAAACTGAAAAAACAGGAAAAAAAACTGAAAAAACCGAATCGTGAAAAAAACATATTAGAATTTTAAAAAACCAACCGGTTCAGTTTTGGTTTTATAAGTCTAAAACTGAAAAAACCAAACCGAACTCAAACTGATTTTTCATTGATTAACTATAGTTTTGTATTAATTAATGGTATTAGCATATAGTTTTCCTAATGTTTTTTCTTGAAGTGGTAACCATTATAATAACTTTAGTGTTTTAAACAAGAGAAATGTATAAATCAAGAAAATTGACCATCAACGACATCAACATGAGAGCTACCAAGGAAAGATTGCAAAGAATTCATAGTAAGTAACAGAAATAGATGCAAAAAATTGTTTGTAGTAAGGAAATATTTGTTTTTCTTAAAAAGAAGAAGAAGAAGATCTTTGGCAACATCCAAGGTCATTTATTAAGAATTTATTCTTCGAGGAATCGAAGAGGTTAGCAATGGACATCATGATTGGAAGGTATATTATTGGCTCCCTCCAAATTTACCATTAATTTCACTCTTTTAGTGGCAATCCAATACAAGAAAGAAAGTCTAAGAGTTGCACATAAGGAAGTAGAAAAAACAATACAACAAAAATGAATAACTTATTTTCTCACATAATTTATTATGCAAAGTATCAAATTAAAATAGTACTTGAGAACACGATAGAAACCATACATTTTAATTTTTTTAAAAAAAATTATTTAAAATTATTTTTTATAGTTTCCAATCGTTTTGATGTATTGATATCAAAAATTATTTTTTAAAAATAAAAAAAATATTTTGATATATTTTTTAATGATAAATATTTTAAACTGTAATTATTACTACACTTATGAACACCCCTGGAAAATAACTTATTGAAATAGAAAGAAAAGATAATCATTGTTGTAGGAGAAACGTAATGACCTTACAAGATATATGGAGAGATTTAAAACTTTATTTGGACACCAATTCTTTTTTTTTAAAAAAACAAGACTATAGAGAAAGAGAAGGGCTGCGACAATGAAATGATTTTGTATTGAAATAGTAAAGAAAAATAATTTCAGAAGAATTAATAAGCATTTCAAGGATTGTAAGTGTTTGTTTGGTATTTTGATAGATTTTATAGATGTGATTTAAAAAAAATTTATAAATTATAAGTTTTGCTCAACGAGAAAATTTTTAATAAAATTTATACAAAACATTGATTAAGTAAATATTTTTAAAATTATAAATAAAACATTATTTCAAATATATCACATCACATTCTCAAACGGTCAATAAAATTTATGAGTAGGGGAAGAGGGGATTATAATTGGAAAGTAGCGTTTCACCTTTTTTCATTTTGCTTACCTTTTTAACACATTATTGCTCATTAATGCCCTTTTAAGAAACTCAACCAATCAAGTTCATCAGCCCCCCATATTTTTAGCAAAGATAACCACTATAATTAATTTTTTAAAATTGTAACTGATAAAATTAAATATTGCACATAGCCATTGATATTACTGCATTTATTATTGGAATAACACATTAAAAGCTAAAAAAAAGTGACGATATGGTGTTGAGAGCCATGGCATTGCTAAAAACACAGTATTTTGGGTCGCACTTATCAATGATTACTGCTCTGGTGGACTGAATCCCTTGGTGTATCTTGCTTGGGCTACTAAACCCAATTAGCCTGTTTGTTCTCCAATGGCCATATTGTACCGAATGACTTTTTTTTCTTTTTTCCCAGTATCTAATTCCAGTGTAACGCAGACAAACGAAGCTATACTGGTAGGATAGGGAGCACAAACCCAAATCTGATCCTAGTAGTAAACTTCACCATGGTGCTCAAGCTAGCACCTTCCATGAATTTATGAGTCTCCATCTGCAAAATGTATACAGAGAGGGGAAAAACACTAGAGAAGAACCTGTCAGATGCACGGAAAGACTTATTAATTTGAAGGGCTTCCAAAAACCAGGAGGGCTCAGGCTCAAAATAGTGAATAACAGAAGAAAGCGTGTATGCAATTGGGAAACAGAGTTGGAACTCTATACTCATGATTCTTTTATATACATGTCGTTAAGTTCCAGGACTCTACCCTGTACATATAAGTTGGAAAACAATGGCATCCTTTTCCTTTTGTTCCAAAACATTCTCTCTTGATGTTTCCCATTTATGTACACAAGTTTAGAAACATCATCTTTCGTTTGTTTCATGAGCTCCCTCTTCTTCTTTTTCCACCTCTGATATGCTGTTTAGCTGCTCTCACTCTGATTTCACATGTGAGCATGGGTTGGTACAAAATTTGGCAATACCATCTCCTAGTTTTCACAGAAAACGTATGAAATCTGAGGTTCAAATACCCAAGTGGCCAAGACTTGATTCATCAGAACAGCCGAAAGAGACACGGAAATGGTGATTGATCTCAAAACCCAAATCAACCTGTCAGGTCAATTGACATGTCTGTTCTTGGGCGAGTTGTACTCCTCTGCACCAAGGAGTTTTTCATTAAGAAAAGCTTTTCGAAAAAATGGCAATCGGATTTTTTTCATACACTTCAAGCAGCTAAGGTTACCATTCAGAATCTGGACAACCTGCAATCCAAGTTCAAAGGCAAATCAACATTTTTTTAGTCATCTTATGCAAGCGGTTCAATTGTAGACTTTGGAACACAAAGTTAATATAGCCTCCAAGAAAGTGCTTCATCATAATAAGTTTGAGACTGACAAAATATTTGAAAGACAAGATTTTTGAGTTTTATACCATTTAAGTCCTATTTGGATGTTTATCTGACAGCCGGGGTTTAACAATTAGTAACTAATAGGGATAGTAACATATGATCTTGACTTTCTAGTAAGATGACACACCTGAATCATGTGAGGCCGCCGTATTGAAGATTGTTGTATGCATAAAGAAGCAGCCAAGAGCACAAGATTCATTTGTCGAGCATTATAATCATCAACAAGAGCAGGATCAACTAGCTCTCCAATCTCATTGTTCTTGAGTAACGGTTTTGCCTAAAAAATAAAATCAACCAATTCATAATGAGCACCCTCTCAGTACATTGCTGTAGTTGTTCTTTCCGAGTACTTGCCTGCATACAAGCAAGAAAAGGTATATGAAAATCATACCCACAATACAAGGCTTTGCTGCGAGTAATCCAGAGCTCGCCGTCCCGTGACTAGTTCCAACAGCAGTACACCGAAGGCAAAAACATCAGTTTTCTCGTCTACTATTCCATGCATCAAGTATTCCGGAGCAAGATAACTGTGACAGGCAGAAATTGAAGTAATAACTTCAAACAGTCAAATATATATTGAATAGAAACAGTGGAAAAAGGAAAAAGTCTTAGCTTTACAAACCCGAATGTGCCTTCAAATTTGGAAACAGTGTGGTGAGTCCAATGCTCTGGTAGCCACTTTGCAAGACCAAAATCACAAATCTGAAAAAAAATTAGTTAGGTTGTTTCTTTTTCGCTGACAAACACAATTTGTTATCCATCTAGAAAGGAAATCAAGAAAAATAAACAGAATCTGCTGCTTGATACCTGAGGCTCAAAGTCCTCTGTAAGCAAAATGTTTGCAGCCTTAATATCTCTATGTATTATTCTTCTCTGGCAACCCTCGTGAAGATAGAGTAAACCATGAGCTGTCCCTAATGCAATCTTATACCTGATATGCCATGTCAATCTCTCTTTTGAACCTATAAAATTTAGCACTTGTTAGAAAACGAAAAGCATTTAAAAATGGAGAACTTGGCATTCATGAACTAACCATAAAGAACTGAAGCTAAGCTCCCATGTGGAGACAATTCAAGAACAAGGTGCATTCCTCCTTCAATTCCATAACCAATCAATTTAGCTGTATTAGGATGGTTCACATGGGCCATAATCCCCATCTCAGATAAAAAGTCCCCAATAATCTCATCGGTTGTTCCTCGTGTTAAACGCTTGATTGCAACAATTTTCCCATTTTGCAAACACCCTTTGTAAACTTCAGCATAACCGCCTTTTCCAATCAGATTTTCTACACAAAAGGAAAAAAAAACTAAAATCCTTAAAACAGTTTATTCTATTATAGAACAAAAACCTCCACATTTCTGAATATTAAGCCATGTTTAGAAGGGAAACAAGGACGAAGAAGAAGAAATGGAGCATCACAGAACAGAACACGAACCTTGGCTGAAATTGTTTGTCGCGGCTTGGAGCTCAGAGAGAGTGAAGTTGATCCTTGGAGACTTAAAATTGCTCGAATCAGAATTCGCAAAGAGATTCGTTATAATGTTTTCTCTCATGCTACTGCTCTTTCTCATAGAGAGCTTTAGGACACCGAGAGGATGCAATGTTGCTAAAGATTTCTTCGATCTACTTCTAAGTAACTTGACAAATCCATGCCAACGGGAGGCATGTTTTGAAACCTTTTGTGCAGCCTCAGCATCCGAAGTGGGATCTTTTGAAGAACAACTCTCTGAGTCTTCACTCTTAAAGTAGTCTTCAAGAACTCCAACCGGAGAGCTTGCATCCTCCTTTTTCTCCATATATATATCTAAAACATGCGATAACTTAGTATATTGCAGTAGAGAAATGTAGAATTGAGACATGTAATGGTGGAGATGTTACCTGGACCAGGAGGGGCAGAGACAGGGAAAACAGAGTATTGGGTTTTTGCTTTATCCACTAGTTAACAACAAACAGTTGATTTTAGCAAGTGCGCTCCTCTGTTTTCCCTGGTGAGAGCAAAGCATGAGAAGAAAGAGGGGGGGATAGAGGACATGAAAGGAAAACAGAGGCCTAGCGTAAGTGAAAAGAGAATGGCAACAAAAGAAGATATTTCATACCATAGGACAGCAGCCTATTACAACAGATAGATAGGTGACAGAAAAGCAATCAACCAGTGAAAACATAAAACAAAGATGCTTCAACTAAAAACCAAAGATTTCCCCAGACAGAAAAGAGAAGAGGCTAAGAATAAAAGGAGTGCATGAATAAAAATATAAAAAATACTAGTTTAGCTAGTAGAAGACATGTTTTTTTTTTTTTGTATCTAAGCAGCATATGAAAGTAGAAGAGAAGGCGAGAAGGAGAATCCGAATTTTATCAGAGAGATTCGCAGGCAACGTAGCATCAAAGCAGAGGAAGGACAGAGAGAGAGTGGGGGAGAGAGAGAGAGAGCTCTAGTTAAATTCGCAGTCACTCTTTAAAACATGTCGCCCCCAGATGGACTTTTCTTTTTCTTTTCTTTTTTAAGTAGCACAGTGTCTGAAAAAAATTAAAAAAATAAATAAATAAAACGAGTTGATTAGAAATGCAGGTTCAACCGGCACCACCCATAGAACCATTTTTTAAAAACCGATGGTACATGTAACACATGCATCAGCATGTTTAAAATCTTTTGTGATGGTCACTTGGCTGCTAGAGCTCATAATTTTATTTTATTTTATTTTATTTTATTTTGCTGGTAATTCTAACACACGCTACCATGTTTAAAATTTATGTGGTTTACACGTGTAATATGTGTTGCATCAGGATGTGTTTTTTGGCTTTTCATTTTTCTCTCTCTCCTGCTTTGTTCACCGTGTGCCCATTCATTCTTCTTTCTTCTCTGGTCAAATTGCATCAATTCTTATATTTAGTTAACTTTAGTCTCATTATTATGATCTAAATAAGATCAAATTGCATCAATTTTTAGTTGTTTTATTTTTAAATAAATATTAAATTGATTAATATCTAGTGAAATAATATTTAAAAAACTAACATAGACGGGAGCGAACGATAAAAAGTTTATTATAATTCAAAATCATTAAAAACAAAAAATATTATAAGTTTATCCATTCATATATCAACTTGCCATTATACTATAGCAACCTTTTATACATAAAAAAAAAATCTAGAAAATCCTTATAATGTTGGATAGGAAAAAATGAACTAGGAAAAATAATTGCTTTAAATAAAAAAATAAACTAGAAAAGCATCACGATAAAAAATGTAAAAATATTTGTTTTTTTTTAAATCTCATGCATGAATTTTCCCGAGTTGAAGGAACTCATCCTCAAGTTTAGTTTTTAATTAAAAATTATCATTCATCAAGAACATCCTTTATGTATGGAAAACCTCATCACGGGTCCCCAAAACCTTTGTTCTGGTTACCGTATCATAGGTCCCTAACACAACTCCTTCATGCAAGCTGCTTCATAGTAGATCCTTGATACGATATTTCTATGCGAGTCACCTCATCGCGAGTTTCTTCAACAGGATTTTGAATTGTATCAACTGAGACAAATGAAAACAACATATTAGTTCATGTACATCTTTTTCCCTACGGAACCTTCTTAGGTTATCTTCCAACCATGATTGTTCTACAATACACAACAAAGCAAAATAATTATTAATGATCATTGATCTCCAATATTAATTGATACAAGCAGGAGCAAAAGATAAAAGATTTATTACAAATCAAAACTTTTAAATATTAAAATACTATAAATATATGGAGACTCTTGAAATATTTAATAGCACTTTATATATATATATATATATATATATATATATATATATATAAGGCCTAGAAAAGCATTCTAATAAAAAAAATATTTATTTTTCTGAAAAATCCCATGCATCAAAAACACATTCAGACTTTAGGCTCGCTAGCATCCTCTGACAAGTACCTTAAGCTTGACTCGACAGGAAAGGGACAGGAAAGGGTTAGGCTTGGATATGAATCACACAACATCGAAAGTTTCTTTTGTTAAACTATCTGTACGCCTTTATTAGTTTTTTTTTATATAAAAAAAACAGGGTAAAAAAAAGGAACGAGTCATCATAGCATACGTAGCTTTGTTTTTTATATATATAATATTACTAAAAAAATCTCTGATAAAATAATTTTAACTATAATTTAAAAGATTACCAGATAAAATTATAATTAATCCTAAATTAAACCTCGTATCTTTAAATCGAGCTCCAGTATTATTTATTCTCTCTTTCTTGATTATTGAATATTAAATCATATATTTTAGTCATTAAATTTTTATAAGATTTTAAATTTATTTTTATCAGATTAATTAACTTGCAAGAAGCATATATTTTGAAACTTAACTAAACAACCAATATTAAAAATAGGAGTTATATTTAAAATATAATATTTTCCCAATATTTTTTCTGCTATTCTTTCAAAAAATTTACCAAACTTTATTACTTTTCAAAAAAGTTTTAAAAGATGGAAGATCCTATCTAATAGGTGCGGGGATAAATATACATAGCCTTTATCTGATTCTTGTGATTCGCGAGAGGAATTGACAGGCTAAGGTGAAATGGTCAGAGACGCTTCTTTTTGGTCTCCTCGGGGATGGGCTGCTGCTGCTGCTGCCGCTGCTGCTGCCTGGGATCATTGAAGCACGAGTTTGTTTTCTGTTTTTTAACTAGTAATTGCCATTTGGATTTTTATTATTGTTTCTACGAATATCATCATGAGAGAATCTTGGATTATCCACCACCGTTTTTTATAGCAACCGAACGACAATGCAAGCCATTTAATATATATATATTTTTTAATATTTTCATATTATTTTGATATATTATATCAAAAATAATATGAAAGGGTACTTTTCTCACACGTTGAGATCCAAGGCCTTCTTCACTGGTAGAGCTGAACAAACTAATATGAAAGGGCCCTCGGCTACCGTAACTTTTGGATATTTTTCTAGTTTCCTTAGCTTTTTTCTCGAGTTATTGAAAAAAAAACTTGTTTAGATGCAAAGGTAAAAGGTTATAAAATGGAGTTTTTAAGTATTTTGGCATCATATATTATCATATATATATATATATATATAACAACTCCAACAACTAAAACATCGGTTTGGTTTAACTGTCTGCGTGAACAATAAACCAGGTTGATATATTATTTTAATTTTCTTACAAGAAATTCATGTCCCAGCTCAATTGATTAAACTACGTGGAGCGAGTCTAAGGTTGCAAGTTCGAACAATGACAAACACAAATGGGTTTTTTGCATTGGAGAGCCGATATGATGTCTCACTTTTTCAAAACTCTCAAACGGTTTAATTTAAAATCCAAGCCAAGCGAGTTGTATCATGATTTTGAATCACTGTACCAAGTTTAATAACATACTCTTAATCTATTTTAATTGGCCATTTGGTTTTTGTTGTGTTTTTGCTCTTTTTTAATATCTTGTTGTCTTATTTTTTAATATTGGGTTGATTATAAATTAATTTTTATATTTTTTTTATCAAGTAATAAAATATATAAAAAATTAATTCATTCAATGGAGTTTATAACCCAAGTTACAGGTTTTACAAATTGACTAAAATAGACCTGATTTTTTTTTTCTTTGAACCTTCTCGATTAATAAAATATATTTCTCACATAATTTAATTTAAAAATCAGATATTTTATCTAATGCAATGACACCAACAACCAAAAAAAAAATAATTCCTAACAGTCTTGGATATTATTTCTCACATTCAAATTTTATTCTTGATATAACGGACAGCAACGATAGCACGGTCATTAAAGTAGTTACAACAATAACAAGGCATAACTTTTTGAAACAGACTCTTGAGATTTGTCGACCCATGAAGAGCCAGCCAGCAACGTTACTGGCCAAAGATAGATGGATAACAAGTTAACCACTAGCATTAGGCCACCTCTCGTAGGTCAGAAGTTGAGAGGTGATTGCCGACACTCTCAGGAATCAGGACACAGTAAGTGTTTGTTTGTTTTAAAGAATGTATTTTTAAAATTATTTTTATTTTTAATTAATATTTTTTTAATACTTTTATATATTTTATTTTTTAAAAAAATATTTTTTTAATAAATTTTTAAATAAAAAAAACCTTAAAAACCAACCCAACCGACATCACACTCTTAACTATCATTGCATCATGGTTGTTTGATGGGAATCATTCGGATGTCATTACATTGGATATTATTCATTGCATATTGATGGCATGATAACTTGCGGTCCTAAATCTAAGATTTGTAATCTCAACAACAAGAATGTATAATATAATGTATTAAAGGCTCTTACCATTTATCAACCGAGACAGGCAATACCACAAGATATAAAAACAATAAATAAATTAAAGTATATAAATGCCACTAGCAACTAATCATGCAATTACTCTGCTCAGCAACGTAACCCACCAATCTTCATAATCACTTCAACGTAATCAATACAATTAGTAGTACTGTCCACAAATCAAAACCCTCACGCAAGAAATTTGGATGACAGAAATCATCATGTGGACATCCTTCGACTGCAAATCAGTTTATTTTTATAACCAGTTAATCATACCGGGTCTGAAAAGTAAAAGAAAAAAGAATTCGTATATGTAGAAAATCTTCTTGGGAACTTTCCAGTGGATATACTCTGGTTTCGTGATCTGGAACCTATCATTATTGTTTTTAAAAATATTTTTATATTAAAAATATATTAAAAATATATTATTTTTATTTTTATTTTAAAAAAATTATTTTTAATATCAACGTACCGTATCAGTATAGTATGAGATAAAAATATTACAAAATTAATTTTAAATGAAAAGAATAGGGCAATTCCATCCTTGACGCTATCCATTCATATCGCTTCTCTTTTAAGTTTAATTATTAAGAAAGACAAGGCTGTAGAATAAAAATCTTAGGTTACCTTTTTATGCAAGAGGTTGATTCAGATGCAAGCAGTGTCACCTTTAATCTGCTCCTGGTTGATTGCCCGTTTCCGTCTGACGTTAAGGCTGATTTGCTACGATACCTGATGGGTTTGCTATGTTAACAAACTTTTCCTTTTGTTTTCTAAGTAATTTTTTTTCCAATAAAAATACAATAAAATTTATAATATGTTTGAAATTATAATAGCGGTTGTGATTTAAAATAATTTTTATTTAGAAATATATTAAAATAATATTTTTTTATTTTTTAAATATTATTTTTAAAATTATCACATTAAAATATAAAATTTAACATGACATTGTTTGCATAGCACTCCTAAATATGCTTTTTATTTGCTCAATGTTCCCTACCTCATTGTCCTTTTCTAGACCCAGGAAGTTATATTGGCTAATTGAGTTAGAGGAGGTTTGAAAAAAGTATTGTTTTTAAAATATTTTTTATTTGTTAATATATTAAAATAATATATTTTTTTAAAAAATTATTATTAATATCAGTATTTTTTCCATTATCATCTTCAATAAAATAATCCTTTTCATGAACAAACCTCGTAAATGAATTATATAATTTTCTTTATAGAAGAGACTTAATTTGGTATGCGAAAAAATAATTTGGTATGCGAAAAAATTTAATCAAAAACAAGATTTCTCTTTATCGTTAAAACTCAAACACAATTCAAGTAAAACGACGTTCGTATGCATACAATTTGAGATTCTCAATTTTATAAGAGATAATTACAGCTTAATTTTTTTAGTTTATTAAGATTAATTAATTTGAAGGGTTTTTCTTTTTACCTGGACCGACCATCCTAAACTTAACCATTTCTTGTCCGAAAGAAAATATTTTTTTTCTAACCAATATTTCCCGTCCTATCCATTTCTCTCTTCTTCATTCTACCTTTTCAAACTTGAAAACAAAATCGAATCGAATAAGAGGATGGGTATGATTGTCAGAGCGCTAAGGCCTTAACGTCAAGGGTGGCTCGTTGTTTCGTCAGGCCCAGCCCAGTCTATACACGTGGCTTTAAATGTCAAACAATGGCGAGGGGCACAGGATCTTTGGAGGCTACTTCAATCTTTACAGGACTTCCTCCTTTCCAAGAACAGCCTAACGAGCTTTTCCTACCCTAGAAAGGGCTGAGCTTCGTGGTTGTGCTATGGCAGCTTCCACGAAAACTGGGCTTTCCACCCTTTTCTTTTAATTTAATCATTGTGATTAAGAGCATAGATTATATAATGAATGAACACTTCTCTTCTAGAGGTTCGGCCGTTGACTCAGTAGTTGAATTAGTGGTCCGCTAGTCATAGTGCTTGCTACAACATTTAAAAAGATTTGATATTGTGCAAGGAAAAATAAATGCATGTATTTACTAAAAAAAACTTATTGTTTTGGTGAAAATATACTGTTTTATTTAAATAAAATGACATCATTTTAATAATTCTGGGTTAATTAGAGTTTTAACTTTTCTTTTTAATTTCAGGTCTCAATCATTTTAATTTGTTAAATTAAATCCTCAATTGAGTCTGATTTAGAAATCAATTCAGTTTTACCCTTGTGAAAGTTTTAAAAAGACCTTTTGATTTTAGCGTGTTTTTCAACTTGGTCTCTGGTTTAGGATATTTTCAATTCCTTCCTTAAATAATCTTTAAACTACTAATTTTTTCAATTTCACCTCTAATTTTAACTTAATTTGGTACCTAAATATGCATGTCTTTTGCAGAAAGGTCATCAGTTTTGAATTTCTTCAATTTGACCCTTAATTGACCCCTAAACTTTGATTTTCTTATAATTTTATCTTTGAGTTCATCCTATTGAGTTTGTAAAAATTAAATTTGATTCTCTAAAATTTCAATCTTCTCAATTAAGCTTAAATTAGGCTTTCAAAGTTAATTTTTAACCAATTCAGTCCTTAATAAAATTAATTTGACCCATTAAAAGTCTAATTAAATCCTTGCACTTAATTAACTCTTTTAATTTTTGACATAGATTAATTTTTAAAATTAATTATATTTTTAATTAGGCCCACAATTAAATCAAAATTGACTTATGAAAAGTATAATTAAATTCTTAGGATTAATTTTTATACACATTCATATGATATTCAGTTAAGTTAACCTTTGAATATCCATTCTTTTTCATTTTCTATTCTTTCAAGGGTGCAAATGAGCTTTCAATTTTGCACTTAAATTCCTCTTCAAGATAATTTTGATTGAAGAAATACATTCCCCTTTTAATTCAAATGATTGAGATTTTTATGAATATTTATTTGATGGCCTTTAGTTTTTCGTTCAAAAAATGTACTTTTAATAATAATAAAAATCTTTTTGTAAAAACAAAAAAAAAAGCATTAATAAAGAAACAATAATTCATCTGATTAAATATATTTATTTTTTTCAAAACATAAATGTTTTTCTTCCTTATAAATATTTATTTTCATTACAAAATAATTAAATAAAATTTTATTTTCAAAACTCCACACAACACCAAGCGGGTAAGAATACTAATTATAAACCATGAAGATACAAATCTGCTTTAGGTTGCAACTTTATTTTATTCAACTCAAAATATTATATTAAAAAAAGAGTAATTGTAAATAAATCGTAATATGGGATGAACTGAACTTGCAATTTGAAAGGGTGTGATACAAATTGCATTAGATTTATTAAAGTTCACTTGAAACTTCTAATTCTTTCCCATGAAAATTGATAAGCCTTTAAGCTTTAATAATAGTGCTTGATCGGCTCTTTTTTTTTTTTTTTTTAGCTTTCAAGTAATTAAAAATAAAATAATAAACCAAGTTGTCTTCTTCCTTAATTAGAGGTTTAGTCAAACATTCAATCTAGATATATATAAATTTAATGAGCTTCTAGACTAACTATTTTAAAGCTCATTTACGTATTTAAGTTATGTTTTTTTTTACTTTTAAAAAATACAAGTTAACTCTAATAAGTTAAAAATTTCTTATTTATATTTTAGCCAGTTCTCTTTATGAAGAGATCGACAAGCTATAAATATATCAAGAATTTTTCAAAGAAATGAAATCTCTATTATTTATTTTCATAGTTTTTCTTAAAATATCATTTTTTTTTAAAATATCAATTTAAATATTAGAGAGTTTCTATATTCACATAAATATATCTTTTATAGGTATTAAGCACCAACTTTTTTAGCTAAAAGAATTAAAATAAATTATCAAAACCAAAAAATTAAATAATTTTTCAAGATATAAATCTTATCCCCAGGCAACTTGATTTTTTGGATAAATAGTAATAATGTAAATAATTGTATTTGATGAAAATGGAGTGAAGAAATTAATTGCATTTCTAATTTCTAGTACAGTAATCAATCAAACAATCAATATCAATATCAATAACAATATAATCAACCGTCAATTTAAGTATGTTGCATGGTTAAACATATAGATTATTTATGTATTAATATATCTAAAATTTAATTAATACTATTTCACAATATATTAGAAAATTAACACATAAATTGGATCACTTTTGCCACGGGAAGATAATCTTAAACATTAATACCGAGTTATAAAAAGAGAGAACACGAGAAACTTTTAATGAATTATAATTTTCAGCATAAATTTATTGTAAATTATTTTTAAATCTGAAACCTTATATAATAAACTTTAATTTAAGATGAATATTCAATATTTGTTTAGTAAGATGTAAAAGCAAGAAAAAAAAATTATATAAATTCTCTAAATTCAATTTCCATTAACAAGAAATTCAAACACTGATAACAAGTTAAAAAAATGCTATATAAATTATATAATTAAATGATCGGTTTTCTTTTTTGAAAATCTGACAAATAAAAAATTATTTATTTAAAAAAAATTGTAAGAACCGACAACTGATTTTCAAAGTTGTTAGAGAAATTTTAAAAAATCAGAGAAATTTTAAAAAATAGGAAGACAACAAGTGGCCATAAATTATTACGTAACCTCTCCTTCCTGGAATCCGCTGGCCATCTGCAGGCCAAGTATCTATCTGCAGGCCATAGATTATTACGTAACCTCTCCTTCCTGGAATCCGCTGGCCACTCAGGTTTTTTTTTTTTTTTAATTATGATTGTTTTTTTAAGTGATTTTTTTAAATATATTAAAATAATATTTTAATTTATTTTTTAAAATTATGTATCAAAATGATTTAAAAATTATATTCTTTTAATTTAAAATAAAAAAATTAAAATTTTTTTTAAAACAAAAGTACAAATACTGATTTCAAATGTCAAAGTGGCTGCTGTAAAAGATATAAGAAGATTAGAATTCGAAACTTTTCGTTAATCAAGTCAAAATAATTCATCAATTTCTCCACCAACCCCTCCTCTCTTCTCCATGGTAGAACTCCATCCCTAGCAGCGTTGCCACCTGCCTTCCCAAATGTTCAATCTCCTTCTCCTCACCATCACTCTATCCCTTGTTCAATCTCAAGCTCAAAACAACACAGCAACATGCCCATTAGACTTCAACGTCCTCCGCAACCTGACATCTGCCGGCTCCAAACGCCCCCCCACTTCAGACATCAACCAGCAGTGTCAGTACATCCTTCAAGGACTTCGACTTGTTCAATCCCATTACCTCCAGCTTAACAACTCCTTCCTCCCTCCACTCGACTCTGCTGAATCATGCTGGAGCACTTACCAGGTCCTCATCGATGAATTCCTTCCCAATTTCGATATCCGCTCTTCTTGCGGCTTCAACACTAGCTGGATCTCCCAGGGCTGTATGGACATCTCTACCAGGTCCCAGTTCGAGGCCATCGTCCCTGTCTCTGCTCTTAATGATGTTGCTTCCAACTGTAACCAGTCCCTTGAGAATAACTCTCCGTGCGCTGCTTGTACTACCAGCTTGTCCACGCTGCAAGCCAGGTACTTGACGGGAACTTCCATCGGGAATGTTTCGGATTGCCAGGCATATCCCTCCATTTATGCCGCGGCTTTTACTAATAGGTATGGACCTACTGATAAGGGCACAGCCAAGTGTTTGTTTTTACTTGATTTTTTCCCCAAGAAATCTAGCAAGAAAAGGAGCACAGTCTTGATCTTGGGTGTTTTATTAGGGGGTGGTGTTGGGTTGGTGGTATTGATTGGTTTGTGCTGGATCTTTCACAAGAGGAAAAAGAGGGCAGACAAATTTGGGAGAGTACTTGAGACAGAGTTGGGTTCTGGGTTGGAGTCCATTAGTCAAAGTACTTCTTTGGTTAAATATACATTTGACGAGATTAGGAAGGCAACTAGAAATTTTTCTAGAGATAACATTATCGGGAGAGGAGGTTACGGGAATGTGTATAAAGGTGAATTGCCAGATGGTTCTCTAGTTGCTTTTAAAAGATTCAAGAATTGCTCGGCTGCAGGTGATTCTTCTTTTGCTCATGAAGTTGAGGTTATTGCGAGTGTCAGGCATGTCAATCTTGTTGCTTTGAGAGGATATTGCACTGCTACTAGTCCTTTTGAGGGTCACCAGAGGATAATCGTGTGTGATTTGATAAAGAATGGCACTTTGCATGACCATTTATTCGGGTCCTGTGCGGAAAAGCTTAGCTGGCCTATTCGGCAAAAGATTGCTTTAGGGACTGCTAGAGGATTGGCTTATTTGCACTATGGGGCTCAGCCGTCAATTATTCATAGGGATATTAAAGCTAGTAATATACTTCTGGATGAGAGTTTTGAGCCCAAGGTTGCGGACTTTGGGCTAGCAAAGTTTACCCCAGAAGGAATGACACATTTGAGCACCAGGGTAGCTGGGACTATGGGATATGTTGCTCCTGAGTATGCTTTGTATGGGCAATTAACAGAGAGAAGCGACGTGTTTAGCTTTGGTGTTGTGCTTCTCGAGCTTTTGAGTGGGAAGAAGGCACTTATGGTGGATCATGAGGGACAGCCATCTATTGTGACTGATTGGGCATGGTCATTAGTGAGAGAAGGGAGAACTTTAGATGTTATCGAAGATGGCATGCCGGAGTCAGGGTCACAAGAAATTTTGGAAAAGTATGTTCTGGTGGCAGTTCTTTGTTCTCATCCACAGTTATATGCTAGGCCAACAATGGATCAAGTCGTGAAAATGTTGGAAACAGATCTCTCAATTCCCTCCATTCCAGAAAGGCCAATTTCTCTTGTAGCTGAGATGTATGATATTGAGAGAACTGCGTGCAGAAGCGCCTCTGGTCAGCTCTCTAGTCCAGCTGGCTACCAGCATTTCACATTCGAGAATGATCGCCCTTCTATCCGCAAGGAAGAAGGGTCAAGTTTTTCTCTTGTAGCTGAGATGGATGATATTGAGAGAACTGCGAGCAGAAGCGCCTCTGGTCAGCTCTCTAGTCCAGCTGGCTATCAGCATTTCACATTCGAGAATGATCGCCCTTCTATCCGCAAGGAAGAAGGGTAAAGTTCAGACTCTAGAGCAATAGAATAGCTGTGACATTAATGGTTTGATCTGCACTGATTGGTATGCCCAACCATTTGTTTGTTGATTTAGATTGCATATCCTGGATTTGGAACCACTCCTCTCACTGTAAAGATAAATAGATTACAAGGAAAAGTTAATTCAAGTTTAAATGAAGATGCGTATCATTGGATTAATAATTAAAGATGCATAATCTGACCTTCAGCATCACGTAAAGCTTCATGCCTTGCAAGTGCTAGAGGTAATAGTGTTACCGTATAGCATAGTCAAGTTGCCATTTTCAAATTTTCTTCCGATTGAAGAATTTATCGTTTTTTGTTTTCTCATTTACTTTATCGCTGAGTAGACAGGCTGAATAGAGATTATAGCGAGTAGCCAGTATCTAAACATTGGTCTTTTGAGTCAACCCCTCCTTGGGGAGGCTATCGAAAGGTTGGTGTGCTGCCTTGCGAGTCTCCAAACTTTCAAGGCATGGCAGAAGCTCGCAGTATGTTTGGACTGTTATGGAGAAAAGGCTTAGTTTGTTTACCGAAAATAGCACGGTATTAGTCATGTTTGTAATGTAAATCATATTTAGAGATGAGAAGTCTGAGCTGTAGGTGGCATAATATGCACTCGGAAAGTTTATGCTGGCGTCTGGACACATTTGTGCGCTAGCGAGGCTGGCTGGAGAATGAACTGGACTCTCTTTGATTTCACAGAAAATGGAGGAATGAATTGATCGATTCATTGGATCCTAGGTCGGGACTGACAATGCTTTGTATGATCAAAGAACGTATACGAGTTCTGATCTCGGTTTCATGATGGTGTTTCTTGACTCTGAACTAGGAAGAAAATCCACAGAATTTACACGAGTAACTGATCTAGGCTTCAAGTGCCAGTTTGTACAAGGAACTCTCTCTGGGTTTACTTGCAATGCTGTTTGCATATTGCGATGAGGCAAAGCAAATCCTAACAGGGCATGTTGTTAGACAAGAACAGAGATTCTTTCATCCACTAGGAGAAGCCTCAGAGCTTAAAAACAAGCCGAAGCTGGCAACCCAGTTTCACGGACAATCATTTCCGATAGCCTTTGCTAAACATTACAGGTAGGCAAGGAAGAGAACTGCGATTGAAGCTGCTTAAAACCACCAGCAGAAGGATAGTATTTTCAAATTATTTTTAAACCTGAAAGCTTATATCATAAAATTTAATTTAAGATGTATATTCAATATTTTTTTTTAGTAAGATGTAAAAGCAAGAAAAAAAGAAGAAGAAATATAAAAATAATATTTAAAACTAAATTAAGGTCCTTCAGTTTTATTTAAAAGTTATGATAACATATGAGTTTTATTTTAACCCTCATTATTTTTTAATTAAGTTATTTTTCTTAATAAAATCATGGAATTAAGTGATACGACAGTATTCTTTTTTAAAAATCAACATTGATTAAGAATTTAAATTTGATATGCCTTAAGAAAATAAAAAGTATCAAAATTTATAATACTTTCTTAGTTTAATTCTAGGATATAGATTCTCTAAATTCAATTTCCATTAACAAGAAATTCAAGCATTGATAACAAGTTAAAAAATATAAATTATATAATTTAATGACCGGTTTTCCTTTTTGAAAATCTGAAAAATAAGAAATTATTTTTTAAAAATATTTGTAAGAACAGACAACTGATTTTCAAAGTTGTCAGCAGAGCCTGTTTTTATTTTTTATAAAAAATCAGAGATATTTTAAAAAATAGCAAGACACCATGTAGCCGTTAATTATGATCTTAACCTCTCCTTCCTGGAATCTGCCAGGCAAGCATCTATCATCTGTCTCCTACTTTCAACTGTCATACTGGCTGCTGTAAAAGGTATAAGAAGATTATAATTTAGATAAAGCTAAACTTTTGATTAATCAAGTCCCGATAATTCATCAATTTCTCCACCAACCCCTCCTCTCTTCTCTATGGTAGAACTCCAGCCCTAGCAGCGTTGCCACCTCCCTTCCCAAATGTTCAATCTCCTTCTCCTCACCACCACAACATTCCTCATCACTCTATTCCTCGTTCAATCTCAAGCTCAAAACAACACAGCAACATGCCCGTTAGACCTCGACGTCCTCCGCAACCTGACATCTGCCGGCTCCAATCGCCCCCCCACTTCAGACATCAACCAGCAGTGTCAGTACATCCGTCAAGGACTTCGACTTGTTCAATCCCATTACCTCCAACGTAACAACTCCTTCCTTCCTCCACTCGACTCTGCTGAATCATGCTGGCGCACTTACCAGGTCCTCATCGATGAATTCCTTCCCAATTTCGATATCCGCTCTTCTTGCGGCTTCAACACTAGCTGGATCTCCCAGGGCTGTATGAACATCTCTACCAGGTCCCAGTTCGAGGCCATCGTCCCTGTCTCTGCTCTTAATGATGTTGCTTCCAACTGTAACCAGTCCCTTGAGAATAATTCTCCGTGCGCTGCTTGTACTACCAGCTTGTCCACGCTTCAAGCCAGGTACTTGACGGGAACTTCCATCGGGAATGTTTCGGATTGCCAGGCATATCCCTCCATTTATGCCGCGGCTTTTACTAATAGGTATGGACCTACTGATAAGGGCACAGCCAAGTGTTTGTTTTTCCTTGATTTTATTTCCAAGAAATCTAGCAAGAAAAGGAGCAAAGTCTTGATCTTGGGTGTTTTATTAGGGGGTGGTGTTGGGTTGGTGGTATTGATTTGTTTGTGCTGGATCTTTCACAAGAGGAAAAAGAGGGCGGACAAATTTGGGAGAGTACTTGAGACAGATTTGGGTTCTGGGTTGGAGTCCATTAGTCAAAGTACTTCTTTGGTTAAATATACATTTGACGAGATTAGGAAGGCAACTAGAAATTTTTCTAGAGATAACATTATCGGGAGAGGAGGTTACGGGAATGTGTATAAAGGTGAATTGCCAGATGGTTCTCTAGTTGCTTTTAAAAGATTCAAGAATTGCTCGGCTGCAGGTGATTCTTCTTTTGCTCATGAAGTTGAGGTTATTGCGAGTGTCAGGCATGTCAATCTTGTTGCTTTGAGAGGATATTGCACTGCTACTAGTCCTTTTGAGGGTCACCAGAGGATAATCGTGTGTGATTTGATAAAGAATGGCACTTTGCATGACCATTTATTCGGGTCCAGTGCGGAAAAGCTTAGCTGGCCTATTCGGCAAAAGATTGCTTTAGGGACTGCTAGAGGATTGGCTTATTTGCACTATGGGGCTCAGCCGTCAATTATTCATAGGGATATTAAAGCTAGTAATATACTTCTGGATGAGAGTTTTGAGCCCAAGGTTGCGGACTTTGGGCTAGCAAAGTTTACCCCAGAAGGAATGACACATTTGAGCACCAGGGTAGCTGGGACTATGGGATATGTTGCTCCTGAGTATGCTTTGTATGGGCAATTAACAGAGAGAAGCGACGTGTTTAGCTTTGGTGTTGTGCTTCTCGAGCTTTTGAGTGGGAAGAAGGCACTTATGGTGGATCATGAGGGACAGCCATCTATTGTGACTGATTGGGCATGGTCATTAGTGAGAGAAGGGAGAACTTTAGATGTTATCGAAGATGGCATGCCGGAGTCAGGGTCACAAGAAATTTTGGAAAAGTATGTTCTGGTGGCAGTTCTTTGTTCTCATCCACAGTTATATGCTAGGCCAACAATGGATCAAGTCGTGAAAATGTTGGAAACAGATCTCTCAATTCCCTCCATTCCAGAAAGGCCAATTTCTCTTGTAGCTGAGATGTATGATATTGAGAGAACTGCGTGCAGAAGCGCCTCTGGTCAGCTCTCTAGTCCAGCTGGCTACCAGCATTTCACATTCGAGAATGATCGCCCTTCTAACCGCAAGGAAGAAGGGTCATGTTCAGACTCTAGAGCAATAGAAAAGCTGTGACATTAATGGTTTGATTTACACTGATTGGTGTGCCCAACCATTTGTTTGTTGATTTAGATTGCATATCCTGGATTTGGAACCACTCCTCTCACTGTAAAGATAAATAGATGAAAAGGAAAAGTTAATTCTTTTAGTTTAAGTGATATAGGTTGCCTATCTGATGTTTTGTTTGCATATGATATTATGTATCTAAATGAAGATGTGTATCATTGGATTAATAATTAAAGATGCATAATCTGACCTTCTGCATCACGTAAAGCTTCATGCCTTGCAAGTGCTAGAGGTAATAGTGTTACTGTATAGCATAATCAAGTTGCCATTTTCAAATTTTCTTCCGATTGAAGAATTTATCGTTTTTTGTTTGCTCATTTACTTTATCGCTGAGTAGACAGACTGAATAGAGATTATAGCGAGTAGCCAGTATCTAAACATTGGTCTTTTGAGTGAACCCCTTCTTGGGGAGGCTATCGAAGGGTTGGTGTGCTGCCTTGCGAGTTTCCAAACCTTCAAGGCACGGCAGAAGCTCGCAGTATGTTTGGACTATTATGGAGAAAAGGCTTAGTTTTTTTTACTGAAAATAGCACGGTATTAGTCACGTTTGTAATGTAAATCATATTTAGAGATGAGAAGGCTGAGCTGTAGGTGGCATAATATGCACTCGGAAAGTTTATGCTGGCGTCTGGACACATTTGTGCGCTAGCTAGGCTGGCTGGAGAATGAAAATGCTTTGTATGATCAAAGAACGTAAACGAGTTCTGATCTCGGTTTCATTATGGTGTTTCTTGACTCTGAACTGGGAAGAAAATCCACAGAATATATACGAGTAACTGATATAGGCTTCAAGTGCCAGTTTGTACGAGGAACTCTCTCTGGGTTTACTTGCAATGCTGTTTGCATATTGCGATGGGGCAAAGCATATCCTAACAGGGCATGTTGTTAGACAAGAACAGAGATTCTTTCATCCACTAGGAGAAGCCTCAAAGCTTAAAAACAAGCCGAATTTGGGGTGGGGGAGGAAGCTGGCTACCCAGTTTCTCGGACAATCATTCCCTATAGCCTTTGCTAAACATTCCAGGTAGGCAAGGAAGAGAACTGCGATTGAAGCTGCTTAAAACCACATTCAAGGCTCTTGTGCAGCGCCTTGATGCTATTGAATCGAAAGTGTTAGAACAGTGCAAGGACTTTTTTTTTCTGGAATGACTTGGTCAAACTAGCCTCAATTAACATACTACCAAGTCAACATAACACCGCTGTAAAGTTGAAAATGTCAAATTCCTCATCCCTGCACGTGCCTGTGAACCCGAGGTCCTGAAGTATCCACGATTCAACAATTGATCTTAATTTACAGGTCATCTACTCTAAATTTTATCTCTATTCTTCCCTTTGGTTCACATTATTGCTGTCGACGTTTATAGGTCAACAAGTAAGGCCGCCTTTATTTTGTTATTCTTCTTTAAGCAGTCACTACTTGACATTGTTGTTGTGATTATATTCATTTAAATTTCTAAAAAACATCATTTACCTGCTTACAATAGCAGTTGAAACCATCATCCATGGCAGCGCCGGTTTTATAACAAAGAATTTTCTTTTTAATTCCTCATGCATGAAACGTGCTCCTATTCACAGTCTTGGTGTTTATTATTTTCCTCCTAAAGCAGTTATTTTCCTCCTAAAGCAGATGCTATTTTGAAGAAAATTATTTTGACTTTACTGTTCAATGCTTGAACGAGACATCTTTTTAAGAAAATGACTTCGTGGTTTCAGAAAAAGATAAATCTCATCCTATTTGTCTACGAAATCATTTTCTTGGACTTTTCTTTGGGCTGTTCGTCGATATATATATATATATATATAGTGGTAAAGATAAGGCATGAGAGGACATAGAGAATTATAGGTTGTACAGTTCTGCAGTTTTAGGCAGAAAAACCACACTTGGCAAATCTTTACATTTTTCACGATAGCTTCTACAGTTCTATTTGTTATTCAACCGATACTTTCAGGAAATATGACAGGTTTAATTGTTGATACGTTAAATTTTAATCACTATCGGAAAATCTATACTATATTTACAATGATTGAAGATAGGGAATAATAAACGAATATGAAACAAATATAGCACATGGAAAAGATTACAAATGGTTTAAGATCAATTGCAGAAAACCGACTATTAGGATAAAAAGACAAGGCATATTTGGGGTTTTCGTAAACAAAATCAGAACCTGTTATACAATGCAACTTCAATATGGAAAATCAATTCTTAGGGCTTTAACTTCAAATCTGAAGTGTTAATTTCCGAGTATGTATTCAGTATTCTGTTTTCGGTTCCATATTGACGGTTGGTGCAATGATCGGTGCAATCACAAGAAAGGGATAAGCAAAGAGAAGCTATCATGAATCTATACAGTTCTTTCAAGCTACACTTGTGAGAGATTCGGTTCCGCCTAATAATGCTGTGTTAATGTGGGATGCAGGCGGTGAGAATTTCTAACACCTTCTGTGTAATTCCGTTTACTTTGCTAAGGTTTGTGTCATCATAGTATGTATAACAACTTGATTTTTGGAAGGACATGACAGTATCTTTTATTCTGTCTTGGTTAATACATCAAAGGGCGCTTTGGCATTGGACATTGGAAGATTGGCAACAGGATACGGAATGGGAGCACTATCCTATTACGGGACATAAATATTCCTACCAATGGAGGCACGACGACTAGTCATCAAGCTCTTCCATCATAAGCACAAGATGATAGATAACACATGCTTTATTGTATTCTTCTTTTCTGTTACTAGCATTTTTGGCTTTTAGCATGAGCTGGATAACACTTTCTTTTTCCTTTTCTTTTCATAGTCAGTTATACAATACTAACAGAATAGAATATACAGTATATATATCACTCCCTTCTGTAAAAGAAACGCAAGTAGTGTGGGAGAAACAAATTCAATACAGGTAGAAAACTTCTTCATCTCTTCCATGAGTCGGTTGTTCTTCTTTTCCAGGTTTTAATAATTCTTATATGGTATCAGAGCACAATTAATCATTTTCTTTCTCCAATCAAACCATGGAAGAACAATCCCCAATTTCACAATCTGCAAACACCCAAAGTCCCAAACCAGTTTCTCCCTATTTCAACTTCATAGATCCAAATAATCCATATCGTATGGAAAATGGGGACCACACAGCTTTGATTCTTGTCACTGAGTTGCTCACCACTGAAAATTATGTCACCTGGTCACGAGCAATGTGTCGAGCACTTAGGGCGAAGAACAAGCTTGGCTTCATTTATGGAATCATTGCTAGGCCGGTGAGTGAGGAGGATCCTCTGTTTGAAATGTGGGAAAGGTGCAATGACATGGTGGTTTCTTGGATACAAAATGCAGTCAGTATTGATATCAAACATACTCTGGCTTTCGTGGATGATGCTCAAATGGTGTGGACAGATTTTAAGGATCGTTTCACCCAACAGAATGGTCCTCGCATTTTCCAACTTAGAAGAGATTTGGCTGTTCTTCGACAGGACAGGGACTCTGTGAGTACTTATTTTGGTAATCTTAAAACTCTTTGGGATGAAATGATTATTTATAATCCAATGCCATTATGCACATGCAACCAGTTGAAAATCTTGAATGAGAGGTATCAAAGAGATTATGTTATACAGTTTCTTATGGGTTTGAACGATCAATATACTAATGCTAGAGATCAAATCATGCTAATAGAGCCTCTTCCTAGCATTAACAAGGTGTTCTCAATGATCCAACAACAAGAGCAACACCACCAACTCGCCAACAACACTCCTTCTTGTGAGTCTATGGCATTGGCCAGTAAGTTTTTCCATACCCCTTTTAACACAACTAAGAGAAATTTCACAAACCAGAGGAAAGAAAGGCCTTACTGTCCACATTGTCACACACAAGGTCATACACTCGAAAATTGCTATAAGCCTGGAAATGCTGAGCCTCCAGTATGTTCTCACTGCAATATGAGTGGTCACATGGTTGAGAAATGTTACAAGCTTCATGGGTATCCCCCGGGTCACAAGCTTTACAAAGGAAAAGTTATAGGTTCATTTGCTAATCAAGCTGTTTTGTTGGCAAGTCCTTATCAGGAGGAGGTGAGTCAGGAGAAAATGGTTTTCACCAAAGAGCAATATCTTCATCTAATGAGCCTTATTCAGCCCAAAGGTCCTTTAACTGCAGCTCCCCCGGCAAGTCAAACTCCACCCAATTAAAAAACCAGTATCACACCTTCAAAGATGTCTGGTAAAATTATGCTTTGTAATGATATTCCTGCTGATTTTTTAAAGTCAAATAATATTTCCTGGATTATTGATTCAGGGGCTACAGACCATATAGTGTGTAACCCTTCCTTTTTCACTTCTAATATTGCAGAGGTATCTTATAGGGTAAGTTTGCCTAATAAAACTTTTGTATCAGCCACACATCTAGGCATCATTCAACTTACTGATAAGATTGCCCTTGATGATATTTTGTGCATTCCTTCCTTTTCTTTTAATTTGATCTCTGTTAAAAGACTTACTGAAAATCTGAATTGCTGTTTGGTTTTTATAAATAATACATGTTTTATACAGGACTTTTCCATCTGGACCACGATTGGAATTGCTGAAGTGAGAAGTGGCTTGTATCACCTTCTTCCTAGAGTAGTTTCTCCTTCATCCTTGGCCAACCTTCTATCATGTTTGTCTCCGAATTTCCCTTCAGTTGCTATTTCTGTTCAAAGTAGTATAGATGTGATTGATCTTTGGCATTGTCGCCTTGGTCATATTTCTGATTCACGAATGAAATTGATAGATGATCCTGCTGTAAGAAACACCTTGCTCATAAATAAAACTTCTCCTTGTTGCATTTGTCCCCTTGCCAAACAGCATAGACTCCCTTTTCCTATTATTGCATATAAATCTTCCACTATTTTTGAATTAGTACACTGTGATATTTGAGGGCCATGTTCCACTAATGCTTATGATGGTTCAAGGTATTTTTTGACCTTAGTAGATGATTTGTCTAGAACAACTTGGGTCTATTTACTTCAAACCAAATCTGAAACAAGAAAATGCATTGAATCCTTCTACCACCTTGTAGAAACACAATTCAACTGTAAAATCAAAACATACGTAATGATAATGGTATTGAGTTCAAAATGATTGACTTTTACAATGAAAAAGGGATTATTCACCAACGAACTTGTATTGAAACACCCCAACAAAATGGGATAGTTGAGAGAAAACACCAACACTTATTAAATGTAGCTCGTGCACTATTTTTCCAATCTAACCTTCCCCTCTCATTTTGGAATGATTGTATCTTGACTGCAGTCTACCTTATAAATAGAACAGCTACCCCTATACTTGCCAATCGAACCCCTTATGAAGTTCTTTTTAATAATAAACCAAATTATTCTCATTTGAAAATTTTTGGGTGTCTTTGTTTTGCCACAACCATTTCACATGGGAGAAGAAAATTTGATCCGAGAGGTAGGAAGTGTATTTTTCTAGGTTACCCATTTGGAGTCAAGGGATATAAGCTGATGGATTTAAATAGTAGGACCATTTTTCTTTCTAGGGATGTCCTTTTTCATGAAACTAATTTTCCTTTCAAGTCACCCTCTGACACCACTGCAGACCATTCCACTTCCAATTCCACACTAGGACTGCAGAACATTCCTTGTTCAGATCACTCATATGACTCTCATTGTTTTCCACAAAATGAAGACACCACCCCTACTTCACCAAACACTCTATCTTTTTATAGTAGTCCTGCTTCCACCCCTAAGGATTTTGAGCTTGAAAACTCCCATGTCTCTTCTAGTCCTATTGCACATGATACTCCCTTATCTTCCCCTCATATTGCACTTTAAAAATCCACTAGAAACAGGACTGCCCCTAAATACTTGCAGGATTTTCACTGTCAACAAGCTGCACTCACTTCAGATTTTCAATCCATGGCATAGGTATCATTCCCTCCTACAAGCTGTTCTTTTCCCTTGTCCAATTACCTTTCATATGATTGTTTTTCACCCAAGTTTCAAGTTTTTTCTTCTCAACTTTCTATCATGGTCGAGCCAACCTCCTATTCTACAGCAATTAAGGATCGAGGTTGGTGTAAGGCAATGGATGCAGAATTGCAAGCTTTGGAAGAGAATCAGACTTGGATTCTCACTAATCTGCCTCCTGGGAAAGACACCGTGGACTGTAAATATGTCTACAAAATAAAGAGGAATTCAGATGGCAGTATAGAGAGATTGAAGGCCAGACTGGTTGCTAAGGGGTATACTCAACAAGAAGGCATCGATTATCATGAGACTTTCTCTCCCGTAGCCAAGATGGTGACCGTGCGAAGTCTTTTATCAGTTGCTGCTGTTCGTGGTTGGCATTTGCATCAATTCGATGTAAATAATGCTTTCCTACATGGCGACTTAGAAGAAGATATTTACATGAGAAAACCACCAGGGTACAACAAGGGAACAACTGGACAGGTGTGCAAGCTCCTCAAAAGCTTATATGGTTTGAAGCAGGCTAGCAGAAAATGGTATGCAAAGCTCACCTCGTGCTTGTTGGATTTTGGTTTCTCTCAGTCAAAGGCTGATTACAGCCTGTTCACCATATCCACCAGCACTTCTTTTACTGCCCTTCTTGTTTATGTCGATGATATAATCCTTGCCAGTAGCTCCATGGACAACATCACTGCAGTCAAGGATTGCTTGCATGATAGGTTTAAGATCAAGGACTTAGGTGCCTTGAGATTTTTTCCTGGAATCGAAGTGGCAAGATCACCTACAGGAATACACATCTGCCAACGAAAGTATGCTCTTGATATTCTAGCTGATTCAGGGATCCTGGGTTGTAAGCCAGTCAAGATTCCTATGGAACAAAATTCCAGGCTATGCAAGGATGAAGGTGACTGTTTGGATGATCCCTCTACATATAGAAGACTCATTGGCAGATTGCTTTATCTTACCATCACCAGGCCTGACATTAGTTACCCAGTCCAAGTTCTGAGTCAGTTTATGGATAAACCTTCCAAAACTCACTTGACAGCTGCTCACAAAGTTCTGAGGTACATCAAATCTGCACCTGGACAAGGCTTATTGTTGTCCGCTTCTTCGAACTTAGAGTTAATTGCTTATTGTGATTCTGATTGGGCTTCATGCCCTGATACTCGTCTGTCAGTTACAAGATATTGTGTTCTACTTGGCCAGTCTCTCATTTCATGGAAATCAAAGAAACAGAGCATAATATCTCATTCCATGGCTGCCACAGTCTCTGAGCTCACTTGGCTTCGTTTTCTACTTACTGATCTGCATATCGAACACTCTCAGGCAGCCACTCTTTACTGTGATAATCAAGCTGCAATCCACATTGCCTCAAACCCAGTTTTTCATGAACGTACGAAGCACATTGAGCTGGATTGTCATCTCATCAGAGACAAAATTTTGGAAGGATCCATTGTCACAATGCATGTCCCTACTCACCTTCAACGAGCTGACCTTCTTACAAAGGCACTTCCCTCTTCCCTTCTGAGCTCTCACTTACTCAAGCTGGGAATTATCAACCTACATTCTCCATCTTGTGGGGGGTATTACGGGACATAAATATTCCTACCAATGGAGGCACGACGACTAGTCATCCAGCTCTCCCATCACAAGCACAAGAGGATAGATAACACATGCTTTATTGTATTCTCCTTTTCTATTACTAGCATTTTTGGCTTTTAGCATGAGCTGGATAACACTCTCCTTTTCCTTTTCTTTTCATAGTCAGTTATACGATACTAACAGAATAGAATATACAGTATATATATCACTCCCTTCTGTAAAAGGAACTCAAGTAGTGTGGGAGAAACAAATTCAATACAGGTAGAAAACTTCTTCATCTCTTCCATGAGTCGGTTGTTCTTCTTTTCCAGGTTTTAATAATTCTTACATATCCTATGTGGCACGTTCTTTCTCTCTTCTAACGCCTAAAACATGTTCTTATAGCTGACATTGCATCCAGTAACCTTAGAGGAACATTAACAACTGCAGCCCAGGAAAAGATTGCACCCGACAAAAAAATTGCTGAAACACTTTTCTTTTTGTTAAATTTTGATTTCCAATGTAGTGACAGTCTAGCTTTATGGATCTTTCTGAATTAAGGAATAGAAAACAGATAATGCAGATCACTCGTAATGAGAAACTATACATAAGAATCACAATCCGTTATATTATTGTATCTTACAGCTTATGGTTGGTATTGGAGTGTCTGTTGCATTCATAACAGGGACAATACTGACATGGAGGGTTTTGGAATTGACTGGTAAAATTCCTGTATCCATTTTTATATTCAATCATCCAAAGTAAAATATTGCAAAAGATAGTAGGACGAGGTGTTTACTTTTGAAGTTCTTGCAGGACTTGTCCCTTGTGTAATTTTGCTTGTTGGCCTGTCTTTTTTTTCCATAGTCCCACAGATGACTGGTAAGAAACAACAATATGTATATTTAAAAGATGAAACTGATAGCAACGAATAACATTTATGCATGAAACAACTGTCTGATGAATGCAGGCAAAGAAGGGACGTGAAAAAGAATTTGAAAGCACACTACAGAAACTTCGTGGCAAGGCCGTTGATACATCATCTTACGAGGCAGCTGAAATCAAGGTTCTCAGTTTGTAGTCCGCATTAGAATTTCATTGCTATTCTAATTATTTACAGTACAATAAGAGAATGAGTAATGTGCCAATTGTCTGACAGGATCATATAGAAACTCTAGAACGGCTCCCAAAAGCCAAACTGCTTGACTTTTCAAAGAAGACACCTGCCCTAAGTCATTGTAAATATGTCTCTCTTCAGCCAGATTTTCCCTTACTTTTCCACTGATCTCATTAAAGAGTACCATAAACTCTGACATTCAACTATAATTAACCTCTAACTTTTTCATTATTTGACCAGATAGTAGTTGGATTGATGGTCTTACAACAATTAGGAGGAACCAACGCATTCTGCTTTTATGCCAGCCATACCTTTGAGTCAGCAGGTAAAAGTTCTTTGTTAAAGATTCCTTTCAAGGGAAAATCACCTTACATGAACAATGGGAGAAAACATCACATTTTGTCTCGGGTTAAACAAATAAAAAAATCAGTTTCCATAACTTTCGTTTAGCCATTGCCTTTCATCTTGAAAGGAAATCAAATAACTCATGCATGCTGCTCAAAGATTCATAATTGATTTTCTAATTTCTGTGCTTGTGATATTTCAGGATTTTCCCCTTTTGTTGGAACCATAACCTATGCCATCCTTCAGGTTTCAAACTCTCACAACGTGTGTCAACTCAAGAAAAATAAACTGTCTCAGCTATAACTAGAAATTGACCGAAGCAGTTCCATTTTGCAGGTTGTGGTTGTGGCCTTCAGCACAACCATAATAGATTAAATTGGAGGAAAGCCTCTTTTACAGGTAAAGTTCTCAAGTAACTGTTAGGAGGAGCTACAAAAATCTCCTCAGACCAGTCACCCGAACACAAGCTGAAAATTATGCTTTCTTGGCATTCTAGGTTTCTGCTTTTGGATTGGTCCTCAGCTGCATAATCACAGGGCTTTCATTCTATCTGAAGGTACAATTCAAAAACACCAAAAAAACACATACAAACACTGCTGTTATTAAAGATGGCATACCGGAGCTAGGCTCCCAAGATATTTTGGAGAAGTATGTACCTGGCACTTGCTTTGTTCTCATCCACAGTTAAATGCTAGGCAAATAATGGATATAAGGTTGTGAAAATGTTGTAAACAGAACTCTCACTCCCCCATTTAGAATTTAATATAAAGGTCATTTTCAGATGTTCTTTGGTTTTAGAATTTAACATTTTGTTTGCCCATTTACTTGGTGACTAGAGAACTGAATAGAGATTGTAGTTAGCAGCCAGTATGCTTTTTCAGTGAACCCTCTTCTTGAGGTGGCTATCCAAGGATTGGCGTGCTGCCTTGTGTTTCTCTAAATTTTGAAGGCATGGTAGAAGCTCAATGCTTCTTTGGATTGTAATGGAGGGAAGGCCCGGTTTGGAGATTGTTTCTACAATTGTCATTTGGTTTGGCATGGTTTAGTCCTGTTTGCGATGTACATTATAGTGGAGATGGGAAGGCTAAGCTGTAGGCGGCATTATATGCGTTGGAAAGTATATGCTGGAAATCTGGAAGGTTGTGCACATCTTGTTTCCATGGCTTCAAGCTTAAAAAAGTTGAAAGGAACTTGAAGTGGAGTTTTTCCTAGCTTCACCAGATGTATGCTCTTAATTTGATAAAATTACCATCTAAGAACACACCTTTTGACTTTCTTGTTACTTTGACTATGCAATGCTATTGTCTTCCCACCTGTCTACATATTTAATGCATCCAATATTTCAATGGGACATTGAAAAAGACATGCATCTCTACCACGTTGGCAAATGGTTTATAATTTACTATAAAAAGTCTCCATGCAGCTGTGTAATATATGAGATGGTAATTTACTATAAAAAAACTTGCCCTGTATTTTTCCATGCTATTGTATTTTAATTCATTACACAACTGCTATTGTAATTGTGTTGGTGCTTCAACTGAACTTGTCTGCCCAGTTTGACCTTGCTGGTGTTGGTTTAAAAAGCCATGTATTGAGTTGTACTTATTATGGCCTGCTCAACCCATTGACCGAGTTTATTCTTTCTAATAAAAATACTCATAGAATTGTTGATGGAATAGAAATCCTGGATGAGAAAGTTTTTGATGATGATATTTCATCACATATTCTATCGGCAATGAAAAATACCGATGGAATCCTTAATATATGCCAATGAAATATCTAGTTACTATTTTTCAATTTTCTAGCAATGAGTGTTGTTTGCATATTGAGATGAGGCCAAAGCAACTCCTAATAGGGCATGATGTTATATGTGGACTCAGAATCTTTCAACCACTAACAGAAGCCTCAAAGCTAAAAAATACAAGCCAAACTTGAGATAGAAAGCTGGGAACCAGTTTCGAAGATATAACCTATTCCTTGTATTAAAAGAGTGATTGGGCCTGACCTAGTTGACTGTCAAGCTAATGAGATAATGAACTGGGCCATTGCTTAAAGTTGCTGATCTTAACCATTAGTCTAATGGGTTGACAAGGTAACTTCAATGCTCATCTACAAAAACAAGTTCTGACCTGGTTGACTGTCAAAGCTGATGGGATAATGAACTGAGCTACTACTTAAAGTTGTTGATCTTAACCATTAGTCTAATGGGTTGACAAGGTAACTTCCATGCTCACCTACAAAAATAAGTCCTCTATTTTAATAAAGGATCCCCTGATGTTTAAGTTAGTAAATATAAGAGAAAAAGAGTATGTTGAGCATGAAAATAATAGAGGAGATGAGCAATGTAGTAAGTGAGCAAGATAGTATGCTTTGTATTTAGAGTCTTATTGTGTGAACTTGTTTCTGTGTTATGTCATTGCTCATATTCATTTACCTGGTGACCCAAGATATTTATATATTTTGGTCACTTGAGCTTACCTCGTGAAGAGTAGAGAAATGATTGGGAGAAATTATAGGTACCTCATCGTGAGTTAAGAGAAAAAATAAGTTGTTAATCGTTTTACTATTGATAGAGAGGTTAGTGTTCGTTGTTGGTGGGGTGCTCTATATGCCATTGATAGAGAGGTTGGTGTTTGGTAGGTGTTTTTAGGCGACTTGTGGGCATTGTTAATCGTTTTACTATTGATAGAAAGGTTAGTGCTTGTTGTTGATTGGGTGCTCTATATGCTATTGATAGAGAGGTTGATGTTTGGTAGGTGTTTTTAGGCGACTTATGGGCATTGTTAATTGTTTTACTATTGATAAAGAAGTTATTGCTCGTCGTTTGTTGGATGCTCTATATATCATTGATAGAGAGGTTGGTGTTTGTTTGCTCTATATTTCCATGCTCACCTACAAAAATAAACCTTTTATTTTAATAAAGAACCCTATAATGTTTAAATTAGTAAATATAAGAGAAAATGAGTATATTGAGCATGGAAATAATAGAGGAGATGAGCAGTATATTAGGTGAGCAAGATACTATGCTTTGTATTTAGAGTCTTATTGTGTGGACTTGTTTCTGTGTTATGTTATTGCTCATATTTATTTACTCGGTGATCCAAGATATTTATGTACTTTAGTTATTTGTGCTTACTTCATAAAAAGTGGAGAAATAATTGGAAAAAATTATAGGTATCTGAGTTAAGAGAAAAAATAAGTTGTTAATAGTTTTATTATTGATAAAGAGGTTAGTGCTCGTTGTTTGACTGAGTACTCTATATATCATTAATAGAGAGGTTGATGTTTGGGTGGTGTATTTTAGGCTACTTGTGGGCAAGAAACATCCATTGGCGAGGAAAGACAATGCCATATTGATAAGTTATGTGTAAGTGTAGGTCCGTGCAACATTGTACTAAATTTATTGGAAGCCATAATTTGTCCTTGAGGTTCCACTAGGAATTTATGTAAGAGATAGTGTCACGTGTGTTCTCATAAGAGTAGTTCCAGTGTATCTCCTGCATCCTTTTTTTTCTATCTTTTTTTCTCTCTCTTTTCTTTTCTTCCTCTCTCCTGTCTCGAAGAGCAAGCCATTTTTACTCTCTCCCCCGCCATCTTGTCCCCTTGTTTTGTTTTGTTTTGTTCTGTCCAGTCTATTTGTACTGACCTCAACATGCTTTTTTCTTTAAGATTTTGTTGTACGTAGTATCACATTCCAAGTAGGCAAGTGTTGGAAAAAATTAGAGAAAAAAGTAAGAAGGAAATTATTGTGTAACACATTTCATTCATATCATATATTATTCTCAGAAGGGAGGAAGTTCATAGACTTGGACTTAGATTATGGGACAATTATATTTTATCATGGTTAATGTACCTTTCTTATTTCTTATTAATGGCAAAAACTTCAATGTCTTTTTATTTTATTCTATTGAACAACCACATTGTTGTCATTGTTTTATGTTGTCTTCTATCTTTTTGGTTGTTGAGTTGCCACTTGTGTGACATGGAATAACCCTGTCTTTATTTAGTTATTATTATTATTATTATTATTCTCTTAACCACGTGGGTATTATTTTAGGGGTTACATGCACATCAACTTCGATCCAAAATATCAAAACGGGCTCTTATTTATTTATTATAGGCACAGGTTTTTTTTCTCTCCAAAAGCAGATACTGTCAATACAATGGTCAGGTATAGAAAAATGTTTTATGGCTCGACTGTTCCAAGCTTGAAAGAGACAGATTTTATAAGCAAAGAGCGAATTAGAGCTTAGAATTGATAGTCTTCTATAATCTGCTCGAAACTTTCTGAAAGAACATACCTAGCATGTTGATGTTTTGCTCTTTCAGCGATTGACTCAGCGTTGATACACCTAATCCCTTCTTGTTTCTTATGAAACCAGCAACGTTTTTGCAAGGCATTAAAGGGCAGATCCCACTAGAAAATGTGCATCACACGTTGCTAACATAAGAGGAAGCCGTGAGCCATGCTCTGTTATTATGATTGTTGAGGTTTGACAGCTCCGGGACCAGAGTGTTTTGGTCTCCTTTCGAAAGCAAATATCATCCACGTTTTGTTGCTTAATAAATATATCTCATTCGGGCCCTTTTCAATCTGTCTTCTTCGACCACAAAAACATTTTGTCAGACTTCTCTTTGGCCTGTTCGTCCATATATATAGAGAGAGAGATAGATAGATAGTAGAAAAGAAAAGGCCTGGCCATCAGAGAAAAGATGGAGAATGATCACGATGGTGCGCTCGAAGATGCAAGAGAACCACTCATGCCCAATAATTCATCTTGCGAAGAAGGATCTGGCTCTCAGTGTAGCAGCAACAATACTGGTACTGCTTGGATGGTTTACCTCAGCACATTTGTTGCAGTTGCTGGTTCTTTTGAAGTTGGATCCTGTGTAAGTGCCTCCTCGTCATTTCCTTTTCAACTCTAAAAACAAGTACTATTAATTAGGAGCTCAAAACCTTGCATTACGACTGCTGACAACAGATGTTTGCTTTTGAATCCAGTCTGGCTATTCATCACCAACTCAGAATGCTATAAGGAAAGATCTGTCTTTGTCTATAGCAGAGGTGAGTTAACGATTCAAGCAAGGCCTTAGCTTCACTCTTTTCTTTTCTTTTCTTTTCTTCTTGAAAAATCCAAGAGATTTTATTGATTGGAAAATGTTAAGCTAACCTTCACACGAGAATGATGCCGAAAGTAAATGGCCAAAAACAGATTAAAACTAAGGATCCCAAGAGCAAACCAGAAAATTGTAGACAGCGTAGAATAGGACAAAAAGCATATTCCAGCACCATGGAACAGCTAGATCAGCATAGGAGGAGCAGAAGCATATTTAGGCAAACAATTAGGGGCATTAGCAAGCAGAAGTCGAACTCAAACATAGAAACTCCTAACCAAATGAAAGCCACATCGAAGAGGCAGCACTAGAAAATGATAACCTATTAACCTTGGTAAAGCATTGGCAAATTAAAGTAGTCAAACAATCGTGCAAGAAAATCCAAATTAACAAAAAATGAATCCATGAGAAGAAACGAAAGAAGCAGCATAAGGTGGGAAGTGAGGATAGGAGCATAGAAAATCTTGAGAGTGGGCAAAGTACAAAAGGCAGAACTGTAGAAGCGTTGGAGTGATATGATATCACTGCACACAATGGATCCATAAGAGACTAAGGCTGCGTTTATTTACTTGCAGTTTTTATATGTTTTTGTAATTGAGTTTTATACAACTCTATTTTTATGTTTTAAAAGTGTTTTTAAAAAAAGTTAATTTTTTTACTTTAAATTAATTTTTTTTTATGTTTTCATATCATTTTGATATACTGATATAAAAAATAATTTAAAAAAATAAAAAAAATATTTTAATGTATTTTCAAGTAAAAAAAAACAATCGCAATCATACAACTATCAAACATCTTATACATGTTTTTTTGTTGTACATAAATCCCAATTATAATTTTTACCAAACACGTATCTAAATTCAACTAATTATATCTAATTATATTTTTTTTAAAATTATTTTAAAAAAATTATAACCATAAAAGCTACTTAAAAAACAAACCAGTCTAAGAGGCTGCAAAACTCAGGGAAAAAATGAAGAAGCCAGACCTCCAACAAAAATTTACACGCACCCTAGAAGCAGCAATATTCTATTCCAAAAAACAGATAACGAATATTTTCCTTTTTGAAGACTCGAATTAACACCCCTGACAAAACCAAGCAAGGATAATGACTTCGATAAATGCTCAAAATCAGACCCCACAAATTGATACTTGGACTCATTTGTCAACACAGACAATTCTTTCTTTTCAGAGGGAATTTTCTGTTGATCCAATAATCAATTATTCATCTCTGGAATGCTAAATCATGAGAGGAACTCACTGGATTATGTTGCTGATAGTTTCCTCTCCATAGTTTCCGTTAACAAAATCAGATCGTGTGTACGACGCAACTTTAAACGTCGGAAATCAACTCTCAGGGTTTTAGCTTCTAAACTGATTTGTTGATTTCTGAGCATGCAATTATGCATGCAGTATTCCTTGTTTGGTTCCATATTGACAGTTGGTGCAATGATCGGTGCAATTACAAGCGGACCAATTGCTGATTATATTGGTCGAAAAGGGGTAAGAAAACAGATGATATTATGAATCCCTAATCTTTCAAGATAAACTAGCGAAGGATTCTGTTCTTACATGTTTTTTTCCAGAGAACATCCACCTAATAATACTGTGTTCATGTGGGATATAGGCGATGAGATTTTCTAGCACCTCCTGTGCTGCAGGATGGCTTGCCATTTACTTTGCTAAGGTTTGTGTCATCTTAATAAGCATAAAAAAATGATCTTTCCAAATAAATGACAATAAATCTTACCCTGTCTTGGTTCAATATGAAAGGGCGCTCTGGCATTGGACATTGGGAGATTGGCAACTGGATATGGAATGGGAGCGTTGTCCTTCGTGGTACAGTTTATTTCCCGTCTAGCATTTGATTAATATAAAACATGTTACTGATGAGCATCATGTCATTATTGATCATGACCAGGTACCTGTTTTTATAGCTGAAATTGCACCCAAAAACCTTAGAGGAACATTAACAACTGTGACTCAGGTAAAGATTGCACACAGCGAAATCACGTACACACTATTTTCATAGTTAAATTTGTATTCCCATGTTGTGACCGTCTAACTTGATGGATTCTTTCTGAATAAAAGAATATGAAATAGACAATGCAGATCATCCATAACGACAAATTACACATAAGGATTACTATTCACAACTCGTTACATTATCATATCTTCAGCTTATGGTTGCTACTGGAGTGTCTGTTGCATTCATAATAGGGACAGTACTGAGATGGAGGGTTTTGGCTTTGACTGGTATGTTTACTCTGTCCATTTGCATATTCAATCATCAAAAGAAAAATAATGCAACGGATAGTAAGTCAGGGAGCTTACTTCTGAAGTCTTGCAGGACTTATCCCTTGTGTAATTCTGCATGTTGGCCTATTTCTCATTCCAGAGTCTCCCAGATGGCTGGTAAAAAACAGCAATATTTATATATAAATGACAAAGAATAACATATGCATGACACACTATCTGATGAATTCAGGCAAAGAGGGGGCGTGAAAAAGAGTTTGAAACCACATTACAGAAACTTCGTGGCAGGGCTGCTGATATATCTTACGAGGCAATTGAAATCAAGGTTCCCAGTTTGTAGTCTGCATTAGGATTTCATTGTAAATGTCTCAAAATTTACAATAAAAAATAAAATAGCGAGTACTATGTCAATTGTCTGACAGGATTATATAGAAACTCTGGAACGCCTCCCAAAAGCCAAACTGCTAGACCTATTCCGAAGAAGAAACCTGCGCTCAGTCCTTGTAAATATTTCATTACTTTCTACTGATCTCAGTGAAAAATAAGTATTCGCTCCACCACAACCTTTTATTTTAACTTCTTAATTATTTTCCAGATAGGAGTTGGATTGATGGTTTTGCAACAATTTGGAGGAATCAATGCGGTTTGCTTTTATGCCAGCTCTATCTTTGAAGTAGCAGGTAAAGAAGATCGAATAACTCAAAGTTTGAACTGGCATGCTGCTCAAAAATTCATGATTGATGTTCTAATTTTCTGAGACCGATATTTCAGGATTTTCTCCGTCTGTTGGAACCATAATCTATGCCATCCTTCAGGTTTCTAACTTCCCAGAATGCTAGTCAAATTAAAAAGAAAGTTTAATTGTCTCAACCCGCTTGGAATTGACTGAAACAATTCCATTTTGCAGGTTGTGGTTGTTGCCCTAAACACAACCATTATAGATAAAGTTGGAAGAAAGCCTCTTTTACTGGTAAAGTTTTGTTCACGTCTCAGTTAGAGCTTCCTCAGACTAGCCACCCCTTCACATATTGAAAGCTGTACTTTCTTTGCGTTCTAGGTTTCTGCATCAGGACTGGTCATCGCCTGCCTAATAACTGGTCTTTCATTCTATCTGAAGGTTATAGTCAAACTCTCATTCTCATATATACCTTACAGGTTATAATTCATGATGCTGTCTTTTCCAGATATATAAATATTTAGAGGATACCTTGTGTGTAAAACAGGTTCATGAATTAGCACTCAAGTCAGCTCCCATGCTCGCTGTAACTGGCATAATGGTAAGGCTACAAGTTTTCTCAAACGATATCACTGTTAGCTTGGATTGATCTTCCTAAAGAGTAAAAACAATTAACGACAAAAAGCCCCATATATTCCCATGTTAAATCTGACAATCACTTTTCGAGTTTAGCTATATATAGGAACATTTTCGGCAGGAATGGGTCCAATTCCTTGGGTTATAATGTCAGAGGTAATCTAAAACTCCATTCAAGGCTGATAACTCCGTCTCCATATATATTGGATATATCCCCCCAACATAAACATTATCTTTTTGTTGCAGATATTCCCTTTGAATATCAAAGGAGTTGCTGGAAGCCTAGCAACACTAGTGAACTGGTTCTGTGCATGGGCAGTTTCCTTCACCTTCAACTTCCTTATGTCCTGGAGCTCCTATGGTAAATAAATCTAAAACTTCATTTTATCAGAAGCAATTTAACATTAAATTGTAAAGCAAGATGTGCAAGCCGAAATCTGATTTATCCAAGTCTTGTTTTCAGGTACATTTATTCTTTATGCTGCGATCAATGCGATGACCATAGCGTTTGTGGCATTGCTGGTGCCAGAAACAAAAGGAAGAACCTTGGAACAAATTCAAGCAGCCATACGTTGATGCTTAGAGCCGGAAACAAAGCACACGCTATCTCTAATGATATCACAATCGTTTCATTGAAATAAATAAAGAACATCAACAATAAATCAAGTAGCTACGGCCTGCTTGCGGAAACTAAGAAATAATAATAGTTATTTGTTTTCGAAGTTTGACGTGTTTTAATTTTGGTTTGAAGAGCTTCTGTTCCATCCAAATGAATGGAGAAATTTCCTGCTGCCCATTGCAGAGGAATTCCTACAGAACAGTACATAATAATCTCTCAAACCACCACTTTTTTTTTCGAACTTGAGAGAAAGACACTGATGCTAATTGAGCTCGCAGCCTATCCCTGCATATTTATTCCTTGTTTTATCACTAGCTCATTACCTTTGCTCCCAATTATGGTTGTCTAAAAGGAAACTTAATTTTTTGTTATATAATGATGCTTTTGATTCCGAAAATATTAGTCCAAACAATTGATATGGACCAACTCGTAAAACAAAAGCTAAAAGAGATAATTCAATAATCAAGATAGATCACTGTAAATTAAACAATGAAAACAGTTTTTTTAATATGATCTATTTATTATTATCATATTAATCAAGGATAAATTACTCCTTTACTATTTTAACATTTTAGATGCATACTGAAATGACATAAATACACTTAAAAAAACAAAAAAAATTGTGATACAAGAGTATTTTTGGTTTTTTAAAGCTTTGATTGCAAAGTAAAATAACTATGTTGCCTTTAAAAACAAAAATATTAAAACTAATATACAAAGACTTTTATAAATTTTCATCATAGATTTTTAAGTTATAATCAACTTGAATGAAAGGTAATTTAGTCTTTTAACAAATATAAATATAATTAAAAAAATAAAAGTAAATAGGCACACGCCAACGAGTGGGAGCCCTCGTGTTCTTTTGACGACATGGGTCAATATATTAGGATACTTCAAGAAATGACTACGTTGCACTTGGGTCTGACAACCCATGTCAGATCCAAGTTCCTAATATAATTTGAACTAATATTTTCAGAATTAAAAGCATCATTTATATATATAAAAAAAATTTCCTTTTAGACAACCATTATTGGAAGCAAAGGTCAGCTAGTGATAAAACAACAAACAAAAAGAGAACAACAATGCACTTTAGTTGTCAAGAAAAAGAAAAGAAAGAAAAAATTCAAACAAACGATCACCGACGACAATCCAATCATGATATGTCTACATGGCCAACCACAATCCAATCATGATATGTCTACATGCGCTGCTCAATGTGAAAGAGAGCTGGATTGTGCATTTAGTTATGCGATGGATGGGCAGATTTGGTTACTAGAAAATATCTCACACGCTTCCTTAATAGTGTTGAAATACCCCCAAAGGCAAAGCCTTTTTTTTTTTTTTTTTGTCTTTTCTAAGGCTAAAATCTTTATTTGCTTATTCTTGAAAATTGAAAAAGCCTGATTGCCCTTGTGAAAGAAAGCCAAAGAAATATTTATCCACTCGCGAAAAGATGAGAAATTAAAAGTCAAATTACTATTACAATTCACAGTGAAATATTTCTTGATTTACAGTGATTTCCTCGTACCATTTAGCTTTTGTTATAATTTGACATAATGGTACAATCATGATTTTGAGATTTTTTTTAAAATTTTTTTTTTTTGTACTTTTGGATTGTTTTGATGTATTAATGTCAAAAATAATTTTTTAAAATAAATATTATTATGATGCATTTCCAAGTGAAAAGCATTTTGAAAAGTAATTTCTACTACACTTCCAAACAAACCCTTATAGTCTATTAGTTTTTACAATTCAACATTATTTTTTGTTTAGAATAATATCAAATTGATATTTTTTTTAGATTTTTTTTAAAATTATTTTGATATGTTGACATTAAAAATAAATAAAAAATCTGAAAAAAATATTATTTTAATAAATTTTTAATTGAATTATATATATATATATATATATATATATATATATATATATATATATATATATATAAACACATTGACGGGACTTGGACAACTATTACTACTTAATTGAGAATAAGAGAGCTATGGAACTCCAGTTTTCCCTTCTTCCTTATTCATCTGTTCAGTTACCTGCCAGAACAACTCTGGTTTTTTTACTAGATTCCTTAAGAATAAAAATCGTTCCCCCAATGACCATCAAAATGAGAAAAGATTTGCTTACCTACAGGTAACCATTCTATCTCCTTCATCATTAAAAGAAAGTGCCCAGGCAGTGGAAGAGAGACTGCTGAGTGGAAAACATGCCTCGATCAATTTGATTTGATCCCTCATTTTGCAGAGGGAGCTATTGATAAACCAACAAATAGCATGAACTAGAGCAATACAAAATTGAAGTCTATGCAAAAGCTAACTATATCAGCTAAGCCTACATAATGATTAAAATATACGAAGAGCCCATCTGTGAGAGTAACACAAAAGCAAAAGGTGGGGGGAGGGAGGAAGGAAGGGGGATGAGCAATTTTACCTTGTCATAACTAAACAAAACATCCATAGCTGGATGCCATTTAACCATTTTAAGTGTCCTTGGAAAAACCGAAACACACTCGGATTCATTCCCAGGCATTACTTCCCAAATCCGAACAGTTTTATCCCAACTACACGTCTGAAGGAGCGAACCAGATGTGGGGGGGGGGGGGGGGGGGGAGCCAACATTTTTTATCAATTGAAATACCTCTAAAGCAGCAACCCATTCGAAATCACCACCATTAATTTCCCAAATGGAAGTTGTGTCATCGAAGCTGGGAGTTGCCAACAATTTCCCAGAAGGAGACCAGGCACAAACGACCGAACAGTTCTTCCAGAACTGCCTGCACTGCAGACATCCCATAATTAATCATAAAAATCTTCCAACGGGAAAACCAACTAAATTAAACAACTTCCTAGATATCCAGGAACCCGGCCCAACAGTTCTAGTATGTGTTTCAATTGGCATTAGCGCCAAACTGGCCACTCGTTTATCTGACTTGCAGCCGAAGGGAGTGGCATGAGTTCCTCGATATTAAATAATAAAAAAAAAAAGATAAACAAGGGGAAAAGGGAAAAAAGAAAACCTTGCAATGCCAAAGGCGATTGGAAGGAGTCTGCTCCAGATATGATCAGTCATATCACCGCTACTCAAGCGAAGACTGGAGGAATATTAGAAGTTCCGGTGGCTGGATTCCAAACTAAGCTCCAAACCCTACCGGTGTGGCCTTCAAGTGTTTGAATCTCCTTCAGCTCCATATCGCCACTGTACAAATCCATGCTCAAATGTTCAATTTTTTTTTTTTTTTTGAAAGAGTAGTCAAATAATTCACGACGGCGTCATTCAATTCTATTATTCTTATTTTTACTATATTAATTAAATATTTAGAGCTGGTTTGATCCTTGCATGCCCAAGTATAAATCATATTTCTTTGTTTATTGCACTTTTCATTCTCTGTTTTTTCTTTTTTTATTACAAGAGGGCAAAAGGCCCAGACCCAAAAACCAACAAGAAAGCCTAAAATTACTTGTCCCAGCCTAAACCCTATCCCAAAATTAGCCAGGCCATCTGCACAACAGATGGCCTCTCTCTATTTTGGATTTTCACTTTATTGTTTCTGTTTTACGCCACATTGGCGTTGTAGCCTCGAAACTTACTAAGTACACCCAAATTGAAAACATATTTCCATCACAAACAAAAGCCTGAAGCACAAGAGGTTTTGCGACTTCCTGACTTGTTATTTGGTTTCTTATCCATGAAATGAATCCAAGCTTATAGTCAGAACAGCAGATTCTTCCATAAAACCAACAATTTCACGATTCCTAATGATTTTTGGTGGTTTATATTGACCAGCTGGTGCCCCATTCTTGATGGCCATTTGTAATATCCCATCAAAGCTACCAGACCTTACAACAGATACCAACAAAGGGCCTATCTCTCCCCTATCCTTTTGCACCTTGTAAATTTCTCCCAAACCATTCTCAAGAGAGGAACAGCACCTCTGCAGAGCTTCAACTGATCCCTGCAACTTCTCCTCCTGTAGAAAATCACATCCCTCTCTAAATTCTATGAAAACCTTCAACCGCTTTGGACTCAACTCAAAATCTGAGAAACTTGCGAACTCCACAACTTCTGCTGCCATTGAATGCTGAAACTCTCCATAGCAGACATCAAGTCTTTCTCAGTTATTATCTCATAACCAGTTTTAGGAGCTCTCATCACGAACTCTACTAGCGGAGACGAATTATGAAAACCAACAACTCTCACAATGTCACCCAAACGGTATCGATACAATCCTCTGTAAGTGGTCACAGCCACCTCATACATCTTCCCTACCTTGACACCTGAAAAATCCACAGTTTCTTCACCGACAACACTGCTCTCATTCAAATCAAAGGGGATAAATTCAAAATAGGCTGTGGTTGGAAGCATAACAAATCGGGTTGACTCTGGAGGTTGCTGGATATCCAAGTTAATACCCAGGCAACATTCTGATGCAAAATAATCTCCACCTAAAATCATTACATCTCCCGCGTAGTACTTGAGTTTGGAATAATACTGCTTCATGCTTCCAGTTGTAACAGACTTAACATAGCGAACATTAGGCCATAATTTAGACAGAATCCCGCCCCAATTGCTTTCTGCACAAATTTCTCGAATTCTCCTCGACAAATCCACTTGAGGTCCACCAAGAAATTCAACAACAGATTCCTTCATTGCCGCGTCAGCAATTTCCAAACTAGGAAACCCACTTTCGAGATCATCACAGAGTTTCTCCCACTTGGATTCCAGCAGTGAAAATGCTCTAATCAAGCCTGCCGCATACGCAGCACGAATCCCATCAATTATATCAAAGCTCCTAAGTGCACAGAGCAGATGGCAATACATTTGTTGCTTAATATTTGAACCAAAAACAACCTCACGAGGACTAATACAAGAAAGAGTTTGAGACCAATTGCTTTTACTCTTATTCCCTTGCAAAGGGTATGTAGAGGCAGCCATAACCTTGAATCCACCTCTTGTAGTTGTAGCATCATCCGCATATAGAAACCAAAGGATTTTATTCACTTCAGGTCGTGGTGGAACTAACCTAAATCAATGTATCAATAATTATAACAAAAATAAATCTTTGATTATGCATACCAATATAAAAAACAATTTAAGAATAAGAAATTAACCAAAAAATGCAAAAACATTAATAAAATTAAAAGTAAACAACTTACTTTCGAAAAATCGCAGCGCTGCCTTGATGAGCATTATATGAGGCAGCTTTTGATAGAGCTGAATCAAAGTAAGGGATCAATTTGGGCTTCATTGTACTAGTGCCAGAGCTACAAAATTAAAATATAAATTATAATCTGATACAAGATAGGCTTCATTGTACTGGTACCAGAGCAACAAAATCAAAACATAAATTATAATCTGATACAAGATAGGTTTTTTCTTCTCCTCCTCGATTTTTTTTTTTTTTGCTATTGGGCTTGAAGAAGAAATCAAAGCAGTACCTGTAGAAGAAACAAAGGAGAGGATCAGCGGAGAGGAGGGGCTGGTGGTGATCAATGTCTCCATTGGCCAATTGATTGATGAGATGAAAATAGTCATCGTAGGAAGACAAAGGGACCTGGCTTCGAAAAGTAGCGGCATCGACGGGGGCATGACAGGCAGAGAGGTAAGGCTGAAGATAGCCAACGCTAGCTTGGTGTTGGAGGATGGAGTGGAGGGTCTGAAGCTGGTGATGTGCGGCGTTCTTGGTCAAGTCCTCAAGGTTCCGATCAAGTTCATCGTATGTCATCATCTCTTACAGCACACCAGACCAAACAACTGTTAAATGGGCAGAGAGACCGGGAGAATTTGTGAAACCAGGTTTGACTCCGTTCCGCAGGTTGACCGTTGCATTATACAAACATCAATGCTAATTTTACATTATATTTTGGATAAAGTGTGCAGTTAAAACCTAAAATATAATTAAATGCTAAAATATCACAGGATAAAAAAAAAATTCAGTAAAATAACATAGTTTTAAAATATTACGATTCAGAAATATAACATTTTAATAATATCATGATTCAAAAACTTGAAATTCTAAAAAAAAACTGTTTTAAAAAATAATTAGATATTTAATAAAATAATTAAATTATAGCTAAAATGATCGAACCATTTTAATATTCATATTCTATCCTTCAATCTAATTGTTTGTCTGACTTCTTTCACAACACTCAATTTAAAAGGGATGTTGATATGAAAAACTTGTTTTTTAAAGTTAAATAACATTGTTGTATAATCTTTTGATCCATCCCTGTTATCAATTCAAGCATAATTGTTAAGGGTGTCTTGGTTTTTATTTTTTATTTTTTTATAGTAAAAAACTTTGTTACCCTTGAAAACAAATAATCATTTAATTATGGTCTAGGATCTTTTTACTTATTTCATATTTTTTGCTACAATATAATTACTTTATTACCATTGGATTTAAATTTTCAAAAGCTTGACTTGAGGGGCTAATTTATAATTTCAAAGTGTTTTTTTTTTTTTTTGTAATAATGCTTGGGTTTCAAGGGTAGAGTATTATTTTAAAAAATGCAAAACGTTGCTAACTCATGTGTTCCAGGCATCACCTATCTTCAGGCGGCGTATGTAGGTAACTCTGATGGTAAAAAATATTATTCCACTATGTCATTCGATTTGTCTCGGCCTCCCTTTTCTCCTTATATGGTGCATACAGTCGTCAAACTTCTGATGCGTCGTCAACATTCTTTTTTTCTTTTTCTTTTTTTTACCTTCTAGAAATTAATATTTGGCCCTCTGCATTTTCATATTAGCTCTTTAAGTTATTTTTCTTTTGATTTTGTCCCTCGTTTCTTGATTTCTATTTGTTTTATTTCAATTCATTTCTCAAATTTTGTTTTGTTTTCAATTGTATCCTCTTTTAATTCTTTTGGTTTATCAGATTTTGTCTTCATTTTTTTTTTTTATTAAAGATAGTTTCTGAACTTGTTTTCCTTTTCAATTTCACGTCTACCTTGTCTAAGTCAGCGTGAATCAAGTTAAGAGAGCGTAAGGACACCAACACCGTTTTAAATTATCGGCAACAACAACAGCGTGATGACTAGAACTCAATGACAAGTTCTCTCTAACCTAGAGAGACTGGTGCAGAAGGATTTTTTTTTTTAAAAAATCCTAATTATTATTATGTTCTATTTAGGGTTTGTTTGGGAACGCAGTACAAACCATGTTCCCTCAAATTTTGAAAAAATAATTTTTCTAAAAAATAATTTTTTTTTTATGTTTTCAGATCGTTTTGATGTATTAATATCAAAAATAATTTTTAAAAAATAATAAAAAATTATATGATATGCTTTTAAGCGAAAGACATTTTGAAATGTAACTACTACTACAATCTCAAACTCACTGTTAGTTTAGGAAAATATTTTATTTTTTATGATTTTATTTTTTCCTATTTAGTTTAGGAAATCAAATATTGAGATTGATGATTTTATTTTTTATGGTTTTTTTAGGATTTTTATTACTTTTTCTTTATTTTTGGGTTTCCTAATTTATTTGGGATGGTTTTTGGGTTTATTTAAAGAGTTGTAAACCTCTCAAATAAGAAAATTATAATAAAGTTTTATCTTCAATAATAAAAATATAAATTAGAATTATTGTGTCCTACCATACTCTAGCTATTAAGTTGTTTTCTCTTGTTATTATTATATTGTTTGTGTTTTCGTACACGTCAATTTTTTTAAAATATATTAATATGATAATTTTTTAGGATTAACTCAAGTTAACTCTCTAACTCGTGACCTAGGTCATATGCATGATTGAGTTTAATAACTTTATTTCTTAAATTTTATTTTTTATTTTTAATTATACAACAATAAAAATAGACATTCGTAAAAAAAAAATAATGAATAGAATTATTAAAGAGAAATTTGTTTTTTAATCAAAATTATCTTTTTTGATTCATGAATTTTTTTGGTTTTCACAAAAAAAAATGATTTTTTATTTGAGCATGGTTCATTGAATAATCAGAAAAGGCAGTCAGTAAAAAAAACCTTTGATGATTTGAACTAAAAAGAAAAAAAAAACATGTTTTTTTACAAGGAACATTGTTTTTAAAGGAAAAAAAATGATTACGATCTTCAAAGCAAGTTTTAATTAAAAATTTAAAAGTAATAGATCAATCATTTTTATGCATGTATATGAAAAACAAATAAGAATAATAAATTTGAGAAAATTATATAAAAAATCTATAGTAAAAAAAAATAATAAAAAAAGTTATTTTATTTTTATTCAATAATAATGAAAAAATTATCTCTAAAAGTTTGTACTTAAGGCTAATTTATAATTATTCATAAAAGAAACGATAATATTATTATAAAAATGCTCTAATCTTTTTTAAAAACAATGACATTGTAATTTATTATCAACATAGTTTTTTAATAAATAGTGGTGAAAATCAAAATATTATTTTTTAAAATATTTAATAATTTGAAATAAGAAGAAAAACGTATCTCTTAAATATAAAGTATATTTCCTTATTAATGCATATATTTATTGTTCAACAAAAGCATGTTCTTTTAATTGAAAGCATTGTTTCTTAAATAAAAAACTTATCATGATTTCAAAAGCAAGTTTTAATAAAAAATTATTAAAATAATTCCTTAATATTATGTATGTGATTAAAGGAAAAAAAATTAATTAATTTGATAAAACCATATCAAAAGTGAACAATAATTTAAATAGCATGCTAAGTATCTTTTTAGAGTATATTTCAATAAAAATCAAAATAAAAAATAAAAAAAATAGAAAAATACCAGGTGTCTAGGCCTGAGCACTTAGCACAATATGGAAAAGCTTGGCACACGCCGGCCTGCAAGGCTAAACATGCTCACATACTCTCCCTTATTTTTATTTTTATTTTGTTTAATGGTTCACAACATTTCATCGAGGCTTTTATTTTTTAAATAATAAATTAGATGATATGTCATTTGTAGTGGTAGAGAACAATCTACTGGTTCAATTTTCAGCATCAAGAGGTGGCTGAAAAGTCAAGTTAAGGTTTTTTGAATCTAAAAAAATATTTTTCATATTATTTCACCTAAAAACACCAAATAAACACACTCAAAAGCTTAATAAACCAATTTCTAACCCCCAAACACCCTTAAATAAGTCTAAACAAAAGTAAAAAAAAGTTCTTCCTTAACCTCAATTTACCTTTTTCAATGAGGTAAAACCTCAAAAACATCTTGATGACACTTCACTCGTCAAGAGGAGCATATCAACACCAAAAATGATTTTTTTGTCACTAAAATATAGCCAACCGAGCAAAAAAAAAGTTCTTCCTTAACATCAATTTATCTTTTTTAGTGAGATGAAAGCTAAAAAACATCTTAATGACACTTTACTCGTCAAGAGGAGCGCATTAACACTAAAATTGGTTTTTTTGTTACTAAATTATGGCAAACCGAGCACTCTCTCTCCACTTCTTATTTTTCAATGACTTCCTCTTTCCTCTCAAATTTTAGGGATTAAAACTCAAAACAAGTGAAATTTAGGAAAATAAAGTTAAATCTTCAAAATACACAGACTAAATTAAAAGAAAATTAAAAAATCAGGAACCAAAGTGAACTTTTTTGCACCCTATGAACAATAAAAAAAGATAGAGTGATAGCTCTTTTCTTATATGTTAAAATAGATCTCTATAGTTTCAATTTTTTTTAACAAGAACATTATAATCTCATTCCGCAAATATCAATCTAAAATTTGGGAATATTTTGACACTGTAAACACAATGAATTACACGAATATAAAAACCCAAAATATAAATCAAGTGAACATAACAAGAAATTATGAAAAAAAAAAAGGTTTGGGTCTAAAATGAATAACCAACCAAAAACCTTAAAAAAAAAAAAACAGGTGACCACTCATGTGCATATATATATATATATATAGGGAGAGAACAATCTTTACATGCCCCCACCAAATCACTTGACATTTTCCTTTTTGTTTTTTCAGGTTATAGTTTACAAAGCTATTCATCAAATTAACTCCAAATTTTCTCATTCTCAGCACTATCAGACAAAAGTTTTTACTTCACCATTCTGACTGACAAACTAATTATTCTGAAGAACTCATAAATGCTAAGGTATATCATATTTCTTTGTCAACATACTGGTGTCTTTGTGTGAATGCGCATGGGATTCAGCTTCCGAGGTGACGAATAGAGAGGATTATCTTAATATATTGCCTTACTTTGTTGTTCCTGGTTAATTTTTCACGGCTTCCATTGCGAGGAAAGTCATATATGGTAACATGGCAGTCAAAGGGAAGAACCAATATAGTCTAATTTCCTTCTTATTGGTTTTTCAGCGCGGTCAATTTTCCACTACAAGCTATGCAATTAGATAGGAAGCACACCAAATACCATCTCGCTCATGAGTTTTTAACCTAGCTAATCCCAAGTTACAAGATTTACGAAATGCATGAGAGAGCTGGGTGGAAGCGGGTCTAATATCGCCATCCCTAGCTCCTCTTTTACACCAGGAAACCAAACCAAGACTGAAATAATTTATATACCAACAAAAGAAAAGGTAAAAAAATCTGTCTTCTCTCATGTGTGTGTTTTCCATACACCTTTTGTAGGAGAATTGTTGGTTATCTTTACAACTTTCTGTTTAGGTTGCCGTTTCTTTCTAGCGACTTTTTCTTGACTGCTGCATCTTGCTTTTACGATATCAACTTTCACAATATGATGATCAGAAGTCCCTTTAGAAGAAAACACCGAGTATGACCCTGGAACAAACTTGTAGGGTGAATTTGGAGATGCCAGTATGTAATCTACTCGAGTCCCATACTTACAAGTCCCTTGCACATCTGCATATATCCAAGTAATGGCACTGTGAGTAGAAATATATATAGTTTTGATAGCGTGAAGTTAAAGTATTTAACATTCATGTTTCTTACTTTGGCCTTTAGCTAAAATGACTACTGCTTCACATTCTCCTGCAGAGTCCTTAGCATCAGTGTAATGTTTACTCTTCATGAAACTCATTACTTCAACTTTTGGTGTTGGCTTTCCCATCTCCTCATAGTACTGCATGAATGAAACGAGCAATAGGAATTATATTTCAATCACATGAAGAAAGGTCATGAAACTCATTTTTCTATGACAGCAATAGGTGGACCTTTACAATGTCGGTCCACCTCTCTTCAGAGTAATCTGTCTCGTCGAGGGAATTAAGACCTCCAGCTAAGATATGAGGAGCATCACTTGATTGTATTATGGCATCTATTTGCTTCATCCGCCAGTTCTCATCGAGATGATCAAGGTGGGTGCAGTGGAAGTTGACCTCTCCTGCCTGTGGCACATCAATTGTGGCCTTAAGAACATTCCTGCAGCGTCCAAAAAAGCTCGAATGAGTTTTATAATGCCTTGTCTCTCGATCATTTTGTCAGTTATCAGAGTTTTTTTAACCTTGAAAATTGAAATTCATCCATCGTTCGTCTTTCCGATTTTCTCACAAATAGAATTATCAGAATTGTCCAGAAGAAGAGGTTGTGTTCTTAATAAGTGATGAATTAATTTTTGTAGCACTAGTAATTTGATTGCAGTGTAGTGGGATTAGTTATGGATGTCAGGCATGAATTTTATATATAGGGCACAATTATCTGTTTGTCTCTTTGCTTCTTGTAAGTTAATTTTCATGGAATGCTGCTTTTTGCAGGGAAAAGGGTTACATGTCATAGCTAGCTAGCAGCAATTAAAGTAAATAATAAAGCCATTAATTTAATTGTATAGCATAGCAATGTACATCTCATCTCAAGATATATCCTGCATATCATGATTTTGTTGCAAATCATGGCTAAGATTTTGATAGATTCAAATTTAACACACCTAAAAAGTTATTTAAAGGTAATAAATAAGGTTAAAAAATTCATGGTCTCGAGTAATATGTCCGGGCCAGCTCTAATCGAATTAGTTTTGAAGAAGAACTTAGCCCTCGTAAACTCACCTTAAAGGAAAAGCTCAACGCTATAGACTCAACCATGGAGAAGAGCCTAACTCTCATGGCCTCAGCTATATTTTGAATTTTACTCTTCCTATACCTTTAGGAGTATAAAAGTCCTCTAAGAGTTCATTATTTTTCTATTAACATTAATGTTGTGTAAGGGATAGTGTACAAAAAAATCTTTCAAGGGCATATCATATTTTCATTGTTTTAATATTTATGTAAAAGATATTTATCACTCATTAATATATATGTCAAAAATATTTTTTCTCATTAATGCTATTAGGACAAAATTACATTTCAGCAACTCTTCTCCATAAAAAAAGGACTTATAGGCTATATGATACCCCCATGAATCATTGAAACTCCAGGTTCTCAATCTCTATTCTCTTCTTCATATTAACTTTAAGAGTCTCTCTCTAAAATATTATAGTTTTTTTTTAAAAAAAAATACTTTTTTAAGCATTAAAGAATTCCTAAATTCACTAAAAGAAACTTTTTGCATGTACCAGCCACCGGCTACTTTGGCTTATCAAACACTAGTCACCTTGGCTAGGAAGAATGAATCAAATTGTCAAAACCAAGAGATTAACTTATTATCTAATATGTAAACATTGCCCGAAAACTACTTGGATTTTTTAGAACATCATTAATTGGTGTTGTGTGTGGGAAACCGATAAAAAAACTATTAATTTCTTTCTAATGATATTTCCAAGTCATTCCGTGACACACCTGAGTTAGAACGCTTGATGGATCTACCTGTATTCGCAAGTACTTCTACCTATTCAAACTTCCAACAACCCATAAACCAAGTGCAACCTCTCACCCAGGTTGTGTTAGCTGCTAAGGGGCAAAATTAGGCTTTGCCGCCTCAGCAAGTCTTGACACCTGGTGGTTTTGCCCTTAGAAAGGATTAACTAGGGGTCTTCCTAGTGCAATAACATCACTATTTAAAAGATGGATCAAAGGGCTTACATCCCAACAAATCACCTAGGAATATATTATCCTCTAATAGAAAGTAAATTTATTTTTAAATTAAAATAATCATAACTCTAAAATACATTTATTATCTATAAATCTTCATAAAGGGTTTTGAACTCCTGTATAATTTTCTTGGAAGGAGTTTTTCCTAGTGCTATTGTATAATCTTCTTGGAAGGACTTCTACTTAGTGCAATTGCACACTTTTTTTGAAAGAGGTTTTTCCTAGTGCGATTGCTCCACCCTCCATGATAGCTTGAGTTGTTCAACCTCAATAAAGCAACGTGACCTTTGTCTTATGGCCAAGTATATATCACCAAGACTAACTGGAACTCAGAGAACTAACACAACTCTTTAGATAGGCTCTATGACCGTATGTTATCTTCAAGGATGATCTTGAATCTCTTATTGTCAAGTATGATCTCTCTCCAGTAGAGGACTCTCACGTCCCATGTCATCTCAAGGAGGCCACAGGCCTCCTACTCTCAAAAGATACAATAACTCTTCAATAAAGGGCTCTTACACCTCGTGACAATGCTAAAGAAGTCATATACCTTTATCACTTTAATGCAACCGCTCTTTAATAGGAAGCCCCCCACACCATCACCAGGTAAGCCACAAGCCTCTCACTCTTCAGTGAGATATTTCTCCATTGGTGAGCTCCTAAACCCCATATTATCACCAGAAAGGCCACAGGCTTCCTATTATAGTAGATCTTTCTTCAGTAGGGGCTTCCATGACTCACACCATCGACTAGAAGACCACGAGCCTTTTTCTATGATCATTAAGGGATTCGTTCCCCTCAGCCTCTTAAAATATTTTATAAGTATAGGTTGACCCTTCTTGGATTTCTCTCTGCCTATTAGAAATTTTTGAAGTAAAGGAGTAGAAATGGGTTTGTCCCCTCCATCCTTTATAATTTTTTTATAAGTACGGGTGTCGACATGAGTTTCCCTTAGTCTCTTAGAATATTTTCTAAGTATAAGGCTAACCCTTCATGGGATCCTTTCGGCCTCTTAGAATATTTTCTAAGTATAAAGGCTTACCCTTATTGGGTTTCTCTTAACCTCTTAGAATATTTTCTAAGTATAGGCTAACCCTTTATAGATTCTCCTCAATCTCTTAGAATATTTTATAAGTATAAGGCTCACCCTCCTTAGGTTTCTCTTGGTCTCTTAAAAATTTTCTTAGTATAAAGGCTCACCCTCCTTAGGTTTCTCTTGGTCTCTTAAAAATTTTCTTAGTATAAAGGCTCACCCTTCTCAGGTTCCTCTCGGTCTCTTAAAATTTTTTCTAAGTATAGGTTGACCTTTCTTGGGTTTCCCTCCGCTCCTTAAATTTTTTTCTAAATATAGTTGTAGGCACAAAGATGTCTCCTCCATCCTTTAAAAATTTTTCTAAGTATAGTCATAGACATGGGCCCTTTGCCACTTGGAAAGTTTTCTACGTACAAACATCGACATGGACTCTTCTTAGTTTCTTAGAATATTTTCTAAGTATAAAGGGTCACCTTTCTCAGATTCTCCTTGGCCTCTTAAAAGATTTTTTAAGTATAGGCTGACATTCCTTGGGTTTTACTCAATCCCTTAAAAAATTTTCTAAGCATAGGCATCATCGATATAGGTTCTCCTCAACCTTTTATAATATGTTCTAAGTATAGGCTGACCCTTTAAGATTTCTCTATGCCCATTAAGATTTTTTTTATAAGTATGGGTGTTGACAGAAGTTCCTCTCAACCTCTTAAAATATTGCTAAGTATAAAAGCTCACCCTCCACGAGTTCCCCTCAGCTTCTTAAAAAAAAAATAAGTATAAGCTGACTTTCCGCCCCTTAATTTTTTTTCTAAGAACAAGCTCTTTCTTTATAGGTTTCTCCACCTATTAGAAATATTTTCTCAATATGGGTTCCCCTCAATATGCTTTGAAATTCTTTTTCAACCATGATATACGCCCCCACACACGGGCTCTTTAGTATAATACTTGGGGTTTCTACCCCTCTTCTCAAACAAAGAAAATTCAACAAACTCATCATACCATGTATTTTTTTAAAAAATCTTTAAATATAAATATTACAAAAACTTGGGAGCTACTGATAAACCTAAATTTAACAGGCCTAAAAAAAACCCCTTGAAAGCCCAAAAATCTACTGTTTCAGACAATTTGACTAGGCCTGGCTCTAATGGGCTCAGCTTAGAGGAAGAGCGTAGCCTCCATAAGCTCATCCTAGGCTTAACTTAAAGGAAAAACTCAGCTACATTTCGGATCTTGTTCTCCCTACACCCTTAATTGTATAAAAGTCCTCTAAGAGTCCATCATATTTTCATCAATATTAATGTTGTGTAAGGAATAATGTATAAAAAATCTTCCAAGAGTCTATTATATTTTTATCGCATTAATGTTAGGGGTATGTATCTCTCATTAATGCATATGTCAGGAATATTTTTTCTTATTAATGCTATCATGATAAAATTACATCTTAACCCCCTTCTCTCTATGAAATAACAAGACTTATGAACTATATGATACCTCATGAATTTTTCAAGCTCCAGATTATCAATTTCCATTCTCTACTACATATTAGCTTTAAAAGTCTTTCCCTAAAAAATTATATTTTTTTCTCTAAAAAAAATACTTACTTAAATATCAAAGAGTTCCTAAATTCATCAAAATATATCTTTTATAGGTACCAGTCACCGGTCACTTTGACTTACCAAACATCAGTCACCAACCACCTTTGCTAAAATAAATAAATTATATTATCAAAATTAAAAGATTAACTAATTATTAAAGAAATAAACTTTATTCCCTAATTATTTGGGTTTTTTTTTAGAGATCATCTAATTGGTTAGTTCCAATGATATCTTAATTGTGCTAATAATTTAATAAACTAGAAAAGACACAATGCAACCCTACCAATGTGGTCCTCGATAAACTCTAGCCGGTAGTGATTGGTTAATAACTTTGTGAATAACTACCTGGTAAGATTTGAAAAAAAAATAATTGAAGAACTTGCTGCTTCACTGCAAACAGCTAGTACTGAGACATTGACAGGAAAAAAATTCTGATAAACTGGGTTTTATATATAGTCAATGACAGTAAACTAGAAAGTACTCAGAAAAGCTGAAAAAGAAAATGATTAGGAAAATGTTAAATGACAAAAATATTTTCATATCCTGAGTTCTAAATTCACTGTGTCCTTTCTAACTTTAATAAGGGATGAAAAAAGAGAGAAAATCTACAAAAAGAAGAGAGAGAATAGAAGATGAACAAGGTTTCCTTAAAAAGATCCTGCAATTATTAAGACTAAAGAAACAGTTTAGATATACCTGAAATCAGTATCATCAAAGATCTTTTGCACTTTCCATCTCTTGATCGGCCACTTTGAGAGGATAGCATTTCCATACTCAGGAGCCCAGCTCTCAGCAAAAACATAATTCATCCCCAAAGCAGCAGCCAAATCAGAAAGAGGCTTCATTGCTTTCTCCTCCTCTGCTTTCACATCTTGCAAAGCCAAAATATCTGCATCCAGCTCTTTCAGCACTTGAAGCACTGTCCTTGTACTCCCATAACTCTCTCCATCGATCCCACCATTTCCCATATTTCTTGCCAAACTCACGCTTTGTGGCCTCATAGGAGCCTTTCCCCTCAGAATTCTACTTATATTAACACTTGAAGCACCCTCCTTTTCGTCTTCTCTGAAGCTCAATTGCCTATTCTCAATAATGAAATCTCATTATCAGGCAAATTGATCGATACCCTTAACTTTGATTTAGCAAACTTTTGTTGCCTAGAGAGATTCTCATTACCATCGATGGAGTTTGGATGCAGGGGAGATTGCTTCAGAATACTCTTCGGCCGATCATTTGCAGACTTTGCGCGTAGCTTATTACTATTTATAGGCCTTCTAGTGTCTGCAAACTCTTCACCTTCATAGTCAACACTCGAAGGATTCTCTGTTTTAGGCACAGCAGGAGCCATTGAAAACAGGGCAGCATTAAAAGTTGCTAACTTGATTGGCTTCTCCTCGCCCAATTGACCATTTGGATGGACAGCAGCAGACCCATTAATGGTGGGCTCAACTTTGATGTTATTTTGTAATTTGGAGTTTGATTTTCCAAATTTCTTTATGACAACCTTGCGCCTGGAACTACTGCCAATACGCCTCCGGAAACGAGAATAAAGGCGCCTGAGCCTTTTGTTGAGGAGTTTGAGCATTGTGGAGAAGGGGTGAGTGTTTAAGGGAAGGAAAGTTTGCCGATATTATTGTAGGCAATGATACCATGAGAAAGAGGGCGTTACAGAGCTGTTTTCATGGCAAACACATGAGCTGTGTTTTTTTTTTTTTTGTAGAGTGGACTCGTATCTTTGTTTATACTTTATAGAGGCGGTAGAGAATAGGAGTCTTCCTTCTTGGAAATGGGTTGGTGACACTTGGCAGCATAGTAGGGGTTAATAAGGACTCTAGGGTTTTTTTTAAGGAGAGACAAAGATGGCCAAGTTGCTAAGCCTAACTGCTCTCCACCGAAGAGAAATGGCAGTGTTTTAGTGTTTTGTTTTGTTTAATAATTGATGATTATTTTAGCATTAAGGGATAAGATAATAGGAGAAATTAAATAGTAGTTAGAGTTAAAAGAAAGAATCTAACAACTCCGATCCATAGCCATGCAAGTAGGATTCGTATTTGGAACGCTACGTCACCTAGAATACGGCGTGCATAACTCCCTCTCGTCTCCTCTTCTCTCATTCCATTCCATGCTTCCTCGCGGGTCTCCTTGACTGAATGGAGGAGAGAGACCCTTTTTAGGTGGGCATTCGGCAAGATGAAAGACTAGGCTAGGAATCGCAGAGACTGTGGGAGTTTGAAAACATGAGTTGCTGTCGTAGGCTCCTCGGCACCACCCCTTTCTTTTTGACCATCTTTTCAAAGGGCCCAAACGTTTTTGTCAAAAACTAGCCGCCTCACAAATACTACCTATCCATGACAAGTCTAATTATGGTGGTTTCAGATTTATGCTGGATTCGGATTAAAGATGATTGAGCTAGCTTTGAATTCTTAATGAAAATAAAGCAAGTTTCTCTACGTACTAAATCGTTACAATGATTATTACTTGGTAATTTGCCGGCGACGACCTACATATATACCTGTAGAAAGACATTTCAATGGCCATTAGAACAGGGTGATTGATCGGCCAGGGGTCCCCTCCGAGCCCCCGCTGGATGGCTTACCTTAGCATGCACGGCAGAAATTACTAGGAATCTAAAAGAAAAGAAAAGAAAGCGATGATTGAATATAAAATGATATATGGCTATACGGACGTACTTATTATAACAAATTAATGGTGTTCAGAGGAGTAGGTGAGGTATGATTTGTTTATATCTGCTTGAATACGTGGGTCTAGCTGGATGTGCTGTCTGAAAAGAAAAAAGCAGCAGCGGAAGAAGAAGATGCCAATGCACGAAAAAAAATACGTGGATTTAGCAAAATGACAGCTTTGCTTCTTCTTCTTCCTTTTCTCCCCCTATTTGTTACTGCAGCTTAGGCAAAATTAAAATCTTTTTATTTAAATTATTTTTTAATATTTTTTTGATATTTTAATATGTTAATATTAAAAATATTTTTTTAATATATTTTTAAATAAAAAAACTTTATAAAACAATAATTTCTAAACATCACCTTGTTGCCTCCACATGGAGGCTTGTGGCAGCTGGGAACCCCTCCCATAGTCTCACTTATTGAGACTTTAGATATCTAAATGACCCCATTCTCAAGTGTCAGAGAGGCCCGTGATCCAGAGAGAGATGGGGTCAGCAGAGCAGGGTTGTACAGCTTTTTAATGATTATTTTTTAAAATATTTTTTATTTTAAAATATTTTAAAATAATATTCTATTATTTTAAAAATTAAACGGGCTTAAAACAATAAAAATATTAATTTTTTAAAAATATTTTTAAAGCATAAAAATAAAAATATTTAAATGTCAGTGTAAACAGCTAGCTCTTTCTTAGTTTATATATGGGATAATGGTTTTTTTCAATGAAAAACAAATGAGCGCCTATTTGTTTTTGAATTTAAAAGGTGTTTTTAAAAATAATTAAGATTTTTTTGTTTTAATTTTTTTTATGAATTTAATATGCTATATTAAAAATAAATTTTATACAATAAAAAATAATATATTAATATATTTTTAAATAAAATAACACTTTTAAAACAAAAATCTCAAAAATTACCTGAGTGACCGCCACAGCTTTCAAGAAAAATTGAGTTTGTGTAATCATTGCTTGCGCAGGTATGGATTTGATGTGTCATTGACATTCTCAGGAGCATTTTCTTTGATAACAAGGGTGCACTCATAACATACAGAAAAATGAATCAATCAAACCCAGAATTTGACTAAAAACAAAATCATAAGGTGATAATTTACGAACCTTTTTAAAATAAAAATTAAGTGGTTATTTTAATTAACGTTAAAAAAAAAGACATGTCATTGAGACTTTTTGAGTGTTTTTGTTAAACTCGGTCAAGCATGTTGGTATTAAGACCTTTGGCATCAATTCCTCAGCTAGATCGAGCATAAAATTAACTTACCTGGGAGAGTTATAAGTTGACTTGATATGTATAAAAATAACATAGATTATTATAAAAATACAATAAAAAAAAACAGGTTTGGTTTTGAAAAAAAAAATCTAATTTGATATCTTTTTTCAGTGTTACAACATTAACATATTGAATTAATATTGGTCAACTTGCACTTGAGGGTCTGGCTCAGTGGTCAACCGTGTGACTTGTTCCGCCCCCGTCCCGAGTTCGATCCTCTATGTGCACTCCTGTCACCCCCGCGGTGCTTTACCTGCTCACTGGGCTTGCATGATGCTCCGTGGGCCGTGGGGAATAGTCGTGGTGCGCGCAAGCTGGCCCGGACACCCCACGATAATAATAATAAAAAAAATTGGTCAACTTAGAATAACTATAAAATTCAAAACTTAGGTTATAGAGATGACCATAATATGTTAATCTATTTGGCAAGTTGTTTCTTTTTTCTTTTTTTTTTCTTTTTTTTCTTCTTGTTTAGGCCTCCAAACTCAATTTTTTTTAGAAACGTTGGAAGTTGTCATTCTTTCAAGGTGACATGTGTCAAATGAAGAGATCAATGTGGCTCTAATGATCATGTCCTAATTCTATCATATCCCACATCGACGAGTGAGAGATTGGTAGCTGGCTTTATTAAGAGTGTTGGTTGCTAACTTGTCATATGCGTTTTGAGACGTCAGGCTCAGATGTGGGCTCGCGTCACCAAGAACAAAACCGTGAGGGAGGTAAGGTCCAAAGCATATAATATATGGCAAGTTGGGCCGGGCTGTTATATATTCTCTCTCTTTTCTTCATTTTTTTTCTTCCCTCCCATCATTTCTCATGGAAGTCTTTTTTTTTTTTTTAGAAAGAGAAGGGCTTTTTTTCTTCACTTTTAATTCCAACCCCCTCATTTTTTATCGTGAGAACCTTATACTAAAATAACCACATCATAATACCAAGCCCAAATATTAACCTAACCAACCGAGAAGGAACCTAATAAGAAAAACAAGAAACTATGATCATAAACAAAACTCAAAGAATGAAAACAAGGGGGGAGGCGAAAAAGTGATGCACATTCAATAAAACAGTAAGATACCTAGGCTAATAATCAGTATTTTTTTTAATATATTGTCAGAATTTTAGTATTAATATTTTGAGAAGATAATATATGCATGTGACTTGTGAGGTTAATCACCTTTCTAAAAGCATTTTAGATTCTAATTGTGATGTAAGTGCAAAGAAGTATCCATAAATGTGAAAGGCACAATTTTCGCTTGAGCAACGAATGTTGCTGTCTTTGGGAAAACGAAGGCGATGGTTGCCCGCTGTCCAAAACCATAATTTTAGTATTGTTGTCCGTCCCCATTTCCTGTCGCCTCAAAACAAGGCCCGTCGCTTTAACTAGGCCATGTTGCGTCGACCCCACCTTCTTCTTCTTCTTCTTTCATTCGTGTTTCTGGTTTTGTTTGCTCATATACTTTGAAATAAACTTGATGCTGTGGCACTCAGGAGACTACAAACAAATCCCTCAATTTATTATTATTATTCTTCATTAACATATGCTAAAATGTATGTCTTGGTATTTCAATGTAGTAAGCCGTTTACAATTAGGTCCTTAAAAGTTTTTGTTTCCAATTTCATTCTATACCGATTAGTTTTAATGGGTATTAAACTTTATGATTTATTTTAATTTGTTTTCATATATTTATCTTAATCTTATAACCTGAGTTTGACAGGTCAATTTGAGTTATTTTTTTAATTGATTTTTTTTTCAACATCATCATTTAACATTGTGTTGATTGAGAATTTGACTTTATATTTTTTTTTATTTGTTTTCTATGAGGTTATCACGGTCTTATAACCCGGGTTGCAAGTTTTGAGAGGTAGCAGGCTGACTTAGGTTTTTTGAGTCCTTTTTTAATTGATTTTTTTCTGTTTCATCATTTTAACATTAAATTGATTGAGAATTCGACTTTATTTTTTTTTTATATGGAGTTATTTCAGTCTCATGATTTAGGTTTGACAGGTTAACTTAGGTTGACTCAAATTTTTTTAATTGATTTTTTTTCAATTTAATCCTCAACATTGGGTTAATTGAGAATTGCTCTTCATAATTTTTTTATTTTCTTTATATGAGGTTATCATGGTTTCATGATCCGGGTTAGCCTGTTTGCCTCGAGTTTTTTTAATTAATTTTTCTTTTTCAATTTCATCCTTTAATAATGGGTTGTTTGAGAATTAAGCTTCATAATTTATTTTGGTTTGCTTTCTATGAGGGTATCCCGATCTCATGACTTGGGTCATGGGTTTGGTCGATTAACTCTGGTGGTTTTTTCATGTCTTTTTTTAATTGATTTTAATTCCAATTTCATCATTCAATATTAAGTTGATTGAGAATTAATCTTTATAAATTGTTTCATTTTTTTATACGGTTATCTCAGTCTCATAACTAAGGCATGGTGGGTTAACTCAGATTGACTCGACTCATTTTTCTAATTGAATTTTATTTTTTAATTTTATCTTTCAATATTGGATTGATTGAGAATTAGACTCAATTTTTTTTTTATTTGCTTTCTACAATGTTATTAGGGTCTCATGACCCAAGTTGAAAATTTGACAGATTAACCCGAGTCGATCTAAGTAAATCTAATACGTAGTCTTTATATTTTTTTAAAAAGATATCATCTTTATTTTTTTAGTTAAACTATATTTTTACTGGTCATTCAATTATCTTTAAATCCGTGAAGTTAACTATATCATATCAATTCAATCTCCATATAATTTATTTATTTTTTCATGTCAACAACATTTTTGAATTTTTTCTTGCATTCAACAAAATTATCTAGTATCATACTATACATAAATAGAGTGTGCTCGTGGCTATTCCTTCATTCCTTTCCTGTTGTTCAATGCAAGTCTTCACTCAATTAGATTAGTTTGATGTCAATTTCACAAACTTTATTTTGCTAAACGTAGAGACTCATTCATAGGCCTTAAATAATCAAACTCTTGAACATATGACCACAAATTTTAAACTCAACTCTCTGATTCTCGGATAATGGGTCAATTTTTTTTTATTTTTTAAAAGAAAGTAAAAATATCATATTTAAATAAAAAATAAAAAATAAAAAATAAATCAATGAATTTTTACTATCTTTCTTAAATCTTATCTTTAATTAGGAGGTAGAACAACTACTGACCTCTAACCTGCGTAGAAAAAGCCCTAATTATATCCTAACAACCCCCCATTAACCAATCGGGCATACAGACTTATTTTCCTTTTCCCATGAGGAATGCTGTAACATATGCTCCATTAGTCTAACAACGTGGTTAGACTTGCATATCACTTGGCACACAACATAAACACAAGCAATTTCCAAGCTTTGTCTTTGATTTATTCTTGTTTCTGCTCCACCAAGTTTCTTGAAATTCATTCCTTGTCAAATTTCACAATCCCCTGCTTTGGCAAAGAATCTGACTGGCCCTCTATAAAATCAATCTATCCTGGTTAGCTTTGAAAAGCAAAGTTTTTTTTTGGCGCAAAACTCGATCTGGGTCTTGTTCAAAGATGCGCTTGGTCTCATCTGGCTCAATGCTATTATCTCCGCTTTGTCTGCCAAACTGGTATGCTCCCTCCACTGGGATACCATTCAACAATTCACTTTGTTTCATGCCGAGGAAGGATCAAAGAAATATTGTTTGTGCCTGTGTGGCTCCTCCTCGACCCAACATAGGGAGGGAGGGATTTTCCGCAAACAAATTCACTGTAAAGTTTCTGCATTCTATGTTCAGTATTCTTGCTTTATTTATAGACTGCTGCTGGTTTCTGCTATATCTTATGTTCGTGTTTTTCTGTTGCTTATTCATGCTCGGTATTTGAGGGAATTTTTTCTGCAGCCCGCCCACCTTCTTCTTCTTTGTGTTAAATTAATGTAATTGTGAATTGGGTGGATTTTTCTCAATCTTTTAAATTTATTTCATTGATACGATCTTTTGCGTTGGTTTGAATGGATATATTCCATTGATCACGTAACTAGGATTCATATAAACCAGAGAAATTAAGCAGGATAGGTGAACCGGAGGAGGATGATTCTGATGTCCTCATCGAATGCAGAAATGTTTACAAGTCATTTGGGGAGAAGCATATATTAAGAGGTGTGAGCTTCAAGGTGAATTTTTTTCTCGAAGTTATGTTTGCTGTTTGCTATTTAACAACTCTTTTTGTGGCTTATTTTGCTATTAGATTGTTCTTCATATTAGCACAAAAACAGCTTTCTTGCGGCTAGCACTCTTCTTCTAGCAGTTTTGTAATCCAACTTCTTGACCGGTATTGAAGTAAAACCATGCGAGTTATTAATAATTTTAGCAATCATTTGATTGTTATGCATTCCCCCCAAGGCAACGCCTTTCAGTCTCTGCTTGTATTGTCTTGCTGTTTCTGCATGTCCCCTGGTTTGCATATCCGCAATTTTTATGGTTAATTGATGTTTCCCCGTGGATCCTTAGTTGCCTTCTGTGAGAGAAGATTTTTATGGTTAATTGCGTTGTCTTGACAAGTCATGTTACCCCATTGTTTACTGTAAGCGAAGACATTTGGTGCAAAATTCTGTGTTTCTGTTACTCAGACCAACAAAGAGACAAATGTTTAAGATTATTGATTGCTTAAAACTATTTCAATAATTCCTTTTGGGGGAAGGCAGCGTTGTGATAATTACTTGAGTAATTCAAGTTCATCTACCTTTTCGTGTCATTTATTCTGTATCGTCTTATCTGTGCGGTGATAAGTTTCCACTTATGCAGATCAGACACGGTGAAGCAGTTGGAATAATCGGACCTTCTGGCACTGGTAAATCTACAATTTTGAAGATTATTGCAGGACTTCTTGCTCCGGACAGGGTAATGATCAAATCAAGTTTCTTGTTGCCTCTATCTTTATGTAACCTATTACTATCCTGGCCTGAAGCAACTGGGCTGTGCCTCAGTTTTTAAGTAGGCAGTTTTACATAAACCATATCTAATGGCAGGGTGAGGTTTATATTCGAGGTAAAAAGAGAGATGGTTTGATCAGCGATGAGGTGATGTCTGGGCTTCGAATTGGATTGGTAAATCTTTATTTTAGTTATTAATTGAAGGGTTGTGTCTCCTGTGCTATTTTATCAGTGGTTTTACTTTTCACTTATTCTTCATGGCAGGTGTTTCAAAGTGCAGCACTTTTTGATTCTTTGACTGTGCGTGAAAATGTTGGTTTCCTTTTGTAAGATACAGATTACTCTTTTCTTCTCAGGAGTTGGAACTGATAGCATGACTTTAATGCAATTCCTTTTCTGGAGGAAAAAAGAAAGCTCATTTCTTAATGCTTTTGTCTTGCTTAGATACGAAAATTCTAGCATGTCGGAAGAGCAAATCATGGATCTTGTGGCAGAAACTTTGGCTGCAGTTGGTTTAAAGGTATGTTTGCAATGTGAAATTATTCATTTGTGTAGCATCAGGTGGCTCTTTCCCAGCTAAGAAATCATCTCCTGACAGGTTGCTGTTCCTTTAATTTAATATATTTAAGCTACATATATGCAATACACTTTTGTCACCTATGCAATGCTGTCAATTTCCTGCTGAAGCATTAGGAACTGTCTTCATTTCCTAATGCTAGTTTCCAGCATTGCATAAGGCTTAGAAACCGTCTCCTTTTCCCTGCTTTCTTATTCGAGCCTCTATTGAAGATAACGAAACCCTTTACTTTTAAGGTTGATGAAACTTAATATTCTGTTCAGGGAGTAGAGGACCGGTTACCTTCTGAATTATCTGGTGGAATGAAGAAAAGAGTTGCTCTAGCTCGGTCTATAATTTTTGATACCACAAAGGAAACAATTGAACCAGAGGTATTTAAGCAACTGAATTGATTTTGTTCTTTAATCTTTTTGGTTTTCACTGATAGCAACTGATGTTGTCTTTATATATGGCTGCACCAAGACCATTTTCTGATGGTAAACATTCTTTGATGAAAAACATGGTCAAAATGACTTATAGCAGCATGGAAATCATTTCTGATTGGTAAACATTCTTTGATGAAAAATACGGGAAAGGAAATTACTTTTTTCTTGTGATTCTCTGGTGGTTGGCATGCATAAAGAAATTTATACCAATAGGATGACCGACAATAAAATTCTATTTGTATGATTTTGTCTCATGGTGTTTTGTGCCACAACTTCTGAAGAGTTTGATGTGATTTTATCCTGCTTTGTGTTTTTTACCTGTTCCCTTGTATTTTTTCACATTGTGGAACAGGTACTCTTATATGATGAACCAACAGCTGGACTTGATCCAATAGCATCTACTGTAGTTGAAGATCTCATCCGCCATGTTCATATGAAAGGTGAGGATGCACGGAAACCTGGGAAGATTGCGTCTTATGTGGTGGTTACTCATCAACATAGTACCATTAGAAGGGCTGTTGACAGGTTAGCCGTGTCAAAAAGTTTTTCTAGTCTTGGACTTGTAAAGTGGCATTCCCTTAGTACTGCTTGATGTGTAGGTTGTTGTTTCTACATGAAGGAAAGGTTGTTTGGCAAGGAATAACTCAAGAATTCATGACATCAACCAAACCAATTGTTCAACAGGTAATAACTGTGGTGGTAGTTTTGAAACCTTTAGAGTTTAGACTTTGGTTTGCACCTAACTTCAAACAGCGAATTGTGTTTACATATGCCGTCAAACCACTAACTATATGCTAATGATATTGAATATTATAAAGGTTCAAAGTATTAACTACATGGTAAGTATAGCATCAGCTTGATGGTAAGTATTACATATTTGGTCAAATTGTGAGTGCTACAGCACTAATGAAAAGGGAGAAGATGTGACTTCCAGTGTCTGAAGGTATCTTATCAGTGGGATCTTTGATTCGCTGTCACTGAAATGTGAGGAAGTGTCATGTTCAATATCTGTTTCCTGCATGCTAACAAGGCTTTGGTCTTGTATTCTCTCTTTTTTCTCAATTCCCTTTCTTCATGGTGGTGAAAACAGAAGGTAGCTGGGCATTCTTTTTTTGAGACAGGGTTATCGTGTTGCCTATATTGTGATGCATCATCTGTGTGAGTGCAATTTTTGAACGCACGCATTTCTGTGTGATGCGTGCGAGTGTGTGTGACTCTATTTCAGTTCTAACTTCAGTGCCTTCCCTTTTCTGTGTTTTCAGTTTGCATCTGGCAGCCTTGATGGGCCTATTAAATATTAGGACATAAACCATCGGTTTTCGTTTCAGACAAACTTCTGGGGGGCGTTTCAACACATAGACCCTCGTAAACTGGTGCGTGCAAATTTTGCCACTTCCCGCCAGCTTTTCACTATTGCTAGCCTCTTGTAACTGGCTAATACAAAATACTCTCAAAGGAATACACTAATTCAACCTTAGGGCACCATCTTGCTTTGAAAGAGCTGCTCCTCAATATATACTTAGCTGTATACCGTTAGATAGTAGTTAGTTTTGCATCTGTATGACTATTATTCTTTTTGGTTTCCAACTGAGACCATGAAATTGGGACATTCATGCTGGGTTCCGTTGTAGGAAAGGAAAGTGCATCTGAAAGCAATTTAGCGTTATGATTATATATCCTCGATTCATTCATCTTATAGAGATACTGCTGCACCCAATTGTCATTGATAATGAATCTGTCTAGCTTCTCTCTAGTACCTCAGAGCTTTTCCATCTTTTATTCCATCATCAAATTTTAAGGCAATGATGGCAGCAGGAAACAAAAGATTGGGCTCGAGAATTGATTATTATGAACATCCCATTTTCTCGCTCTGGGTTTTAATTGATTATTATGAACATCCCGTTTTCTCTCTTTGGGTTTTAACGGCCACAACCGTTTGCATCTGTCAAACGTTAAAGAAAGTCACCACATCTTAAAACAAAAGAAAACGTACATTTTTTTCTAAAAAAAAAAGAGAATAAGGGTAGCAGAAACTCCCATAAAAGCACCAGTCTAATGTAATATCATCAAATTCCTTAGTATAGTACAAGTGTGGCTATACGTTACTTTTGACTGGTTTTGTAAAAAGTATATTCATGTGTTATGGAATATGTTTGAGCCAGCTGGGTGATAGTGGCATTCTTCAAGAGGTCTGTGTCATTCTTTGGAGAAAATCTCTCTCTGTTCTGAAAATCTGTTACAAATAAAGGGGTTGCACCAATGACAGTAGGGACACTATCTAGTTTTTTACATTTCATCGTTGTTCAGAGTCTTTTAAAGAAAGCTTTTCAAGGTATGTTAGAATCTATACCAAGAAGGACGAGCGAATGGATAGTAGTGAGGTATACTAGAGCTGCCTTACTGTCAAGGGATCATGAAAAATAGGACTGTTACTCTACTTGGAGAGTACCTACACCAGATTGTAACACTTTGACCAATTTTGAGATAATATTTTATAATCAACTTCATGATAGCTAAGATCGTTATGACATGATGCTTTTCGTTGGTGGACAGCAATGGTTACAACGATGTCTTTAGGGTATGAAAATTTTGTTTCAAAGTGTTGGCTTTCTATTTCTTCTCACAATTTGTTTTGTATTTTTTACAATGAACAAAAGTACTAAGTAAGAGGCAAGTCAGAGCAAGGAGACCAATAGAAGTCACTAACACAAAAGAGAAAAACATTGAGAGGAATTGAAAGCTCATTCTAGTGGCAATATAGAGCCATATAGAGTCGATCATAGTGGCATCAAGGTATAGGAGTACCACTGCTAAAGCTTATTTTTCTCTTATTGCTTCATCTGTTGCTACCACTAGCATGAACACCACCATGAATGCTCATCCCCTAGTTGTTTTGCAAACTTCACAAACTCAACCTATGTGCCTTACTCAATTTTAAAAAGAAGGCATTTCTAGTTCTTGTATTGTCCATGGCCAAAAAGATTTCTTGGGTCATCAAACAAATCAAACAATCAGTTTCGTTTGTTTTTTTAGATTTTATGTTGTCAAAAGATCACAACAATATAGTGAGAGCATTGTTTAGAGAAAACCCTCACTTTTATAGGGTTAACTATAAGGAGACTCAAACACATCGTTGTATATTTCGTAAGTACCCTACGAGGTCAATCACTTATATTTTTGTAATTTTAGTGATAATTTGAGTGAAGCTCAACAAGTGTTTTTGCATGTAAACCTTCATTTCTCCTTCCACTTGTATATCCTTTTCATTTCTCATTTTTTTTCCAGGCCTTCTAAATACATGTCATGTCTGTGAGGAGGTGGAAGGTCGAAAGGGAGAATGTACTTAGATATATATCCCTTACCTAAAAGGAACTTAAAGAGTCTATACAGGACCTTGTAGAGCTGTAGGGATGGTTTTGTGAGCTAGAATTATCATACCATGCAACTTTGAAAGATAAAGATGCCCATTTTTCTAACCTAATGGAAATGCATGAAAAAAAGGCAGAGGTTAGAGAAGAACTTGCCTCTATTAAAACAAAACCCACAAAAGACCAAACAAGATTAACTACTCTTCATACTAAGCTTGCTTTTGTTTAGGAATAATTATTTCAAGTTGCGAGAGCTTAGGAGTAACCCTAAGGAATTTTAAACATTTTATGAAAATACAAGTGCCTTTCATGATTGTATAGACAATAAGATGATGCTTGTGATAAGAGATGTAAATTTTGACAACAAGGTTAAGAGAAACACTATGGACCTCTCACATGCATTTTATCATAATGTTGTTCCTAATTATGATGAGATTTTCCCAGATCATGCTAAAGCTATAGTCTGCGAGGAATACCTTCTACATGAAGGGTCTAGAGAAGGAAATCAGCTTATAGTTTCTCTTGCTTTTATCTGGTTCCATTCATGTTGTTGTTTTATTCCATTGGATGGGGTTGCGGTGCTTATATGTTCATGTTCCTTTGGTTTTGCATGTGTCGCAGGCTATTTTTGATTTTTTTTAATGAAATAGAAGAATTTGTATCACTTTGTCTCGAGTTAGATATTCTTTAAGTGCAAAATGAAGAATAACATGGATATGGATACACCTAAAAAATAATAATGGAGAATTTACTAGAATAATCATGGATATATGTTGACTTATAAAGTTATATATATGATGAATCATGGAGATAAACTTGGATAAAATGTCTTGGAGACACAGGGGAGAAAATTTAGAGTTAGGTAGAACTAATTATGGATATAGACTTGAAGAAAACAACTTGAAGGTATAATGCAGATACAAAAGTTTATTGGAGGAAATTTCTTAGGCTAAATACAAAATGGAGTTGAACTAGTACATATATAGTAGAGAAACAAAATATGGTGGGAAATTTTTTTTATCATAACAAAAGTAGTTCTAAGAGTAAATCAGAGACTCTAAAAGACCATGTTAAGTGTGTTCAATAAAAGTACATCTTCAAGTGGTCAAAGTATCATGTATAAAGCAGATTTTTTCCTTCCCTGTCCTATATATGATAAGTGTTAGCTTTAATCACGTATACCACCTTAAATGGGTCATCCCATTTTGAAGCCAACTTTTCTTTTCAATTAGTATTCCTTATTACCTTTAGTTTTCTTAATATAATGTCTTCCACTTTGAAATGTTTGTTCTTCTCTTTAGAATTATGGTATTGAGTAGCTTAATGTCTAAAATCCTCAATTTTTATTTCTGCAATGAGTCTGATTTCTTTTACCAAGTCCAAATTTGCCTTTAATTCTTTAACATTTGTGTCAGCGGAGAAATATAACACTCTATGACTATGAAATCTAATTTCTTCAAGGATTATAACTTCAGTCCCATATGTTAATTGGAATGGTGTCTCACCTTTAGAGGTCTTTGAGTGGTTTTATAAGCTCATAAAATCTCATCTAGGAGTTCAGCCCATAATAGCAGATTGTTATTGAGCTTTGATTGTCCATTTATATATGAATGCAACACTAAAAAGAACCCATGGTCAATGTTAAGACTCTACCGTTGTTCTCATATTTTTTTTATTATCTTATTGGGTTTCATTATCTGTGATCAACACTCGAGAAAGCCCAAACCTACAAATAATATTTTTCCAAAAAAAAAGATAACTTTGATAGTAGTTATCTCTGCTAGGGCCTCTATCTTCATCCATTTTGTAAAATATTCAACAACTATAGAAATGACCTATCTTCTTTCAGATGCCTTGGGAAATGGTCCCAGTATATCCATTCTTTATTGAGAGAAATATCACAATTGGTTCCAACATGTTTTCTACCTTCAACATCTCTTTGTTAAATCTTTTTAAATAAGCTTCGGTTCTCTCTCTTTCTAGTGAACTTTTTTTGTTGTTATGTTCATATCGAAATAAACAATCAACTTGTGACCTAAGTTAACAAAGCTAAGTATAGAACTTGGTTTCAGACTAAGATACCATACACACAATGACCTATAAAAAATGGTAGGTGGTATCTTACTCATGGCGTTAGAGTCTTGGATCACCAATTTCAAGCTACTTTTAACATTCTAGAAGTGTTCTCTAAGGTTAATCTTGGTGACCATTAAATCTCTAAAAAAATGAGTGTTTCAATATACTATTACATAGTGGTGAATCTCTTATTTTGCATAAGACATTTCTATCTTCGTCTCTACTTGGACTATGAGGGACAAAGAGGTTATCGATGAAGGATATGACCCTGACCCTTTCCTTTTGATTTGTAGAGATCATGTCTAGACAACCCCATATGAAAAGGTTTCTCATGGTAAAGACATTTGCTTATTGAAAGGTGAAAGTGTGGTGCATGCTTTCTTTCACCTTGTTTTTTTTTAATTTCCTTAGGGAAATTGAGCTAATGATGCATATAGGTACAAAAGGAGCAAATTGTCGAATAACAACCAATATACTTTGTGGATGGATATGAAGAGACCTAAGTTGTTGCTGGGTAGCTAGCACAACTTTTATGAGTGCTCTCATGTATTAAGCAAGTTATTAGAGATTAATTGGAGTTGATGAAGATTGTGGGAGGTTTGTAGCTCCTTCACTTGGTGTTTTCATGTTGCCAGCCATGAAAGATTTCAAATCAAGTACCAATAAGGGATAAAAAAGGTTTGGATAGGAAATAAACATAACTTTTGTTCATTTCTCCACAATCGATGCCACTGATGAAGTCGAAGAAAAACTTCAACGAATCTTTAGACTTTTCTATGGTTGATAATAGTTTGGATTGCACTGGCATGAGTTGATGTTTCAATTCTTTGATTCTCAAGTCAGTTTTTTGTAGTTTGGTTATTCAAGTGACAAGCAGTTAAAAAGACCAAGAAGTGAAGGGGTGTTTTTTTTTTTTTTTTGGTGTAGTAGAGAGATGGGTATTCTAACCTCTCATTAACCAATTCAAGTATTTAAAAAAACCTGATTCCATTACTCCCCCTTTTCAAAATAAAGATTAGGAGTAGGATGACAATGTCATCGTAACTTAACTTGCAAAAGTAGCTAGATTGACATTAACGATTAAAGATTCTAGCTTGTGAAACAAGAGAGTAAGTTTCGTTGGTCGTGTTGTGTCCCATGAAGAGTGTGGATTCGAGAATAATTTATTGGACTGTTTGGGTAATTTTAATAAAAATCACAAGATTATATGTAAAAAAGAGAGAGAGAGAGAGGAAGACTGTAAAGGGACAAAAAAAATTAAGTTAGCCACAAGCAACCTAGTTTGCTCGCCAGGCCAGGCCCAGGCGACCTAGTCACTTTCGGCCGAAGTCTTTTATTCTAGTACTTAGCTAAATCAATTGAGAGAGACGGTCATCATCCTTCTTTGCCTATGATTAATTTGAGAGACTTTTTCTTGATTGAGATACTGTCTGTGAAACTTTATAATTCTACCAAGTGAGTAATGGATTATTACACACACACACGTCAATACTAAATCAAGATAAATTCTCAAAGCATCGCCAGAATCAAAATAAATATTGAGAAATTATAAATATAAAACTTATCCAAATACACGAGATTTAGAATAACAATAAATTCATATTTATGAGTTTTTCTTCTTATAATTACTTTATTGATAATTAATAAATAATGTATAAAATTATCAAATTCAATCTGAAACTCCATCTGATCTCATATTTATATCTTACGCATATCTATAATACATTTTAAAACTCTCAAAACTTAATAAATAAAATATAAAGTTTTAAATTTTTTATTTAATAGACAATGAATAAAATATAAATATATTATAAATCCAAGCCACTTAGAGAATATGAATGTATTTGAATATTTATTAGTGTAAAAAAAATAGCATTTTAACATAAATACCTCACTGTTGATATATATTTATTTTGTTTTATGGATAAATATTTAGAGTTTTTTGGACTTTAGCATAATAAAAAATTGAGAAAAAAAATATTTAAGAAAATAATATAGTCTAGTGAGTCACATGTAACATTTATAACTCTCCTAAATATTATCTTAATAATTTTATTTTTTTCAATTTCTTTTATTATTATGCTAAATTCCAAAAAACATTTAATAGATAGATATTTACAAATTTAGCATTAATGCAACACTGAATTAGATCTCTAAGATTATTTAACATTGTAGTTTAACCAAACTTTTAAAAATATTTGAATTTTTTTAATTTTAAATTAGTATTTTTTAGTATTTTTTTGTTTTAACGTACTAATATCAAAAATAAAAAAATATTATATTTTTATATTTCTATAAAAAAATAAAATTTCAAAAGTAACTTTTATCACATTACAATGTATTAATAAGTTTTTTTTAAAAAAAACATTATTAAAAAAAAAAAAACAGGCTGTTAGTTTGGCTGAGTTTGAATTTGAATGTAACTTATTAATGACTCCAACGTAACTGTGCTAGTTAATTATAAATTGGTCCCTACAGTACAGCAGAAATGATTAACCAGTCCTTTTTATTTCAAGAATTATATATTTAACCCTTATTTTTTCAATCCACTTATAAAACTCAATCCTCTCGTCATTTTCATGCTCTTTTCTAACTCATTTTTCTTTTTCCTATGCTGAAAGAGATAAAAACAAATGATACGGGAAAATTAAAAGAGAAGAGAAGAAGATCTTGTAACAAAAAACTATTAAGAAAGTGTTTGGAAATACGGGCTAACCTGTATTTCTAAAAAAATCAAATTTTATTTTGTTAATAATTAAAGTTTTATATTTTGGATCGTTTTGATACGCTGATCTTAAAAGTAATTTTTTAAAAATAAAAAAAAATCATTGATGCATTTCAGAATGAAAAGCACTTTGAAAAGTAATCGCAACCACACTTTCAAATAGATCCTAAATTGAAGACAGTTTAAAGAACTGTGGACTAGTTAATAAGTTTGAATAAAACAGGGACTAAGATATAATTAACTCTAGTAGCAAAATACGTGTCAAAAGATAAGGAGAACAGTGACGTTCGTAGTTAGGTAAGTGTAAGAAAACCCAAACAGATTTTGTATTTTGCTTAAATAAAGGGTGTTGTGTCCGAAGAAAGGGTTATCAGTCCCGGGGCAGGGCAGGGCAGGCAGATAAAATTGACTTAAATTGGTGATCGATCTGAAGAGACGAGAAAGAAGAGAAAAGCAGCTGAAAGAGAGAAAGAGAGAGCGATGGCCCTGAAAGAGCGTAGTCCCGAAACCCCTAAAACCTCCTCCAAGGTACGATTCTGATTCATTTTACCTAACCTAATCTAGGGCTTCTATTTCCGATCTGTTCTGTTCTTTTCAATACTTTGGTTGTTGAGATTTATTTATTTATTTTGAAGAAAAGTCGAGCCTTCTTGATAGCTAAGGGTAGAAATGCTACGACCAAGCGAAATGTTGTGATTTCTCTTTTTTATCTACTAAATGCAACACAAACTGTTTTTTCATTTGATAAAAAGAAAAAAAAATTCAATTAGTATTTATTTTGAGTTTGATAAGGAATAGTAGTTGAAATTGATGATATGATATTTAGTGACATGCTGGTTTACGTGTTAATCTTGTCGTTTGGAGCCTCGAGGACCTCATTTCTCGATGATTTTTTGGCAGTGTACAGTTTTTCTTATGATGAACAATCTGGAAATCTTGCAAGATTTTTTTTTTCTGCTCTTGCCCTTAATTTTGTGTCTTCATGTCATAAACTGTGGCTATAAGTAGGGAGAATGTGAGCTGTGTGTGTCAAATGGTTTCAATGGATAATAAAAAGACGCACTTTTTTTCTTTTCCCGTTGTTTTTCCAACTCAATTTTTAGTGGTAAATTGAGTTACCCATTTAGTTTCCAAAGCTGATGATTGCCTTTCCTAGTGGCAATCTAACTTTTTAGGATGCACCATAGAGAGAGCAAAATAAAATACATGCTTGATGATAACCGTTTCCGTCACATAGATGCATTATTCTCATTCCCTTTTGATTTGAGTAATTCAATATTTCAGAATCTATGGTTCTTTTAGATATATGAACCTAATCTGCTTAAACAGCTACAGATTTGTGAACTTTTGATTATGAAATTTGAGGAAAATAAAAAGGAAAGAGATGGTAGTTAAGTTTTAAGTTGTGATGACAGAATCCACGAGTTGCAGTGCGATCAATTGATACATATGCTGCACAATGCGACAAATGCTTAAAATGGAGGGTGATTGCAACTGAAGAAGAGTATGAGGAGATCAGAAGTAAAATGGAAGAGTCTCCATTTGTTTGTAACAGAAAACCTGGTGTATCTTGTGATGATCCTGCTGACATTGAGTACAATGCCACTCGAACCTGGGTCATTGATAGGCCTGGCATTCCAAAGACACCAGAAGGTTTTAAAAGGAGCTTGGTTCTTAGACGTGATTTCTCCAAAATGGATGCTTACTATATCACACCCACAGGAAAGAAGCTGAGAACACGGAACGAGATAGGAGCATTTATAGATGCAAATCCAAAATACAAAGATGTAAACCTATCTGACTTCAATTTTACCTCTCCAAAGGTAATGGAAGACACCATCCCTGAAGATGCTGTGAGAAAGGTTTCCTCTAGTGGAAATGGCAACAAAAGGAAGGCATTAAAGGATGCAGCTTAAACTGAAACTGATCTTTCGGCTGATCTGCAGTAAATTGTTTTGGGGTCTTGTATCTTGTGAGAATGGTCTGGTGAGAATTTCCTGCAGCTTTTCACCTTTTGTGAGGATTTTGTTTATTCCCGTCGATATTGATGTGGTTTATGTCCCCTCTCCTCCTCTTCCTCTCCCAGGCTTGTCTTAATTATTGCAAGGCAACTAGAAAGAGCTGATGCTTTGAGACAGATGGTAGAACATTGTTTTTTTTTTTTAATAGTTAAACTAATTGTTAATTTACTGTTATCTTTATTTATTCGCATTAGATGTTTCACAATCTGCTGTAATCTTTTCTGGCTGCGGAATCTGGTCTTTTTTTTTGTGGAAACCTGTAGGCATCCGTGTTTACTATGATTCCCGGGGTGAGAGCAGGGGTATTGTTGCTGGAAAAGTTTATCTGGTTTTGGGTTTGGGGGAGACAGCAGAAGAATTAGTTTTCCCTTTGGAGAAACCTGGGATCATGGACCATACAGCTTGCCATTGTCAAGGAAGTTAGCAATGCGATTGCATCTGTGACCAGCATCAAGAGGTTGGTCTAGCGACACAACAAGAGTGTCAGCTTCTTGATGGTCGATTTCAGCAAGGTTTATCATTTCAAATTGGGAAATAACTCCAGTGTCATGAATGGTCTGGTTATGCATGTTTTGAAAGCACGTGGCAGGTCAATGTGAATTTCTGATATTGTAGTTTCTCACCATCATTACTGATAATTGACCATCGCGCGTGTTTTTTTATTTTTAAATAAAAATTGCACTGTACATCCTCTTGTGCTAGATTGGAGAGATGGAGCCTGGGTTGAAAAGCTACTCCGAAAGTGTGACCAGCCATAGCAGAAAATTCTAGAAAAATTATGACGGGCATTAAAGACAATCAAATCATGGATTTGTACTCTTGGTTTGCGTGCGAGTGGCATTATCCTAGCCAAACAAAGAAAAATTCAAAGCCCCCTGTTGGCACACGACGCATTGGGATTTTTATTAGGATTCAATTATTCAATTCATTTAGAACTTTGTTTAGAGTTTAGAATTTGAATTAGAAATCTGTTTTAAATTTTGCAAGAATTAATTCCATACATTGAGAATACGGTTAGTGTACATACTGCTCAACACCCAGAAAAGTTCTGTACACGAATTTGGGTGGATTGAAAACCCTACATGTAGATAGCAGGAAAAATTTCTATTCGACTCCGTAACATTCAGTTGCAAGTCGTGCTGCCCTAACATTGGCCATGCGGGGAGAGAAGTCATAAACTATGAAGGTGCTGCGCTGGAATTATAAACAGAGGGCGAAAATCACAATAAGACCTTATCAAGATTGAAGCAGTGAATCCTCTGCAGAAATGATATTACGGAGTTTCACATGAAAGCATAGAGAGGAATCACTATCTATTCATGGTCTTGAGTAACTTGGTGCTGGTCAAAACATAATGTCAGCATCCTTGTGAAGTGAAACTGAAAAGGAAGCTTGTCAGTGCTAGTCCTGGTTGGTGTACTCCAGAAGCATATGTGGCGACCTGTAAATCTTTACGAGTGTCCAGTAAAGAACCTCTTCAACTCCCAGCTCACCCTCTGCTCTCGCAGCATAAATGTCCTCACAAATGGCTATCAACCTACATCAAATCAGGTAATGATTTTTACGAAGGGTAATGCTACATGTATAGATAGATATTACTAAGATTTTTCACAAGGTGATAGGTAGTCTTTTTATGCCAGACCAATCAATTAATGCTTTCATATACGACCCCGCGTTGTCACATCTGTCTGAAGCACTTCTAGTAACAATGGTTTGCATGCAAATGAAGTTCTATCCTATTAAGCATTTTAGGAAAGGAAATCATTTTTTCATTACATTTACTTTTGAACTGAGCATCCTTTTTCAGAAAGTCAATCCATAAGAACAGAGATGCATGTTAGTTGGTTACCTGTCACAGGAAGGTAGATTCTCGTACGGTATTCTCATTCTTAAGTCTGAGCATTGGAGTCTAATGAAACGGCCCACGGCAAGCACAAAGGTTATGTAGAGACCCCAGATGCTGAACTTGCTGATGGTGTCACCAAGAATACCCTCTGCAGCAGCATTTGAGCATTAGTGCTGTCATGAAAGAAAAAGCCACACCATATTGTTGTATACATAAATGTCATAGAAATGCTTCTTTAAACTCACGTGGTGGTGTTTCCTCAGACATTACAACTGCCATAGGTCCTGTCAAACCTCCACAGCCATGGATATCCGACGAATTAATATCACGGAATGACCACCAGTTAAAATCTGCACGATTGAAGACAAGGTCTGCACTAACTGCATCCACCTGTAAATATTGACATTCAGTGATGTTCTAATAAATGTACGTTCCAAAGGTTCATGTAACTTTATTTAGGACCTACCGGTCATATGTCTAGACTACCTCATTTAAGACCAATTCATAGTCAACTATCAGTTTTCCTAACTGAAAAATTCATAGCACAATATATTATGATATAAATAATCATTAAATCTATTTAACAGGCTTTAACAGTACTTAATGAAAACACAACAATTTTAATATAATATGTATATATTTATGAATGGCAAATATGCAGATGCAGAAATTAATCTTATAATAGACAATATGAAAGCATCATGAGACTAACAAACAGTGTATAGTAAGTAGCACATCACAAGTTTAGATGGGGGGGGGGGGGGGGGGGGGGGGGTGTTGTTATTGTAAGAATCAATGAAGACAAGTATTTAGATAAAGTGTAGATTACCTCTTGTTCAAAGGATCTGACTTCACCAGAACCAGTAACACGTAAGTGTTTTGCATATAGATTATATATCCTAAAGCTGTTTGTAGAACCATTAAGAACTTTCTGTATGTCTGATTGTTTTGGAAGATCTGGAGGACTGACAATTTTCTCATATTTCACAACTTCCTTTCCTTTCGGCCTATCCCTGGTAAGTACCCATGTAAAAATAATATCCATATCCATATCCCGGTCAAGGGACTGGATAAATCTCATCTGAACCACATTTGGAACAAGCCACAGCACACTTGCATCTGCTTGGCAGCATATGAGCTGGATATCATTCTTATTATATGTATCAAAATAACCATGGGGATCCAGATCAAAATCAGAGTCGATGATATCCCATGGGAGCTTTTCACAAAGGGTAGTTTGATACAAGGTCAACCTTCCACCCACGGTCTTAATATCAACCTGAACACTTGCATCTTTGATGGGGTTTGCGATGTTGGTTGGATTACCACTGCTGTAGATCTGCAAGGATGAAATGAACAGTAGACTGATTATTAAGATGAACTAATTCTTTCACATAGAATTCAACAAAAGTTGAAGATATATACGTACATATAAGACATAAAAAAATGTAAATTTAAATATATGTTTCAGTCTTCATAGAAATGGAGATTTTCAAATTAAAACAAAGATGATCTGAATCCATCATAAGTAGCATTGACTCAAACTCCAGTATAGTTTCACAAGTCAACTAACTTGAGAGTTTCCATAGGGTGGTGATAATTTTTTCCTTTTTAATATAAAATGATAATTTGTCACATATAATTTATCTTATTAATTCTCATTCCTTTTCGGTACATAGAAATCATGAAGGTGGATCCATTCAAGCCTCGTCATACATAGAAATCATGATATCTCCATTTCATGGAAATTCTGCCCTAGTTACCAAGCTAAAAAATTCCATAGGGTATTCTTCATTAGTTAAGCTTCCTTGTATCAATTGCATGTGCACTTGTTGCTTGTATGATGGCACAGAATAACCAGAACCAGCAATCTTCATATCATCCCAAATTCAGAGAGTAACATAACATACTTGTTGAAATTTTCCCTCCAGAATTTGGCTTCCCTTTTAGCCTAGCCTTTGCAAAATAAATCTTTCATTCAACACTAAAGTGATACCATGAAAATCAATCAAGAAATACATGAGGATTGCTTTCCCCATAAAAATCACTAGCATCAAGTTCAACATTTCTATTGACACCATTGACCATTCATCTTAAAATTTTCTTGATTGAGTTTGAGAAAGTAAGGGGCTGGTTCTATGTTTGGAGAAGAGTTTGTTACTATAACATGTGGTGATATGGTGGCTGAAATAGTAAGTGATTTGGGAGGATCTACAGCTTGAATAGTGATGCAGTCAATCATCAAGAGTATATAAATTATAGTTATATAACCTTTGATTTTATATATATTAGTATTTCCTGTAAACATAGTCCTTTTAGGAAATCATCTTACCTAAGAATATGAATACTACTGAGGAATCTTAGTATACTTACGAAATTAGAATATTAATTAAGAGCTGTTCTATGTAAGAGTTTTCTATTTCCTATTAATTTAGGAATATAAGAGTTTTTGGTGCCTATAAAAGGAGCATCTGTTCTATGTAATAGGAAACACTTTGATACTGGAATCATGAGTACTTTGGTTTAGTTTAAGACTAGTCAATGGGCCCACACGTGGTTGTTTACAAAATTTGTTTTAATTCTTTCATTAACTCAATTTTGAAATTTAAAATTAAATTCAATTGTTATTGATTTTGTGATTTAAAAAAAAAACATTAATAAGTATGTTGTAGTGTTTAACATCACATGTGAATTTTATATATGTTACGAATATGTTTGATTTTGACCAGAAAAAAGAAAAAAAATATAAAACAAACTTTAAATTAATTATTCTTCTCACAAAAAAAATCTGATGAAAAGAGCTCATAATTGGCTTTTAAGTTCTGTAGAAGAAGGTGGGAATGACTTTGGAAGAGTACTCAAGCAATCGAATGAGATCAGGACTATTCCAATCAGAAAGAATGATGCTGAGAAAGAGGTTTAGAAATAAGGTAGTATTTCTAATAAATTTAGTTTCCCTAGGAAACTATCTTACTAAATAAGTCTATTTAGGCATCTTACTTAGGAATCTTGCTCAGGAATATATTAACACTATTTCAGAATCCTTTTTCTTTCCTGTACTTCTTTCTTGCTACAATAACCTGGGTTGCTACAATAAAAACCGTAATTTCCTTCTAAAATCCTTAAGTTTCCATACTTAGCTCACCATGAATTCTTCAGACACATCTTACATTCTCCAAAATCCAATAGGTTCACTTTCAGCAGGTCTGTTTCCTCCTTGAATTGTTGTAAAATTCTTCATAATCCTTGTCCAAACATGACACCTTTTTTTTCAAGAAAGTTGAAATTAATTTATGGGTCTTTTTTATTTTTCATAAGAAAAACTTTATTTTAATTGTTTCTTTTATTTTAAATGCATTTGAAAAATATATAAAATAGAAACAAAAACTAATCAATTAAGCCTTGAATTTGATAGTGATGTCAGAATTGAAGGGTGCATGTTGGTGTGTTTATTTTAGAATAAAAATTAAAAGTGACAAATTAAAATTATTGTCTAATTATTTTGTTGTTAAGAATATATATATATATATATATATATATATATATAAAGAATGAGAATATTAAAAAAAAAGAGCATTAAGAAAGAGAGAGTAATGAGAGGGAAAAATAAATTTAAAGAGTTTTTGGGAAGCATAATCTGAGATGAAGGCTTGCACAAATCTAGCCAACCTGTATGAGGCCAGATTAAAAAAACAAAATCCAAGAAGTAACAAAAGCTAATGATGCTTCATTTGTCTCATCATCACCCCAACCTTCTGATGATAGTGAAATCGGGCTCATCAACAACTCCAAAGCATTGTATTTTTTGCACCAATTTCACCCAAAAATATCTCCAAACCAAACTTAAAAACTCATAAATATATTTTGAATCTTAAATCCATTTTAATTCATATGCTTAACAACCAACATTCAAGTCAAATCTCAAAAAAACCTGAAACTTAGATCAAAGATATATTTTGGTTCAGGAATCCAATAAATGATGGTGATGTGGCCCAAATAATATGGCAATCAACTCCTTGCGAGTAGGGGAAACATTTTCATGCAACCATCAATATTTTGGACACCTGTTTTGTGAGTTTTGGCAGTGTTTCTGTTTCTTTTTTCCCTCACTCTCTTCTTGGTCGGACCAAAAGAGAGTCAAATGTGATTCAGAGCAAAAGGCACTGTTCCTAAATTGCTGTTAATTAACAGTAAAGCATTGTAGAGAAATGCATTTCTATATATATATAAATCCTTTTCCAAACTTCGAAAACTGAAACTACTTTAACAATATTGAATGCATTCATAGAAGTACTTGGCTTATGTGCCCTATATTAAAATAATTTCAGTGATTAGATTCTTACCAGCATAGGAGCCCAAATAACAAAGAGTAATATGAAAAATAGGCATATCCCACTGCAACATTTGGTCCATTTTGTTTGTTTCTCTCCTTGTTTGTGTTGAGCTCTATTCAAGACAGCATCACATTTGACAAGGTACAGACTTGCATATATGTCCTCCAGCTAAGAGCAAAGCTATGAATCAGACTGAGAGCTAAACTTGCAAATTTCCAATCAAAATGATTCTAAGAAGGAAAAGACATCAACCAAATTAACAAGTAGTTGATTGCTTGTCAGTGACAAGAATGATGAAACAACTATAATCTATCAAATGGTACATGAGAATGCTAGCTGATGCTACTTACCATAGAGTCATGCAGGTAATAGAAACTTCATATTTATTATTCATGGCAATTTTCTTTGATGTCTATAAATAGCATCCTAGCTAGTCATTCAAGACAGGCTATGAATTTTGATTGACCAATAAATTGAGTTTTCACAGAATTGGTTTTCTTGGGGTTTATGTTAGTTTGTCATTCATCAATGGGTCCTACAAGGATCCCAACAAGTCTTCTCAGGGCGTTTGTCAATGTTATCTTGTTAAATGAGAGCATTTCATTAGAGCACCAAGCAGCAAGAAAGGATTCAACTTCGGCAAGAGACTCAGCATTAACAAAATTAGAAAGATTTCTCTTTCCAATTAATCCATATGCACACAAAAAAGGGAAGAAAATAGCAAGAACCACAATGATGTTACGGTCATGGTACTATTAGAGGCAGTTCATGAAATGTTGAAGTTAATTTAGTAAAATTGGTGTTACTGCAATGCAAGACTTGACAAAAAAAAAATACTAGAAAAAAAACCTAAGGTTACCTTCAGCCAATCATACATGGTTAGCGATGTTGTTGTGCACGACCAGTCCAGTACACACCTCAATTCATAAAGAAATGGCAAAGCACGATAAAGTCTGTAGCAAAGATAATTGATTTGCGAAACTTTGCTGGTTAAAAACTGCCGATACAAGGTGCTTTTATGAGGAATCCCATAACGAATTTGTATGGCTTGTAGCGCTAGAGATACTACTTTTGCAAGAAATATAGCACGAAGCGCTAGTCCTGCAGCATTTTGGGAATGTTCCAAGTGCCAAGCATACTTTGTAACTGAATATGTGAAGAGAATGAGGTTGAAAATATAGAAGATCAACTTTCCAGTGGCAAATGAACAGAGGTAAATTATGCGGTCCAGAACGATCAGGAAAAAGATGATCTGTATGAATAAAGTAGACAAAAGACTCAAAAACAGTTAGTAACCTTGATGAGATAGTACATAATGACTATAAAATCCCTATAACTCTTAAAAAACTGAAAATTCCACCACCACACATCCTCACAGTTCACAAGTCAGTCCCTAAGAATGGGTCTCTAATTGATTTTTAAGATTCAGTAAGATAATATGATTTTTTTAATTCCAAGAGACCAAAACATATGCTGCCATAGGCACCCATTTCAAGGGAAAATAAGATAAGGCAATCATGAACTTGGGAAAATGGGAGAATGAGCTGTCATCAGAACTGCTGATTCAAGTTCAATTTTATGGTTCCTGTATATATTGACTCATTCATTTAGTCATTATTTAATCATCGAAATTCAAATTCAGATATACATCGGCAGTCTTCTGTGCTTGATCTTAATCCAAAACTTTAATTTAAACAAGACATGTCTAAGGAAATAAACAAGGAACAGAGACTTACCATCAAGATAAACACAAATTCTTTTGGAAACTGATCTTCAAGCTGATAAACATCAAGAAATTCACTTTTATTCTTTATCACAGATTGGTAGAAAATTGCAACTAAGAAGAAAACACTTAAATCTGCACCAAATATGTAGGCATAAAGATCAACTTCTCGTTTGCTTCCTCCAATCACAGAGACAATAGTGTATGGAAATCCAATTTCATTAACAAACCCAGCATGTTGAGCTTCCAGAATCTCCTTTGCTACATCAGCTGCTGGAGTTAGTGACTTGTACCATTCAGCTGAAGCACAGCTTGTCAAAGGGGAGGCGTATTCCACCTCAAAAACAACCAAGGCCACATTTGGATTCTCTTGACTTCTTTCAATGCTTTGGACATGAACCCTACTAGCAAAAGGGCAAAGATTGGGGTTCTTTTCCTTGCATCTTTCGTCATGAACCATTTTAAGCAATTGGTTTATTCCAGACTCTATTCTCTCTGGCTGAATTCCATCCTCTGGCCACAAGGGAAAATCCATAGAAACCTGGACAAAATATGGAGGAGACTCTGCTCCTAGAATCAGTGATTTCCAGTACCTAAAGAAGCTTCTTATTTTTGATTTTACCATATTGGTCATTAGATGCAGCAAATCCTGTGCCCTATCACTCCAGCTATAGCTCACCAGAACCTCTTTTCTATGGAGAGAACTTCTACGGAACTTAATGTCGGTAGATGGAATCCATTCACCATCTTTTACAGTTATCGAGCTCTGCAGGAGGATGAATAAGTAGACAAGAAAAAGAGGCCAGGAACTGATGACAAAGGATGATGTAATTTTATGTGCAGGAACTCCCAACTCACGAAGTAGGACTGGATCAATACTCATTTTGCAGTGCTGGATGATAATTTGGTAGATATACTGAACCATAATGTAAACCTCAGTGTAGATTAGCATGATAACCCAGAAGATATAGCTCGGGCCAGTGTTTACACATAGAGCATACAAGAAGAGAGCAGCAAGGAACACCATAGAAAGCAAACTGAAGTTCCATAGAAAAACAAGAATAAAACAAGCATAGCACACAACATCATTATTCGATTGCATTTGGGACCATACATGACGGAAGATCCTTCCTATCTGCAAACTAGTAGCATCAGAACTCATATCAGACTGCAGAGAAGATGAACGGTCAAAACTCATGCGCTTAGTCTTCTGGCTCTCCATTTCATCATATACCATATTTTCTGCAGAGGGCTGATTGATATCTAAATCTTCTGGTGAGATGTTTAAGAAGCTGACAAGGTTGTTAACTGCCTGATTTCCAATCGAATGTACCTGGGAAACACCATCACCTATCAGCTGTACAGCAGATATCAAGGGATTTTCCTTTGACTGGACCTTTGCTTTCTTGCCAGAATCAGAAAGTAAGCTATCAGTTGATTCCTGCATGATCTCCGTGATCTCACAAAGAGGAGGTTCTGCAGAATACTTTGGAGACACTTTTATTTCTAGACTTTCTGCATTCCAACTAGGAAATTCATGCACTTCAAAACGAAATATTGAATCATCTGTAATGATCTGCTCTTCTTTCCTGAGCGTTCCTTCACCTTTTCCTGGGCTCCCAGATTCTCTATCTGTAATACGAGAAGTACTCCTCCTCCTTCTCAGGCCATCACTATCAGGGGAACTGCTGCCACAATTAGTGGTTGAGTTCATGCTGTGAAGCTGGATTTGAAGGTTAAGCATCTCAGATTTCATCTTCTCCACTTGCAGGTTACGCTGGCGTTTCTTCTCCTCAGATTCACGTATGTATAGTAACTGTGCTGTTTTCCATGCAGCTTTCTTCTCTTGCTCACGCACAATTGCGCCAATTTGCTCTGCTTCAAGATATCGTGCAACATAATCAAACTCGTTGGAGGAGAACATATATGACTGAAGGGAAACCAGCATAAATATGATGATCTCCACAAGCGCAGATCTTGCAGTAATCCGAAACCCATAGTCATACTTGTAAAATCCGATCATTTCATATATGTATTCTATAGTCTCAAAGTTCCCAGAACTAAATACTCCTACAAAAGGAGATTGATAGGCCAGAGAAAGAACAATTAGAGCAAAGTTATATATGCGCAAGAATCTGAAAACCTTGTTCTTCTTCTTCAGTATTACAAGTCTCATCCGAAAGAAAACTAGAGCAAACGCAAGATAACCAAGGTGCAGAATGTCATACTCAAGAGTTCCAGTAATCAAAATCAAGCAGAGCACAAGATCCAGGAGATGGCAATAGCAGTAAAGCCTCAGGTAGTCTAGAAAAGTCCACATGCTTTTAGTCTCAAATGAAAGATCCTTCCAAACAAAGGTATTTTTACTTTGAGACATTTTTTGACGATACATTGATGAACCTGTTAAACTGGACAGGTTATCAGCACGGAGTTTAAAGCAAGCAATCATGAAGACTGAAAAATAGCTGATAAGCATGCGTGGATCATCCACAACAAGTCCTACATAAAAAGTAGAACATAAAATTAATAAAGATGAGAAGAGAAAGAGAGAGATGAGAGACAGGGAAAAGTAGAACATTCCCTGAACATTAGACAAACTTGAAAAACACAAACAGAAAGTTAAATTCAATGATACAGAAAAAAAGAAAAAAAAAGGATATTGAATTTATGTATGAAACATCATTACTAACACTCCAATAAACAAAAGAAGATCAGTACAGAGTCACTAAAAAGAGTGAATAATTAATTTCTGAACAAATAATGACCTTTCTGACATTAATACGCAGATGAGAATTATATATATATTATTTGTCTACCAATCTATATAAAAAAAACAAATATATTAGGTGGGTGAGTGAAGTTTGTTAAGGAACAATCTTAACATGTGTAAAAGAGTAATACCAATCCAACAATTCTTGCAATATTGGAAATACAGAGCAGAACTTTCCCAGCAATCATGGCAATGCACATCTGTCTCACTTGGGATATGTTGATTTGAAGGAACGATGCTCTTCCAGATAGCAAAATACTCAAGGATGAGAATCGAAGCAAACACAAAGACAAATACAGGCCATAGTTTCCGTATAATGCGCCGTTTTAAGAGAATACAAGCAACAAGTAATCCAACATATAGCATAGAGATGGCATTCAACAATGCAAAACTGGCAAGAAGCAACGCAATCATGTTTATCTCAAGGCCAAAGAGGTTAAAGATATTTTCTATCCAGAACTTCAAATATACTTTTAAGACAGTCTTCTGTGTTTCGAGTCTTTCCTTTTTCAATGAAAGAATCCCCTTCTTATTCCAATTATGACTTTCTTTGGTGCTTCCCCATATATATCCAAATGAAAATTTACTGGTGCCACTACCCTCAGAGCCCCCTGTTTTGTTGGACACCAGATCAGGTGCTTGAGTGAGACCAGCAGTGATTGATGGCAACGAGTTGCTAATGAATCCCTCTCCTTTTACAGATGGTATGCTATGATTTGGAGGTGGTTTATTTTCATCATTGACCATGGAACCATTCATGAAGGCATCCTCATCTGAGACAAACAATGGACAAGGCTCTTCCCACTTTCCTTTATTTTGACAAATACTTGGCATCTTATCTAACCAACGGAAGACATTGTACTGAAGTGTGCAAGCAGCAATCACCAGCACTTTTGCCCTCAAGCCAGACTCAAGGCCCCAAAAACCTGGCTTGTATGCACGGAAACCCAAGAAAAGGGACAGCTCAGAGTGCTTTTGTCCAGGAAACATTCCGACTTGTTTACCCCACATCTGAAACAGATACTCAGTTGTCACTAGAATTCCCGTGTACAATAGAAATGATTTGGATGGGATCCGAGAAGCTTTAGGTAAAGTTGAACAGGCAACAAGGCCAAGTAAATATACCAACCCAAAAGCACTGATTGGAGATAAAGAAGCATAAAATAATGCAATAAACAAGATCTTCTGGCTATGCCAGATCAGAAATCGTTTGATAAACCCAAATACTCCAGAATCCAATGGATCAGGATCATGCAGCCTATTATACTTGCTCTGTCTCCTCTCATAGCTATAAAGTTGCATCACTATTAAGACTGCTAAAGATTCCCAAATATTTTTCAATGATGAAGCTTTTGAGTTGTAGCCCAAATAAAAAAGTAGATCTATTAAGCTGGACAGCCATGTCTCAAAGCTGGGGAAACAGCTCAAACTATAGATGAAGACAAACACCATGACTGCATATGCTTTTAAGGGAAACCACAAACGCCTTTTTGTTTTCTCAACAAGTTGCCTTCCGATTATCCACACAAGAAGAAGGAAAATATACCCAAATGATATATAATTGGGTTTTACAAGGTACACTGTGAGGAGAATAGTCAGAAAAGCAATGTAGGTTCCGCATGATCGATAAGTAGTGAGAAACTTCTGCCCAATTGCACCAAGGAACAATGCTATCCTACTCTCTGAAAGCAGAAAAGAGAAATTAGTTTCAAATACATGGTAGCATCCACAACAAGTACCTACAAATTTGTAGTGAATTTCAGACATCACTCTTGTTTAGAAATTCTGTGACGAAAGTTAAACAAATAATTTGATTATTGTCTAGGATATGATAAGAGAATTAATGCGAGGGTTGTAACCAGTCCTAAAATAATCTAATACTTTGACTGATCTAAATAATTTATAAAAAAAAAAATACCATGGAGTTGCACAAGACTTTTCTATTTTTAATCACAGAGGAAATGAACTTTTTATTCAAAATACTATATTCATTAACAGATTCCAATAAGATGGAACAGTATGAAAAAACATATGTATTATAGAAGAAATAGCTATTTTAAAAGAAATATCACAATAACCTCATATTTTAAATTTGGTCAGATAAACAGTTCTGTATTTGGGATTGTTTGTATGAAGACCAAACACATGGACCTTCCAATTAGAGTAACCAAATAGCAAAGTCATTCAAATTAATGGAGACATGGATGAATATACCATATGAAGAATTATCATGTCCATATCTGGTGGTTGAGGAGGCATACACAGACAAGAGGACTGATTTGTTCAGGCCAGCTTTCAAGATGCTAAATCCGATAGGGGGCCTAGGGGTATGCTGTACAATTGCTGAGAAAGAAAATAACATCTCAAAACCATGGTTATGAATGGCACAGAAGCAAGCAAGGAGAGCTATTTTCAAGAAATCCCAGGAACTGTGATGTTTAAGAAGCCCTGCACAAATAACACAAGGATTGGTTCCATATAAATTTTTCCCCTTTTCTGATAAAATTCGAAAAATTGACATGTCAACTATATGTCACAACTCTGGGAACCTCTGTATCAACATACATGGTATTAAGAACATAAACGCTCCAAATTGAACCTGTTAAAGACAATGCCCACCTAACTGCAGCAAAACTTCCATTGTTAAGGAGCCCTTTCGCTCCAAAGCATGAGAGATTAGATTAATCTCAAGAATGTACAGCATGGCAAAGTGCACTTCGCACAGAAGAATCAATGGCTGGCGGATTTTTCTGCTGATATTGTGGCTCAGAAGATATATCAAGAAAAAAATCACTGAACCACAAGTCAAAACAAAACACCAATTAGTCAGCTCTATCAAGCTCATGTTTATGTCACTCACTTGTATGCAACATATGTTGAAAAAATTCTTAGGCCAGAAGTCAATTACACAAATTAACAACAAATCAGACTGGCTTTTTTATTTTTTAAGGAAAAAGAAAAAGGAAAAACATACAATATACAGCATGGATGATTCCAGGTTTCATGGCAATGAGGAAGATCAGCACCAGCATGATAGCCCGAGAACATTTTCGTAGTCCCCATGCAATTGTGGCCACAATCAATACCTTGGTGTCTTCTTGTGCTGCAATTAAGGAATAAGAAAGTAAAATTATATAGATGGTGTAATCCTGATCAGTTATATTTACTAAATTAAGACCTGGGGAGAATAGAAATGGGAAAGAGAGATTTGTTGAATAGGCCATTTCAGAGTAATGGATGTCAAAATAAAATTCTGAGGGAACTATCTGATTTACTAGCAGTATCAGGAGACGAAATCAAAAGACAAGTAATCACAAGAACCTCAGAACCAATGGATACACCTTATATCACTATCACAGTAATTGAAACTCAATATAGAACTTGCTCCGCAGTTTCCTATAAGCTCAAAACAGATTTATACAAGAAATTGAACTTAGAATCTCTTTGAAGCTAGTAATTATTAAAAAAAAGAAGGTGAGATTTCATTAATAAGACTTTTCAAGGAGAAAAGGTAGCTGACCTGATATGTGAACTTGTAGAAATAAGAAAACAACAATGATATTAGAGTTGCATCAAATATAACAGTATGAAATTGCAATCTTATTGAGACTTGAACTGTGTCCAGAAATCAACATTTCATTTTCATCTTTTACAATATTGGATCATTCATTGTTTTGGAAGGATCCAACTAGACTGTTAGATGAAATTAGAGCAAGGCTGCTAGAATTCAGATAAGCAGGACTTCTGAACCTAGAATTTCTGGGTAAAGCTAAGACTACAAGAAGTGGAGATACGATTAAAAAAACTAGGTGAAAATTGATAGCTGACAAGTTCCAAGAAATTGGGCAAGTTTCCCCTCTAGATCAATAAACTTGTGGAAGAACAGATTATGAGAACATTTAACAGGAAAATTCAGGTGATGATTGAAATAATATGCCAACAGAGATTGAAACTGTCTGACAAGACTCAATCATTTCCAATCAATTATTGTAAGTTGAAAAATAAATTCAGCTCATCCAGACATTTCTTATTGCTTTGCTTCTGAAGTTATTGGAGTTGCAAGGATAGGATTTGATTATCTAGTTTTATTTGATCATTCAAGGTTTCTCATCATTTTAAAAATTCATATTATGTTCTACATCATATTGGATGTTTTACTAGGAATCTAGTTATATTTTCTACTTAAATGGTTCTTCTATGGTTTTGTGCTCCTATTCCTGTACAGTTTAGCTTTTTCCTTCTTAGAATAGCTTTGATACCTATATGAAGCATTCTAATAAGACATTAAGGACAAAGGTTAAGATATTGCTTGATCAAATAAATTGAGTTATCAGTGGTCAGTTCTCTTATATACTTATGAATTTGTTTTATTCATAGCTTGGTTCTACATCAGTTATACATCATTTATCAAATGTTAAAGCACGTCTGATATGAGTACATTTTTTAAATCAAGTTTTTCATTCACCAGCATCAACTCACCCACTTCTACCCCAATAAGCTAATCATCTTCTCAACCCTTATTTCATTCACAGATCTTATTAATAGATCTCAATTTGTTCATGTTGCCGATAAGAGTAAACACAATCAATTGCTCTTAGACAGTAATTGCAACATATATGATACTTCTCAAACATAACTAAAGTTGAGAAGTATGAAGATCATATTCAGGACTTAAATGTTAAATACAATATAACGAGCTGTAGAAAAACTTTACGGCTTGTTAATTATTAAAAGTAAAATCAGCATGGAGGAGAGCAAGTGGAAAAAATGTGCGCATCTATACATGCTTGATTTTGCATTACTCATGATTTTAGAAGTTGCCCTCCGCTTTCTTTACAAACAGTGAATTTTATCTTATTTACTCTGATGGCACGATTTTCTTGTCACCATCATCTTTATTACCATGTTCAGTTATTATGCTTAGAGGAAAAAACATGCTTCTTACGTGGAAATCACAATATTCATGATTCAACAATTAATCTGGCATGCAAGGGATTAATTAAGGATTTATGGCAAGATCATAGACTTAAATACAGATCAATGGCATGAGTTTTAGTTAAACCTAAATTATGGAACATATTACAGAGATTTAGCCTGGCAGGCTTTGAGAAGGACCCATCAAGAAGTCTTATACCTTCCTTGACCTTTCTTAATGGAATTAAATGTGTCCTCCTAGATACATCAAACTACTTAGCCACATCATAAGGAACACTTGGCAACATTTTCATAACTCAAGTGTTCCCTCCCTCATTATAACTACCCTTCATATCACACACAATGGAACTTTTTCCCTCATCCACACTCTCTTCCTAACTTCACACTTTCTCTTTCTTGCCTATCTTTCGCATATGGAGTGTGTCCTGACATTGGCATGCCAAAGTCCTAACGTGGTTGTACCAACATGACCTTTGAAGTTACACTTACCCATCATGTCCAAACATTCCTCTCGGGGAGTGTTGACAGGCATTATTTAGCAATTAAGTTGCTAAGTTTATTAGGGCTTTTATGTAATATCATCTACTCCGACCCTTCTCATATGATCATGGGTGTAGAGTGAAAAGACAGTACATTTCACATCTTGATCCCTCACTTACATCCTTTCTTATGCGTTTTGGTATACAACTGATGTTAATCATGCCTTCTGGGATATCCTGCCATTACACTCACCCTAAACCAAGGAATTTTTACCCTGCATACCTAACTTGTCATGCACATCCTGCCACATTAAGCCTTCCAACTTGTCTCATGCCTCTTTCTAATCCATTATAAACAATACTACCTTGCCCCATGTATAAACAAATAACCCTCATACAACATCTTGTCTTGAATAATGATGCACACGCGTGAGAGAGAGGGAGAGGAGGGGAGGGGTCAATAATTTAAGCAGGAGGAAAAACTAGCATACCTATATCATGACAAATAAAACAGAATAATCAGTCAATTAATGTTAAAACAATGGGTTTCATTACCTTCTACAGTTGAGTTGTCATTAGAAGATCCATTACCCTCATCAGACAGGTAGAGGAAAACAGAGTTGTTCACAAGATTACCCAGAGCAACCAAAATGCCTAGACAAAATTGTGCTAGCAAAAACAATCCAGGAAGGGGATAATGCCATAACCCAACCATGTCCCATATTTCCATATCCTGCATGCATGCCAAGTAATGACTTCACACCACTTAAATTCTCATTACAGTAAGCGACAACATGTTTACACTGAAAGTAAGGATTACCTTTCCAAGTTTCCAACTCAAGAGTGGAAAAGCTACATTGAAAATATATGTGCTAACTGCCCAAAAGAGTATGAAGACAAGAAGCAGCCCATTTAATCGATGCAAACGAAATACAGAAGGGAAGGCATAGACAATGTAGCCAACATATGCAAGTAATCCAAATGCACATATACTGGCAAAATGAAAACTCCAGTAGGAAAGGGCAAACAACGAGACCTGTCAATTCCAGCAACAAGAGTCAATTAACATGGATTCAGAAGATAATACAACATTGTTCATAGTAATCTGAAATAATTAAACAACATTATCTACACCAGGGAATAAAGAAGAAAAACATGTGCAGTTGTAGATTGAGCGGCAACTGGTGGGTTCAAGTGAACTTTTTCCAATGTTGCCGATGGAAATCAGCCAAAATTAACCGGAAACAATTCAGAATAAAATAATTTAACCTATTGGTATTAATTTGAAGTGAATCAGAAAAATAATTGTCATATCCAATTCAATTTCAAGCAAAAATTATTAAGGGCCTTCATGCTTAAATTTTCCTTCCCCCTAATAGTAGTATCATGGCAATGAAATGGACCAGTGTGGCAAGCAGGTGACATGTAGTTTACGAATATGTACCGGGAAACCATATGTGAAAAAGTTGATGCTGAAAGTCCGAAAAACTGCTCCCCTTAATAAAACATTAGTATGCCTGACACCAGATCTGCAAATTACCATGAGTTCAGTACATTTGACACGAGCAAAGAAAATTTCTGCATGTAACTCAATACCCTATGCTCTGAGTTGGTTGTTTACACCATAAAGGCTGGTTTTATTCAGTCCAGACACATGCTTAAATTTTCAGGAACTCCAACAGCATACACATGCATGAGAGAGAGGGAGAGGATGAAAAATTTCAGGATGTGCGAAAATTGTATTGCATTTCATAATAAGCTAAATTAAAAAAATTGCAGGGTTATAATGGAAGTGGACAGAAATCATTTTCCACTAGACATATCACATACTAGTATTTTATCATCAAACAAGACTTCTTCAAGTGTAAACTAATGGGTAAAACAACCTTAACAATTAACTGAAGAATATGACAGTCTGTAAATTATGGTTAGTATCCAGTTTTGAATCAGATCACCTTTCCCACCAATACATTTTCTCCTGATTCGGGTTACAGGTGAAAACTATAACATATGGGCATATAGACCCTAGAATTTATTGATCTGATAAAGAAGGAAAACCAACTAATTTGTCCTAATACTTCCAAGCTAGTCTTCGAATTGCATCTATTGTATTCCTAAAATATAGTGAAACCACTACTTGTCAAAATTTAATAGATCAGAAGTGCCAGCATGTGCCATTCAAATGACATAAGATAGTAAAATGTGAAACTAGGGGGGCATCTATTTGGCACACACTGCTCCCCATCTGTTAAAGCTGTCACATTCAGTGGTAGAAAAGGGATTTATTAGAGATGTACAACAGTGAGGAGATATAATAGAAGCAATTATAAGTTCAAGGATAGATTGAAGACTCTGGAAAGTATGATAATATATTATCTGATTTTCCCCTGAGAAACATCACGCCAATTTAATGGACTTTTTAAGTCCAGGACCAGATCCTTTTTATGTAATGGGGTTATAGCATTGTGAAGGTTAATTGTGTTCACATCATTCAAGTGGGAAGACTATGGAATTAAACTTCATCCTTTGGATATACTTCAGTCTTATGAATCTAATACTTCAAGGTAGGCTTTTTTATTTACAGGGAGAAAAGATTATACAGTTTGGTCTGTGGATGGGACTGGACCTTTCTCTTGCAAGACTTTTGTCTGTCATCTGTCACAAGACAATGGTACCCAATTTTCTTTGGCCAATACAATTTGGAAAGCTAAAGTGCCTTCTAAAATTAAAGCATTCATTTGGATAATGGTATTCAACAAGACTAAGACCACTGATTTGTTGCAAATTAGAAGGTCCCACAAGGTCTTATCTCCTGATATTTGTGTTAAGCATCACCAAAATGGAGAATTTCAGTCATTATTTTTACTTACATTTCCCTAAAACTTAGGATATGTGGCAAAAATTGTTTGATTTGGTAGTAAATCTTGTGTTACCTCAAGAAGTAGATTTTTATTGGTCTCTTCTGTGGGTTTTGGAAGGGAGAAAGATTGTAAGATTTCTTGGAGAAGTGCTGTTGGTGCAATTATTTGGTGCATTTGGATGTAGAGGAATGCAAGGATTTTAACAACCACTGCACATCGGAGCAGTTATTGTGGGTTACGATAATCTTCTAGGCTTCTTTGTCATGTCAAACTTAAGGAACTTTTGGAGGCACCTGAGCTAGCAGATATACAAAGGGATTGCTGTGCTTTGTTATTCTGAACTAGACTGTTATTTCTTTTCGCTGTTTTGGAGGATGTCTTATTCTCCAATTTTGTATTATCCATGTTGCTCTAATAAAACATTCTTCTATCTAATAAAAAAAAAAGTCTAAAAGTTCAAGAATTAACACAGTTTTCATCAGAATTTTAACCTGCACCCTAATGTTGATTGCCCCAAAATCCAGAACTGAGATTCCAAGGAAATTGTTGGAATGCAGAGAAGGAAAAGACAGACACGGCAAAGTCTGAAGAGCTGCACTCAGACTATTGTCAACAACAAACAAGTTCAGACACCTGTGTATGTCATCTTACACACTTAACCCTTAACCTTAGATACCAAATGTCTGAGTATAGAAAGACCTTCTGTTTTTTTTACTTGTAAAAAATAATCATGGGAATTATATTGTAATGACCAGACACAAGAAAATCAAAAGGAGATCGCAATATGTAAAGCAGATCAAAGAGTGTTCCAAGTTTTACCTTGATTTGCGAATGAAAAATGAATGCCTCAAGGGAAGAAGTTGCTCTGTCAAATTACTTCCTCTCATAGACATAATGAAATCCATTTCCTCCAAATCACACTTGATGAAGGATAGCTGCATTAGAAAGCAGCAAAGGTTTAAAGCCAAACAACAGAGATAAAGTACAACAAAAAAGACCTTCTTTGCCACTAATTTAAACTCCTCATTGGAAATTGCAAAACAAATATATGCTGCAAATGATTATGTGATGCATAGTTAATTGTCAGGCAAATTATGGTTCGCCAACAGAACAGAACTCACATCAATGGAATGCTCTTTACCAAATCATCCATTTTCCCATCAACATGGAGTTGCTTTAACTAAATTTGCCTTCTCTTTTGTAAAGAAATGGGTAATCAAGAGGGAGCTTAATTTCCAATTTGATAGCTTTTTTTTTTGTGCAGCATACATTCATGCCCCTTATTTGCTATTTGAAAGCTCTCCTTTCATTCAAAAACATGCCATATCCACTAATGTCGCTATCTTATTTTGCTTTAGAAAGGCATCTACCACATCACAGAGCTTCAAATCTTAAGCATATAGTCTTTCTCGAGAACAAAAGTAGTAATTTTTTCCCCTTTTTTTTCCCAGGACAAGCAGACCATACTTGATCCTACCTAATTATCAAAACTTATGCACTGAAAATACTTTCTTTCCTTTTTATGGCATCCTGTTAACACCATGTTCATGCTCTTGTTATTGACCTGTCCCCCTCTTAGTTTACCTATTCATTTTGTTGATTTTTTGCCCTAATATCCATAGAAAAGACCAAATTAACTCAATGCAGATAGGGCATAAGACTAATAATGATGAGAAGTACTAATTACAAACTACTTATGGATTTAAAGCTATTTGTCTCAAGAACACCTCGGCGAGTTTAGATTTCAAACAAAATACAGAAATGTTTAGATCTAAGATGATAAATTTATCCAACCTATTTCACTCCATGAAGCATGGAGGCTGAAAATCATGTCAAAGACTGTGGAAATCAGTCTCAAAATCAGTTAGAATCTTAGAGAAATCTTAGTATATATGGTTTAGGAAAGAGAATCTGGTATTAACTATCCAGATTCTCTAAATTATTGCTTTCTAGTTTAGTGTAGGATACTTTCCTATCTAGTATTTATTTCCTGTTTTGAGGGTCAGTAGGTTAGCTTCTCTTCCTTATTTATTGTACAAACATACTGCTAGTAATATCAAGAAAAGAGAAAGACTTCTCTCAAAATTCTTCATGGTATCAGAGCCTACTCTTGAACCCTAATATGCTTCTCTAAGGCATGGCAGCAGCAGGACAAAGCTCTCTCTCTGAGGTGACCTCACAGCCAGGAACAACCTCTCATGGTAGCCTTTCAGGAGGCACTGAAGGCACATCACACCAAATTACAGGACACAAACTCAATGGATATAATTATCTTCAATGGTCATCATCAGTCATGATGTTTATTTGTGGAAAGGGCAGAGATGACTACCTCACAGGAGATATCATACCAGAAAAGAATGATCCCATGTTCCGAACATGGAAGACTGAAAATCATATGGTAATGTCATGGCTGATCAATTCAATGACCAATGAAATTGGAGAAAATTTTCTCCTATATGGAACAGCAAAGGAAATCTGGGAAGCAGCAAGAGAAACATACTCAAGTTCTGAAAATACATCAGAACTATTTGAGATTGAGGCAGTGTTACATGATCTACGCCAAGGAGAACTTTCTATTACTCAATACTTCAACACTCTCTGCCGTCATTAGCAGCACCTAGATATGTTTGAAATTCACATCTAGAATTGCCCTGAAGACACAGTCCTATATAGAAGAATTGTTGAGCAAAAAAGAACTTTCAAATTTCTTCTTAGGCTCAACAAGAACCTTGATGAAGTCAGAGGAAGAATAAAGGGAACCAAACCTCTTCCAAATCTCAGAGAAGCATTCTCTGAGGTTAGACGTGAAGAAAGTAGAAAGAAAGTAATGATGGGACCTCACAACTCAGCTCACATAATGGAAGGATCTGCCCTTGCTGCTCGAGGCTATTCAAACAGCAACTATGATAACCGACAGAGGAAAGGAAGACCCTGGTGTGATCACTGCAACAAACCAGGACACGTCAAGGAAAACTGCTGGAAGATTCATGGCAAACCTGCTGATTGGAAACCATCAAAATCAATAAATGACAAAGACAGACATGCCAACAATGTTATCTTAGATAACAACCGAGATAAGAACACCATTCTGCCAACAGAAACAAGTCCTTTCAGCAAGGAACAGCTTGAGATCTTACAGAAACTCTTCAGTCAGAATTCACTGTCTCAACCAAGTATGTCAGCCTCTGGTTCTGGATCTGGTCTGTTAGCACAAAAAGGTAAATTTTCAACAGCCCTTACTGTTAGTAAGAAACACTCAAGCCCTTGGATCATCGACTCCGGAGCATCAGACCATATGACAGGAGATGCCACTCTTCTTAATGAATACAATCAGTGCACTAATAATTCTACAGTCCGTATAGCTGATGGGTCTTCCTCCCAAGTTAAGGGAATAGGCCTGAGTAGACTCTCAAAGGACATGATCCTAAACTCTATTCTCCATGTTCCTAACCTAGACTGCAACCTACTCTCAATTAGCAAATTGACCCGTGACCTGAATTGTGTTGCTAAATTCTTTCCTCACTTGTGTATATTTCAGGATTTGGATACGGGGAAGAAGATTGGCAGTGCTAAGATGTGTTCTGGGCTCTATCTACTCAAAAGTGAAATTCCTCTAAGGCAAACTCAAAACAGAAGCCATGTATCATCCAAGGGTCAGTCAACTTTAAATTTTCATGTCAATAAAGATAGTGAAGTTCTGTTATGGCACTATCGTCTTGGTCATCCAAACTTCATGTACCTTGAAAAGCTGTTTCCATCCTTCTTTTCCAATAAAAGCTCACAATCCTTCAAATGTGAAATATGTCAACTCTCTAAACATGTTCGCAGTAGCTATCCCACCATTTCATATAAACCATCACATCCATTTGCAATGATTCATAGTGATGTATGGGGCCCCTCACAAGTGCACAATATAATTGGAACTCGGTGGTTTGTCTCCTTTGTTGATGATCACACTAGATTGACCTGGTTATTCCTTATGAAAGAAAAATCTGAAGTCAGCCAGATTTTCCAAAACTTCCATGCCATGATACAAACCCAATTCCAGACTAAAATCCAAATCCTAAAAACTGATAATGCCAAAGAATATTTCAATTCTAGCCTTAATACTTATTGTCTAAATCAAGGCATTATCCATATAAGCTCTTGTGTTAACACTCCACAACAAAATGGAGTGGCTGAAAGGAAGAATAGACATCTATTGGAAGTTGCTAGATCCCTTATGCTCTCTACTCATGTGCCAAAACAATTCTGGGGAGAAGCTATACTCACAGCAACCTATCTCATTAATAGAATGCCTTCCAGAGTTCTAAACTTCAGAACTCCTAGCCAAGTTCTTCTACAAACCTTTCCACACACCAAACTACTCTCTTCCTTAGACCCTAAAGTATTTGGCTGCTCAGTGTTTGTTCATATACACCATAGAGGAAAATTAGACCCTACCTCTCTCAAGTGCATTTTTATAGGATACTCTCCACACCAAAAGGGTTATAAATGTTACTCTCCTGTTCTTAAAAAGGTCTATACCTCTATGGATGTCACATTTTTTGAACACCAAGCATACTATCCCAAATCTGATCTTCAGGGGGCAACCATGAGAGAATATCAGAATTGGGATATACAATCTGATCATGTAATTAACTCAGGAGACAACCAACAAAGTCTTGTCCAAAGTCATTTGAGTCCTTACACTACACCTCCAACCTCAATCCAATCAGTCTCAGCACCACCAGCCTCAGTCTAATCTCCTGACCAGATTCATTCTTCACCAAAACAGATCACAAATCATGAGCTTCTTACTTATTCTAGAAGAAAAAAACTTGAAAAGGAGATAGAGCACACAATACCTCTTGCACATGACCAAGATTCAGAACCAAGTCCAGATTCTGCCCCAATATACTCAGGTATGGAAACTTCTGACTGTGAGAATACTGCCTCTGTTATTGATGATTCAAATATTCCAATTGCTTTGAGAAAGGGTGTTAGATCATGCACAAGTCATCCCATCAGCAAATTTGTTTCATATGAAGGGTTATCACCAACCTATCATGCATTTGTTTCAGCCATTGACAGTGTACAGATTCCTAAGTCTATTGAAGAAGCTCTCAAAGATTCAGGGTGGAGAAATGCAGTGAGTGATGAAATCAGTGCCTTAAACAAGAATAGAACTTGGGAAATTTCTGAACTTCCACCTGGAAAGAAACCAGTTGGGTGTAAATGGTTATTTACTATCAAACATAAGGCTGATGGAAGTATTGAAAGGTTAAAAGCTCGTCTGGTTGCAAAAGGGTTTACTCGGTCCTATGGAATAGATTATCAAGAAACATTTGCTCCAGTGGCCAAACTTAATACAATCAAAGTGCTTCTATCCCTAGCAGCTAACCAAGACTAGCCATTACATCAACTAGACATCAAAAATGCTTTCCTTAATGGAGACTTGGAAGAAGAAGTATACATGGAGATTCCTCCAGGACTAGAAACATCCTCCAACGTCAACAGAGTATGCAGACTGAAAAAATCACTATATGGACTCAAGCAATCCCCTTGGGCATGGTTTGACAGATTTACAAAGACAGTAGCACAGTATGGATATTCTCAATGCCAAGCAAACCACACACTGTTTGTAAAAACCTCTCCAGAAAAGGAAATAGCAATCCTAATAGTATATGTGGATGACATCATCTTAACTGGGGATTATGAGGAAGAATTGGTGAGACTGAAGAAACTTTTAGCCAAGGAATTTGAGATCAAAGACCTTGGGTATCTCAAATACTTCCTTGGCATGGAAGTGGCACGGTCAAGGAAAGGTATATATGTTTCTCAACGAAAATATGTCTTGGATCTGCTAAAAGAAACAAGAATGCTTGGATGCAAACCTGCAGACACTCCAATGGATTCAACAAAGAAGATAGGAGCAGGAAATGATAGTATACCAGTGGATAGGGGGAGATATCAAAGACTTGTGGGTCGACTCATCTATCTCTCACATACCAGACTTGATATTGGCTTTGCAGTCAGTTTTGTAAGCCAATTCATGAACAACCCGACAGAAGATCATATGGCAGCAGTTAATAGAATCTTGAGGTACCTAAACATGACTCCTGGTAGAGGCCTTCTATACAAGAAATGTGACAACAGAAATATTGAAATCTACACAGATGCAGACTGGGCAGGAAACATTATAGATAGGAGATCTACTTCTGGATATTGCTCCTATGTTTGGGGAAATCTAGTAACTTGGAGAAGCAAGAAACAACATGTGGTATCTAGAAGCAGTGCAGAATCTGAGCTGAGAGCTCTAGCTCTTGGTATCTGTGAAGGGATGTGGATACAAAGATTACTTAAAAAACTTGGCATGGAATCATTGACTCCTATCCAGATGCATTGTGATAATCAAGCAGCCATAAGCATAGCAAAGAATCCAGTTCATCATGACAGGACAAAGCACATTGAAATAGATCGACACTTCATCACATAAAAGATTGAGAAGAACATTGTTCACCTTATCTACACTCCAACAAGATCTCAGATTGCAGACATCCTCACCAAAGCTCTACCAAGAACTAATTTTGAAGAATTGAGTCACAAGCTGGGCATGTATAACATATACAACCCAGCTTGAGGGGGAGTGTGGAAATCAGTCTCAAAATCAGTTAGAATCTTAGAGAAATTTTAGTATATATGGTTTAGGAAAGAGAATCTGGTATTAACTATCCAGATTCTCTAGATTATTGCTTTCTAATTTAGTGTAGGATACTTTCCTATCTAGTATTTATTTCCTGTTTTGAGGGTCAGTAGGTTAGCTTCTCTTCCCTATTTATTGTACAAACATACTGCTAGTAATATCAAGAAAAGAGAAAGACTTCTCTCAAAATTCTTCAAAGACAAAACATGGATGGTGCAAACATCCCTCAAAGGCTAAACATGAAGTAAGAAAAAAAAATGAAAATGGCTATGCCTTTTGCACAAATTTAAAGCCAAATGGCATTTTTGTATATACAAAGTATTTTTTGTTTTTAATTGTTAGAAATTTAGAGGACAAGTAATTAGACTAACAAGTGCGTGAATAACGTCACCCGCCAAACACAGTCAAGCAGCAATGCAATCAGATTCTCCTCTTTAATACCTTCATGGGAAAATATATCTACTTCAGCTGCATGGAGACAGACAGAAACCAGAGAGCACAAGTTTTTATGCATCCTAACAAAAACCACATGCTATTTCTGGAAAACCAGAGGAGAAACCCAGACTAAGAGTGATGACAAGCACTAGGGAGCATCTTCAGTAGGAAGAAGTGAATAGGGACACCCATTACTATAAACGTTGAAAGGCATGAGGATGATTATCTACAATAGAACACTCTCCCTAAGTATTCTAGAGAGAAGGATGAGTATCTAGTCTAATTTACTTCTCCATATTCTCACTCTATGCTTTGTTTATCCAAAGCTAAAAGTATGAATCGAACAAAAGAAGTACCTGGAAATGCATTTACAATTTCTAAGATCTAGTGAAAGCTACAATTAGTTAACTTGTTTCCTGAAGTAGGGTAAATATAAAATGGAGGATTTGCAAGACCTCAACTCTAGATATGAGGAACTCAATTTATTTCCCACTTCTAACATCAAATCTTATACTGATTTAAACAGAGTAGAGCTTATGATAACAGATACATACCATGATGTAAAATAGTACAAGAGAAAGACCGGAACAAATTTCATGCCACTCAGATTTTCCAGATATTTTGAACAAGCCAATAAAATCAGCTATCCACTGAAGTGTACTGAGGAACTCTATAGGGAGCTGATAGGTATAAAGCAGTATAATGTTAACGCTTGCATACAGTTGAAGAGGCCTCCACCACCTTCAAGACATGCAATCAAACAAAGTCACTCGAAGAAGTAACAATTGATCTACACAAATTTAGCGCACGTGTCTGTGGGTGTTTGTGATGAAGAAGGGGTGGTGAGAGAAAAGAGAGACTTTAGTGGAAGGTTATGTATCCATAGAAACCTGAAAAGTCCAAGAAAGTTGCTTGTTAGAGACCAGTCCACGAGGCCTGCACAGCTGGCAATAAAAAATGGTAGAGAAAGCCATGAGGGATGGCTTATCCCCACACCAAGTTGAATTGCGGGCAACAGCAAACAAGAAGCAACCCTAAGATGTGAGCCTTCAATGAAGAAAAAAAAAATCCAAATCAGTACCTGCATCCTTTTTTCAACTCATCAAACCACTTTTACCCAAACAAACACAAAATAAGAGCTTGGAATTTCATTGTTTTGCTCCAATACAAGGAATAGTGTGTTAAAAAGCAAAAAAGAAAACTATCCATGATTTCCCAGACCAATTCAGTACAATATCTGCCTCCAACATAGTTTTAAAACCTCATTTAAAATCTATCCATTATTTGACCTATTCATTCAAGGTTTTAATGAATGGTTACCTGGAACAATTTAAAACCTCAATGTCTAAAGAAAATCTTTAAAGGCACAAAAGAACTAAAGCAAAAACCTCCCCAGTCCTGAGGAGAAAGAGAGGTGCATACCCATCAAATGAAACTCTATTGATGGTCAGATTAATGAGACCATGATAATGCACTCTTGCATATCCAATTCACAAATGGTGTTCAAATGATAATGCTGAGTTTCTATTTAGAATGTTTATTAGTGAAATAAATGAAAATTAAGTTGTTACATGTGCAAATTCAACCAATAAGAATGATTATAACAGGCATACCATACATTTTAAGAAGGAAATCAATTAAACGGATATAACTTGGAGCTTTGTTAGCTACTTACAAACCTAAATGTTCAAGAAGGTTTAAGAAATGACCCCAGCAGGAATCTCGCCATGGAACCAGACCAAATCTGCTCCCATATATATCAACTAAAGCAACAAAAACCGCTAATAGTTGTATAACCAAGAAGTAAATTACAAGTGGTGATTTCCAGGAATGGATTCTGCAAAGTTATATCAAGAGAAAATCTCAATTCATGTGGATGAGATAAGGGGACGAAAGAAACAAACAGAAAAAATCCAATGCTTACATCATAAAACCAGTTAAATGGGCCCACCAAGCATCTGCTCCACTCCATTCATCTCCCAGAATTGCCCAGATGACAAGATACACTGCTTGAGAAAGAATGACTACTAGGGAAAAGATAATAATGAGCCACAATAAAAAAAGTCGCCGTTGAAAACGAAAACCTGTCAGAACAGAATGTTGTGTTATTAGGATAAAGCTCGATGAAAAGGGGCATAAAGAGAACTGCTTCCGGCAATACCAGGTGTAAATGAGGTTCAACTATTTTGCAAGTAAAACATATACTAGTGTTATCTAAAAATTTCTGTTTCTTTTTAAAAAAATCAATTTATGATTGCTCATAACTAATATTAACATGTATGTAATTGCTCACGAAAGCGCTAGACAATCAAGAACATCTTGCCAATGCCACACAGTGTAAAGGCAAATTCTTACTGAAGTTCTTAAAGGCTCACCTATTTTTGGTGCAGCGTACTGAATAAGAAGGAAAGCTATTAAATCAACAAGAGAAATCAAACTCCAATTGATCAAAGAAGCTGCAAGAAAAGAGGGGCAAAAAGTTGAAGATTTAAAACCCGCCAAGAAAATTAATTTCCCATGAGAGAGAAAGCAGCTTCTAAGCTGCAGCTGATAAATAGTTCTAATCTTGAAGTTAGTTACTCCAAAAAAAACCAAACGTATGGATGAAGAATATACATGTTAAGAGCAGGACTGGCAAGACAAATCCAACAAGAAAATTCCCCATTGTTTGCCAGCAGAATCACATTGGTCTCCTTGCCTTCTTATCGAAATTATCCGATTCGATAAAATCACAAGAAACCCATTAATTGTATTGGATGCCAAAGGTTTGCTTGCTTGCTTGCTAGCTTCCGTCACTTGGCCCGGCTGTTTGTAGAAGGAGACTAGGAGGGGCAGACCGGACGAGGAGGTTTTCCAACATCAAGGACAAGATCTTAAGTTTGTTCGCTTTTACTTTTTACAATCCTTTTACCTACTGGTCAATGCAGTTTTATAAATGTGATACGAGATGTCTTAACTTTTTCGATTTCTCAAATTAGGTGTCTCGACTCTGGTTTTTATCAATTGTATTACTCAAATTTGATAATATATTTATTATTTGAAAATATATTAAAAAAATATTTTTAAAAAAAATATTGTTAAAATTATATTAAAAAAATTCAAAAACAAAATAAAAAATTTAATTTAAAAAAATATTTAAATATTTAGGAAACTGGATCTCTAAATAAACACTAATATTATGTTTGTTTTTACATTTTAAAAAAAAATTATTTTTTATTTTAAATTAAATTTGTTTTGGTATTTTCATATTATTTTATGTAAAAATATTAAATATTAATTTTAAAAAATAAAAGATATTTTAAAAACTAACTGCTGCCGGATAATATCAAATTGTCTGAAAGTATCTTAATAGACTTAATTACTTACTCTTCAATTTTTTTTATTTTTTCAATTAAAAAGCATATTTTAGAGTTAATTGAATATAAAAATGGATGGAGGGATCAAATTAAGCAAAAGACTTGAAGTGGAAAGGGAGGGATTAAGGAAAGAATTCAATGAGAGAGACACTCTAAGAAAAATATAAAAAGTAGAGGGACTATCAAGCAAAATAACACCCCCAAAAGTTTAAACAATATCAACAGTAGTCGGTGTGATATTTGTAGCTAGCCATACATTCCTTATCAAATTGCATGCAGCCTTTTGTCTTGGTTGAAGAACAAAAACAGAAACCAATAATATACCATGAACGCTCTCCTCTCAAGCTCAACCTCTCCCTGCAACTCTCACATTTTGAAGCTGACATCCAAACCCACAAGTTTCAGGCTATCGTTACCATGCAATACCAATACTACCCAGTACTTGGGACGCGACAGCTTGAGCTTGAGAATACGAGCCAGTAACAATGCAAATGAAGTGGATACGCAGACAGCAAAAGAAGATCAGGCAACTGAAACAAGCAATCAAGTCTCCAGTTCATCATCTGCTGCCCTACCTGCAATTGACAAAGACCTCAAAAAGGTTGCTTCTATTTTTAACTGGTTTATTTTCATATGGGTTTCTTTCTTCATGTTGTTCCGTGGATGTTGATGCTTATGTTATTGGTATGAATTGAGTCAAAAGGATGTCTCTCTTTGCATTACAACAACAGGTGGTTCAAAAGACTGCTGCTACCTTTGCACCAAGAGCTTCCACAGCTACAAAAAATCCTGCTGTACCAGGAACTACCTTGTATACTGTTTTTGAGGTTCAAGGCTATGTCTGCATGTTGTTAGGTGGAGCTCTCTCTTTCAATCTCATTTTCCCATCTAACGACCCTGACATTTGGAGATTGATGGGAATGTGGTCCATCTGGATGTTCAGTAAGCTTAATTCATCCTTCTCTGTTTTTTCCATTTCTAAATTCATTTATTACTTCATTAGCTCAAATACAAGAAGCTAGCAAGCTCTGGTTTTTATTAGTCCAATATCCTCGTGGGCATAATTTGATTCAATTAAAGATTCAGTTGCCATTTTGTTTTTGGGCTGGCAGCAATTCCTTCCCTTCGTGCCCGGGACTGCTCCAAGAATGAGAAAGAGGCTCTTAATTATCTATTTCTACTCGTCCCTTTACTCAATGTTACAATCCCCTTCTTTTTGAAGTCCTTTGCGTTAGTATGGTCCGCCGATACCATTGCCTTCTTTGGAATGTATGCATGGAAGGTATGATATGCATGCTTTAATTTATTTCTTCCTTCAAGAACATTCATAGAGTTGGATACTCTTACTTACTTTGATAGTCATTTTGAAATATGATGCTTTCTGCAGCTGGGATGGCTCCAGAAAACAGAGTAGCTGGGAATTCAACATTTCTTCCTTTTCTTTGTTTGGATCGTTTGATGCAGATGAGACAGTAACATTGCTTAGACCTGCAACTGAATTGCCTTACTACACTACGGGCATGGAGATAGTTCGCGGTGATTGCACAGCAGTAGGTGCCTTCTGTCAGTAAGATGGAGATGCCTGTCTTTTCTTGTGGCGTGTAATGACAAATCCATCTTGATTTTATTGACTGTTATCCCGGGGGCTTGCTAGCTTCTCGTCTTCTCTTATTTTATTAAGTGGATTCGATTCACTGTAAGTGATACCATGCACACAATACCTTTGCTAAAAGATGTACCATGATAGTTCATTAGCAAAATAGACCTGGAAAACGATACACCAGCATTTTCATGGCAGGAGGCTATGCAATTTGGCTGTTGGAAATCTTTGTGTAAATGTGGTCTGAATGGCAAATTGTATAGATCGTTTTACCTTTCTCATGGGTGTTCTGTTTTCCTTATAGATCTAACAAAAAGAATGAGAGTTACATTTCTTTTCAAAGGGGCTTCTTAAATTCTATCAAAAAGAGACTAGGCACTTCAAGCATACTTGAAATAGAGATGGGTGAAAAATTAAACACCAAAACAAAGTTCTATTTGTTGAACTGGTTCATGAAAAAGCTCCAGAGAGAATGGATGAAGACCAACAGTGTAATAATACAAGGACTGATGTAATTTGGCATCACAAGCTGTAGCATGTTTATAATTATAAATAGTACAAGCTCAATGACCTAGCCCTTTGTTGTGGGAGGAAAATGCTCTTTCAAGGGATAAGCAGGACAACGCCATATTCACATATTGGGTTGGTATTGTGAGATCTATTGTATCCATCAGGATCCCTTCACATTCACCCACATAACCCAAATGCCGACTAGTATTTTACCATCAGTTACTTCCTGCAAGGTCCAGCTGTACAAACAAGTTCCAAAACAAGAATCAACAGGGGAACCAACAATGCAGCAAGCAATGACACAAAGTAAATGGATGCAACTGCCGATTATTGTAAATATCTGGTGACTCAAAGAAGAGGTTATGTTATGCATATGGACCCCTAAAATCCTCCTAACTGCAACGCTAAAATATTTCAAGGCAAACTAAACTTGTCATACTCAGCTATCTCGCAAGCTACCAAACATGCTGTTAACAAGGCACTACCATTAAAAAAGGTAATGGGCGCTAAAATGCAACGGGAACTAAAATGCTGTCAAAGTTATTCCATGAAAAATGCATTACAATGCAAAAGGCAGCATAAACTGGCTGAGCTTATCTACAACTTTTAGGGAAGAATGTTCAGGAATTGTTATCTCCGATCTCTTATAGCTGTACCAGGGACTTGTCATAAAACAATCTTCAGACATTGAACATGCAGACATACAGTTAGTTTAGATCATTTGTGTAGTTTTTTATCTCTAAAATCTGCTACGCCAATGAAATCATGATGGTTTGCATGTGTTTTAAGAATCGGATTCTAATTCATCTTACATGAACATCAATGATATTAGAGTTCTCAAATGCCTTAAATTCTCAATAAAAAAATTCTTGCCTTTGAAATTGCATCTACTCAACATGAAAATCAATTTCATGAAGCCAAGATCCTCCAATGCAGACCACTTCTTACATCTGACTCATAGCTCTAAATGTGCTCATCATCACTGTCGTCATAGTCAGAAGCAGAATCTTCACTCCTTGGTTCCGTCAGAGTATTCATGTCAAATGATGGCATCTCCATCTCCTCCATGTCAATAGTGTCATACTCCATTCGTTGCTCAAACTTCTCATCAGAGCAGTTAAGGAGCCATGAAAGTGAACACTTCATGCCCTTCTTTGCAACCCTCTTATGTCTTGGTTTTATAGTGGACTCCAAACCATATGTAAAGAAAGCAGGGAAAGTAACCAAATCATCCAAAGGTCTTTCCATCTCCACTTGGAAGTAATCAAAACTGTGTTTCATAATGTCAAGATTCAAAGCAAGCAACTGGGGACATCCCACAACCATTGCCCTCACTTGTTGCAAAGAGAATCCACAGTCTTTAAGGAAATCCACATGTTTCACAATAGGTAGTCTACTAAGGCTGACGACCTGTGGCATCTTCTCAACAACTCTGCCAAAGTCATCAGGGCCCAAATCAATAACTGAATGAAGTAAACACTGTTGACCCAGAAGTTTTTCCTTCAGCTCAATTCCAATAATCTCAGGATATTGTGCTACCACAGAAGGAAGTGAGGATTTTCTTACATTAAACTCTAAAAGGGATCCAACATTTGGTTTCACCTGTTCCTCTAATCCAAAACCAAGGATGTGAGGTCGCTTTTCTATCAATCTAGCTACAGCTAGTCTTGGTATGCCCAAGCTTTCAAGATACTCGACAAAAGGCTTGATCACCCGTCCTACTCGCATCCCCAAAATCTCTGGGTATCTAGTTAAAACCCCTCCAACTTCTCTCCTTGCTAACCCAATTCCTACCAAATAAGCCACTGATGTGCTCATGGTCCCTTCAAGCTTGAACCCCAGAATTTCTGGATATCTCTCAAGCACCCGAGGGATATCATTTGGCTTGATATCCATTCCTTGAAGATATTTGACCACTGGATCTAGATCTACAACAACACTAGCATGAAGGACTTGGGGATATCTTCTTAAGAACTCAGTGAAAGTGGATTTCCTAACACCCAATTTTCCAAGATAGTCAAGCACAGGAATCATGTTCTTCTTCACACTGCAACCGAGAACAAGTGGGTAGTTGTTGATGTCCTCAATTGTGAGACCTAATTTGTGAAGGAAATCAACACGTTCCCTCATAACCTCTGTAGTCACAGGAAGCTCCAACCCATCAAGTTCATCAGGGACAATACCAATTCCCCTTAAGAATTCATAAACCTTGGCACGATTTGCTATCTTCTCATTTTTCATTTCCAGCAAACTAGGTCGACTATAGAGGGATGAAGAGCTTTTTTGCTTCCGACCCAAACGAACATTACCTGTGTTGGATAGAGATGAACCCACAGAAGTTGATTCAAACGTTCTCTCAGCAACATAACACCGAAATCTTGTGACCTCAGTCCTCTTCATGTCATTACTTGGGATTCTAAGAGTTGATGTAGAGTTTAGCTGTAGTTTGCAATAGACAAGAACAGGTAACTCTGGATGTGCAAGCAAAAAACTAGGTCTCGTAATGCCAGCATAGCTTACAATCGTCATTATAGGTTTGTAGCGTCAACCAATCTGCAAGGAGACATTGCAACTCATGAGCTGCAAATGAATGCTATTTCACACCACAACTTAAACCATTCAAACAATGAATATTTAGCCAAGTTCATTCAGAATAAACACATAACCTTGAAGATTTAGCCGAATTCATTCAAAATAAACACATAACCTTAGAGATTGTGGGAATAAATCCTAAATGAAAGACCCAGAAGAAAAAAAGAGGAGGAGGAGGAAGAAAGCACAGCATTTAAAGGCTTCAGCATAAGCATCATATCAAACAATGAGATAAAGGTAGAACTAACGGTCAAGTGGACCGAAAAAGAAAAACATAAATCTATGTACAAATTAACAAACCCATCATATAAAACTCAAAATCCTAAGATTAACAGCCTAGAAAATACAGAGAAATGAAACCTATTAGTTCACTGTACAAGTAACAAATGAAAACCCTAAAAGGAACTTAAAGCTAAGAAGAAGAAAATGCAGCAAAAGTAGTAGTAAGCTTCAGCATTCTGTGTTTTACTTTCCTGGGTTTTCTTCATTATAACGACTATTTAGAAAAAGAAGTAGTGAACAAATTAAAAGAATGGTACGAAGCTTAAATAATGACCTGTGAGCTAAACTAGAGTGAGCGATGCCCCCCTGCTTTGGCTTCTTCCTTGAGACTTGATAGAAGAAAGAGGGTAAGGTTTTTGAGTCCGCCACGATCACACAATTGCTTTTGTTTCTTTTATAGCCCTTTCCATAACTTGCAAACTAGCCCCTCTGGATTCTAAGAATTATTTTACAGCCCTTACATCTTTCTATTTTCACAATGGAGTCTTACAACCATAGGGAGAGACCCGATTGAGATTGAGATTGAGATTGAGATTGAGTAGAGTATTGTCGCTATAGATTTCAAACCCCTCAATGTAAGAAAAGAAACTTTGAGGTTTAGTTGTGATTGTGATTATTTTTTAAATATTTTTTATTTTAAAATATATTAAAATTATATTTTTTATTTTTTTAAATTCAACACATCAAAACAATATAAAATATAAAAAAAAATTAATATAAAAAAAAAATTAAATTTTTAAAAAACACAAGTTATCACACGTTTCCAAACACTATCTAACTACCTTCTTGATTAACTAACAACTTCTGTTAATTGCTCTTCAAACTAACTCTAGCTACCAACTAGCCTCCATCACGTGGAATTATTAACAATTATATGTTGAATGTGTATTAGTCAAGCTAAACTGTATTACTCTGGATTGGGAAAATTATAATGTTGCGAAGGTGATGGAAAAAAAAGTGTTGAACTAAATTTTATTTTTAGAAAAAATTTCAAAAATTATTGTTGATCAATATTTTACATATACTAAATATAAAGAAAAATCTTGTATTTTATAATTTTTATTGATGATTATTCAAAGTATACTTATATTTATTTAATAAAACATAAATATTAAGCTTTTCAAATATTCAAAAATTATAAATTAGTAGTTGAAAATCAAAAGAGGAAGAAAATTAAAATTCTAATAAGTAATAAAAGTGGTGAGTATTTTTCCATGGAGTTTTCTTCATTTTGTAAAGAAAATGGAATCATACATCAAATTAGCGCTCCATATACACCTTAATAAAATGGCTTGGTGAAAAGAAAGAATAGAACATTTATTGGTATGCTTAACTATGTATTAGTGAATGTCAAGTTTCTTACTAGTTCATGGAGGGAAGCTTTACTCATTGCTTGTCATATACATAATAAAATTCCTTCAAGAAAATTAAAGTTTCTCCATACAAATTATGGAATAAAACAAAATCAAACTTAAATTATCTTAGAATTTGAGGTTGTCTCGCTTTTTATAGAGTTTCGAATCCTAAAAGGATGAAATTGAGACCTAGAGCTTTAAAGAGTAATTTTGTTGGCTATGTTGAAAATTCAAAGGCATATAAAATATTAGATTCGAGTTCTAATATAATTGTGGAATCCAGAGACGTTAAGTTTATTGAAAATAAATCTTAAACTGATTCTAATTCAATTAGTGAACGAATCAATAATTTTGAAGTTGAAATAAAGTCAACAAATAATGCAAGTTTTGATTCAAGTTCTAGAAATAAAAGAATTCAAATGGATCATCCTATTAAACTTAGGAGAAGCCAGCGTGATAGAAAAGAAATGAATTTATATCCGGATTATATATCTTCACAGTCTATTGTTTTTTTAATTGCAGGCAATAAAATCGATGTACTTAATAAGATACCAATCTTATTAATAGTAGAAGATGATCTTAAAACATACATAGAGGCACTGATCTCTCAAGATGTTGCTTTTTAGAAAGAGATAATTAATAATGAGATGGATTCATTATTATATAACAATACTTGAACTATTGTTGACTTGCCTCTAGATTCCAAGGCAATTGTATGTAAATGGATTTTCAGAAGAAAATATAATAGTGATGGATCAATTCAAACTTTTAAAGTAAGGTCAGCAGTCAAGGGTTTTAAACAAAAGAAAAGAATAAACTATTTTGATACAGCTATGGTGGCTCGCTCGTATAACATCTATAAAAGTAATTTTGGCTTTATCATCAATCTATAATTTGTATTTACATCAAATGAATGGTAAGACTGCTTTCCTCAATTGTCAGTTAGATGAGGAAGTCTACATAGAACAACCAAATAGTTTTGTTCTACTATGAAATAAGCATAAAGTCTAGAAATTGATTAAATCTCTATAAGGATTGAAACGGGCACTTAAATGATGGCATGGAAAATTTGATTATGTAATTTTAGAATATGGTTTTAGACACAATAATGCTAATAAATGTATTTATTCTAAATTTATAAATTATTTTAGATTGATAATATATCTTTATATAGATGACATGCTTATAATTAGTACTAACATAAATAGTGTCAATGATACAAAAAAATATATAACCTCAAAGTTTAAAATGAAGGACTTAAATGAGGTAGATATAATTTTGGGTATCAAAGTGAAGAAACATAGTAAGGGGTCTTGCTATTTGTCAATCTCATTATATTGAAAAAGTCTTAAATAAATTTAATCATTTGAATATCAAAAAACCAAATACTTCATATGATGTTTCCTTTAGGTTTACAGAAAATACTAGTAGATCAATTGCTTAAATTAAATATAATTGTGCAATTGGTAGCTTAACGTATGCCATGCATTGTACTAAACCAGATAGTGCTTTCACAATATGTAAATTGTCTAGATACACAAGTGTGATGGCACTTGGCATGTGACATTATGTAACATAAATAGTTTTTTATTTTTAGAATTAATTAATTTAAGTTAATTAATTAATTTTTGGAATTAATTATGCATGACATATCTTGCTAAGTTGTTCAATTAATTTGAATGAAGAGTTGCATTTTGAATTCTATAGACATATTGATCTGGAGAGGTGTGCCTTTAAACTTTGCAGACATGTTTGTCCGAATAGGTGTGCCTATAAACTCTATAAACATATTAGTCAGAAAAAAATCTTATTCTTTCCCTAATTTTTCTTTACAAACTCTCTATTTATGTTTATAAAACAAAATAAAACAAAATTTCTTAATAAACTTATAGAAGTTGTTCTCTATAAATTTAAGATTTTGTTGTATCTTGAGGATATATTACTTTAACTCTATAATAAATATAATAGAGGCAATTAAAGATGTTTATCTTTAAAAATTTACACTGCCCAAAACTTATTACCAGCTTACCATACCCCATAATTCCTATGGTGAAGAAAATATTTACTACTATATTGTTATTTTCCATTTCTTATTATTTTTAAAAAATGAAAAAAAAAACTTGTTTTTCCCCTCGAATTATTTGGTATGGGATTATGTTGTAGAATATTTCGGCAAAGGATGGGGATTTAGAGCCGTTGAAATTTGCTCATTGCTTTCGGATGTTCATGTTAGTTCTGAGCATTTTTGTCCGTGATACTGGTGTTGATCTAATTGATATAGTATTATTTCTGTTAATGTCTTGATTGAACTGGAAATGCTTGTAAAAACAAGACCATATCTTTTTTAAGAATTGTCCAGCAAATTTTTTGGACTTTGTAGACAAGATGTAAATGACGATTGTCTGTTTTATAGACAAGTTGTAGGTGGAGGTTTGGCTTCAAACACGTTCTCCAGGCGCAGTCACAACAAATCCACAGGCACTCTTGTGAAGAAGTGTCTGTCGTCGTGAAGGAAAGTGGCTCTCTATGTATTTCATCAAACTCACATGAGAAATATCCTGGAAAGCCTCGAGAATTTTATTTTATTTTTTTTATCTTTGCCAACAGCACATTCCATATCCTTGTCGATGATGCTTACCAGGTGAACCTTTCTACAGCAATTGCTTCTGGATAGATGTATCTACATGGAAAAAAACTAGTTATTTTTATTAAGATTGAAAAATAAATCCACAAAAAGCAGGATAGTCTTTAGTTAGTAATCTCTTTCCGTTTGCAGTAATAATTAATTCCATACTCACCCTTTTAACAATTTACTGCTCGCAAATCCTGAGCTATAAGCATGTGATTGCAACTTGGCAGTGTTGTTCTTGACAAGAACATAGGTTGATGCTCCTACTCCTGGCTTTCTAGGTGAAAACCTCATTTAGTCTCACACTAAAGTCTTCTTGTCAACATATTTGAAATTATCGTTTGCTGCAGATATGGAATACCGATGAACATGAGGCTATGCAAGCGCTTGGCATAACATCTCCCCACCATTCAAACTGTATGCAATTCCTTTTCTCCATCCCTTTAGTCTTAAAAGTTACCAACGAATAATGATGTTCTGCTTTTCCTGTTTTGTTTTTCTTGTTCAAATAGATGACAAGCTTCTACTTAATCTTATCAAGTCAAACAATTTGCATTTTTAGTCGCATCATCCACACTTTTTAACTTCTACGATTCCCTGTAATCTCCACCCTCGTATAATCTTTCTAGTTGCTATTCTATTATATTGCCAATACTTGTGCGTTGTATAATTTTTAATTAAATCATCTTCATCCTTGATATGACATTACCACTCCCTTGTAGATTTGGCCTTTTACATTTGATTTCTTGGTGGTCAAAACATCGCGGTAACTTTCAGAAGCTATTTCATATTCATAGAAGAGGTATAATTCCAACCTGATCTGGCAGGTCTTTTGGTTTATTATTCTGAAAGAAGCCACCCTTTCTCGAAACACGCAATATTGGGCTGCTCTTTTATGATATTCCTTTTGCTTTCATGTTTTAGAGGATGACTTATTCTCCAGCATGCTTTTGTATTTCTTCTCAGTCAGATTCAGTTAACTAAAAAGAACAAAATTTCAGTGACAAGTTTCATATAGGTGAATCTTGAACTTATAATTTCCAACGATTACTCTGTTTCCATGATCTCAATTAGGTGGTGTATGTATATTTTTCTTGGTTATAAAGTGAGTGGCTTTTGCGTCAATTCTCGTTTGGGTTATACATACAAAAATAAGAAGTTTCTTTAGCTCTTTCATCATAGCATTTTTCCGGGTTCATATATGAGGACTGGTTCAAGCCCCGTACTGCTGCGAAGTTAAAGTTGCTCGTCTTTTGGGATGATCAATGCCTCCAAGCACCTCCAAAAGATGAACTTTGAAACCAGCACATTCCTGTGCACATTGCAAACATGTCAGATGAAAAATTAAAGGTAGTATACTTTGAAGCTTGTACATGTATAATCTATACCTGATTGGTATGTGGTGGACAATTGGCCTTGATGTTTCTCGTTCTGCTATATGGTTTCCAAGTCACATCGCAAATATTTACACTGGATCTTCCAAACGGTAAGTTGTTGGCTAATTGAAGAGGCGCCATCAAACTCATTTAGGATATTAATTCTGCTCCCCAGCTAGTAAAGAGGCTATGAAGGGCATAGTTGATCTCATAACAGTTGTTGAGAGTATATTTGCGATTATCGTAGAGTTTATTCTTTATCCACACGCATGCACGTAAGTAGGGAGGAACGAAAAATAAAGAAGAAAATGATTGATTGTGAATGATCAAGGTTTGTTAAACTATCATTTGGTCAAATGATAAATTGCCCTGATTCTAAGCAGCAATTGTTCAAGGCCGAACTTTCCCTACAGCCTAATTCTCCAATTGTATGAAAAAGAACTTGATCCAACAATACTTTGGTTTTCAGATGACAGTGTCACCCTTTCCTCTGTCATCGAAGTTCGTCGTCAGCTTCTCTTTCTGCTACCAAAACATGGAACTCCGACCCAAGCATCTCATCTATTGCAAGATTCAGTGTGCTGCTCAAATTACTGGTCTCCAATATCACTTCTAGAGTTAAATTAAAGCCTAAAGTTGACAAGTTAGGGATGGCATTTGTATTGGATTTGGTGTGTTGTTGCTCAGTATTGTTTAGTGGGTCCTCTGAAATATTTTCCCTAGCATCCACATGTTCACCAACCCAGACGGACCCATTACATCCGAGTATCAGGTCGACTCCATAGTGTGTTCCAAATTTTCTGGAAATGATATTTCTGTCTTTTCACTACATAGCTAGGGAATGTGAGCAACTGACCCTTCTTAAGCTGTAATGCATAAAAATATCACTATTAACGATAATAATAGCATTTAAGGAACGACTTCTGACATACCATGCAGAGAGAGAGACCGGACAGCTACTGTCCGGGTCAGCTGCTGTCCGGTTAGCTGACCAGACCTATCAGTTGCTGTCCAGGCAGGTCTGTTGGGCCACAGCACAAACAGGCAAGACCAGATAGTTGTCAGATCAAATTTGTTGGGCCATAGCCTAACAACCAAGACCTTTCGGCTTGTCCCAACCAGACAGCTACCCAACCAGGCAGCTGAGCAACTTGTCTGGCTATCTCATCAGGCTCATAAGCCTTGAAGAACAGAGATTCTTGGGTCAAATGGCCAACCAAGTAAAGGGTAAAAAAGACAAAAAAAAAAAAAGCTGGCACACCACATAATGTTCACTGCCACAGCCTCTCGTTTTGGATTTGATTTTTTTTATTTTAAATTTAATTATTTTTTATGTTTTTATATGGTATTAATATATTAATATTAAAAATAAAATTTTAAAAATAAAAAATATATATTTTAATATATTTTTAAGTAAAAAGCATTAGAAAAACATTCACAACAACAATATCTAATACTACCTTAGCCATTAAAGAAATGAAGATGAAGAATGGTCAAAACTCGTTACTTGATTAAAAGATTAAAAAAGATGTGAGATTTGTTTTATTTAAATTTTTATATATTATATATTAAGATAATTTATTTATTTTATTTTATTTAAAAAAATTATTCACGAGAATATAAAATATAATTTTTTAAACATGAAGATAAAATGAACAATTAAATTATAGAAGACTAATGTAATTTTCCCTATTCTAATTTCAAAATTACCATCAAGGGAAATAAAGACAAGCAACCAGAGGGCAAGTAATCTGTCTGTAAAAAAAAGATTAAATTTCAATAACCTTAGTTAATACAAAATTCTACCCTCAACTAGAACTAATTCACACTGCTCAAACTTGAAGCTCAGCTAATCATAGGGACCTAAAGGATTGGCAACAAAGAAATGTGTACTGACCAAGATAAGAACCCATTCTTAGGGAGGAAAAAGAGGAAACGAATTAAAAAAACTAGCTCTTCTGGCAGCTCTAGAGACTTTTTTGTACAATAAGAGAGAGCTCCTTCCTTCAGGAGAGGTGTATATGTGCGCCATGTTTGTATTTGATTCATATTGCTTTGGCCCCAGAGCTGCCTCAGGATAACTTCAGGCCGATTTCCCTTCAATACTGATACCTGTATCAGAAGCAGAAGCTGCTACATGTGTTTCGACTGGAGAGGATAGTGCAAGAAGGCGTCCTCTTTGGGCACGGGGTGGAAGATGTTTTGCAGGTTTTCTAGATCCTACAGCCCAGGGCAGAAAAACTCCTGTACCACCATTGGGCATTCTTTTGGGACTCAAGACCATAGGGCGCATTGGAGCGAGCATGACCACTGGAGAACTAAGAACTCCCCAGTTAGGAGGCATTGAATCCATTGGCTCATAGCCATCAAGAGCTCCATTAGGCACTGGATATGGGCTCGGGATGCTAGGTTGCCATAGGGTCATGGCACCGTTCATGGGACTAGTTGGTGGTGACTGCCCTTGTTTGGATTCAGGACGCACTCTGAAGAAAGTTATGCTGGCCCTTTTGTTTGAAGACGGGCACATGGCATGTCCGGCCATGTCAGCACTGTTTCCCCTCATCACTAAAAGAGACCTGCAATAATTCCAAAATCATTTCACGATCCAAACTTGTCTGTTGGCACATACTGATGGAAATTGACGACTCTCTAAGAAAATTTAGGTTAACATATTTCAGACAATGCAAGCTAACTTTTGTAGGATTGCAGCAAGACACTCATGCTTTCCAGTCTAACAAAATTGTTGTCACGAAATGAACACACAGTAGAAAGTAAAGAGATGATTGAGGCAGAGGTCACAGATGGACTTTGTGGATGCATTGAGATTTGAGATCATTTACATAACTTCAGCCTGTCAGGCTATAGAAAGCCTGGTTACAAGATTAATGCCGCCTCCTTCTCTCAATGAAGTCAGTGTTACTAATAAAACTTAGAAATGCCGAGACTTCTTAAGTTTCTAAGATTCACATTCAAGAGCGTAATTTGAATGGATAATCAACACAATTTCAGAAAAGGAAACACGTGTTATTTTGAACTGGCATGTTTTTTAATGAGTAGAAATGACAGTATATTTCCAGAAACCAAAGCATATAAACCACAATAAAGTTAGGTGATGCCATGTGTTGTAGGGTAAGAAGAAGAAACGCACCAGCATCATTATGTAGCTCCAATGCAAGGTTGTTCTTTCAAGAGAGTTTTTTGGAGTGGAATTTTTTATGAAGTTATGTTTTATCAGAAATGGGGCTCCTGAATTTCTATAGTATGAACACGAGCCTAATCACTCTGAAACTAACAAATATCTATATACTCTTTGCACAAGTTTTGAAGGCATACATACCCTTTTTTCAGAAAGAGGGACAGCGATCCTCTATAATTACCATCACTATCACTCCCGAGAATACGCCCAAAGGCCATTGTTGATTCTGAGAGGATAAGAGTAGAGATTGGTTGGTCTAGATGAGGTGGCTTCAGAAAAGGTTGTGAATATTCCTCCTGCATCAAAAAAAGCATATATTATTCGACTTGCTTTCCCAGTATAATCTCTATACAGAGACAACGTGATGATTCAGAACAAGATAGAATGCCTACCTCATCAAAGAAATGGATGATGCATCCATTAGGTTTTTTATATTCTGGAATTAATTGCCATTGAACCAGGTGATCAATGACACCTTGGAGAAGAGCTGGAATTGGCTCTATATTGCCTATGAAAATTAAAACCGCAGTTATAGGTTGCTCCAATATAATTTTGCTGCGCAATTAAGAAAAGTTAATATCTTACTCGATGGGTTGTTACTTGCCGCTTCCTCTTTTATATGTCCAAAAATTGGAACCCCAAGCTGAATCAGCTCCCTCTTGTTTCCCTTCACCTGCTTGTTGAATAAAATAAAAGTCTCGCCTGTATCCAGTCGTCATGAAGATTCACTTAGTAATAGACAAAAATCTTGGCTGTTAGCAAGGACAAGCTTTTCCATATTCGAAATGCGTGTTTAACCAACTTTGACATGTGCATTTAAGAGAGTTAGCTATCCCATTCCGGCGATTAGATCAAAGATCAAATGACCGCTAACTCACGGCAGTTAATGGTGTAAGAGAATTTTCGTGAAAATTAAAAATGGTCCTAGCGTACGTCCTTAGGGCACATTCTATTAAAAAACTGAACGCAGCTACATTTTATAGATAGAAGTAGCAAGAAGAGAGAGGTCACCTGAGAGTTCACCGTTCTGGCCAGCAACCCGGAGTTCGTTGACGAAATCAGTCAACTTAGACAGCTCAGAATCAGTGAATATTGACTCGTATAACTTCAAACCTTTCACAACATTCACCTGCCAGGTGTAACATCTCTCAATCAATAACAGCCGGCTGCATTTTTATTTTTGAAAATTCCAGCTTCTCTAAGGAAACAAGTTTTTTTGTTTTCTAAATTTTGAAAGAAAGAACTCGCCGTATGCCCTTTGACATGCTCCTTGGCTGTGAATCCTTTTGTCAGCTTGATTTGAGTAGGACGTAAGCCGCAGTCTTCATGATTGGCACATATGTCATCGTTATTCTCACTAGCAGGCTTCACTTCTTGAGATCCTGCATTCCCAATCCAACAACAAGAAAATTAAAATGGACTTTAGATAAATAAATAATATATATATTTGCATTAAATATCTAATCAATGATGTTATTAAACTATATCACACACCCCCCCCCCCCCCCCCCCCCCCCCCCCCCAACTCCTTTTTTCCCGCTCCTTCATTTATTAAGGCCAGCATCAAAATTAAATTAGTAAAGGTTGAATTTTGGTTCAACGCTCCCAAATTCCATCCACCATTTGATTCTGCAAGTCCAGACACGCAATTGGGTAGAGCCCACATAAGACATCGTAAAAATAGGTTAAAAATAAATAAATTTAATAGCTCCACCTGTGTAAACGAAGGGCAATAGCTTTTTCCACCTCTATAATCAAGTGATATACTTCAATTGTTTGCTCTTACCACCGACAGAGACATCATGCATTTATTAATTTATACCTTCATTTCTTAACCAGCTACTATTTAATTAATGGTCACTTCGCTCTCTCTTATTTACTAGTAATTAAGCAATCGATTTCTCACGCTCCTCCCTTCAAGACTTCAGACTTCAGACCATGTGGGTTTTTATCACGTACCACCTTTTTCCTTCCCCGACGGCTGGACAAACTCTGTAGATTTCGTGACAAAGCTAGCTGTCACTGTCCAAAATTGTTCTAAACCCTACCATATAACCACACAAATCTGCTACCAGAGACGCAAAATAAATAAATAACTAAATAAATAAAACAAAAGTAAAATAAGAGTGCCGCACTATGGGAGATTCGAATCTCCATCATCTAGGCTGCCCAAACCATATTTTAAAAAACCAAGTCCAATCAGGTGGTTCTGAGCTTAAGAAAAAAAAAAGTGAAAACAGTAAAAATAACAGTTTACTATTTATTTTTTACAAAAATAACATCCCTTTGCTTTATAAAAAAAAATGGATCGATCCAGATGATCAAATTTTTGACCCAGGTCTTAGACTCGGATGATTATCGGGACAGATTTAAAAATTATGGCGCAAAAACCACATGCTCATTGGATGGCCCATCCCATGAAATTGGAGTTGGACCGGCAACTCGGAATATCATCAAATACAGTTACAGCTATCAACCTCCTCAGAAAAATTTGTCAAGGAAAACTCTCAACAACCCAACAATAATAGCAGGTACGCACGCATGGAGTCATGCATGACGTCAACTAAAAAAAGATCAGACGGTCACCATCAGCCGCCGCCTGCAATAAATCATTGCACGCATCTCCAGGAAAGGTCAGTTCATCAAGCGTAAGGTTATTCGCTACTCCCAAAACTAACTGTAACTTCGGCTGCAGGGAAGCCTTTCCCCCCTCATTGCAATACTCAATACAAACCCCACTAAAAACTCGAGAGAATACCAATCACGTCATAATATATATTATTTTTTTCTGAAAAACAATTAAATAAATAAATAACTGGAGTATTTGATATTTAATTTTTCTTTTTACTTTACCTGTACTTCAAATCAAAACATGTCAAGGGCGGCCAAAAATCAAACGGAATTTTGTTAAATTCAAAAGTCATAGAAAGTAGTAGAACAGGGAAAGGGCGGGTTTGAATCTCGGATCTGATGCAGAAAAACATGCTTGTTTTTAGGTGTTCGGTGGTGCAGGTAGTTTTCTTTTAAGTGGTATTTATTCAAAAATATATTATAATAATATCTTTTTATTTTTTAAAATTTATTTCCAACAGCGACATATTAAAATAATAAAAAATAAAAAACAATTAATTAAATTCTATTTGGACCCAAGACGAGGATTTATATTCTTGATAAAACAGAGAAAAATAAAAACAAAAATCAAATAGAAACTTGTTCTTTTATTAAAAAAGAATGTAAAAAAATCATCATTGACCATAACTCTCCATTTTTTTATAATTATAAAAAAAGAATCACGTTTTATAATCTTTTTTCGCCCGTACTCCGAGCAACCAAAACAAGCTGGCTGATTTCAATAATGAACTCTTTTTACTGGTAATTAAACAAGAAAATGATTAGTACATAAAAAATGAATTTGCGCTGGCGCATCGTTGAAGTTGCCATTAAAAAACAAAAAACAAACAAAAAGATTTGATTATTTAAACAAACAGAAAATATATAAGAATCCGATTTTCTGTCAGTTCCACTATTATCAGCCGATTCTCCCTCGAAATTCCCGAGGACAATTACCAAATCGATAAAAACAGGGGAGATAAAAGGAAATTCATTTGGTTGAATATTAATGGAGAGAGAACAAGAAGGTAAATTTGGGAGATGGAAAGATTAGATTATACTTACCTGAATCAGTAATATCACTATCAGGTGAATCCTCCTCCTCTTCCTGAGCAACATGACCATTTTCCACGCTTATTTTTACTTTCTCATCACTGAATTTATCAGTCTCCACGTTTCCGAATGATGCTGCTTCCATTTTTGTCTCGGCCACTCGCTTTAGCTCCAAAGCCACGTCTGCAATGGTGTGGTACTTCTGCATCTGGAGCACAGGGATCCAGTTAAGCCTCCTCCCATGAATGGCCGCGAACACCGCCTCGTACTCGGATCCTGCATCCATCTGTGCCAGGTGGCTACACAGAGCATCGATTATGGCGTTAGCCGCTGCGAATTCCCCACGAAACCAGGCAAGAATAGCGTCCTTGGCAATCGTGTCCGCCATCATCATCGGCACCGGCACCACTGGTGGAGTACCTTGATGATCCGTCGGCGATACTGCTCCTGCCGCCATTAGCTCCGCTGATGTTTTTAACTAGATAGTATATAAAGAAACAATCGTTTCCTTTTAAATCTACCAACAATCGGATTTTATGAAGAGTCTGCCGGCAGAGATATCGGTGATGGTGAGTATATATCGGGTTGGCAGAATAAGATGGAGAAAGGGAGAGGGGCAGGTGAGAGAGAGGGCTGTCTCGCGTGTAAGGGTAGGCTTTTTGGGGCGGACCTGTGACATTTTTATCATAAAGGATGGTTCGTGCCAACTCCGTACGTGTGGGGATACGTTTGTGTGACGTGGCATAATTACAATGAATGTTACTAGGAGTTCTGGTTTGAGAGAACATATTTGGTAAATTCTAAAATAAACTTTATTCATACGTTTTTACTATTTACTATGAATTTCTTTTATTATCTTCAATCACTCAACTCTTCTATTTTTTCTATTTAAAATAAAAAATAAAAATTCAAGTTGATAATTAAAAATCAAATTATAAAATATTTTATTGCAGCCACTTTAGCAACGATGAAAATAATACGATGAACCATGTGATCACTAAGATGATATGGTCACTGAAAGTTTACATGGTCGTTAACTTCAAAACTCGTAAAATTAATTGAGGTGCATGCAAACTGGTCCGAACATCTACGTTAATCTAAAAAAAATACGAGAATTATATTTACATTGGAAGTTTAGATCATGATAAAAATTGAATCTTTCTATTTTATTTTAAGTTCGTGTATAATATTGTTGTAACTGTGTTTTCACTTTTGTTCTCTTTAATTTAATTGAAGTAAATTTATTTCTATTTTATTTTAATTTCTTGTATAACATTGTTGAACTGTATTTTCACTTTTGTTCGCTGAAGTAAATTTATTTTAAGCTTGAACCTAATTCTAAGTTTGACTTAGACTGAATTTATTAATTCTTATTTGTTGTCTTTTCTGATTTATTTGAAATGAAAATGGGGTTGGAATGAGAGATATTTAATTATGTTTCTAGTTTTTTTTTTCATCTGGGTTGGAATATTTTTAATTTTAGGAATTATCAGTCAATTGATCATGTTTATTACTTAAAAAAAAGTCACGATTGTCCTTAATTAATTGTCAGTAATTCAAAATAAATATTCTCAAATAATACCAAATAATTTATTTATTGTCGTTTATTAAGTTATGATAATCATCCAACAATTCTCATGCATATTTCTTATTAAGGCACCGTTTTATTTTTGTGTTTAGATGTATTTAATGAAAAATACTTTAATACAATAATGTTAAAAAGTAGGAAAATTTTAAAAATATTTTAAAATATAAATCACTTTTATAAAATATATTACATCATTATATCTTGAAATGATCATTTTCGATTCGGTTCGGTTTTTATTAAAAAAAAAAACCAAATTGAAATTTTTTTTAGAAAAAAACCAAAACCGGTTCAAACTGACTGGTTTCGGCTTGGTTTTTTAGAACAAAAACCGTTTCAAACCGGCTTGATTTTTCGTCTTGGCTCGGTTTTTTCCAGTTTGTCTCGATTTTTCATTTTGGCTCAGTTTTTTCTGGTTTGACTCGGTTTTTCGGTTAGGCTCGGTTATTTCAGTTTGGCACGGTTTTTTTTTCGGTTTGGGTTCGGTTTGATTTTTTTGGTTTCTGGCTTATAAAATCAAAACCGAACCGAACCAGTTGGTTTTTCTAAAATTCTAATCGGTTTAATTGGTTTTTTTTCACGGTTTGATTTTTTCGGTTATTTTTTTTCCGGTTTAATCAGTTTTTCGGTTTTTTTCTCATCCTAATAATATTTAACATAAATAAAGAGATCAATTGCAAGCAAACAAACAAAACAAAAAAGTTACGACAATTATAGAATAATTTTCAGTTATTTAATATAAACTCAGCAAGTAAAAATCATAATTAAATCATTTATAAACAAACCATAACAAACCGAAAAACTAACTCCAAAATTGTGAAGAAAAAAAAAACGATCACTTGCTTCTCCTAACAACTGGCTTCAAATCTCATTAATATGTGGCAACCATTTTGTTCTTTTTTCGAGTTCAATTTAAACTAACTTATCAAACTAGTATCGGGTTCATGGATGGAAATTCTAGACCGTTAATTCCCGATTATTACACTTGACCCTTAATTAATCATTTATTAACATCTTAAACGTAGTGAAAATTATCTCTTTTGAATGTTTACATGGAATCATCAATTAATAAAGTATGAGATTACCATGTTGCAATTAAATCTGCATGTTCGTCTTGGTAATAATTATGGATAGCTAAATTAAGGATTAATTCTTCACCGCACAGCAATTGACGTGAAGAAGACAAGTTTTTTTTTATTATTATTATTAATGTGGGTGTTCGTATCGGTTTGGGCGTATCTTAATTATTTTTTATAAATTTTAGAATTAATAATTATGTAAGTCTTTAATAGTTTGAAAAGAATCAAACTTATAATTATTAAGAATTAAATTTAAAATCTAATTAATTTAGCTATATAGCATAGTTAAACAAACCCATTTTTGTCATTGGACAGGAGAAAGCAGGCATTGCAAACATGGAAAGCGTGGTAGATGCCATTCCCATGTGGGACCTCAAGAAACATCATCGATGGAGGATCGTTGTGGTGGAGGGCTCCATTCCTCCTCTATTGTTGGCTCATAGACGAGCTAGGGAAGGTGTGTTGAGGGTCACATCAAATAAAACAAGAGCGGGTTGGTGCGTGCGGCTTGGCTTGGTCTCGTGTGATCTGTAGTGGCCACTATTAGGGCATTTGCACACAACAGGACAATATCTTTACCACCTTCCCAAAAGACACCCCCGGTCCGAAAAGACGGTGTCCGAGGGCCTAAAAGCCATCCCTCTCTCTCTCTCTCTCTCTCTCTCTCTCTCTCTCTCTCTCGTGGAGTAATCAATCTTTATTCCATACACGGCTAGGTGCTAACCTCCTCCACTTTTTTTAATTTAAAGAAGGGGTTTAAAAGATTTATGCTGTCTTATTCCAAAGTTTTGCGCAAAGGCAAAGGGACGCTATAAATTAATCTTACGTTGTCAGTCACTCCCACTTTTGTTTTGTTCTCCTGCATCGCATGACATTTAATTTATGCTATACATGATGTTATATGATAACAACAGCTAGATGCCGGTTCACTATTCTAAAAATGCTCGGGTCTTCCTTTTGGGTTTTAAATAACTTGATAATTAATTCAGATTAATTTTAGTATTTAGCGTTGAGAATTGAGTCTTAACTGGAATTCAATCTCTAAATATACTACAAGAATAAATCATAAATCAAGTTTTTATGTTAAAATTATTTTTTTAAAATATATATCCTTATAAGATATTTAAAGAAATAAAATAAAAGTAACGAGAATAATATAGAAAACAAAATAAATTGGATTTTATCTTATCCATATATTTATGAACTGAATTCAAATCAAATATTATAATTGAATTTAATTGCAGTAAAGAATTGATTTAAAATAACTTGTAAATACATACATATCTCTTGCGAATTTATCAAACAAATCAAGTTTAATTAGGAAGATGATTAAATTCAAAGAGAGAAACTTATTTTTATGAACATGGGTACATTCATTTGTAATTACATGTACAGATTTTATTTTATTTTCGTATTTGGAAGCATCATATATAGTAAAGTTAAGAGGTGGCCCTTGAATATTGCAAGTTAATTTCAAGATTATATATAATCCAACTCGTTAATTATCATAACAATTACGACAATGCTACAGGCTTCCATTTTCCAGCGGTTTTCAAAATGACAGCATGCCATAGAATATAAAAAAAAAACAAAAACAGAAAGTAGAGGGGATATATTCTCTCAAGAAGGGATCAAACGATGCTTTTGGGCATAAACATCTCCTCCCTTCATGTGTCTGCGCAGAAGTTTAAAAGAAGAGGAAAATTTCTCGTTTTTTACAAAGGTGGCAAAGGCATCCGTGAGAGGATAGAGAGGACTCCCTTCCTTGGGTTTACTTTAGCTTTGTTAGATTCTCAGTTAGATGACAACCAGAATCAAACTAGAGAGAGGGAGGGAGGGAGAGCGCGGGGGGTCTAGTGGCTAGTTTGGAAGCGACAAGCAAGCCAAGCTGACCTTCAAGATAGTGGGACCCGCATAAAGAAAGGCCCTGATTCCATTACCATTTTAAAGCAAAAGTCAAGGATGCAATGCAAGCACACGAGAGGCCCATGCTAAAGGCTCCCCTTAAAAGTGAGCAATGTAAGACATTGCGGGGTGATAGGCGTGCACGCTAGGGCTCAAATCCAGTTGACAGAGGCAAGAAAACCTTGTCTCTGCCGCTGGGCTACAAGCCCTGGTGCTTAATTGCGTTACTCTTAGTTTTATTTGTATTGGGTAAATATTTTGTAGATTTTCTATGTTTATATTCAGAGTGTTTATTTCACCTAAATTATTTTATATATAAACTAATTGATAAAAAATATTTCACCATCAATGTTTGAATTTAATTTATTTATTAAAAATTATTTTCAATTTACGAAGTTATGTGAAATATTTTATAAATAATAATTCATCTATAATATCATTCATCTATTTTAATCACCACTATCATCATTATTATTTTCACCGTTATCAAAACTATCATGCTATTATTCCTGTCATCTTATCATAATTACTATCATTATCATTATTATTATTATTATTATTATTTTACTATCACCACTGTACACTCTTCTATAACATCATATTATTATTATTATTATTACAATATTATTTTATTATTATTATTGTTGAAAGATATCTAAAATATTTTTAAGCTTTTATGTAAAACAAACAGATTTTTAATACCATAATTTTTAATTTCTTAATTTTTAAGAGTCTGCGCTGCTAAAAACAGCTTAAAAAGAGGAGGGAGAGAGAGAGAATAGCACACTCTTAAGGATTAAAAAAAAAAACAATAATTGTACCAATGAGAGTAGAACTTGCAATTGTTAAAGTACCTACTCGCCAAATCTTAGTACAAATGAATGTTGGGACAAATATGCAGTACAAGAATTACATAGGTTGCGCTCTTTCTGGTAACATAATCTATGAATTTCTTTTTTATATATTTTTTATGGCAGCCCAACTAAAATTAACACAACTCTTCTAAACAAAATCTCTTTTAATTAATTATGAGAGTATAATTTAACAGGTCAGATCCTAGATTTATTATTTAAAAATTACTAGTTTAAATATCACAAATCTCAGGACCACTAGAGACTTGCATGGTTATTAATTTCAGAAGATCGAGAAATTAATCGAGGTGTGTATAAACTATTCTGATACCCATAAAAAAACAAAAAAAAATCCCTTGTCGGTGACGTAGTTTTGAATAACGTTACCTTTTGAAATTTCAAAATTTCAATAGATTACGTTATTGAAGTATTACAAATAATTGAAGAATTCTACTTTTTTTAATATTTTTTAGCTGTGCTCTAAATAACAAGTATTTAATTTAATTTAAAATATAATTTTTTATTAATAGTCATAATATTTTAAGTTTATATACATATAGAATACATATATAAAAAAAAGTATTTTTTTCTTACTTTTTTCTTTTTATCTTTTCAGAATTTTAGATGAAATATATTATATTTATATAGACAAATAAACATATTAAAAGAAATGTTTTGAACTCTTCTAAGCCAAGTCAATATTTTCTTCATGCCCGAACAGTCTACTTATATTACCAAAGTCAACTGCACTTCAAACGTTTTTTCTTTTCTATTCCCAATCACAACTCTACACGTATATATCAAATTTAAATACTCCTACTCCATAAACATACACCTACCCTCCTGCGTGGCAATCATTCACCCCTCGTCTCTGGGTATCTATTCGATATTTCTCTCTCATTCAATGCAAATATCTTGTGTTCTTTTAAAGACAAGATATTTCATCGATTAAATAAGTAAATATAAAATAATTTTATATTCTCAATTGTCACTCAAAACAAATAAATAGAGTATTATACTAAAAAAAAAAATTAGAGCTGGACAATTACTTGATACAAAAAAAAAAGCCACGTGTCAATCTCAAATTAACCTCCTGCTACCTCGTAAACATTCCTTTCCCTTGTTAGACATTGTCATTCATTAAATTTATCTAAATCCATGCAATAAATCTTCATAGGAGTTAAAAAAAAATCATAGTCTAAGAAAAAGGATCACAAGGGTAAGAAAACCAAACAAACTAGATATTACGAAATTAAAAATGTCAGATCTAAAAGCATCTGAATTTATATTATTAAAAAAAAAAAGGAATCTCAAATCCCTTTTTCATGCTTCAGTTTTGAAATTTTTCTATCAGTGTGAGTTTTATAAGATGGTGAGATTACTACCTAAAACATCTAAAAGAATTGGGTTTAGTGATGGAGCTTTCATGTTCATATGAACAAACGGAGCTTCTGATTCCTTTTTTTTTCCTTTTCTTTTTTATTTTTTTTTTCAATTAAGTTTCTACTTAATTGGATGAAATTATAATACATGCTTAGTCCAAAAAAATTACAATTCTTATTTTGGTTTTAAAATTTATTTTTTTTATTTTTTAGTTACTAGATAAAAGAAAAAGACTCATTATAAAATGACATTAAAGAGAGAAATTATTTTGTTGTTGCGATTCTGACAACCATAATGGTTAAGTTTGGTATCAAAATATTCTATTCGATAAGAAATGTTTGATGATGGTGGTTTTTTATTCTCATCTTGTTAAAAAAAGTAGATCGAAACTTGAAAAGACTTGTAATCTCAATTTGATTTTTTTTTTAATTTTTAATTAATATTTTGCTTCTTTAAGGGCATAAATATATTTATTAAGGTTTGTTAAGTGTTTTCGGGTGTTTTGATGTGAAAATTCATTTGAAAAAAATATCCAAATCGTTTTTATGCCCAATCTTCAACTACTTTAACTGCAAGAAATTAGGCAAGTTTATCCACTACAATAATGACGCATTATTTATTTTATTTTTTAATTTTTAAAAAATCAAGGCCATACTCAACCTCTTTAATAAAATAAATAAATCAAGGTCGAGCATGAGAGCCTGACCTCCAAGCCCGAGCGTGCCTAGATTGATGCTAAGGGGTTAGGCATGGGTCCTTGCCCTTTTCTATCTTATTCTCTCTTTTTTTCACTCAAGAAAAAATATAATGCTCATTCACTTATTATTCAGTTTTAACATGATTATTAAATAATATTATAAATTGTTCATCAAAATTTAATTCAAATATTTTTATTTTTTTTAATTTTTTTTAAATAGATTTTAAACATTATTTTATCACATTTATAGTGTTTTTTAGCTTTTAGTCACACATAAAATTTGAACATATTATTTGATATTTTTTTTTAACTCACTTTAACAATTATAAATATTTTAAAAGAAACAAAAATAATGATTCTAGTTACAAACTTTGTGTTCGCTAAAAAAAATCAAGAAATACATGTTTTGTGCTTATTTACAATGACTTATATATTTATTTTTTAAGAAAATATTATTCTATAATTATATAATTTTTTTTTGAAAAACTACACGCAAATAAAATCAAATATCTTAATATGCATCTTTATCTTAATTTTCTTAATTAATTTTTGGTTTAGATCAACATATGTTTTTATTATTTATTAACACATAATTCTCAGATTATTTTATCAAATTATTTTATAGAATGTATATATTAGCCTTTTATTTTGCAATATTTAAAACTTATTTTAATAAAGAAACTCAAAACAAAAAATATATATTTTAGTTTAATAACAATGCTAATATTTTTTTATATCTTAACATTTTATTTAAAAAATACATGCAAAACCAGTGATTATCTAGCTTTATGTAAACTTCTCTCTCTTACATGTTCGTGCTTTCGCTGCCTTTCTATAAGCTTACAAATCAACCTCGATCAATTAATATGGATTATAGACAACAATGGAGTTAGGACTGTGGTCCCACCAAAGTTTACAAAAGTTTTTCAATTTTTTTTTATATAAAAAAATATACCAAATATACGTGCAAGAAAACTCTATTTATTTATTATTCCTGAATATACAACTACAAATTAATCCATTTTCTATGTGCACTGAAAGACTTTTTAATCCAATCCCTCCAAATAAAAAAAAATTCTTCTTTTATATATGACAACAAGAAATATATATCTTGTTCAAGTTAACCGAGACTACCTGGATTTTCTTAATTATTTCCTTAAAAAATTCTTCTTTCAAAGGATATTATTCAATTAACTTGGTACGTACATTTATATACGATCAAAGATTATGTAGGAAGGCAAAAAAAAAACCCACGTAATCAAAGATTATGTTCGAAGGTGATAAGATAAACTCTCCACTTGCAAAACCCACATGATTAAAGATGGATTTGTTCCCTTAAATGCTACAAGAATTTAAGGAGCACATGCATGTACCTTTGTTGGCATATGCCCAAAATGTTTTATATACGATCTATAGGCATACAACAAGACTTTAATTAGCAGCTGAACATGCCCTGGGGGCTTTAATCAACCCTCTTGAAAATGTTTTGACTAGCATATATATGTTTTCCAATAGATTTAGTCAATGTTGTTAAGAACTTGGCTTATCACCATCTGATTTCGATCAAAATTAAATTGTTAATGTTAAAATTATCGATTTTCAACTGAATAACAACAAGGAAACAAAGTTGTGTTGTAGCGATTCAGGTAAGGTGATAAAAGAAAGAAACGAGGGGAGATGTGAAATAATATGGTTGGTGAAACGTGAATGATTTTTTATGTATTTATAAAAATAAATTTATTTTTTTTAATTTGATGGATAGAAATTCAAGGAGATTAATTGAGGAAATAAAATGTAAGCAAATAAAAGTTAATATATAAAACATTCGTACGAAGTCTTCAGTAATTTACCATACATAAACCTTCATAAATGGGAAATACACGAGTAACATTTTTTTGTGAATTTATTAAATGCAAGAAGGGGTAGAAATTTAGGTGGGGGAAGATGGAAACACGTGCTGGTCGTTGGGGTTTGTGGTTTTTACGAGTATTTTGTTACTTTGCAGTTTGAGGCTTTGAGCACCTACCTAGCGTGAAAGTTAGGTTTCGTGGATAGAAAAAGCCAAAGCCATCGCTGCTGGTTTAATAAAATAGTTCGCTTTTTCAATGCCTTTTACAATCTATTATTGATACATGGGGCTTTACGGTTCAGTGAGGACCACCTCTATATATATATATATCTATATATGTTCTCATGCTTTTAATATAATAATAACATTTATAATAATGTGATTGCTTGATTTCTTTCATATTGCATTTTATTTCATAAATAATTATATTATTATATTTATGAAATACAAACACGTGCCCTCAAACTCTGGGGGCAAGTCTGGTACATGTTCCCCCCCTGATGAAATGAATTATTATAATGAAATGTAATTGAATGGTTTATCGATTTTATCAATATTATTATTATTATTATTATTTGTGAATTCTTAGGAGGCATTAGGCGAGGAATTTTTTTTATATTGATTTTATCGTTGTTTCCATTATTTTTTTAATTTTCTAGTAGTGATCTCAATGGTTAATAAAAAATCATTTTATTCCCTTATTTATTTTTCTTTACAAATAGGCCCTTGATTCGTAAGATTTTATTCTCTTTGTAATTTTTTGGGGGGAAAACAAGAATTATACCATTGGCCCCCCTCATGTCAATAAGGTTTGATTTCAATGATATTTGATTTTTAAATTTTTCAAATCATATAATTGTTTATTGTCTAATTTTTTTTCTTATTAACATGGATGTCCAGACTAACTTGTATGCACCTCGACTAATCCCACAAATCTTGAAGTTAATGATCATATAAACCTCTAGTAACCATCATATTAGCAACTATAGGGCTCGAATATGAGATTACAGGGGAAGCAAACCTCTTAATCTTAAGTTCTTATCATTGAGTCACCTATTAGATGGTTATTCATTGTATAATTTAATACTTTTTAGCTCATCAGCTCACAAGTAAGTAAATGAATAAATAATCAAACAGTCGAAATCATGCTTTTCCCCGAACATAAATTAAGTTGTAAAATGAACAAATCTTAATGTAAGAATTCAATATAAGTGGAAAGAACATCATCGTGCACGCCGCAATATAGCAAATAGAAAGAGGAAATGTTTCTTGAAGGAGGTGAAGGAAGCCTGAAGAGCAAGTCAAAGATGCAGGAGAAATACACCAAAGTGAATTAAATAAGCTACAAGAGTTGTTAAGCTTTTTTTGTTTTTTAATGGCATGATGATGCTGATCTCCTTCACTAAGATGTAGGTCCAATGATCTTAGTAAATTGTATTAATTTGGCCACATACCACATGCTCTAATAATTATTTGACCGACGTGACTTTGTTCATACAAAAGCCAGCAAGGGCCGGGCAACATGACACTGCTTTGTTGCCCTTCGGAAATTAAAATATTTATGAGAATCATGCTTAGTTTTTTAGAAGGGTATGATAATTAAGCTAGCTATGAATCGTAAGACTAGGGCATTGGCTGCTTGGTTATATATATAAAGTATTTGACAATTAATACGGGTTGCTAAAACACTTTGATGTTGTAATATGTGCGAAATCTCAGAAGTTTTATTTTTAAAATGGGTATTAGAATTTTAGTAAAAATCTTTTCGTTGGATTTTGAAGAAAAATCGGTTTTTTTTTTTGAAGTCTATGTTTGTCTAATGCTCGGTTCCACTCTTCTATTCATAGTTTTGAAACCCGGCCCGATGGATCGACCTGGAACCCAGGGCTGGAACCGGACTGGGTTGAAAAAAAAAAGGGAAAGGAAAAATCCGGTGTGACTCAGCAAGATCCAGTAAAAAATCCGGTTGCAACTCATTAACTTTTGTTTTCTTTTTTTTTTTTTAACTAAAACGACGTCGTTTTGATTTAAAAAAAATTGACTCGGACGACCGAGTGACCCGATCAAAACCTGGAATCTGAGTCTTGAATCAGGCCGAATCTAAAAACTATGCTTCTATCCATTGTCAAAAACTCAATAATCACAAAATAGTTTTCATGCTATTGTAGCATGTAAACTATTGAAGTATTAAAATTATATTTAAACAAAACTATTTTAGAGTATTTATTAAAATTCTTAGAAATTATCCAATTTAAAATTTTTATTGTTTTCAAGAATTATTTATTTGTTTTTAAAACTTTGTTATAAAAAAATTAATTTCAATAAGGTTTACATATTCCAACAACTCCTACTCTAAAAAGACGAATATATTTTAGGAATTAAAAAAATTAATAATAAAATAAGTATTTAATAATAAAATAATTTTTATTAATCAAATTTAAGCCCAAACGGAAACCTACTGCTGAATTCAATTTTAAATTTTTGCTATTTAAAAGTTCTTTATAACAAATTTTCATTTATTTTTAATTGATTTTAAAAAAATGTTAATATTTTATACTAAATTATTGATATTAGATTATAAATTCCAATATGATTTTAACTTTTAATTCCAAATACAAGTGGCCTCACATTTAATTAGATATTAAATAGCACATTACATGATTTATAAAATCAATTCTTACAATAACAACACTCCATGTTGAGCAAAATCTACGACTTTTAATACTCTATTCTACTACGTGACCAGATCTACTCCCACACACACACACACACACACATGAGGCAACTGATGCAGTAAAAAGCTTGCTGACGGCAAATAAAAATTGCCAAAGCAGCTGCAAGCAGTCATAAATTGTCATAAAAACTGGGATTAAACAACAGAGTAGACGACCTCGTATATTTCTCTCTCTGTCTCGGGCTGTCTCGCTACAGCTTGGCCCAGGTCCAACAGAGGCAAATCCAACGGCCAACCCAGCAGCAATAGCAAAGTGGCAGTGAGCAAGGCATACTTCCTCCTCAATTTTTTCTGCTCACTTCTAGTATGTATTTGACATGATCAGCGTTTAGAGTGTTTCCTCCATAAACCTCCTCGGGCTTTTATTGCCCTTGCCTTGGCAGATCGGGAGAGCAGTAACCATTCAATCGCATACCTAGTTGGGTAAAAGAAGCCCATACGACAGACTCTTAAAGTCTTACGAAATTTTGGCACCATCAGAGTGGAAACGGAAGAGAGGATAGCATTCTCAGACAACTCAATGCATGTTAAGCTTCAATACAAAAAACCAGGTTCCCCTAGGCACCAAGCACTGCTGGGAATGCCATTAATTGTTGGTAAGAAGAATGAAAAATGGAATCAATACTGAAATAAATAATAAAAGAGGCACGAAGATTAAACAAATATTCGCTTCACAATTGAAAAAAAAGGAACATATGCAACAACGTAGACTTTAGAAAGTCTATTTGATTTAATAACACAACCATCATCTCATAATAGCAAACAGAAAAGGGTATGCCCTATGTTGTTGATCCTCTTGCACCAAGAATACTTGGGAGCTTGAAATGCAACGCAACACAATAGAAGAAAACAAACATGGCCTGCATAGAAACAGGTGCTTATGCAGGCCTCCACAACATATATAGGTAATTCTCTCACAATTACGAAACCCATCTCAATTTATTCACCCCACCATACTCTTAAACGAAAGTCAAGTTGCCCAAGTCTCCATCTTGATCTTCACTAAAAAGAGTTAAGACTTTCCACCGCCAATACTTGATGTAGTTCTAAGCTTAACCTTGGCACGGTTAATGTAATCCGTGAACTTATCTTGTCCTGGACTAGCATGTTGTTTTTCATGCCCAGCATTTGACAAAGTCCTGATCTTAATCCTTGCGCGTTTGATGTAGTCGGTGAACCTATCTTCAATGTGCATCCCTCGTTTATCATTACCTTCTTCCAGCTTATTATGTTGAGGTGATTCAAGCTTGGGATGATTGGCAATGTTTCCTTGGCTTGGACTCTGTACAACAGCCATGCTTGATGTTTTAGCTTCAGGTTCAATAACCCTGGAAGCGACTTGGGTGGTCTTTGGAATGGGAGGATGTGGAGTGGTTGACTTGGATTTCCCATTTGCTGGAACACTCTGGCTTTGAAAATCGAAGTTGACAGGAACCGTTTCTGCTGCTTCTCTATTTCTAGGCGTGTCATTCCTTTTGGCACTTTCTGCTGACTTGCGATGTTTTTTTGGAGAATATGTCTGGGGTTGGTTATCAATGATTTTCTTAGAAAGAGGTGGTGGTGGTGGTGGTGGTGAAGAATTTGGAGCAGGGCTATCAGGCCTGGGATCTCGTGGGCGACTTGAGATGCGGCGAATTGCTTGGAAAGCTGGAGAGACAGTAACAGCTTTGTATATTTTTTCATACACAACCTTAGGGCAGCTGTTGCTGTTGCTGTTCCTTTCCATGGTGTTTGTGAAAGATACCAAATAAAGAATAAGGTTTCGGTCCACAGGTATGAGTTAAAATGTCTCGAGACAACTGCAGTTTAAGTGGGTCGAAGGGCTTGGATTTTATATCAGCATAAACTGGAATCTGAAGGAGAAATTGAGGCTTGAAGCACTTTAGTTTGGTCTGCAAATAATAATATCTAGAGCCCTATCCTTGTGATTCTCGTGAGAAAACACGTTGCGCTTGCAAGAAAATTTGAAGCCAGAGATTCCTATCAATTACAAAGAGAGAGAACTTTCTAAATTTCTCAAAATGATGTGATGGTGAGGGATCATATTCCCTTCTTTTTTGTTCTCATGTTTTCTCTATAAAGCTAGAATCTGACTGGCACAGCTTATATGAGACTTTCTAGCTGTTCCACACATTCCGATAATGATAGTGCAGTTCGAGGACTTCATAAGCAACAAGTAAGGCATCAGATTCAGCTTGATGTCCATTTCTTAACTTTGCTTGCAAGTTCAGGACTGTTACAATGCCGATACTCCTTGCATCTCTGCAGTATGTCTATGGTCTAATGGCCATTGGATTTGAATCCAGTGACTCTTTTATTATATTTTATTCAAATTCGATGACAAAAATATTCATAAGTATTATGTGAAAAATCAGAATCAACATTTTAGACTTACTTGAAAGTTCATGGTTTATCATAAAACCCACAATTTTTGAACCAGGTGCAAATTCTTCCAAGTCAGTTCACATGTATGCCCAAGTTTGCATTAAAATGTTTGTTGCTGTAGCAATTAGCATGATCAGTACACATGCGGCAATTAATATGTTGACTTTTTGAACACACGATCACAGACCTGCTTAACATACAGGCGCAACTTGGAAGTGCAAAAGAAGAAATGGGAAAAACTCAATAAATGGGATAAACTCATGTTAAGAGCTTTCCTTGTCCCGTCGTTCTCTGTTACCCTCATGCTTTTCATGGCTGCCTTGGTACGAAGCTTGCTGTGGTTGGGTACCCATTGGCCCTGCAGACGACAATTTTTATTTTATTTATTTTGTTGTAATCTTGATGCTCTCCACAGTAACTTAGGCATCTTTATTCCATTGGTTTTCATGCCTGTGGTTTCTTGATAATCTTTTTGTCTTACAGGAAAAAGTTGAGAGATAAACTCTCATTACTAGAAGGAATATGCTTCCAAAGCTACAAAAGAAGCTCGACGAACCTCCATCTTAAAAGCTATAATGTCGGGTGGGTAACGTGTTTCATAAAAGTTCCTTTTCCATTCAGTAAAAAATGCATTTTTGCAAGCACCTGCGATTCTTTTCTTAAACTAGTCGACCCCGTCGGTAAACGATGAAGTTCGAAAAAACTTCACTGTATTTGGACTTTCTTTACAAACAATAACAGGTTGGATTGGGTGTTACCTGTAAGAAAAAATCTTCCATTGCTAAAGTTAATTTAGGGTTTTTTTATGTAGATATTATGTAAAAACAATGGGTAGAGAGAATTGGATTTTTTTTTTTTTTTTTGTCTTGAGATGAGAAAAAAAACCCCTCCCTTAAGCTAATTACCTGGAAGGCAACAACAATTCTACTACATAGTGTACCCCGTCATTATGATATAGCATGAGCCCTATAGTAGTGTGCAGAGACAAAGGTGATGAATTGCTCTTCTTTTCTTGATTTTTATTTGCTTTTAAATATGGTTGGCCGGATAAGAAAATCTTTTGATAAATAAGACTCTAGAACTGATACTTTTACTAGTGAAAGTAGGGAAGCCAATACTTCCCGTCACGTTGGCGGGAGTAAAGGCACTAAATCTTCTCATCGGGAACATTTGTCCTCTATACCTGCACCTAGCCAACCTCAACCCCATGATTCTTATAGGAGCAATGTAACTACTGGTGTTGTTACTTAATTAACCTTAAGCATGAAAATAAGGTATAACATTAGGATTCCACTTCCTCATGAAAGAATGAGTAGAACACCAGATATAACAACTGGAAATTTTGAGATTATAAATATGAATGTTTAAATTTAGATACTTCTTTCCATTGTCTATTTTGTTAAATATGTATTTTTCTATTATAACCTATCCGTGAGTTAATTACACCCAAATGAATGGATGAACATAGCAACTTTTAACAAGTATTTAAAAATTAAGGGTCAAGTTCCCACTATTGAATTGTTTAAATTTTGCTATAGCTTGTGTGGTTTTTCTGAGGCTAAGAAAGGTATGATATGGTTTTATACCTTTTTTAATAGAAGGACACAAAATTCATTGAAATACATTTTTCAATGTAAATTATTGTCAATGAATAATTAGAGAAGTAATTAGGTCATAATGTTTTATAGTGTTTCTATAACCTCTATTATAAAAATATAGAAATGTTCTTCAGTTTGGAGAGTTTGTTATAAATAACAATGCTATTTTTTAAAGCCCAAACGAGGAGAATGTATTAAAAATCTTGGTGATAAATATCAATATTATCTCTTTCAGCTAACTAATGGATATTCTCTAGACGATAATATTTATGGTACGAGAGATAGTTGCAATCTTCCTTGCTTTTTGACAATATAATTGTTATACTGATGTTTGAATATGTTACTTAGTACTTACATGAGGGCTCCATTTTTTTAGACAATGGAAGAAGAATAAAAAAATAAGCTTCAAATTCCTCATCATCATCATTATTCTCTAAAGAAACGCAAGAGGAAGGAGAGTCTTAGGAGGATGAATCTCATGAGGAGGAATATAAGGATGAGGAAGTTTATAAAGAGGAAGAGACTACAACAAAAGAACCTGAAGTAGAGATAATAGAAGAAACTCAATATAAGAATGGTGAAATACACACCAATATTGACATGAAAATAGCTAGAAGTAGATATGCTTTACGCTAAAAAAGTAAAAAAAAGGTGTAATTCACAACCTATAGCTTCTAGTTATCCCATGAAAATAGCACCCACACCAAGTTCGGTATTAAGCTTTGTACATGTTATTACCCCAAATCCTATTGCACCAAGTTTTGCGCATATTGCAACAAGTCCTATTAACATTTTTGAAGATGTAAAACTATATGGTAGTACCATGTTTAACACTTCTTCTCCTCCTTTTCTTTGGTTTTATTGTTCATCCACCTTAAATCTATAAACTATATAACTCCTTGTGTTATTGGTACTTGATAGGATTCCAGCCTCTTGGAGAGATAGTCTAAACTCATAGAGAGAGGGATTTTATAACTTTTATATTTAGGGATCATCCTTCCTCTGTGGATGATAATGGCCAAAATATCAATATTTTTTCTAGAATATCTCAGTTTTCTCATGATATAGGATGATATAGAGGTGGGAAGTCTATCCCATCAATTAACCAAGAACTTGAACAAAGCTTTTCATGTGAGTATGAAATTCGTTGATCTTTTTATTATCATTTATTATATTTCCACTTCTAATAGATTTTTTTTTAAAGAATTTTCAAATATAGGTATTAGCTCTTCAAAGATGATAAGGAGAACATAAGCAGAAAACCAGATTTTTAATATTTGTTAATCAGGAAATTACAACTTGCAAGAAGAAACAAACTTAGACAGATGAGAGTTTTCGTGAGTTAAAATCAACCTATCATTTCCTGTGTACAAAAAGAAATACTTTTCATACATAGCTTATATCTCTTCATATTGTCATGATGGAGTCCAAAAAAAAAGTGACTAGTTGTCAGAAGATAATTGAGGAATTTGAGAAGATATCTTTCGATGCTCAAAGCGTACTAGTTAGTGTGTAAAATAAACTAGTATGGACATAAGATAAGGTGAATCAGTTATCAATTATAAGAGAATGTTCATGTTTGCAAGCATTAGGAGAAAATCAATCATCTAGGATATATTTGGATTTGTTAAGTCAATCAGGTCATATTAACTCAATCCTTATATTATTTAATTTTTTTATATTAAAAATATTAGCAATGTTTGGATTTTTTTTACATTACAAAAATTAATATAGATTGATATAAATGAACCCGCAACATAGCATGGATCAAATACAAGTGAACCCACAATATAGCATGGATCAAGTATCATGGATAGAGTATCTAGTATATTTCTATTTCTCAAAAAAATTCAATCCTCACTCCTCACTTGTGTTCCAATCCCTAAAACATGCTTTCATGCACTCACATTCCAAACCAAGTTTTGGGATCGACCGAAGCAATCCCCAATCAAGTTATAATTATTTGATGAGTAACTATTGCTATAGAGTGGCAGACTTCTAAGCAAAATCCCAACTGAGAATTGCGTTTTTATATTTTGGACTAGATGCATGAGCATTTTTGGATTAGATCCTTACACTGACAGAAACGTATTGTTATTTGGTTATTAGCACTGGTAGAAATAAAAATGGCAGCAGCGATGATACAAACTGAAACATTTGTTCAATATTTGGACACCATAGTATACAGAACTGGCTAAGAATCACGTTGGATTACAAAGGAAATCAGGATGTTAATCTTCTTTCTAGAAGAGATTTTGTCTACATAACCCAACGATCAGCTGTCTTGAAAATTTCTCCAGAGGATGAATGAGTACATTTTCTAAACATGTACATGTACACTGCCAGCTGCAGCACGTCATTTGGATGGCAAGGAATATACAACTAGAAGACATTGCTGTGAAGAAGAGGATTTTTTTTACACCTTCGAAATCTTTGCATGCGCAGAGAATTCATCTCCCAAGTCCCAACCATGCAAGTGTCCCCATAGTACTCGTGCTATTAATCTTGGAAGGAATACTTCAATGGCGGAAAGTCTTCACTACCTGCTCTATCCGTCTTCGACAAAGAGGACAGTTGCTCAATTGCGAACAACATGTTGTACAACAGCACATATGACCACACCTACAGATCATAATGAATTTGAAAACTCAATCGCTCTGAAATTGAAAAAATTGATGTCTACTACTGCGAAAAAAGAATGCCCCTTGTTCCTCTTTCCCTGACTCCCGACATGCAACAAAAAACAGGCTTGTAAATAAGAGCCTTTTATTTTTATTTTTTTAATATAGTTTTTTTGGGGGAAAGAGATCTGAATTTAAAACCTCCCAGAAAAAAGAAAGCTATGGCTATCAATTAGGCTATTTCTCAATCACAAGTGTCTTGTATGGTGATGTACAATTTATGATGCAATACCTCCAATGCATGTCACACTCCCACAAAGATGTTATACTACCAACAAAATAATAAAGATCATATAATCAGGCACCAAGAACTGTGTTAAAGTGCATGCAGCTAGCAATCTCCAATAGCATGAGAAAAACCAAAGAAGTGTCCATGAATTTCAAACACAACTAGATTGCAATTACGTGTGAGAAAAATACAGTTTGGTATGAAAAAGCCATTATTTCCAATAAGTTATATAATTTGCAATCTGCAGATGCATGGTTTTTTTGATGAATAAGTAATTGGGAAAATGCAGCACTTTATACAAGTAATAAGATAAAAATTGAGAAGGTTGAGAGAGGAATAAGAAACACCTGGGCAGCTCAAGCTGCATGGCAGGTGAGAGAGGGGTGAGTTGTATATAAGGAGCGGTACTTGGTTCGGGGGTGCATGTGCATTTAGTTAATGGTGTAGCTGTTGGCTTGGAGTGCTAAGTTTTGGTGAGAGAATTTAGTGAGGAAGAGAATATACCTATAAAATGTGAAAAATTCTCTTCATTGAGTTGGGGTATTCCTAGTCCAGTTACCAATCAACAACAATCGTTTATTATTGAGATGCTTTGTTAGTACACAGATTCAAATGCTCTGATCTGCCTTGACAAAAATTTTCATGTTGGCACTTATATAAGAATGTTAAAAATATTGCAATAGGTACCATAATCTTTACAAGATTACCAGACTACAGATCTTGAATATAATGTTGGACCAATGTTAACAAGTTGATTGAGGTACTAAATGAGATCCATTCACCAACTGGTTTTGCTTTTTCACTTTGTTTTCAAAAGTTAGTTTGAACAACATTTATATGTGGAACTTTAACTTAGTATTGCTCTATGCATGTAGTATTGCTCCTCTATGCATGTATGCTCACTGTCTATTCCTTGAGACACACACGCAGACAAATCAATAATGTACTTACGGGAGAAAAACAGCATTGTACTCCTGCTCAAGGCATATCACACATAGATCTGGAATTGGACGTTCTCTCTTGGCACCATCTGAACCGTTCTCAGCCTTACCATTTGAACCTGAAAAAAAATTCAAAAAAAAAAGATATCGCATGCAAACTATTTTTCCTTCAAAAATGGACATTATGAGCAACTTACCCTCGTTATCTTGGCCTGATCTCTTAGCAGCGGCAAGAACCCTGCAAGAAACATGCTTTTCAGCTCTATTTGTTACAATCACAAGGAGAAGTCCATATTATAATTCATTCTAATTATGTTTCAGAATTAATTTGAACAAGGCAACGTGTATATCGCCCTGAGCACCATACAGGCTAGAATCTGGCAAGGAATAGGACAAAATTTCTATTTGGGAATTGCATGCATATAAATATTCAGACAACTAGCATTTCCCTTCCCTTGAAACATTTTGTCATGAATGCCTTCCACCAAAGAAACATACCTGCTCTGCAATTCCCAACGGCGCCTTCTCTCCATGATATACCATATAACATGCTTAGTGATGAGGAAAGCACCAAAAACTGTCAAACCCAATGAGGCATACTTATACCACCTGGTACAGAAATATAAGTTCTTTTTTTCAATGGTTTAATGCATAATTAACGTAAATATAAAAAGATAAAGCATTATGAGCAGTTAAGAGTGCAGGCAACCTTGCCCACTTCCCCAAATTCCCAATGAGTTCATCAATTGACTTTGGGGATACATAAAAAGGTCCTTTATGAGGACGCTGAATCCGAACTGTTCCAATATCATCTTTGACAGCCTGATCATAAAATGACGAGCTAAAAAATTAGATGACAGTAAATAAAAAAACAAGATACGTTAAATATATAAAATGACTGGTTTTCAAATCAAACGCTCAGACACTTCAAAACTATAAGTAAAGGATATTTTCAATACAGCAGGCCATCAAAAATCCACATTCACATGATAACTATTGAGCCTCAACATTGATGCATATTTTCAACATAGAAGCTGAATATCCAGCAATTCTAATATTCACCAGTAACAACAGAGGGAAACCTCATGAACGATTATATCGGATGTATTGTCTTAGCTACCACTTATTGCAATAACAACACGGGTGTAAATAATTTTAGTTAGTGAGCAATCGTACCTCGCCAACCACAGTCAATGAAGTACCAGTTGGAAGTACCCTTTCAATTCGCTTAACTCCAAGCATCTGAAATAACAATCATGATAAAAACAAACTTGACCCAACAGTACAAGTTCTGATGCATAAATAGAAAAACATAGAACAGGGCAGACCTTGAGGCCTTGGAGATAGTCTAATGTTCCTCGTACAAGTGATCGTCCTGACTCTTCAAACACTTCGCTTCCAACAGTCAACACAAAACCAGAAGCACCTCGGGCCCCCACAACATACACTCGGTCAGTGCCGTCATCCTAATAATGGAAATCCAAAACGGCATGAACAGATTTTCTCTATCAATGATACTCCAGATGATAATTATTCCAACATTTAAGCTGTCATCTTGTTTCCAGAGGCAACAATATAGTTAAACAATCGTGCTCGATCGAGGACTAAAGGCACAAGAAACTATCTCTTACCAGGTACCATGGGACCTCTTTACTCATTGATAGCATTAAGGCTGAGTCCTGAATCCAAGATCCAGCATCATTGTGCTTGAGGAAATGTTGTTCAGCCTGAAATTATAACACAAATAAGAATATTAAAAAAAAAAAAAACGTCAATTGAGCAGTTATACCCTTTCAAATAATGATTATTTAACATTACCGTCTCCTCTACTATAACACCTCTCAACCCACTAAACTCGCAACTTATTGGAGACTCAGCACCAACTCTTCCAGAGATTGCAACAACCAGTGGTAAGACTTTACTTTCAATATCCAGCAACTTTGCTGAAAGATGAAAGATTTCAAAAACCCATCATTGCAGATGCAAATGGGCATTCCCTAAACATTCTATAAGAAAAAATTAAGAGAATTAAATCAGTTAGTGGTGCATAAGACATACCCAATTCCTTCAGCTGATTGACTTTTGCAACTGACTTAAGAACCTCCGCATCCCTGTAAGCACGCACATAATTAATTATTAAGAAAATATAATAAGGAAAAAAAGAGGAATCAAAGAAGGGAGGTACCTGCCGCTGCTCCTGCCAAGTAAATAGAGAGCAGCTCCGCTCAAACAGCAACTGATTCCACCCCATGGGATCATCATCTTCAATCGCCTACCTCAAAGAAAAACCCAAACTAACTAGCTAAAATCATTTCCGTATCAAAGGCAAGGAAATGCGAGAATTGGTGGAAGATTATTATTAGGCGGAGACAAAAGAGAATTAGATGCGAGGAGTAAAGGAGAGGGACAAGGAAAGGAAGAGATTTTTAACAGCTTTTTTTTTGGCCGTGTCTTTCTTCGTGATATCCTAATGGTCCTAGGGCATTATACTGTTAACTGAAAACGCTTGGGTTTTTTTTACCGTAGAAATCTATAAATGTGGATGACAACGTGCTACATTGTATATTTGTTAAAAATTTATTTTTGTCCTCAAATTTATTTTTTCCCGACGATTTAATTTTAATTGAAGATTAATTAATTTCACCCTGTATTTATAATCTGTACCATTTATCAACCTTATACTCGTCATTTTATTTCAGTAATTTATAATTTGTGTCCTATGTCATTTATATTCACCCATTAATTGCCTTAGTTTTATATTTTTTTAGTTTAACGTGGATATCCGGGCCAACTTTTGCGCACCTTGACTAATCCCATGGGCCTTGAAGTTAACAACCATGTAAGCCTCCAGTGGTCATCATATGAGCAACCACATGGCTCGAACCTGAGACCACAGAGGAAACAAACCTCTTAGTCCCAAGCTCTTACCACTAGGCTACAACCTAGATGGTTCCTTAGTGTTATTTTTGTCAAATCCCAGTTCGTCGATATTTTTCATGTACCAAAATTTTTTATTAATTCATCCATGTTTCCTACTAAATTTATACATCACCATTCATGATGAAATCTCTCTAAATTTTATTTTATTTTTTATTGATTTAAAATTTCACCATTAAACATTGTTTGCCTCTACCGTCAATATTTTTTGTGCTCCAATTCAGAAATTTCACATCAATTTACCAAGACTTTTCATTTCTAATCACAATAATTCCCTCATAATTTTTACTAGTTTGGATTAAAATGACTCGAATTAACCCCAGTAAACCTGACAAGCCCTCGATCCGAGTCATGAGAATGAAATAACCCTATAGAAAGCAAATTAAAAAAAATAAATTTTAATTCTTAACCAACGCAATGTTGAAGGATGAAACTAAAAAAAGTCAATTAAAAAAAAATAAGTTAGATCATGAAAAGGGGATAACTCCAAAGAAATAAAATTGAAAAAAAAAATGAAATTCACTCCCTAACTAACACAATGTTGAACGATGAAACTGAAAAAAATTAGACAAAAAGACTAAAAAATAAAATAGCAATCAAAATAATAAGGATCGCACTTGACATAAGAAAACAAATGATGGGATAATTTGTTATTTTAGAGAGAGTCGGCATCATAAACCGATGAGAGGATGAGGGAAGAGAGAGGAAATAAAAGAAAAGAAAAGAAAAATGGATTACCAGAGCCACATCGAAGCTAAAAAAGAACATATACCGCCTCATGAGAATGCAATGTCCAAAACAATTCTAATGATACCAAGAAATGTTGGTTTCGAAGCACGGAGTAAGTCGTATACACCACGACAATGTGGCGGCCTCACTTATATGCTAGTGAGTGGAATACACGTGCTGACCATTTTTTCCTTTTCTTTCACTTTAGTCTTTGGTTTGACCTTGATTATGAATTTCACTAGAGTAATCAACAATAACTATAAGTTTTTTTAAAATCTAAGTTGTCCTTGATTTTTCTTCAATTGCAGTATTATATGATCAATTTGTTAAAAATTATTCAAGAAAAATAAAATTCAATAAAAGAGGACCAAGAATAAAACAGAGAAATCTCATGACCAATCTCAAATTCATGTGAAAAAGTATTTTTCTATCCACGAACTTTCCTTTTTTCTACTTTTATAATCCTTATAGTTTTTAAAATTTTTGTTTTGGTTTAAAAGTTTTTTATTTTAGTCATTGGGTTCAAGAGAGGAGAGAGAAACTCAAGGATATCAGTTAAAGAGAGAAAAAGGTCATTGGTTGGTTATGTTATGGCAACAAAAAAATCAATATCGGCATCAACAAGTTTGATTTAACAAGAGGATTTCCATTAAGATGTTTTTTTTTTTACTTTCAACATGTCTTAAAAAGTGGATCAGATTCAAGAGAGAATTTGTTTTTATCTTGATTTTGTTTTTTAGAACTAATTTAGCGGTGTTTTGAGTTGATAAATTGATTTACTGGGGGTACTAAAAATGCTTATTAGATTTTTTTGGGTCAAATAAGTTAAAAATAGATTTTTGATACCAAAAACCCACTGCTAGATTTTCCAACCACCTATTTAGTGGTTGGATCCTAGGCAAACAGATGACGTATTTTTAATTTCTTTAAAAAAATATAAGATCTGACTTTAAAAATAATAATAAAAGGCCAACCATATGAGCCTAGGCTCCCAAACCCATGTGAGGCTAGCCCTTTGTCCAATGGGCCACGAGAAATACATTTTTTGGTATAATTTTAGTTTTTTTTAAGACCATGATGGATTTTTATTTAGAAAGTAATGCTTTTAATTTACAAAACATCACGATATTAGGTCAATCATCGATTTTGCGTTGCTAGTGTTTTTTTTTTATTGTATTATTAAATATAAGATTGTTTCAACAAACACAAAGTTATTAAACTCAATTGAATTCATGACCCGTGGAGCGAGGTTAGCAAGTTAACCAAAGTTATTAAACTCATTTGAGTCTCGAGTCGTGGGTTTGGCAGGTTAACCCAAGTTATTTTTTAAGAAATTGCTTTTTTATTCAAATTCATCCTCCAACGCGGGGTTGATTGGAAATTGAACTGTATAATTTGTTTTGGTTTGTTTCCTATAAGGTTATCGTGATCTCTAACAAACATCTTGATATTGGGTTGGTTCTTGATTTTGCAAGCATTTTTTCATATAATTAAATAGAAAGTAGTTTCACAAAAAAAAAAAACAAAGTTATTAAATCCAATGGGACCCCTGACTCAAGTCACATGTATGATAAGTCAAGCAATGTTTACTTAGGTTGATCTAATATGTCGTTTTATCAAAGTTTGAAAAAAAAATATCTTCTTGATTATTATTTTTTGCAGTCATACCACTTATTTACTGATCGTTTGAGCTACCTTTACACCTATCAAGTTGATTGGATCACATTAAAAAAACTCCAATATGATTTACTTTGAAGCCCGGCGAGTTAAGTAGGAGTTGAATCGGGAGGTTTTAAAGTCAGCCCTCTATGTCGGGTTTAATGACATCGTCAAATAGCTCATTGCGACATAGATATTTTTTTTTATGATAAAAGAAATTAGGAAAATATTTTAACTATATTCTTCAAATGAAGTTTTATTTCTTAGAAGAAATGTATTTTGCACCACAGACATTACACATTTTGGCTATCCTAATTTAAAAAACAAATTGATACCCCCACTTAAAATTGTAGTTTCGTCCCTAGATGAGCACATGTTTATACAAGTCTCTCTCTAATAAGGATGATAAAAAAAAAAAAGTACATGTCTAAGTGTGTGTTTAGTAGCATGGTGCATGTGATTTTATAAAAGTGTGTTTGGATAAAAATATTATTAATTTAATGATTTTTTAAGTTTTTTAATGTTGTCAGTATCAACATTTCAAAATTATTTATCAACACATAATAAAAGCATTAAATAGGTATTCTTGCAACCTGAACACACTTTAAAAATATTCTTAAATATAAGTGTAAACGTATTACCAACATTGCATAAGTGTAGTATTGATGATGTATCAAAATTCGATAAGCTCGTGAATGAAGTTATTTGGTGTTTGAATGGTGGCTAATCACATGTTCTTCTTATTATTTCATTCTCCATAGCCCAGGAAGTTTATGATTGTTGGTGAAAGTCTCAATACCTACAAAATAGTCCTTTGCGGTAGGGTTTAGGGATCCTCCGATGATAAAGTCAGTGGCTTTTAATTAGGAGAATGTAATAAATATATAAATAAGAGCTTTAAATTTCACAAACAAGGATGTTTGTTCTTGTTTTTGTATGATAAATACTCTAAGAGTTAATGTATGAATGCTTGGAGAGTAGAAAGATCTGAACCTTTTACCTTGATAGTTCAAAGGGTGTTTATAATCCCTAAACCTTGTCATTTTGATGGAGTGGAGGGATTAGAGAGTCATTTTCTCATGATGATATTAATGAGGGATAAAAATCTCTTACATATTGTTAATGAGATAAAAATATGGTAGGCTCTTGGAAGACCTTTTATATATGTACAAATGTAAGGAGATGATTATTTATGATATGAATAATTCATCTTAATAATCTTAAGATAGAACTCGGACCATTTGGGTCTGGCGCATAGCTAAGCTTAAGAGAGATGAGTTTGACAGTTTATTAGCCCAAATTGTTTTGGGTTCAGCACATGGCTGGACCTAAATATATTGAGTTTAGCAACTTATCAGATTCATGGTGCCTTGGGCTCAGCACACGGCTGAACCCAAGTATATTGAATCTGGCAAGTTACCAGACCCATTGGTCATGCCAAAGATAAAAATTTTAAAACTAAGACATGTAATAATAAAAATGGTTATTATCATAGTTTTAAAACTTAACTCGGGGGTTCATTTGAATCAAAGCCTAGGTCATTGGTCGAGGCTTAGGTCACGGGTCAGGTTAACCCGAGTCAACGTAAGAATAAAAGTGGTATTATCATATTTTTAAAATCCAATTCGGAACTCGGGGCAAGGCCTAGGTCACGGGTCAGGTTGATCTGAGTCAACATAAGAATAAAGATGGTTATTATCATATTTTAAAATCCAATTCAGGATTTGACCCAGGGCAAGGCACATGTCACAAGTGAAGTTGAAAAGTGGTTATTATCATAGTTTTAAAACCAGACTTGAGGGTTGACTTAGGGTAAGGCTCGGGTCACATATCGAGGGGTCAACCTAGGGTGACCCAGATCAACATAAGAATAAAAATTATTATTATCATAGTTTTAGAATACGATTCAAGATTCGACCCGATACAAGATTCAAGTGACGGATTAAGAGGGTCAACCTGGTTAACCCAAATTCTTTTTTAAAAAATAATCAAAGCAACCTTGTTTTGACCTAGAAATCTTTCAAAAAAAATCAATAGATTTTTTACCCGTATTTTATCCCAGGTCAACCCGAGCTTTTGACTAAGTCAGGTCGAGTCAATCCTTTCTTAATTTTTTAACCCTGATCAGTCCAAGTCCTATGTCAGCCTGGTTCTGGGTCAACCCGCCATGTTAATCATGGTTTTATAACTATTATTATTATTATTATATTATTAATTTCAATACTCAATATAAACTAAAGTAAAAAAAATGTAATTATTTTTTAAAATATTAAAGTTTGATAATAATACATATTAACATTAAAATAGATTTTCTAATATTTTATTTTGTCTTATACACTATTATCAAACATAATTTTAACTATATCTTGTTTTATACTTTATTTCTTTTATTTTTATCTTTTCTGTTCGAGTACAGTATAACTTATTGTTATATTAAGGTATACTCTAAAGTACTATTTTGAAATAACTAGCACAATTAAGGACAATCTTAATTTTAGCCTCAAAGTTTGATAAAGTGGCTGGAAAAGAAGTTGTCACATGGCCCTCCGATTACGAATTAAATACGTCATCGACATCATTCTGACCCGCATCGAACATGCAAGGGCCTTGCTTGAAATAATCTTCTAGAGGCAAGTACTTATGAAATTTCTTGTCTGGAGCAATTAATTTCTTTGTCAGCAAAAACCATTTTCAGCAAATACTAAAATCATTGAAAGATATGGGAATAAATAAATAAAAAAAAAAACTTGGCTTGCAATTTAAGAGCTCAGTCCTTGAAATGGACAAATTGAGCCACCTGAATTCCAAATGAAAATGGACATTTGCTGGAAATTTAGTAGATCCAACGGTGGCAAAGTTATACCTCTTATGAAAGTTAGGGGCTCCCATAGAATCCACATATGGATTCTGAAACGGTCGGTTCATTGCATCCACTGCAACAAGTTTCAAGAAATGATTTGATCAACTATCTAGTAGGTGGCCCAATGGTAAGAGCTTAGGATCAATGGGTTTGCTCCCCCTGTGGTCTCAGGTTCGAGCCATGTAATTGCTAATATGATGGTCATTGAAGGCTTATATGGTTGTTAACTTCAAGGCTCATGGGATTAGTCGAGGTGCGCACATGCTAGCTCGGACATCCACATTAATAAAAAAAAATGATTTGATCATGAGATTGCAGGAGATTATGATGGAAGCAAGAGGTTAATGATGAGATTGATACATTACTTAAGAAATCGATAATCAAGCGGCCATACAGAACCGCCCTTATGGCTCATGGAAGTAGGTTTGTACATTATGAGGGTTGATGAAGTTTTAAAATCCAAAATGCTTATAATATTAGATAATCAGGTTAATTTTTTAGTTCAAATAATTTGACTCATTTTTTTAGTCAAGATGTCTGACGACTTGATATAAAAAGTACAGGTGATTGATGGCTAATACGTGCAAAAGATCCTCTTTAATGGATGTAGGGACTCTCAAATGTTTAAGTCAGTGTATATATAGAAAATATAATGATATTTTAGAGAGATAGACTCTGAAAATAATATGCTGAAAATATTAAGAATAAAAAGATTGTGAAACCTTTTCATTTGAAGGATTTATTGTGTATTTATAGCCTAAAAGTTTTGTCTTTTTATGGAGAGAATGGGCTAAAGTATAATTTCACCCTTGTGATATTTTGAGTTGTATTCTACTCAAAATAATACGTATTGGATCAATATAAAATACTAACAGATTCACGTGGGGGCCTGGAAAAATTTTCAATGGAGTGTTAGGCTCCGACAAGTTGTTGAAATCCATTAGAAGTGAAAAATAGACTCAAGCATGTTGGGCTCGAGCGTGATAACCCAAGGCCATAGGGATGATGGGATGCATGCCTTGCACTAGCTGGCATAACACCACACCCAACATTAGGCATGCGCCCAATAAGGGCTTGAGCTACCATGCTCGAGCCCATGCACCTTGGTAGTAGTTGGGTTTGGGTGTGGTAGCCCGAACTTGTGGAGATGATTTTTGGGTTTTTTAGAGATTTTTTAGGTATTTTAAGATGGTTTTTAAACCCGTTAAATTTCAGTTCATGAATAACTCATTCAATCTCTGAAATTGAAAACTGCAGGATAGTTGAAATTCAAAGGGATAACAACAGGCACGAACGAGAAAATGAAGGCCATAACTGTTTGGATAGCAGAAAATTTAATAGTCATGGCAAGTGATCAGAAAGACGAGGTGGGTAGCTATAATAGGATCATTAGCAAAGAAGAGAAACATGAGCCATCTTTATATGATATTCAAATTTCTTGACTTAGCTGGAAAGCAGAGTCAACATGTACTTTCTAGATAAAATGACCCTTTTCTATCTTGCCTCATTCTCTAGTTCTAACCATCTAGGTGGTGGCTCAGTGGTAAGAGCTTGGGACCAAGAGGTTTGCTCCCTCTGTGGTCTCAGGTTCGAGCCCCGTGGTTGCTCATATGATGGCCACTGGAGGCTTACATAGTCGTTAACTTCAGAGCCCGTGAGATTAGTCGAGGTGCGCCCAACCTGGCTCGGACACCTACGTTAAACTAAAAAAAAAAAGTACACATAGAAAACCTCTTTGCTGGAAAAACCCTAAAATACATTGTAGGTTATTAGCTCGGCTATTTACTTATTTGTTAGGTTTTAAAAAAATGTTCTTAGATTTTGTCTATACCCGATAATGCCAAGTCACACGCGTATAATAATAACAATAATAATAATCATCTTAATCTCAAGCCAGCCTTGTAATCATAGATAATTATTATAAAAAAAATCTAAAAAAGATCAGGAATATATTGTACCCAGGACATAAAACATGGTAAATTAGAATAATGGATTTACTTTTTTTTATTATTATTGATTTAACCTCATTCTTTTTGTAAAAAACATCTAATTTTTTTAACTTGATCTCATATCGCGTGTGGCGGGCTAGCAAGTTAACTTAGATTGACTCAAAAAAATTTAAGATAGTTTTTTTATTTTTTTTTTCAATATCATCATTTGACATTAGATTATTAGGTCTTAAGTTTTTTGAATTTTTTTTGTTTTTTTCATTGAGTTCTCTTAATCTCATATTTTGAATCGCGTGATATTCAAGTTAACCCGAATTAACTCGAGTTATTATAGTTTAAGTTTTTTTTATGTTAAAAAAAGTTAACTTATCCCGCAGCATAATACAAAAAAGTTTTTGAAAAGGTGGTTAAAATTGTAAGAAGAAAACTCATTCATGGTTTTTTTTTTAAAGAGTCTCACTACTAAATTTTTTATAAAAATAAAATATTTCTATCAATTAATCTCATTCATGAAAATATTTCCAACAATTCTAAATCAATTTTTTAATCACGAGAACAGAATGATTGGCAAGTGCTCCAATATAGTCGGCCCGAAACTAAGTCCAGCCCAGGGGAGAGCATGAGGCCGAAGCCTGAACCGGGTCGCAAAACTTACAGTCGGGTCAGGTCGAGAATCCTGACTCGTATGAATCAACTGAAGTGAAAACTAAAACCCCTAAAACCCCAAAGGCTAAAACAGCTCTTGCTCTCCTCTCCGCCCCCCATCTCTCTCCGTCCAACAGACATTTCGTTTCTGAATCGAAACCTAAATGGCTTCGGTGGTTCTTAGAAACCCTAATTCGAAGCGCCTCTTTCCATTCTCCTCACAAATCCACTGCTGCTGCCGAGGATCGGCTTCCACTCACTCCTCAATTTCCGAATCTCTTTCTTCTTCAAATGACAGAACCTCGTCTTCTCCTTGGTGGAGATCCATGGCCACCTTCACGAGAAAGTATGTTCTCTTTATATCTTATCTTATTTCTCTTATTATTGTTGTTTTCTCTTTTGTTTCAAATCGTAGTTTAACTGGGTAAAAATAGAATCTTACGCTAACCCATCAGAGAATAAAGGGAAAAAATGATGAAGGAAAGGGATGAATGGTGACAGAACGGAGAAAAAAGGGCGACTTGAATAGGTTGTCAATTGTATGACCTCTTGTTTTTGTGTTTACAGTAAACCTCATGTGAATGTGGGAACAATTGGACATGTTGATCACGGCAAGACTACTTTGACTGCAGCTATTACAAAGGTTTGCCTTTTTCATGCATTTTCTGGGTCTTGAAAGCTTTGAGCATTCAATTGGATAGTACCTTAAGTGTTTCTTTGTGTGTAGGTGTTAGCAGAAGAAGGGAAAGCCAAGGCCATTGCTTTTGATGAAATTGACAAGGCCCCTGAAGAGAAAAGGAGAGGAATTACTATTGCTACGGTTGGAATTGCTCCCCCCCACACCAATTTTCTGCATGCATTTCATATACCAAAATTCCATTTTTTAAACACTTTAATGAGCACTACGTTTAGTCATTTTAGATATGCCAAAAATGGATTACTATTTTCGAGGTCTTTTTTTTCTTTTTAATAAAAATATTTGTTTTTTTAATATGATGTTGCAGGCCCATGTGGAGTATGAAACTACTAAGCGTCACTATGCTCATGTGGACTGCCCTGGACATGCAGATTATGTTAAAGTATGTCATGAATTTAGTTTCTTCTTGGATGAACAATGAAGATACATTTCAATTTTTTGCAGTCTTTGGCTGCATACCATGCTAGGTTCAATTTACATTATTGCGATGATTACATATAAAGAATTAAAGATGCAGGAGGTTCTGGAAACTTGTAGCGAGAGTGATGGGCACATGGCAAGAATACTTTCATATTCTTTGCAGGAACCTTACATCCACGAATAACTGTTGTAACTAATGTTTTGCTAAACCTATGAAAAATGCTGGCAGTTATACATTAGAAATACCGGCGAAGAAAATGTTAGTCATTTATGAAAAGTGGATTGAGAAGTTATTTCTGATTTGACAGACTCGTATTTATTGGAGAACTATTTAAGATTTTTTAACAGTTCTTCGGAGTTTACTGGTTAAGTAATTGAATTCCCTTAAACTCTATTATTGATGCATCCAGTAATGATTCTAATTTATTTGCAGAATATGATTACTGGAGCTGCTCAAATGGATGGTGGAATTCTGGTTGTATCTGCTGCTGATGGGCCCATGCCACAAACTAAGGAACATATTTTGCTTGCCCGCCAGGTTGGCATCTAATATTAGAATCTAAAGCATATTTAGTTTTCCCTTTGACTCTTGTCTGATAATCCAACCTTGAACTTTCTTCTTCTTCTTTTTCTGAATGTTTTGGCTAGGTTGGTGTACCATCACTTGTATGCTTCCTGAATAAAGTTGATGTTGTATCAGATCCAGAGTTAATAGAGCTTGTGGAAATGGAAGTGCGAGGTATTGTCCTTTTTAGACTGTGTTCATGGAAAGTTATTTCCTGCTTCTGTTTTATTTTATTTGCCACAAGTTCTTCACTAGACATTTGTTTGTGACAGAACTTCTTAATTTCTACAAGTTTCCTGGAGATGAAATCCCTATTGTTCAGGGATCGGCATTGTCTGCTTTACAGGGTACAAATGAGGAAATAGGCAAGAATGCCATTTTAAAATTAATGGATGCTGTGGACGAATACATTCCTGACCCTGTGCGTCAACTTGACAAGCCTTTCTTGATGCCAATAGAAGATGTTTTCTCGATTCAGGTAAAGAAGGGACATTTAGCATACTGTGTTTGGATTATTGCTCACAAGAACTAACTGCATGACTGCAGCAAGCTTTTAGTGTTCTCTTTGTTGTTTTGGGATTTCATTTCCTTAGTTTGTCTTTGAATCTCTTTCCTAATCTGAAATAGGCTGGTGAACTACTGGGTAACCCTGCATTGATGGTGCTGTAAATTTCCTTCTTTTCTTTGTATAAAACTCATGGTTGTATGTTTAAGATGTTTTGACTTTGGATGTCCTTTTGTCTTCATGTCATGCGATATTTGTGGTAAACTGTGCATAATTACTGTCTCATTCTTCACCTGGTATTGCTGTAAGAAATCTTTTGCTTGCTCATGAAAAAAGTTGTGCTCTCTGGAATCCAACTTTAATTTCAATTTTTTTTTATTGAAGGGACGTGGAACTGTTGCGACTGGCCGTGTTGAACAAGGGACCATCAAAGTTGGCGAAGAAGTTGAAATTTTGGGATTATCAAAAGTAAAATCTAACTTGACTATTTATTTTTTATTGCTTGTGAAGCATTTCATTTACTTCCGTTCAAAAACTAGTGCAGCTGTGATTTACTGTACTTCTCATTTGAATATTAACCAACAATTTTGGAGGCGATTGTGCTTTCAGTTTAGTCTGGATATGAAATTTAAGGAGTGCTCTGGCTCTGGATATTATTGTGCTCCTAATACTTGGGTTTTTTTTTTGCAGGATGGTCCCAAGAAAACCACTGTAACTGGTGTTGAGATGTTCAAGAAATTGTTGGATCAAGGACAGGTAAGACTACAGGTTAAGCACTATTTACAATTTAGGCCAGAGAGTCTTCTTTGCAGCAGTTAGTGAACGATTGATGGGTATGTTTATTTTCCTAGGCTGGAGACAATGTAGGTCTTCTTCTTCGTGGCTTGAAACGAGAAGATGTGCAACGTGGACAGGTAAGCGGCAGGCAGGATTAAGGGCCCATTTAGTATTGTGATAGCGGTTGTTTTTCAAAGTGCTTTTCGCTTAAAAATACATCAAAATAAAAAAAAATTTATGTTTTAAAATTTATTTTTGATACCAGTATATCAAAACAATCTGAAAACACAAAGAAAAATTAATTTGGAGCAAAGAAAAAAATAAATAAAAATTCAAATTTTTGCATGAACATTTTCAAAACACAAAAACAAACAAACTCTAAGAGACAAAATTGAAACACTTTTTTTATGGATTGTAGATTCATTTTATCAAATTTATAAAGTGCACTCTTTCTTATTACTAAATATGTGGTTTAGAACAAAAAAAATTTGATCATTGTTGTTTATACTCTGTAAATGTGGCATTTCATTTAATATTATCCGCTTCAATTTGCATTGATACTCTGTAAATTTAGTGTTTCATTTAATAACCACTTCAGTTGGCATCATTATGATCATTGTTGATCAATGCATTAATGAAGAATCTTTAAAAAAAAAGTATGACTTGTATTGATGTTCGAATTTAGGTTTGCTTAACTATCTTTGTTCCCACTTGTTATTTAGGTTATTGCCAAGCCTGGAACTGTGAAGACATCCAAGAGGTTTGAGGCAGAGATATACTCCCTCACAAAGGATGAAGGAGGTCGTCATACTGCCTTTTTCTCCAACTACAGACCTCAGTTTTACTTGCGAACTGCAGATATCACTGGAAAAGTAGAGTTGCCAGAGAATGTTAAGATGGTCATGCCTGGGGACAACGTGACCGCAGTCTTTGAGCTGATCTTACCAGTTCCTCTTGAAACAGGTGTGTTCAGCTAGAACCCTAATTCTGACTTTCTGGTGCAAGTCGTTTATTGATCTTCCTTGGACACAATAACCTGTTTGCTCCTGTCATGCAAACCCTTTGATTGTTATTATCACTGCGTGAAGTTTTTGGGCATATCACATGTGAGAATGACAGTTGCATGACTGAATGAAGAAACTTGGTGTTGTTTCTTAAATCTGAAAAATAGTGATAAATGGTTTGCCCATGCACTGAATTTATTTCTGATTTTCAAATGGTAACTTGAGTGTACTTGAAGTACTTATGTGCCAAATTCTGCACATTTTATCTGTAGCTTTGTTATTGTGGGATTAATATACTGCATGTTCTTGATATGACAGGACAAAGGTTTGCCTTGAGGGAGGGGGGTAGAACAGTTGGAGCGGGGGTAGTCTCAAAAGTGCTTGATTGAGTGTTTGTGATGGTGGACACTAAAAAAGGGGTGGTAAGGACAGATTATTATTTGATTAAAAGAAATGCCATGTGATGAGTTCTTGGACTGCTTCGATGCAATGTTTTCCTAGGTGCTGCTAAAGAGAGATTGTTAGCGGTCTGAAATGGAGTAAATTTAAGAGGATTATTGTCTTCAACCCCATCCATTGCGTACAATTGATCAACGTGGTTTGATCATTTTGTTTTGTCTCTTTTTTTTTTTTTAATAATATCCCTGTCAAAATAGCAATGGTTTTGGACTCAGACACCACGGTAAATCATTTTTGTTTGAAAATTCTTCTTTCCCATTTTTTTCTGGAGTGAATTGTTGGAATAAGGTGTCTAAACGGCCGGCTGAGACTGTAAAAGCTCGTTTCAGGAACTGTCTGAATGTCGAAATTACAATCAGTGTAAAATTACCGAGTCTATTCTAATTTCTATGCTTTGACAGTGAGTCTATTGCAGGATTTGTGCCCGTAACTAGAATGTGGCTAAGAACAGTCTCACAGCATCATGGCGTGATTCCCGCTCAATTTTTTCAAGAGTTTACATTTGCATGATTTCCACTCTCAAAATCCAGATGAAGCTTCAGAAACCTTAGTTTTTAATGTCCCCACGGAGAGAGATTCTAAAGCCAGCTGCTGAATAAATAAAATTAAGAATCTTTCTTTCATTAAAATGTTTTTTTTTTCAAATTAATTTTCCAGTATTTTTTTTAATGTTTTAATATACTATATTAAAAATAAATTTTAAAGAATAAAAAATATATTACTTTAACACTACTTATCCTCTTTACACAATATTTGCACTGAACTTAATACCTAACAGAAGAGAGTTAAAAATGACCTCTTTAACGCCATTAACAAATTTGTACGGAGGCTTTTATAGGTTTTCTCTGATGAACAAAATATAGGTTCTCTGTTAAAGTTCACTTCTCATTCATTTACAAAACCGAACATAGAATCTACAAGAACGACCTGAATGATTATGAGATATCATCCGCCATCCCTGTGTTAACCACCCAAGCTCAGATGCAGCAGCTGTTTGACTCGAGTCCGCCGATTCAAACATCTGCGCTCTGCCAGTAAACTTGAGCCCATTTAATTATCACTTGCTACAGCATTTGCAGTTCCAGTCTCTACCCAGTCGTATTTTCGAAAAATATTAAGCATTTCCATGACGTCATGTTTCACAACTTCAATCACTTGATGCTCATACAAGCCTCAGTACTGCTACTGCCATCACTGTTACAGCTCTGAAGTATATGTCACGAAAACTTTCATTCACGATCCCCATTATTTCCTCATCCTTCAGACCTAACTTGCTTGCATGCTTGCTAATGTAAACAACCGTGTCCTTCAATTTACTCACTGCCCAAGAGAGCCAGACCAGCCCAAGACCAACACTGGTGCTGAACAGTTTAGATGCACAGAAGGATACCCTCCCGCAAGCTACCCTGCAGATGATGGAAAAAAGAAGAGCAAGGCCAGCCCCAGCAATGCCAACAGAGAACTGGTTCAGAAGCTCAGGAAGTTCAGGGCCAGATTTCTTCAGCAACAAGACAGCTGTTTTCCCACGTCGCTTGTCCATCATCAAGGATAGAAGGCTCTCGCATGCATGGAAGTAGTTCCTTTTGTAGAGATCCCTCTCTCTGCCTCCCTTTCTATTATTCTTCTTTTTTCGGGATGGCTTGATTTTTACAGGACTGCCAAAAGAAATAACACTACATTAAATGAGAACAAAAATAAATAAATAAATGAAAAATTACTCTTTCTAATCAAGCTTTTATATAGCAAGCTGTTTTTGTTCCTCTTTTTCTCCCCCCTTTTGTTTTCTTTATTTTTGTTAATTAAATAAATGAAAAATCACTCTGAGCATCCTATCGTTTGATTTTTTTCACTTTGCAGCAAATTTTTTGAATATTATACTTTGCAGCCTAAAATTTAAATGCAGATAACACTTTACATCCTTAGAAGTTGTTGCCAGAAAAAAGTCAAAAAAAAATGTGAATTTATTTACATGACTGCCATTTGAAATAATAACTAAAAAACCCTAAAGCCTAAAAAAATTAAAAATACCAAAAAAATGTAGACAGGGAGAAAGCAAAAAGAAACAAGAAAAAAGAAAAGAAAAAAAGGCAACCCTTCTCTCCCATCTTTGGTACCAAATCCAGCTCCACCATCAATCCTTCTCCAAAGTTGCGCACCAATCTCCCCACATTACCATATAATTTGGGTCTTTGGGTCTTTTAATGGTGTCTTTAGAATATCCTTCCTAGCAATCACATCTTGCTCTTTAGGTCCATCACAATTTATTAAACAAGAAAAACTTGTAATGGGAGAAAGCTTCAAGGTGACTGGGTTGATGTTTCCATCTCACCACATGACCACACTTTGAATTTGCTTGGATCATAACACCAAATATGTCATTTATTATTCCACTACCATTAATTTATTTAAATTGATTTTATTCTTACACTTTGACATTTAAAATTATTTAAAAGCTAGTTCATAGTACCAAATCCAACTCCATCAATTCTTCTCCGAAGTTCTGCACCAGTCTCCCCACATAACAATGTTGCCCCATCTCCCCCACCAACAAATCCAACTCCACCATCAAGAACCCAATAGATCTACACCAGTAAATCCAGCTCCACCATCAACCATCAAGAACCTAGTATCACCTCTAAATCAACGGCATGTGGGAGCCTTCCTAAAAGATAGAATTGACCTTGTTTCTTTCATTAGGACTTTGCTTATGGGTGAGAGAAAAGACAAGTTCGGATTTTTGGATGACTTTTAGTGAAATTTCTGGTGGGGACTCGTGGTGAGAGAACGATTGTGGGTTTGGCGAGGTTAGCATGAAGAGAGAGAGAGATTGAGTTGTGTGGTAATGGTTACTTTCAATGTTTTAATATATGTGGGGGTATTATTATCATTTCGTTGATTTTCAAAATCTGCTTTGACCCAGGTTGCAAAGCGTAATATTCAAAAAATTGGTTGTAAAGTGAAAAAACAAAACCATAGGATGCTCGAAATAATTTTCCCAAAATTCTTTTCAGAAATGTGAAAGAAGAAACCAATAACAGGGAAGAAAAAAGTGTAATCCAACAAAGTTCTTTAATCTCTAAAGATAATGTTGTGGAGCTTCATAAAAAGGCAAATAAAATAATTTTATAGCAAAAGTAAAATGATAAATGCTCATCTTGAAACTATTGAATTTCAATCCACCAAAACGCAAAAGAGTATTGCAAACATAGCACATTCCAAAAAATTTGGCCTCCCTTCACCCACGTGAAACCCACCTAAAAGCAATCCTAATCTATGCCTAAATATTTCAAACCCTCAAACACTAGACTAAACTTTTGAATGAACACAATACAATCCAAGATAATAAAAAACAGGACAAAGTCTCTCATTTTGGGCATTTTCATGCTGACTTGTCATAAGAGATTGGCAAAAAGAAAATGACAAATAAAGTGCTTTTGCAATGAATAGATTCCTACCTCTTCAAAGTAGCAGATGAGGCATCTCTGGCCTTGAAAGATGACCCAGTAATATTAGCATCTACTTTACTTGTATCAAACCTGGTCAATCAAATGATTGCTGAGAAAAGTCTTGGAACTATAACTTGACAATAGTGAGAAGTACATAGAAAACAGGTATAACATAGCATGAAAAATTAGCAACGGTGAGTCTTATTGCAAAAATGGAGATTAGCAGACCATACAGAGCACTATCACCTAATACTTGTGTAACCAGTCATAACTGTAGAAAGACTCAAAACCATCTTTTCAGGCACTATTTAGTAGTTTTGGATATGTGGAATCTGTTTTTGCGAATGGAGGTGGGTCATGGGCACTCCAAGTAGAGTGGATGATTTTTCACTCAATGGTATACAATATGGTTTTAAAAGGGAAGACTGGGATATAAAGATCCCGTGGAGAAATGCACAAGCCGTAGTGATTAGTTTCTCATACTAGGCAATGTTCGTTCCAAAAATAAATCACAGTCCAAAATGTTTTAGGAAATGGCTAATGTCCAGCAGTAAATGACCCCAATAGAAGGAATTTTAGCCGCTAGATACAAATTTTTAAAAAAAGAACACGGAGTGCAAGGCATCCTTTGCGGGAACAAGAGAGTTTTTCTTTCTTAATAAGGACTTCAGAAGATGTGGTTTCTATTTGGGGCAACTTAGACTCTAGAAGCAATCAGCAAGTTTACTAATCGAGTCAATCAGTCAAGATCATAAATTAGGATTTATTATTCCACTTAAAATATAAAAATGAAAAGGCAAACAAGGAATTAACTTTAGTTGAACCTTGAGAATTTTTCAATAGCATAACTAGAAAAGCTGCCTCGTGCTTCTGAGTTAAATACAACCAGGTCTAAATATCAATACCTTGTAAGTTTTGGGATGAGCATCGACTGTTTTTTCCACATAGTTGAGTTTTTTGACAAGTAAAACTCAGCAACAGTAGAGAGGACATCCTTCATCTCTGTCCCACTACCCGTTAGCAATACTCGACCATCTGGAAGAACTGTAAGCTTTGAACTACGGGCCATATCTGCCACAAAGTCAACTAGAGATTTTGGGGCATCAAGTTGACCACTTGGATAAATAAGAGGAGAATCTGACAGCTGTTGCGCATCAAACATCACTGTTTGAAGCCCCATCAACTCAGATAGCAGAGATAAATCCAATCCATCTCTTTCTAATTTATTTGACTCGGACATAAGAAACTGCAAGATTTTTTCCTGTCTTGCGCATTTTTCAACTATTCCGAAGCTGAAAAGTACTGAGTCTGGGCGAGCATCTGACAGCAAAACAAGAATGCTACTTAGAATACTTGAGCACTCTGCAACAATATAATATAGATTTAAGCTTCACACATTACATAAAAAAGGATGATGTACAAATCACTTGCCATATCATCCCATTAATTGTCACAGAAAACACACACCAACTTCGACCTCTTCCATAGCCTTCTAATTGTTTGATCATCATAGATTTCCCATTCCATTGACCGATCAAAAACAAACTCTTGTTCTATTGACCACGCTTTCCAAAATCACTACAGTTATCCTCTAAATCTATGGGAGCTACTACTACATTCTTTATCAGGGTGTTATGTCACCAGAAGCAACACACTCAAAAATTATATCGCCTTTCATTGCTTTTGTTGCTTAAGTTAACACATGCGCATTACAATAAAAAATAATGGAATGAGTTAATTAAGAAATAGAAGTTCTCATGGTACTATTACTAAAATTCAACTAAACTAAGTCTCAATACCAAACTAGTAGGGTCTGCTGCATGGATCGACCTTCTCAGATCAGTTCTGACATGGATGTTTTTTTACAGAAAAAATGACGAAAGATAAGTAACCTCAATACCAAGCTCTTCAAATAAAGGAAGACAAGAACGAAACAAAAGGAAAAGAGTCCACAGGGTTGCAAACCTTGCACATCAACGAGTGTAGGTGTTCTAACTGTTGAGTCAATCTCAGTAAACCGATTAGATTCACAGAACCTATTCATGGGTCTCCATGGTTCCTCGTGCTGGTGTAATTTCAGCACAAGAGAATTCAATCTTGTTATCTCTTGTCTTGTTCCCTGACTAGGTAAATAGGGCTGACAATCCTGCATCAATGAAATGTTAACTGTCATTTATTGTTGAACAGACACAAGCTGTCATGAGATGGAACAAAAACCGAGAATAATAGCATTGGCTTATCATCAACTAAGCACCCAATTATAATGTTTTCCTAGGATGATAAAATCTTCTAAATATAATAGTTTTGGTTTTTATTGGATCTGGGAAAGATTGGAAGGCGATTGTGGAGGAGACTAAGATATCTCCACTATTGTACAAGTACAACCTTAACAGAAACATACAGATAAGTCAACAATCAAAACATTGAGTAAAATAATAAATAGATATCAGTATATCGATTTCATAATTTGCACTAAAATTAACAACAAAATGAAATGATTATTTCCAAGTCACAGATAAACTGGAAAAATTACGGAAATGAAAGAGGAGAGGCAATTTGGTACAAGCTAATTTGAGGGTTAAATTTTATTCGATAGGTGGCAGGTTCTTAATGGAGCCCAGTGGCGGAGGCAAGAAATCGAGGCGTTGCATCTGTTACTCCAGATGGGTCTGGCTCACCTAATAAGATCAGGTTTTACTTAATTTATTATGCGCATATCACAATCTGTACCGCGTAATTCTTTTCTAAGAAGAAGATATTAAGGGAAGTAGCTGTAGGCTGCTCAAGCCTGAAATTGCAGGACAAAAACCCTCACTCTCGTGAAACAGCTTAAATTAAGTGTTATCTACTTTGCAGATGGGCAGATAGTAAAGGCTTTTTATCTCTGGAGCCAACAACAGCTTCCTAGCACAGCTCTCAACGGACACAATAGAACAACAGATTCAAAGCAAACATGAAACTGAAGCAAAACAAACCAATTTCAAGAACCATTCCTGATGAATCATCCACAAAAACAATCAACAGTGAGCAGAATAACAATCATACCTTGAAAACCCTTTTCTGATCTTGGTGAAAAACAATAGCAGGGGCAGAAGGATAGCCATGAGAAGCCATCAAACAAAGCTTAACCATCATAGAATAAATCTCTCCTCCTCCTCTGAGAGTTCACAGCACCATATACTTATCCATCCATACCGTAGACCTCAAAATCAAAAACAAAAAAGACTCTAACTTTCTTTTTAGGAGCACCCTGCCCACAAATAAAGAAGAGACATTGATAAGATGAAAATATATTTCTGTGGAATGAAATTGGATAGAAAATCTGCCGGGTCAAAAATCTGTGGCAGACAGAGAGACACAAGATGGCTCGCCTTTGCCTTGAGAATCCAGCTAGGTTTAGGACACTCAAGCAGACAAAATAATATCAATTAATCTCTTTTTTTTGTTTTGTTGTGTCTCGGATTTGGCTTCTCTGGAACTTTCTTTCTCCTTCACTGCATAACATTTTTTAAATCAAGGGAAATAAATAAACTGTAATCGTATTAAATTAAGTTATATTAAAAATAATATAATTTTTATTTACAAGTAAAATTTTTGATCAACCTAACCTAACCTAACCTAACATGAGCTAACCTATAACTCATATTGTGAAATTGATTGAACTTAATAGCATTTTTTAAAAATATATTTTTCGTTTAATCACATTACAATAAAAATTTATGCTATCAAAGAAAGTAACCAGATAAATTTCAAAAAATAATGATGATGATGAGCGGGAAAAAAAATTGTTAATATTATAAACATATCCATATATTTCTATTCAAAAATAAAATAAAAATTAAATGTTATTTAATAAAATAATATCTAAATTATATTCCTAATTAATTTAAAATTTTAATAAATGAGTATATTTTTAATTAATTAATTTTGTAGAAAAATAAAATTAAAGAAAAAGCAAAAAACACATATCAGTGCTCGAACTTGCGTAGCCCAGCACGATTTGGCCATCTAAAAAGAGTCCATGCATGTTGGCCTACTAGTTCAGTCTCACACACATGGCTTTAAATAAACACCCTTTCACTATCAAGAGTGAAAAAAAAACTATTGGGCGACAGGTAGTGTATAGTAGCAAACGACTTGTTGTTTCCGAGGTTGCTGACTAGAATTATCAATGAGTGGCTTAAAATCCATTCTCAACCCATTTTTTCACCTTGATCACACCATTAAAAAAATTCACAAAAACATTTACAAATTTTAGAAACACCCTAAAAAACTCTAAAGAAAAATCAACTAGATCAATAAAATATAAATTAACCACAATTTACTTTTTCTAGACATGTTTATTAAAAAAATTCATCATTAATCTTTTCTTGTCAAATAAAACTCGATATTAAAATCATTTTTTTTTTGTTGAAATGTGGTGAGCTTGAACTTTCTTTCTCATCCATTGTTTTTCCACGATTTTATCTCTCTTTTACTAAATTTAGTGGCTGAAAAATAAGCAAAATAAATTTTTAAACCAAAATAAAAATTCTAAAAATTTTGAGGTTGGCGACTTGTTTTCTCTTTATTTTACATTGTGGTTCTCTGTATTTTGATTATGTATTTTTATCACAATTTAGGATTTTATCTCATAAAATTATGACATGGAAAATTAAAAGAAAAATAAAAAAATGTAAAAAAAAGGGGAGTTTCAATAAATACGAAGGCATTGGAAATTAACCTCAAATCTTTTAATATTATACTGGCAATAATAGTTAGATATTTTACATAAATTTTTCTATGGTGGTCTTGATAGATTGTAAACCCTAAAAAATAATTTGTAAATAGATTAAATGTCTCTCTTGGTGTTTCGAGTTATTTTTTAATAGTATGTTTGTATTGTAGTAACGGTTGTTTTCCAAAGTGTTTTTGTTTGAAAATATATTTAAATAAATATTTTTTTATTTTTAAAAAATTATCATTGAAATTACTACATCAAAACAATAAAAAAATACTTAAAAATTAATTTTGAAGTAAAATAAATAATTCTATAAAAATATTTAAACAGGGTCTAAATCCTATAATATATCCCCGCTACCCGAACTGAAAGAACCAAAGAGCCCTTGGGATTTCCGTAAAACCACGATGTGGTTTGTTTACAGTTTACACTGTATAAGCACTTATAATATTCGGTTATTCGGTTTTGATTTTGATAGATTTGATTCCATTTTTTACCATCTAAATCCATGGATGGAATTAAAATTTCTATTTCTTCAAAAAACTGATTCTTTTAAAATATAAAATAATAATGTTGTAATTTTTTATTCTTTGAACACTATTGATTAATTTTTAGTCTTTTTTATCAAATTATTTTAAATAAAGTGATAAATATCATTTCAAAATTCCAATTAAATACAAAATAGTCAGATAATATAATCCCTGCATTCTCAAATTATACAGTATACTTTAAAAAAATATTATTTAATTATTGATTACTACACACTCAAATACATCATATCGTGCACAGCTTTCTTCAATGGCCAATGTAATTTTATTTTTTTTTATTATCAAACTTTATTTTTTTTAATCAAATCCTTTCATTTGATGTTTATGGTATTTCATATATTCTTCTCTTTGTATATTGCTGGGACTTCAAGGTGTTTGTTAAAAATTTAGAATTGAATTAGAGACATATTTTATGAAATGGGATTGAAATTTGCAGTGTAAAAAATAATTAAAAGAATAATTACCAAGATAAAACCAAAGGGGCTTTGCTCAAATTCATGTGAAAAGGTTATTTTTGGTCCATAAATTGTCCGTTTAGTCATTTTTTGCACCTTTAATTTTAGAATTTTACATTTAGATCATCAATTTTATTTTATTTTTTGTGCTCTAATTCCTTAATTTTGAGAGAATAGATAAAAAATCATCGCAAAAAAAAAGAAAGAAAGAGAATAGTTAATTAGCCTTATTCTAACAGCAAAAAAATTAGTGTCATTCGGTTCAGTTAAGAAAAGAAATATCACTAATAGGTTATTTTGACTTTTTCTTGTTATAAAAAAATAGATGGGGGATGGCAGTTTTTTTAATTCGATTTAGATTTGGGTTTTTTGACTTGATTTTAAGGTTTTTTTAAGGTTGATAATGGGTTTATTGAAGTGTTTTTAGGTTTTTAAAGGTAAAAATTGGTATTTTTGTCTAGAACCTCTTATCCTGACTTTTTCAACATCCTTAATGGTCGAAATCTTTATTGGTAGACAAAACATTCTCTCTCACAAAAAACAACACGCTCTCTGTCTTATAATAAATAAAGAAAGAAAAGAGTCCAGGTCTCGAGCCTGGCCTAACATGCCTACTCAAGCTCAAGATTCTTTGTATAAGGCCTGGCATGTTGGTCCACTCGAGTATAAGCGTCTTGCCTATTTTTAGATACTCCTTTAATTTTTTTTCTCATAAATTTTAACTAAAACTCAATATAAATAAATAAATAAATTTAATTTATATTTAAAACATTATTATATTAAATATTATCCAATTTTTCCTTCATTTTTTTTCTAGTTGTATTATTTTTTAATTTGATACTTCCATGTTGATTTTTTTTTAGATTGACCTTGATAGTTCATTTTGATAAGCTTGAGGAATGATTTTTTTAAAGTCAAATAAACTTATTGTCATTATATTGATACTTGATTTTATATAAAAAAATTGTTTTTAAAAGATTGAAAATAAGAGGACTATAATCGAAAATTAGAAGAAAAAAATTCACCCTTTTTTGTTCTTCAAAAGAAGAAGATAGGAAATTAGACATGAAGATTGAGAAGAGAAGAGAGACATAAAAGAAAAAGAAAAGGAAAAAAGAAAAATAGCCCAACGAAGATATACTGGAACTACATTGTCACCAAGCGCCGCAGTAAAAGGAAGCCCCCTCTAAAGATTATTCAAACATCAACAATGAAAGTCGCCATTGAAGCTCGAAGGAAACCACATGCATCTCCTCTATATGGCGACCTTCCTCTGCAAGTGCGTGTCATACGCACCACTTTTTCTCATCTTTGTACAATTTAATCTTTAATTCTATAATAATTTTTCAATTCAATCCTGAATTTGACCTTATTCGAGCCCAATGAAAGACTAGTCCAATAAAAGACTAGTCGGGGAAAAAAGAAGGGAACAACAAATAAATAGACATTTGTGCCAACCATGTTAACTCATCTTGATAGTGCCCATGATCTAGATCATGATTTTCGGGGGGTTAATCTAAATGGACTGAAGATTAATCTAATATGTTATTATTATAATTTTTTAAAAATATCATTTTATTTTTTTATTTAGAAGTCAACTTATTTTTTATCGGTTATTTGAATTATCTTTGAATTTGTCAAGTTAACCAGATCATGTCACGATAATGCCCACACATTTAACTCAAAACTCAATCTATGCAATAAGTTGGACTATGAGGTTTTAAAATTGACTCAGTATATCAAATTTAATGATACTATCAAAAAGAATTCCACATAACCTGAACATCCTGAATTCGTGCTTGCATCTGAGTGCAAGCAAGAGAACTATTTCATACTAATAATTGCAGGTGTTATATTATGTATTCTATTTTGTGTTTGGTTATAATAAAATGAAAAATGAAAAATTATAACTAAAACTGAAAAAATGAATTAAATTCGGTTAGATTTCAAAAAAGAAAATTAAAAGAAAACTAACAAAAACAAATGTAAATATTCAGTTGATTCGATTTTTCAGTTTAGACGAATAAAGCTCACCTCTACTCTGCTACAAGTCGGACCATCAATGGAAGGCTAGTTGGTTTAACACCCCTCAACTATTAGCCAACTACAATATAGTCCCTAAACTAAGTCTTTTTCGTTTTCTTCTTATTCGTCATGGTACTCCAAGAAATCTTATCTTCTTATTCACCAATGATTTTTAAGATATAAATTATTTCATTCGTGTCCAGTCTTTTTTTTTTTGTAATTTCTTCTTATTTCGGCATAGTGAGAAATATCTCTATCATTCATTCAAGGAGTACCCCACCACTTTATAGACAAATAAAAATAATAAACAAAAAAAATAATAATAAACAAAAATAGAAGTGAAAATGATACAGATTTTAATATTTGATCATCAATTAATACACGTGGGTCAATTTTAAATTGATCACAAAGTACACAGTGGTGGGTGCTCTAGAATTCCTGAAGATATTTTAAATTGAAAATAATATTGTCCAGGTAAATTTATTGTATTAATTTATAACATAATAAATGCTTGGTTCCTTGTGTTATTTTATGGAAGCAGGCGCAGATTCCTTTTGTGCTGCAAGCAATCCAAGAAAAAATAACATCAGCTTCGAGCTTGGGGTTAAAAGATTTATTTTTTTTATTTTAGATTTGAGTCTTGTAATTGCTTATATGATGGCCACTGGAGGCTTACATGGTCGTTAACTTTATGATTCGTGGGATTAGTCGAGGTGCGCGCAAACTGACTCGAATACCCATATTAAACTTAAAAAAAAATAATAATAACATCTCGTCGAGCACATGAAGATTTATTGCCGCTGATCACCCCGTCAGCCTAAACGTGGGGTCTGCCACAAGCACTGCAAATCTTTATTAATGGTATCTTCAACTGCTGCCGCATCTTGTCTCGGCCTCCATAATACGATGTAGGAGTGAAGATTTTATTTCGGTTGAGTTTAGTTTTTATTTATAAAAATAATTAAATTAAAATTTAGTAAAATATAAAAACATAAAATTGAAACTGGTTCAAACCAAATAATTTCGATTTAGTTCGATTTAATTATTTTATATTAAAACTGAAACCCAACTAACCAGTTTTGATTTTGTTCTGTTCGATTTGGTTTTGAAGCGGTTCGGTTTAGTTTGGGTTATTTTATATTAAAAACTAAAAATTATATTGTTTTTTAGAGTTTTTTTGGACTTTTTAATTGGTTTGATTTTAATCTTTTTTGTTTGGTTTTTTCATTTTTTTCAGTTTGGCGTGGAAGCGGTTCGGTTTAGTTTCGGTTTTTTTGTATTAATTAGGTTATTGTTTGTTGCCTTGATAGAGTTTTTCAATATAATATTTAAGAGATTATTTTGATCTTTCCGAGCTATTTAAATTTCTTGATGATGTTTTGTATAATTTTTGAAAGTAAAAGAGTAAACTATATGATAACAGGGTAATTATTATTATTATAATAATCATTTTAGTTGTCCATACAAGTTTGCTTACATTTCTTGAAATCCAAAGCAAACGGGATGGTTTCTTGATTTTTATCAACCTTGACCCGAAAAGTCTCATGATCCTCCTCTATGGTAGGTTCCGATTTTTTCGGCGGCAATTTAACTTTTTTTTTAATAAAAAATTATTATTTTTTTAATGTTTTTGAATTATTTTAATAAATTAATGTAAAAAAAACAAGAGAATCATTTCTATGCTTTGAAACACATGGAAGAGGAGGCGCCCATAACTCCCATCGAAAGAGATTTTTCTCTGTTGAACCGTCTTGTGACGAGAGAGATATTTGGAAGATTAGCCATCAGGCCGTCAGTGTTGACCATTGTGGTCTCTGTTTCTATAAGAAGACCATTTCACGCTGAACCCTTCTAGAGAAGAAGGATCTGTTTGTTTGTGGGAACAGAACAGAACAGAACAGAAGATTGTTTTTTCTTTCACTTCTACTCTTATAGTTTAAAATATCTCAATGATACCCCTCCAGCGGCCGCAAAGTCCCATTAATAAGAAAAACTAAAATTAGAACGTGAAAAAATTAGGAAAAAGGGTATAATCGGAACGTATTAAAAAACAAGGATAAAATTAGAACAACGATGAGTCTCTAAGGACAAAACTATAATTTGTATTTTTCCTTTCATATCGTATTTCACATCACTTATGGTCAAAGGAGGTGTTTTTTCTTTTCCTTAATAGAAATAAAGAAGCATATCTAAATTCTAATTTCTCAAAGAGAAAAAGAAAAAGAAAGACATATAATATTCTTGATATCCATTAAATTTCAAGTTAAAATCCCCGAAGTTCTTTCTTGATTTACTCTCTCTCTCCTTATGATAAAGGAAAGAATAGCGTAGATCTTTGTTCTAATTGATTCGAGTTGAGTTGAGCTATGGCGGTGAGTAGTAGTGTATGGGACTCGGTTCTTGAACACACCATGTCAGCTCAGGTCAAGAACAGTGAGCCGCACCTATGGGCGATTCAACTCAGCTCCAGTCTCAACTCTGCAGGCGTTGATTTGCCCTCATTGGAGCTGGCTCGCCTGTTAGTCTCTCACATCTGCTTCGATAATCACGTGCCTATCACGTGGAAGCTCCTCGAGAAGGCCCTCTCCCTCAACCTCGCCCCTCCCTTGCTCGTCCTCGCACTTCTTTCGACCAGGCAACCCATCACCTTCAATAATAATAATAATAATAATAATAATATTTTAATTTTATGTTAAAAGGGTGGTTTTGTTTTGTTTAATTCTTGATGTTATCAACAGGGTTGTTCCGAATCGAAAGCTCCACCCAGCAGCTTATAGGCTGTATATGGAACTTGTTAAGAGACATGCCTTTTCTTTTTCAGCACTAATCAATGCCCAAAACTACCAAATGTGAGTTTTTTTTGGATTTCTTTGTCTCTATGAATGCATTGCTAATTATGGTTCTATGTGGTGCATTTTCTGCTACTTCTCTATATGATTCCAAATACTGGCTTTTCTTTAAAACTTGATATTGTTGTTTGGAATAGGCAGATATAGCAAGTCTTAAATTGTGTAGTCATGCAGGGTGACTTTTTTTTTTTTTGGTTGATGAAACCAAAATGCACTTAATGAAAGAGAGATAATGACGAAATAGTAGGAGACTTAGTAATAGTAGGCTTCGTTTTTGGATTAAAGAGGATACTGCATCAATACCATGCTTGATTTTAACTCTCATTTGGGTTAGAGACGTGAAAGTGGGAGTGAGAGTAGTTTCTCAGCCATTCTCTTTCATAATGAGTTGGTTGACCTTGGTGATCGCCGTAGACAGTGGTGATTTCAGTCTTAGCATTTGAAGTGGACACATAATGGCTCTTCAAGTGGTTTCCTGATGTACTATATATCTTTTATAAAACAATAACATAATGCAATGTTTGAAACATGAAGGATGTCTTAAAGAAATAATTAGGAAAAAAATTTATAGTTTTGCAATTGGTCCGTACTTGCATTGTTAAGCAGATGCTTCATTGATGTTCACTCTTGGACCCAGACTTTGAATGTACTTGCTATGGATACTCTTAGGTCCTAGCAATCCTGCCAGTTGTGAATGCCTCAACCGTGGAATTATAAACTTGTCTTTTTTATATTTTCTCTTCAGCAGAATCTCTAGAAATAACTTTTGCAATAAATAATCTTTCATTTTCTACCTAACAATTAACGAAAATCATGACAGACCATCTTAATCTTGCAATTTTAGTTATTATTTTTTTTTGTATACTTCTAAACTTCTATAATAAATATTAATTTCATTGTGTTGCGATAACAGGACCATGAAATCAATAGATGATGTTGTTCATCTTTCCCAAATATTTGGCGTGCAATTGTGTGAACCTGGGATTCTTCTGGTTGAATTTGTCTTTTCAATTGTGTGGCAGCTACTTGATGCTTCCTTGGATGATGAAGGGTTGCTGGAACAAAGCTTGGAAAAGAATTCTACATGGCTGTCCAGACTGCAGGATATGGAAATAGATGGCAATGAGAACTTCAGTGAGAAGAGAAATGAGCACCATGAGGGGTTGCACAAAGTGAATACTACAATGGCTATCGAGCTAATTGAAGAGTTTTTAAAAAACAAAGTAACCTCAAGTATACTTTACTTGGCACGTCAAAACATGTAAGATTTATGCTGTGTTATGATAATTTTTACTTGTGTTTAATAGGAAAAAGTGAAACAAGCTGTTAAAGTGATTTGCTATGCTCAGTATAAATGATGCCTGGCCTGGTGCAGTCTTGTGAACTGCGGGGTAGTTGCTGATAGAAATTGGAGAATCTTACTGAATGAAACATGATTAATGAAGATCTTCTCTTATCCTTTTAGGCCCTCACATTGGGGAGGCTTCATTGAGCGATTGCAACTGCTTGTAGTGCATTCCACAGCTTTGAGAAACTCAAAACACAAAACTCCAGATGCCTTTCTGCAGTTGACATCTGACACCCACAGGGTTTTGTCTCGAGAGGGCAAAACAATATCACACCATGAGTTTCACGCAGTCATGTTTTCTGGGTCACTCAAATCTTCTGTTGGTCAATGCCATGGGGCAAGTCACTCTGCGGTTTGGCTACCTATTGACCTATTTTTAGAAGACACTATGGATGGGTCACTAGTGACAACAACTAGTGCAGTAGAAAATCTTATCAGTACGAGTCATTTCTTGTGTTATGCTGAAATCTTTTACAAACCTGTAGTGTAGAACTGTAGGTGATGAAAGAGAATTTATTGTTCCAGTTTTATGTTGCAGGTTTGGTCAAAGCTCTGCAAGCAGTCAATCGTACCACTTGGCATGATACTTTTCTAGGCCTGTGGATTGCAGCGTTACGGCTTGTTCAAAGGGTGGGTACTTGTGCTAACTTGATAAAGGAACTATGGGTGCATGTAAATTTTTTCAATTTGCTAAAATTTTTAATATCACTCCCTTTGTTATGAAAGTAGAGAAAGAACTGAGGAATCCCCAGAGCACCAATTGTTATTCAGCTGCGAATATTGTCATAAGTACATCTTTTTTCATAAACAACAATTTAGTATATTTGATGCTGAACAAGGGCTTAAACCAGTGCTTCTGAAATGTGTAATGTCTTTAAACACAAACCCAAATGAGAATATAAATGAAAAAGAACTCCCTCAAGTATGAGATATAGCATGCGGTGAATCACAAACAGGGAAAGAAGGCTAAGGTTTGCATGAAAATTGTATCTTTTTTAATATAAACTGGTCGAAGACAATTGCAACTTTTTTAATATACTAGCTTGAATGAGAGAATCGTATGATATTAATTTTCCAGAAGCGTTGTTCTCTTTCTTCCAATGGAATTGTACCTTTTTTTGGTGCAAGGATTGCATCAACCTGTTTTAACTTTTATTGATTTATGCATCTTTCTTAGTACTTAAACTATTTGCAATCTTTCAGGAAAGGAATACTAGTGAGGGTCTAATGCCTCGCGTTGATACAAGCTTGTCCATGTTATTGTCTATTACAACCCTTGTAGTGACTAATCTTATCGAGGAAGAGGAAAGTGAATTGATTGATGAAACGCAGCAGAACCCTGCCAATCAAAGAAAAGAAAAACAGGGGAAGCTTCAGAAGGGTCTAATTACTTCCCTACAGCTATTGGGTGATTATGAGGGTTTGTTGACTCCGCCTCAGTCAGTTAGCTCAATAGCTAATCAAGCTGCCGCAAAAGCTACAATGTTTATCTCGGGCCTCACTGTCAGAAATGGTTATAGCATGAGTATCAATGACATGCCAGTCAACTGTTGTAAGTGATTACATTCATTAACATTGCAGTTCATATTTCTGAAGGTTGTGTTTGGTGCAGAAACAAGATAGTTCCAATACTGTCGACAAACATGTTTAACTTCCCCTGCTACCAAAATGTTTTAACTTGAATTGGCAGCCTGATTTTTTATTTCTGTATTTCTTAGAAAGTTCCCTTGTATATGGGGGTTTCTTTTAAAAAACATTACATGAACTAATTGAACCTTTCAACTTTTTTTTTCTTTTTTTATCACTCTTTTCAATTGCTGTTCGCTGTTTCTTTTTCCTCACTTCAGTTTCTTTTTCCTCACTTCAGATTTTCGAGGGTCACAAAAACAACACAAATAGTACATTTCTTTAATTTGAACAATTTTTGTTCTTTAATTTTTAATAGGTCTTGTATCTGTTGTCTTCCCAAAAATATGGTTATCCATCCTCTTCTCTTCTAGGTCTTTTCTTTTCTTTTTTTCTCAACCTGTTGACCTTCCATGCCAGTCTTTATTGTTTTTACGTGTGGCTCTGAAATGTAGTCTTCTTTTCCTTTTAATTGCTGTGCAGCTGGAAATTTGAGGCATCTGATTGTTGAGGCTTTTATTGCAAGAAATATGTTGGACACGACAGCATATTTATGGCCAGGCTATGTGAATGCTCGTGCCAACCAAGTACCTAGGGGTGTTCCCAGTCAAACAACTGGCTGGTCATCATTGATGAACGGGTCACCTTTAACCCCTTCAATGATAAACATTTTGGTTTCAACTCCTGCTTCCAGGTATGCTGCCAGTGGTTTACTCTTAACAACTATCAATATATTTTGATTCCTATTTTTTTCCCCTTCGTTGTTTTTTGCTTTATTGCATGCATGGTGAACATAATATAGTACTATCATTATAACTGAAACTACAGGAGTTTCCTACCTTATTTTCACAAGAAGACTTGACATTTTGCACAATGGGTCAAATTAAATAATATAAATCATCATAATGTTTTGACTTATTTCAAGATAGCACACTTTCCATTGGTTTTGTTTCTCATAAAAGCTCTCACATTGATTTCTTTGTAGTCTAAACCAGACCCAACTCGAGATTCTAGACTTTTTTCTTCAGAGCAAAATTGTGATTCTTCAAAGCTGCAGTGTTTTTGTATGGAATTGTTCGTTTTATTTCATTTTTGTTCTACAAGTGTTTGGACTTTTTTTAATGTTATTCATATTGTATGGTTATAGTAAACGTGATCTAACCAGCTTCATAATTTTCATGCTGTTATGTTAGTAGTCAGAAAAATTATAGTTGAGAGAACGTGTATGTTGAATCCTTAGGTGGTGTTTCTCTTCAGACGCCAGATTTTTGGAGAATCAATATCACTATTTGTTGTTGTCTAAACTTAGTAATTAGCATGTAGAAATTAGCTCTTGATTTCATTATATTATTGACTGGTGATGCTATTCTATGAATGCCTTAAAAGAGGCTGGTCCAAGATGTGCTTTGTGTTTTATTATGTTGACAGATGCCATATTGGAGGTATTTGAAGTTGGCATGTCCTGTGTACAATTAAGTTGAGAGCTTTTATGATTTATGAATTGTCCTCCATAATGTTGTTATTACACACTAGGAAAGATTCAAACTGCTGTATGTGTATACCATAAAGGTCTTAGCTGTCTTGTTCAAAATGCAATTCCCTAATCTCCTAAACTGGTCCCAGTTATGCCATTCTTTTTCCTGAAGCCAGGCATGCCATACTCTCTCTCTCTCTCTCTCTCTCTCTCTCTCTCTCGTATTTACCCAGTGATATGGAAACTGAGTTTAAGATGGATTTGATGGAAGCTTACCAGAGGTCGAGAAAATATATGAGATTGCAGTCAGTGGTTCTGGTGATGAGAAGATATCTGCTGCTGCTATTCTTTGTGGAGCCTCTTTTGTTCGTGGTTGGAATATACAGGTAATGATCTGGAAGCCCACCCCCACCATAGCTCCCTCTGCAGTTGAAATTATTAATTATTTCTACTTTTGTTTACAGGAACATACAATTCTTTTCATTATAAATTTGCTGTCGCCTCCAGTTCCTGCTGATCACTCTGGGACTGAGAGTCACTTGATAAATTACGCTCCACTTTTAAATGTTCTTCTCGTTGGAATATCATCTGTGGATTGCGTGCAGATTTTGTCCTTACATGGTTTGGTGGGTTGAATTTTAACAGCACTTCTTTTGCTGTCTAGTGTCTGTGTGTGTAATGCATGTCATTTGCTGACTGGTGCCCTTGTGTCCTTTTTCACATAGAGGAGAAATTTATGAAGTTCTTGAAGAGGTCATCTAATGAAGAGTTTGTCAGTATGGAATATAAAGGGTTCCAATATGCATGGAAACTAATAAATTATGCCTTTATTTGATTTTGTGAACTCATAAATCATGATGCCGGTCGGAATGCATGGAAAAGAAAATCAATGCAAAAAGCCAAATCGAAATCGAAGATTAGTGTAAAAGGTTAATAGGAATTAAAGAGAAGAACCAAATTGGGAAAATAAATGGAAAATTGTAGTTATTTTGTCTATGAATTGATGTTCAAAATCTGGTGGCAGGTTCCGCTACTTGCTGGTGCATTGATGCCCATCTGTGAGGCCTTTGGCTCCGCTGTTCCTGAGGTCTCATGGACTCTTCCACCAACAGGGGAAGAACTTTCTTGTCATGCAGTGTTTTCTAATGCATTTACACTTCTGCTGAGATTGTGGAGATTTGATCATTCACCTCTCGATCATGTGTTGGGAGACATACCACCAGTGGGATCCCATCTAAGCCCTGAATACCTCTTACTTGTACGGAATTCCCTATTAGCGTCCTTTGGACCTTCAACTAGGAGTCAACTCAAACTTAGGAGATACTCAAAAATCTTGAGTCTGTCTGTAGAACCAGTATTCATGGATTCTTTCCCGAAGTTGAAACTCTGGTACAGAAAACATCTGGAATGTATTGCTTCTACCTTTTCTGGCCTTGTACATGGGACTCCTGTTCACCAGATTGTTGATGCACTCCTCAATTTGATGTTCAGAAGGATAAATAGAGGCGTTCAGCCTTCGACTTCTGGAAGCAGTCATTCTTCTGGCCCTGGTGCTGAAGATGCTCAAGCTAGACTTAAAATACCCGCATGGGATATCTTAGAAGCAACTCCATTTGCACTTGATGCTGCTCTGACAGCCTGTGCCCATGGAAGACTCTCTCCCCGTGAACTGGCTACAGGTTTGCACACCTTGCTCAATGTTTCATTCTGTCAATTTAAGCCTATATGGTTTGAGATCAGTTGGCAAGCGTGTGAGGAAGAAGTCGGTGTCTTGAGGGAAAATATTGAAGCTATGTCAAGAGTACTGTTTCGCTATATGTGAGAAATAAATGTGAACAAGCTTTATAAGTAGGAGAGTTGATGTTACTGGGATCTTAAAATGGTTTAACTTTTCCCCAATTCTTTTAAAACTCAACACTGTAATCCCTTTGTGGCTAATGGGGCATATTAGAGCAGAGGATGTTATAGAGGGATTTAGTTTCACATTATCATAAATCATCAAATGATTATATTGTTGGTTTGGACGTGAAAAAACTAAAGTTTAGTTGTACTAAAACTTCAAAAATAAATCATCCCTAATTACCATATGCCCATTCAAATCTATTTATGCCTGCTCTTGTTATGACTTATGATAGGGCTTAAAGATCTTGCTGATTTTCTGCCAGCGTCTTTGGCCACTATTGTAAGCTATTTTTCAGCTGAAGTTACACGGGGCATATGGAAGCCAGCTTCTATGAATGGAACTGATTGGCCAAGCCCAGCTGCAAATTTATCCTCTGTTGAGCAACAGATAAAGAAAATACTGGCTGCAACTGGTGTTGATGTCCCAAGCCTTTCTGTAGGTAATCCTTTGTCATACTGATTACCGTTCCTTTTTTTTGTAAGGCTATGAAGGGTTTTCAGTTCTTGACAGAGGTAAAATTCTTCATGAACATTCCTCTGAATGCTTAGCTAAAACAAACCACAATGACCTGTATTTTGTAGATCAATAGCTACACTATTACAGTTTTAGGTTTGGGATTTCGTATCCTTTTATTAGATGTCAACTGTCAAGGCCATTCATGTGTTAGACCTAGAGATCCTCATATCATGATGAAGCAGGAAGAATGAGTATACACGAGTTGCGTTTAATTTTTTACAGGGGAATTTTTAGAAAAACAAAATCCATTAACAAGGTCACAAAACTTGTCCTTGCAGGGGGTACTCTGGCTACACTTCCTTTGCCATTAGCTGCCCTAGTAAGCCTCACAATTACTTATAAATTGGACAAAATGTCTGAAAGGTTCCTCACCCTGATTGGCCCAGCCGTGAATGCCCTTGCTGCTGGTTGCTGGCCATGCATGCCCATTATAGCCGCTTTATGGGCACAGAAGGTTAAGCGTTGGAGTGACCACCTTGTGTTCTCTGCTTCTCGTACTGTATTCCACCATAATAGTGATGCTGTAGTTCAGCTTCTGAAGAGTTGCTTCTCATCCACTCTTGGTTTAAGCCCCTCACACATTTCCAGCAATGGTGGTGTGGGTGCCCTTTTAGGTCACGGGTTTGGCCCCCACTTTTCTGGTGGGATCTCTCCTGTTGCCCCTGGAATTCTCTACTTACGAGTGCACCGATCTGTCAGAGATGTCATGTTTATGGCAGAAGAAATTCTCTCGCTTCTAATGCATTCTGTTAGAGATATTGCAAGCAGTGCGTTGCCTAAAGGGGCAATGGAGAAATTGAAGAAAAGCAAACATGGGATGCGATACGGGGAAGTTTCTCTTGCTGCAGCAATGACGCGTGTCAAGCTTGCAGCTTCACTTGGAGCTTCTTTAGTTTGGGTTTCTGGTGGATTAAGTTTGGTTCAATCTTTGATTAATGAAACCTTACCCTCTTGGTTTATATCAGTCCATGGGTCGGAGCAGGAAGGTGGAGAATCTGGAGGTATGGTTGCAATGCTAAGGGGTTTTGCACTTGCATACTTTGCAATGTTTTGTGGGACATTTGCATGGGGTGTGGACTCAGAATCAGCAGCATCAAAAAAACGGCCAAAGGTGCTCAGGACCCACTTAGAATATCTGGCAAGTGCTCTAGAGGGGAAAATATCGCTTGGTTGTGATTGGGCTACTGCATGGGCGTATGCATCCGGGTTTGTGTGCTTGATGGTGGCTTGCACACCAAAATGGGTGCTTGAGGTTGATGTGGATGTATTGAAGAGGGTGAGCAAGGGGCTGAGGCAATGGAATGAGGAAGAACTGGCTGTGGCCTTGCTGGGACTAGGTGGAGTTGGTACAATGGGCGCAGCAGCTGAACTGATTATTGAAACCGGATTGTAAATTTTGTCGAAAGCATAAAAGCTTGAATGCTAGTTAGAACTTATTTTTGGGATCCTTCTCTGGTAGAGCCAGGTGGGTGCTACTGGGTTCGGTTCAGTTCAGTCCTAGAGAAGAATATTTAAAGCTACTAACGTCTTTGGTTTTCTTTCTCAGTATAAAAAGCTATTTTTCAAACAGGTTCCGTAGGATATTAGGATTGACGCTGTTGTACATTCGTCATAAGGGTAATATATATATATAAATTCTGAACTTTGTTTTACTCTCGATACTCCAGTCTATGTTTGTATACCAATCCTCTTCGTAGTTTTGAGTTTGTTATCTTAATTATTGTTTTTTCTATTTAAGTAGTAATTCTTAGATTTAGAAGCTTCTTCTAATCTTAATTAGCCTCTTGGATCTGCTTAATCTATTTGTTATTTTTTTATGTAATTAATTTATAATCGTGTGACGTTTTATTGGTTGTGAGAAGGAATTTAATCTTCTAATCTCGATATATAAAAATTGACTTAAAATATTACTAACCATTTAGGCCAAAATGAACAAGAACAACTAAATGAACATAACTTAAAAAGACACTGAAGAGCAGTGCCATCAAGTAATGGGTTAATGGTACATTTGGTCTCTCAATTCTAGATTTTGTCTTGATTTAGTCCCCCTAATATTTGTTTTTGGCCCATGTCATTCCTCACTCTAATTTATGTAATTGCAGAATGATTATTTTCATCTTTGTGTTCAAGAGTGTAAGCTAGTGGTTAGTCAAAATATAAGGAAAATTGGGAGACAATCTGAAAAGAAAATATATCAGCAAAATCTGTTTGATTTTAGATAAATTACCTGTGCGATCCAAATTTTTAATTTTACACTTGATTGTAAACTCAAAATCTTACCCGTATGCACACGTGCAAGTTGATAGAGGGGCCTAAATAACCAAAATAGAAAAGTGCAAGGACTGGTATGTTTAAGATTTTAGTGGATTGATTGAAAATATTAAAATCAGTGTAAAAAGGAAAAAAAAATAAAAAAATAGAAACTTCGGAGAGCCCGTGTAATTTACTCATCTGTGTCGCACTTTATCCTTTTGAGCCCAACTGTGTTGTCTGTCTGATTCTAACAAAGGGATGGAGGCCAAGGTGTTACCGCTAACATGCACGCCGCCTCTCTTGCCATCTATTTCGTTTCAAGCTAATATGCGCACTGTCTACTTCAAGCCCAGAAGACTAAGCTGCTGCGCAGGTTAGTCTTGATCTTCCTATTATCTGCTCAGGTTAAAGATTCCAAGTTTTGGGTTTAGTTTTGATGTAGTTTCTTTTTGTAATAACAATGAAAAGCTATAAGAAAGAGCACAGCCAAGACCAAAGAAGGAGAAGAGCAACTTCTTGACGGAATGCCGAAGGAGTATTATGATGAGGTACGTGCCTGCCTTTTTATCCTTAAAGTTTGATAATTTCTTGACGTGGGTCAATTAGATTAGCGCAAAAGGTTGGAATTTTAGTGATTAAAAAGTTAACTGGGTAGGAATGGCAAGCCCAACAACGAGAAAAGACCAAGGAGTTAGAAAGACTACGTAAACAAGAAGATGATGAAGAAGAAAGGATGGTTGAAAACTATCGTGAAATTGGTATACGGTTGAAGGGGTATCCTGAAGAAGATGTTAAGAAAGCAAAGAAACTGGTTTCAAGCTTTATCAGAGCTGAAGAAGAAGTAGAAGAGGTAATTAAAGACCGTCTGTGTGCATTTCTTTGAGTGATAGCATTCTCGTTGGTAATTAATGTTTGATGGCTGTTGGTTATCTGATTCTATGCAGAAAATTGAGGAAGCTGCTGAGAAAGGAGAACTCACTGAACTTGTTCTAATGGTCATATGGAATCGCCTTGATCTTGCTCGGCGCGATGTGAGTGGTTATATATGCTACATATATTTCTTTGGCTTATAATCTTTTTGCGTAAAGAGTGACCTTGGTGAATGGTGTGCTCGTTACAATTACATACTCCATGCCTGCTGTATAAGCCTGTGTGTGCGAGATCAATATTGATAAAGTTATTGATCTGCTTTTCTAGGATGAAAAGGATGCTATTCGAAGTCTTGATCTTTTGTACAGAAGAATTGAGGTATGCAATTTTTCGTAAGGCATGTAATAGCTGAAGGGATTGGTTCCGATCTGGAATTGTGCAAGTGATTTTTTTGGTTTAAGAACTTCTGTAGAAAACTTCAGAAAATAATTGCTAAAGGTTAATCAACACCTATACAATTAGCTCCTTAACGGGCAAGATTTTATTGTGAGGAATTTGCAAAATAAGCGGCCTAGTAAATCAGCTGCTTCTGTCTATAAATGCAGTACACTTCCAATTCCCTTTTGATTTGGAGTTGTAACCTTCTTATACCTTCAGCTGTTTTTGAGTTTCTTGCTTTCGTGTTTACCTAAAAGAATCACACAACATATTTAGACAGAGATTCTGAAACGAGAGGCTACTCCTGCCATGAGACTGCTGAATGATCTTTTGAATATGCACGATGGATTTAATGATGATGAATGGATGAAAGAATGCAGAAAACGCATGATTGACACCTTTCCACGGGAGGACCCATTTAGCATTCTTGCTCCACCTGGGTTTGACATTGATCAGGTATAAGACAAGTCATACAAATTTCATGGGTTAAGATTTTGCATATTTTATGATAGACACAGCTAGCGTTTATGTTTTTTTTTTCCGTCGATCTGGAAGTGCACTTAATTGTTCTGTTTCAAACAAATTATATTGATATGGCCAGTTTCTCTTTCCATCAGCATGCAGGGCCAGTAAGACCACCACTAGAAGCTGATGATATTCTCTTGAGGGTAGATTTTGTAAGAGAGGTTGATGCTTTGCTTAAAGAGGTTCGGCAAGAACAAAGTGAAGAGCAGAATGTAGAAGGGTTTGATCCTGAATCTGTTGCAAGCAAACTGAAGCAACAGGAGAAGCAAAGAACAATACACAAAGTAGAAGCTCTGCTAGACCTGGCCATTAGTTTAAAATGGTAGCCACATACTTTGTTGTTTTCTGGAAAAGCTTAGGGAAAAGAAAAACAACGAGACCTCCTGCCTTTTGGATTGTGTCTACCTCTAAACCAATGACGTGATATAACGAGTTCCATAATCAAAGAACTTAAAGCACAGCTTGTATCCATAGGTCGATGCAACTATAATGGAAGAATAGTTATATTTGTACTCAATGAAGATTTGTCAAGGAACCTTGTGTACACATAGACATTCATTTGGAGTTAATATACATGATGGCAGGGATTCTTCCTGAAAATTGAAGCTTTATCTTACCATTTAAATATCCATTTTGAGCCTTGCTACATTATCTACGTTTCTTCTTAATCTCTTGTAAATTTATAGTTCTCAATAAAAAATGAATTGGCTTGCAAAACACCAGGCATGCTCCTATATAGCTTCTTGGCTTCACTGCTTTCAAATAAAGCAAAAGGTGAGGGCGAAACGGATCTACAGGAACATGCAGTTGTAGCCTGGGGGTTGCCATAATTAGATTCTTTAACGAAAGGTAAAGAGAATTACAAATAATATTTTCATTGAAAGAAACTAAAAGTATGCACTCGCTGTGTTGGAAAGACATCCTTATTTTCCGCATTTCCATCCCATATAAAATTACTCTACAACACACGAGCCCTGGTCCTATATTTGCAAATGTTTCCGTGTAGAAGAAAATGAGGAAGAGGGAAGGCCCCAACGATCATGGATGTTGGCTTCAAGTAGTATGCAGCTGTGAGATTTCATTTCACGACACTGCTAAATGACAGGTTCACCACCATTTGAGAAGAACCCTGAGAATGGAAGAACTGGATCAACCAAGCGATGCCATGCCATCCCTTCAGGGATTAATTTCAGGTAGAGGGACACTCTCTGAATGTCCTGCTGCAATGAAAGCAATGAACATGTCACCCAATAAAGGGAAGATGAGCTCAATCCGTTCTCAGGTTTGTCAACCTTCAACGTCGTGACAAGGAACTTGCAGGATAGATCCTCCCATCTTGGTGGATTCTGGTCAATTCCATGCCAGTTAATACTTTCTTCCTTCATAAAGCTCCTCTTCTGAAGGTCACTTCTCATTCTCAACGAACTAAAAATTGAGATGAACTGAGTAGTTTGGATACCAAAACCCTTTAACAACGCATACCAATCAAATGGTTTTCTATAACCACATGAACTGGAACCACCAGAAGATTGGCCGCATTCAACTCCCATGTTAAGAACAGGAACACCTAGTGAAACAAATAAAACAAAGAGATATTTACGGATTTGTTTCTAGTTGTTTTTCAAGGATAGTGGTTTTTTTTGGGTCATTCTTCTCCACAATTCCAGCTTAATTCTGAAGCTAACTCACTGCCACTGAAACTGACCATGTCAACAACAGGAAAGGTGGTTTTAGCCCATCTCTTCCAATGAGGAAAGGTGGTTTCCTTTGGCTCCAGGTCTCTGGGATCCCAACAATCTGGGATGATCTTCGTCTTTGAGAGCAATGGATCAAAGGCTATTGCTTCAACCAAGAGAGGAAGAGGCAAATATTCACCACCAAACGACCTCAACAGAGATGAGGCATTTATGAAACAAAACCCATCTATTTGAAACTCAGTAACCCAGTGCTGAAGACTCTAAAATCATCCTTTGGACAATAGGATAATTACAGTTCAAAGCATGTTATGATCCAAATCCGTAGCACTGATAGTGTAATAGCAGGATGAGTCATCAGTTCATTGTTAAACTCCAGCAGAATGGGTGAAAACAACTTACGGCAAAAGTTCTATCCCAATGGCATGCAATTTCTTTGCCATCTCTTTTATTGACAAAACGGCAGCCACAGAGCGACCACGTAAAGGTTTGATGGTTAAAAGAAATGACATGGAAAGTACGGCCCCTTTTGCTCCTCAAATGGAAATTATCGGCTCTAATAGGACATCGTTCACACCAAGATCTTTAAAATGGCAACTTCTCAGTCAAATCAGAAAAGGTACCTGCAACATCACTGGAAATCTGGCTAGAGCTGTCTTCCGTAAAACGCATCACATTCGCCCGATAAACAACTAGTTTCTCCATTACCGAGTTACAGCGAACTCTAATCATTCAGTTGGTTTTCAGTAATATTGATTTTATTTATTAATAAATAATTATTTGTTTTTAATAATTATCATATAAATCTAAAATTTAATTGATAAAATCAAAATACTTTCCACATAAAATTATAAAAAATTTATTTTAAAATAATGCTCCTAAATGTTAATGGCTAATATTATTTAAGAATAAATATTAATTAAAATTGTTGAAAGTTGTATATATTATATTTTTTTAGTTATAAAAATAAGTAATTATTCTCATAAATTGAGGTATAAATAATACATAAAATTAATATGTAGTTGTTTGTCAAATGACAAATATACTAAACTACTCCGCATGAGATTTCATAAGGAGCAATTACTTGTTTATGAAAAGGCTCATATGATGGTTGTGTAAGTGATTTTTGGACTTGAAATCACTGAGTTATCTTATATATAAAATTTTATATTTTGATCTTGCTACTTATTGTCTTACTCAAGGGTAACAAATGAGAAAATATTAAGTATAATATGAACTATATGAAATCATTTAAATAATTATAAGAGGATTCATTATTCTAAATGAATTAAAAAAAATATTTCATATGTTTTCAAATAATATTAATTGTAAATCTATACGCAAGGTGAAATGAAATTTGAAAGAAGTTTTAGATCTTACTTGAAAAATCAATGATTATGACATTGATAACAAACATAATTTAACAAAGTAGACACATTTCATGCTATAATATTTAAATGGAAACATTTTGATAAATGAATAATAATTACAATAAGAAACCGATCAGTAAAAGGTTAAGTCAAACTACTTATAACTTTCTTAATATTTGGAGGATCATGATATATTGTTTGACATTGTACTTGATTTTCAAATATAAATCAATTAATTATTGAATTTATAATAAATTAATTTGTTTAGTCTTATTTTATTTAGTATTATGATTTATCTTTGAGTCAATTTAGTAGGAAACCTAATGAGTTACATATATAAGAATCAACGGTCATAGATTAAAATGAAATGACTAATCAAGTGTGACTTGATTGTAAATATGTTTTAGAAATTGAGAACTAAAGTGTAATTTATACATGAAATTACAATTCTAGATCTAAAAAAATCAAGAAGGAACTTAATTGAATAAATTTCTAAAATTATTCTGAAATGATATATTTAATATTATTTAAGGGATAAATTTATATTTTATTATTTATAGAAATTTCAAGTTTTCTAAATTGAATGCTATGTCCTTTTATTTTTTGGACAACAAGTAGCACATAATATAATACAATACAAAAACATCTAAACATAAAGGAAAAAGCAAGCACTTAAAACTATAATAATTTCTTTTTTTTTTTAATTATCATTAGAAACGGAATATTATGATTTTTGAAAACTCAATTTTAAAGTAATTATTTAAAGTAAAAAAAAAATATATGATATTAAACCACTCTAAATTTGTTTAATTGTTTAATAGGATCCTTAGACTCTATTTTTTTTTTAAATGTACTATTTCTATTGCATTTATATGTTTGAGAAACCTACCATAGGCGAGTTATATTATCTGTGACAGAATTAATGAAAATTTTAGCATATGGATCCAAAAGAACACGTTCTGCATCGAATTTAGCTCCGTCACCCTGAAGAGCAGCTCCTTTGCATCGACAACCATTGCTCATAAAAGTCCAAGCACTCTCCGGTGAGGCAAGGCAGATATCACCTGATCGTTTAACAAATGGATCCAGATCAAGCTCTAGGGCCGGCTCTGGCGATGTACTATCATCATACAAGCAGAGAACGCAACCCGCTGCATTTCCTGAAAAAGAAGAAGAAGCAAGATTCATAGAACCATCAGTAGAAAAGGAAACACCCAGAGGAGCAGGATATCCGGGATCAAATCCAACCGGAACACAAAAATTGGCCTTGCTATGGTTCCTGATTTCCGCGCCACTCGATTTGAGTTTGAGCACAAACGATAGATAGAAGGGGGTTTGTGTAGCCTCAAACCCCAACTCAATAGCAAGCCTACGAACAGAGTCCTGTATGAATGGGGTCTTTATGGCCCTGGCATCAGAGGATGGATCAAAAGGCATGAAACACGACGAATCAGACGTGAATATGCCGCCCCAAATAAGCATCAGTCTAACATTATCACTAGCACCCAATTAGATAAGTTGATAATGTCTTCAGTTGGTCAAGTAATTTATTGCTTGCTTGAAGTAAACAACATCTGATCAGCAGGCTGAGAAGAAACTCTGGATCTAGCAAAAAAAACACCCTTGAACCTCCCTCCACATCCATCATCCCAAACCCTATTGTGGGCGTGGCTTTTTTTTCTTTTCTTCTGCAGACATAATGAACAGATGTAGATGATTCCATGAGTTACAGAGGCATGATGGGGCTGTTGCAAGTAAGGTAGAGAGCTGCCATGAATAGAAAATAAAACAGAGAAAGAAATGGAGAGGAACATTAATTTATATGAATTATCCATTGAAATGATAAAAATAAATTAAGTTAGGGACTAATTTGTAGTTATCTTTTTTGTTAATAAAAAAGTTATAGCGCAAATAAAAAATAAAATATTTTTTTTATACATATAAAAAATAATATTGGTAGGTCACGTGTAGATTGCAAACACTATTCTCTGCTCTCCAATGACCAATAAACTCTAAGCTCGACACCTCATCCTTCCGCACCAAGCGCACGTTAGCCCACTTTCCCCGTTCTAAATTAAAACCTCCAGCAATCTACTTTTGAAGCGCACTTTAGCCGCTCCTCTTCCTCACCAAACCCTCTCTCCCCCACAGACACGAAATAGAAAAAGAAAAAAACTCCCAAATCCAAAGAAATTAGGGTTTCCACATAATTAAATAAATTAAATGCACTGAGTTAAACTAGCAACTCGGCTTCTCGCTTTCTGTTTGTGTGTTTCAATGCCTGTTAATTACTTGGCGAAATCGTGTCTTGAAAACCCTAGACAGTGCCAGAGTGGTCCTTTTTGCGGCCGATTTTGGCATATCTAATTTGATTTGAGAGATGGCGCCCAGTCGCAGGAAAGGTGCCGCCGGAAAAGCAGCTGCCGCCGCCGCCGCTCGCCGTCAATGGAAGGTGGGCGATCTCGTCCTTGCCAAAGTCAAAGGCTTTCCTGCTTGGCCTGCTACAGTATGTTTCTCTCTTTATTTTTGGTTGCATGTTACTTTATTTTCCGATGCTTTGTTTGCCACTTTTAAATTTTTTTGTGTGCCTAAGCTAAGTATTAGCTGCTTATTAAGTGGGGTTATTGTTGATGCCAGGTAAGTGAGCCGGAGAAGTGGGGCTATCCGAATCCAGCTGATTGGAAGAAAATACTCGTCTATTTCTTTGGAACCCAGCAAATGTGAGTGTAACTACTGCAGATACTCCTTATCCAATATAATCTTCTGATGGTTTTTTTTCTCCTGCGTATGAGCGTTTTTTTTGGGTTATCTATCATCTCGAGTTTGTGGAAGTTGATTTTATGATTTGATATGATTTTGCTTGTATAATTGGTCTGGTCTAGTCTCATCTTTTGTTTAATGCAATTTTTTTTTTGTAATTTATAGTCATTTACTAGAGTCGTAGGACAAAGCAAGTTGTTTATCTGGTCTCTTGACTCAAGGTACTTAGATATTAAAGGAGACTTAGAAAGTGACAACTAGAATTGTGTTTTATAGTTAGATATTCTTCATCTTGCCTGAATGTTTAATGTGAATTATTTTGTTTTGACTGTCAGCAATGATAAGAAAGTATGTGGAAATTTATCTTGTAAGTGTTTCTTGTTTGTCCATATTATAATGTTTATGCAATGACGGCTTTTAACTTTTTCTGTATTGGGGAACTATTACTTTTGAGTACATATTTTTTTCTTTTCCAAAGGGAGATTGCAATCAGTTGAGCGAATTGACTTAGTATATTTGAAATCATGTGGCAAACAATTGGCCTTTGTAGCATGTTTCATTGTTGATAAAGCTGTTTTTTTCTGGGTGTAGTTGTTGAATTAATTTTAGGTTCTGGTATGAACAAGAACAATGATTTCCTGTATAAACTCTTTGTTTGAGATGTCATAACCCAGAAGTGACAAATAGTGTTTCCTTGGAAGCTTGCGTGGAGAGTTGAACTCTCTGTTAGTTTATGAAAAGGGATGATGTTGCCTATAATTATTCCTTTTTTTTTTTTTCTCGTTACCATTGAGTAAATAAATTATAAAGGCCATTGCATCAGTCACTACTTTTATCTGGTAGTCTTTTTTTCTTATATTTGTCAAATATGGTTTTGGGTTTTCCTTTGTCTCTTTTTATTGATAAACAAAACTCTAATAAAAGAGGACCTAAGAATTGCAAAAACAAGAACCTTATTTACATGAAAGTGAATCCACAACTTCTAATATCTAAATGAGCATCTTTAACCCCACAACACAGCCTTTTGCTTTACATGAATGGATCATCCTTTCAGCAAAATTGATTTAAATGATTGTGCCGAAGCAACTGTTATGTAAATGGTGGTGGTAGTTTGGCTTCTTGTTCATATATATATATACATATATAATATTCATACATGCTTATAGATATTTATATACGTGTGCCATATCTTCACTTTTCTTCTGATTATTGAAGCTCTTAGTAGGATGATAGTTAAAGAAATAAGGAAGGTTTTTGATGGTTTTAGCTCAGGCAGAAATGGGTAGACTGTCTTGGCATCTTGTCCTTTGCTGATGGTACTTTAGTCTTCTTTGGGATGGATCCTACTGAAAGATTACTTTAAAGATCCATTCTTCTATGAGGGTATCTGGGATCAAAATTGATTTGTATTGGTTGAATGGTTCCTGCTAGAGGAAAAGTTGATGACAACTTCTTGACTCATCTGGGTTGTAGGATGGAGAATCTTCCAATTTTATCTTTTTGAGCCTACCTTTGATAGCCAAATGCAAAGACAAGAAAGTGTGGAACTTGTTCTAGCAAATTCGGGAGAAAGCTTGTGTGGTGGAAAAAGGCATTATATCACTTTAAAAGAGGTTTACTCATAAAGGGTGAACTCTGAAACCTCCCTATTCATTCCTTGTTTTATTTCCATTTTTGTGTGCTATTTCTTATGGACTAAAGGATGCTGGAGAAGGGTTTTCGGGAAAACATAGGGGAGAATTTCTTTTGTGATTGTTAATGGACTAGAAGCTTAAGGTGGATGGTTTATTCTACTCGGGGTTTCTATTATGTTGTGGCAGTTCAATTGATCGAAAGTTCATGCTTAGATAGGTGGTGTTTTTGTAGAAGCAAAAATGATCCGTGGGTTGTATACCTTTTGCTCTTTGGGGTTTTTTCATAGGAGTGGAGCGAAAGAGAATTGGATGTGAAAGAAATTACTCTCAAACCTTTGAAGAGTTTCCCTTGATAATATGGCATGTTGGACAACTTTTTGCTAGTGATGATGAGTCTCAGTTTTAAACCAACTATGATGTGTAATAAATGTACATCATAGTTTCTTTAAATATCTTCCTACACGAAAATCATAAAGATATAACCACAACTATGATTTAGAACAACAAGCTAGAGTTATTTGGGTACAATTCTGGAGTCTATGAACAGTTATGTCAGCATAATTTAGGGTTTAATGTTAGAGGTATAAATAAAGGAAGAGATGGAATCCCATCTAGGGACCCATGGAATCTTGGCTATGATTGCGTTACAATATAAAAACAGAAAAAAATTGATTGCTGGAAAATTATTTGAAAAATATTGGCACATTAAAAGACGAGATCACTGTATGTAGCACTAAAATTCTTAGTATCCTTGTTTAATGGGAACTCAGTCTCCTAATTCCACAAACCACAGCTATTCCCATGTAACAAGGAAAAAGATGAAGGAAAAAAAAGCTACTTGGTTAAGGACTAATAACAAGTAAGACATTTACATGTAAAATAGAATCCTTGTCCCAGCTAATTTCATGCTGATTCCAGAAACAACCTTGACTTGTAAAATAAATGGAAATGCACAAATGCTAATATTTTTGTTGGCCACTTCAAAATCATAGACATGCAACTCCCATCCATTGAAAAATAGTTATAGGTATTGAGGAAACAAGTCTCTTTCAATTGATCTCTGTACTACCCTACAAATCCTCAAAATTGAGAAGATATGTTCACGCAGCTCTAGTTTAATTGTAATGCAAAAGCATGTGGCAAACTGATTTAACTACTTTTTGACTAAGAAACATCTATTGATATCCATTTGTAGGGATTATTAATTGTCAAATTCTTTCCCTAAAAAAGAAAGTAATATCAGAGGGTATGGCCATCTTTTGAACCTTCATGTTGGTATAAATAGCCTCCAGTTCTGCACTTATAAGCATCTTATATAAAAATCTATAACAAAACATCCCCTTCTAGATGGCTTTTTAAGAGCTTGATTCTCGCCATCATCATTACAATTGCATGATGAACAATGTCAAAAGAGAGTAGCGAAAGATTCCATCTCCCAATCTTGCTTGCAATGGTGAATTATGATGCAGAGATGATGCCAAAGAGAACGGGATAGCTGTTTTTAACATTAGACATAAATCAAGCTTGAAATGCTTCCACCCTTTCTTGTTAGTTTTCTTCTCTTAATGAGACTGTCTTAGCTCCTTCAAAATACAGTTGTTATGAACATCCTCATGTTTGGCTGCATTGAAGTCCAGCAGTTTTGGAGCCATTTCCCCAATGGAAAATGTGGTTCACCTGTAGGGTTATGAGTAGGGATATGAACTGCATATCGGTTGATTCCATTGTTAAGGATTGTTGAGCTTGATTTGTGCCCCTGGTTATGATACTCTGTCTATTGGGATATTTTGGGTCATATTTTCTCTCAGTCATCTGCTGTTGGTTATTGTCCTTTGATTTCTCTAGTTTCTTTTTGGGTGCTTTCTAGTCTAATCAATGTTCTTGGAGACAATCCTTAGAAGGTAGGCTTTCAATGTGGATTTTGCAGTTATCCCCTGTTTAGTTTTCCAACTTTGAGAATGCATAATTCTCTATGTTGTAATCCTTGTTTAAATGCTCTTTCTTCTCTCTTTTAGCTTGTTCCAAGCCTATCATTGCTAATTGATTTTGACAAGAGACAATTGCTAGAATTTTTAATGACGGCTTAGCAGTTATCAGTAAAGTGATTCTATGGCTATTTGGTTTCTAAATGTTCAATAATGTATAATTGCAGATCTCACAATTCTTGTCTAAATGGTCTCTCTTTTTTCTTTCCTTTTGCTTTGCGAGGTTTCAGATGGTATGTCTCTCAATAGTCTGTCTGCATCCAGTTTCTTTTTTTTTACATGTTCTATGCTGTGTTCATTTTTAATCAGAAAAGAGGTATTCCTTTGGAATTCGAAGCACATTGGATGGTGGAGAAACAAATTGTTGGAAAGTTTATTTTTACCTGTACAAAATAGTGTCTTGAATATCTAAGTATAAGTTGGGTAACTTTTTAAAATTTCCTTTTCTTATCCTGTGGTTAAAAGTAAGCAGGAGAAATAAACAGAAAGTCAATAGTAACGTTATCATTTCTTTCTGGATTTGCTGTTCTTGCAGGGTAAGAGCCTTTGTGATGTAGGGCATATTTAGATTACTGTCCTACGAAGGATTTTGGGTGTGCTGGGGGTTTGGAGAATTAGGGATTTTAGAGGTGAATTCCGGGTTTGATTTATGTGGAATTGGGATTGATCAAGGATACTTTTTGGGTGGAATTGTTCCATTATTAAAATTCCCATGGTTACATAGGTAGGTGCTCCTTTTACAGGCACCAAATCCTTAGCTGTCTTAAACTAAATAGGCAAAATAAAACAAGCATGAATAAAAAATCCATATTAACATCCTTGCTCCTAAAGAAACTAAGATTCCCAAATAGAGTAGCTTTACAGGATATATCAAAATATACACAATCACAGATTGAATAACATTAATTTCTGAACTTCTCTATCTTTGACTGCATCACCTTGCATCCAAATCTAAATACATGATTGTATAGATTGTATATATGCCTATGAATTTGTTAACATATCAGCATTTAGGTTTTGTGCCATACAATATTGCATTGTGCTTGTCTAACTTCCTTCTTGTACTTGAAATACTAATTTATGGATGTCATTTTTTTGATCTTTGAGGTTGTATCTTTCCTTTGTGATATTCTTCTTGTTTGGGCTGATTTTAGCTAAATGTGTTATTTCTCCCCCAGAATGCTGTTCTTAAGAGCTTTTTTAGAATGCAGTTAATTAAGACTGTTTTGTTTGGATGAATATGTTGTTAATACAGAGCCTTCTGCAACCCTGCTGATGTTGAACCATTTACTGAAGAGAAGAAACAAACACTGTTGATGAAACGCCAGGGGAGGGGTGCAGATTTTGTTCGTGCAGTGCAAGAGATCATTGATAGTTATGAGAAGTTAAAGAAACAGGATCGAGTTGTTTTGAGCTCCGACGATGGCCCTACTCATGCAAATGATGGGAATTCATTAGAGTCTTCAAATCACTTTGAGGTGAAGGATCAAAGAGAAACTTCAGAAGCAACTATTACAGGTAGAAATGATTTGAGTCTTCAAATTGATGATGCTTCTGCTGAAGCAAAAATTGGTTCTTTGCATCACAAAGATGCGATATTGGAGCAACCTTCTGATAATGTGGTGATTAGAGAAAGGCCTATAATCACCACCTACACTTCAAGGAAAAGATCTGGAGGTTTACGATCTAGGAAACGTATCATGCAGGAAAAGGCACCTTCAATTGAAAGGTCTAGAAGCTCTTCCCGGTTGGAGTCCAGTAGATTTCAAAACTTCATGATGCCACCAGATGATGGTAATAAGAGTTCAGGAGATATGTCAATTGATTGTATCCAGGACAGATCTTTGCGAAGCACTAGGCAAATCAAGAAATCACCAGATGATTCTGAGTGTGACAATGCAGATTCATCTGCTTTTGTTTCTAATGTCAGCATCGAAGATAATGGTTCTGAAATTATCACAGCTGACTCTGATTCCCTTAGCTTGAATGAAGGTAGCACTCTGGATAGTGGTTCTAGACTCGAGACCTCTGAAACTGCTGTTCAATGTTTGGAGGGAGATATTGAGTTGAGCAGAGGGCTTGATTTCCAAATAAAGAATGTTGTTATAAGAAAGAAAAGGAAACAAAACAGAAAGCGAGCAACTGATGAAGTGGCTGAGCCAACAATCAGACTGGAAACAGAGGCAGATGTGGATGTAGGATTGCATGATAATAACCAAAATTCCCAATTTGCATGTAAAAATTTGAATATAACTCAAATTAAAGAAGATGGAGATGAGCACTTGCCACTAGTGAAACGAGCTAGAGTTAGAATGGGCAAACAATCATCTTTGGAGGAGGAACACAATAATTTTACTCTAGCTGAAGAACGAAGACCAAATGAAGTTGCCTTCAATGCAATGGAGGAAGACAATAGCTTTTTTCAACCTGAAGAAAGAACATCTCTTGAAGCTGGAGTTAATACATTGGAGCCGATTAGCTCCTCCTCAAATTGCAACAGTGATATTGTTGCTCATAGAGATTCGTTGGCGGTGAGGGGAATTTTTAGTAATGTCTCACCCTCAAAGAATTGCACTCCAATTCAAGCAGATAAGTCCCAGCTTTTGAGAGTTAAGGAAATCCAATCCTTTTGCAGTTCTGCTGACAGTGAATCTGCTTTACCTCCATCTAAACGTCTTCATCGTGCTTTGGAAGCCATGTCAGCGAATGCTACTGAAGGTCAAGCTTTTATTGAAACATCAACCGTGAAAACAGTTATCATTGGTAGTTCCATTTCTTCAATAAGGAGTGCTTCTGATATGGTGACTGTAAGTAAAGAAAACAGTGATTCAGAAGAGCAGATCGTAGACTCTCCTGGCAACATGGTTTCTTCATTCTCATCTGGCTCCAAGAAAATTTTAGAGGAATCCAATAAATCGTCATTGGATGTCAAAATTTGCAATGAACCTGGAAGCATCAAGGGTCCAGGGCTTTGCAAAGAGGTCTTTCCAGAGGCTACAGACCAAGGTGCTGACAAAGATCTCAGTGGATTATGTTTTGAAACTGGCAATACTTGTATTTCTACTCAAGCCCGATCTCCATTGCATTTGATGCCTAATCTTGATAGAAGACAAGCCAGTCTGCTGTCCTGTCATGGTTCATTAGGTCAGTTGTTGCTTCCAAAAGATGAAGGCAATTCTGATGACACTGAATTAAAAGACTTCGGGGATGGAAATGCTAATAAAGAACTTCGTACTTCCAAAGATTCTGGGATGAGTCCAAATATTATCTCTCAGGCTGATGACGCCGCTAAAGTTTCCCCTCAAAGTGGTGCAAATCTCCTTCGATTCACTGCAGAGGAAGTTGGTTATGAGGATTCTGAGACTGTTAGGCCTCAAATTGATTCTGACAGCCAAGCTAATGGCATGTAAGTGTTATTTTCCTTTTGGTTCTGTGCTGTCTGTGTTGGTATGCTTTTACCTGTTACAATTTCAGTAAGAACTAGGCATTTTTTACCCTCTATCGAAAAAAGTTCTTTATCCCTGGTGTTAAGGCATGAGATTCCATCACTGTTCCTTGTCATTTATTTTGTTTTCAATTCATCATTTTTGTGCTTAAGTTTCGTAATTTTTGTCTTAGTTGTGAGGTGGCAAAAGATGTAAACTGTGACCAGCGACAGAAGGAAGCTAGTCATGTTTCTTTTTCCGAATATCATTTGGATGACAAGGATGACTTGGCCCAGTCAAGTCTGCCTCCAGCTGATAGAGTAGAATGTCCTGCACAAATATTTACTCCTAATGCCTCAGTCCACGTGTCTACTTCAGAAAGTGTTAATTTTATTCAAAACAGTGGGTCTTCTAGTCCTAATTCCCTTTCACATCCAAAGAAAATTGTGAGCACTTCGGTTTCTGATGAAGATAAAATTGAGTCAGCAGTGCCTCAAAGACCAAAATCAGTTGGGAAATGGAATAATTGTGCAGAAGCACATGCAGCTTTGTCATCCTTTGAAGCAATACTTGGATCATTAACAAGGACAAAGGAGAGCATTAGTCGAGCAACACGCATGGCTATTGACTGTGCAAAGTTTGGTGTATCTGCGAAGGTATGATGATGATGCTTAGCCATGTGATTTAGATTTTTTGTTGTTAGCTCATTCTGTTAAGAGATTATGATATGCCAGCTAAATAAAATAAATTTTAGTTTGGCTAACATACATGTAGATTTGAGATTTCTTCAAAAAAGTGAAGTGGGGGGTTGATGCCTGATTTACCTTTTTCATTGATTCTTCCAAGAATAAGTCTGTAGATCAGGTGTGGACAGCAGTATGTCTTTGCAAACATTTCTGAAGTCAATATGCATGAAATATACTGACACTTGAGTTTTTTTAACAGGCATTTAGTTAGCATTAACGATATTTTTACTCGTTTTCTACACTTGCATTGAGCAAAGTTCATGTTAGAATCCGAATGTTCACTCATTTTCATTGGAGATGAGGCTCCATGAAGTTTATTTGTATCTTTTTTCATGACAATTTAGTTGAAATGGAAGTGTAAACGTGTGATCCAGTTTTCTGATGATCTTTTGATATAATACTACTCAAAAACTTAGGTGGTGGAGATTCTTGCTCGTAGTTTGGAAAGTGAGTCAAATTTACATAAAAGGGTGGATTTATTCTTTCTTGTGGATTCCATTGCCCAGTGCTCTCGAGGTTTAAAAGGTGAAGTGCTTGTTATTTTTAAGTTGTATGTCTTTGTGGTATATGTGATGTTGATCTCCAGTTCCATTTTCAGGTGATGTTGGTGGTATATATCCATCGGCTATTCAAACTGTACTGCCACGCCTACTTGCAGCTGCTGCTCCTACTGGAAGTTTTGCACAAGAAAATCGGAGACAGTGTTTGAAGGCAAGCCTTGGAAACTTCTAGTGCATTTTGTCCTTGATTTTTTTTTCTGTTCATGTGTTACCCTTTGATATTTATTTTATAGGTTTTGAGGCTTTGGCTGGAAAGACGGATTCTTTCTGAATCCATTATTCGCCATCACATTTGGGAACTTGATATACTTGGTGGTTCATCTTCTGCTGGCCTATATTCTCGTCGCTCAGCAAGAACAGAAAGAGCTTTAGATGATCCTGTTAGAGACATGGAGGGTATGCTTGTGGATGAATACGGAAGGTTTGAGTCCTGCTAATATATCTTTTGCTTGTAGAGTAGTTCCCAAAATCTGTACACCTGTTTTATATTGAGGTGGTTCTTGTTGCCTCAGCAATTCAAGTTTCCAGCTTCCGGGATTTTGTATGCCCCGCATGCTTAAGGATGAAGATGACGGAAGTGATTCTGATGGAGGGTTTGAGGCTGTCACCCCAGAACATTATGCTGAAGCTCCTGAATATCAGGAGTTTACTCCTGCAGTAGAGAAGCATACACATATCTTGGAAGATGTTGATGGTGAGCTTGAAATGGAGGATGTGGCCCCCTCTTGTGAGGCTGAAATGAGTTCAACCAGTGGCATTGGTGGAGGTGATGCTGCATGTAATTCACACAATCAGCTTGAACAGTGCTTACCACAGCCCTTCGCCCCTCCTCTTCCACAGGATGTGCCGCCGTCATCACCACCATTGCCGTCATCACCACCACCACCACCACCGCCTCCCCCACCTCCTCCTGCCGCACCCTGTTCATCTGCAATGCCTGATTCTTATACTAGTGGTGTTGATTCAAATATTTATACAAATTCACATGTATGTGCCCATAGTTGATCGCATTTTCTTTCACAAATTAGTTCAACTGTCAGTATTAATAAATAGAAGGTGGAATGTATTAGGCTCCGCTTTCATTTCTGATTCAGATCAAATTTGCAGGATTTGCAAGATGACTTGAGACAACCTTTGACTCAGAATTCTGTTCCACCAAGAATCAACCCTTCATTGTCCAATGCAGTGCTTTGTCGTACACCTGAATGTAGAGATCAGATGCAGGTGCAGCATTGTGACTCGACCAGATCTTTCAGCAATTATCCTGTATGTCAATCCAATAATGTTCATCGCAATGATGGTCCTAGCTTCCATCATAAAGCATATCCTCCAAGGCCGCAACACCCTCCTCCCTCGAATCAGTTTTCTTATGTTCAGGCAAACCAACATGTGAAGTCTCGAAGAGAAATCCCACCCCCTTCCTACTTCAACAGATTCCAGCATTCACATGATTTTGATTGTGGAAACTTTTATAATAACCATGAAAGAATGAGACCTGGCCCATACGAGCTTAATGATGGCTGGAGATTTCCTGCCCCCTTTCCTGGTATGTTTAGTATTTTATGAGAGGTTGCAGGGATTAATGGAAGCTTTGTTCTTTACTGTGGTAATAATTGTTGCATCTTATTGTCTGCCATCCGCTATTTTTTCTCTGCCTAGGTCCAAGATATCCTGACAAAGCCAAAGCATCCTATGCACCTGTTCCTTATGATGGCCCTCCACAGGAGCCAACTAGATTACCGCATCAAGAGTGGGATTTTCATGCCCAGGGGATGTATCACAGAAACTTTATGCCTTCTAGACCTCCTCCTGAATGTGCAATTCCAGTGACAAATAGAGGTGCGTTAATTTTTCATGAGATCTTGTCAAGTTTGAAAATAAAACCAATATTACCGTTTTCCCAACACTATAAGAATTACTAATAATTGGAAGATCCTTTTCTTTTAAAAACTACATGGAAGTTCATATTAGTACAGGCTATAAGAATTTGTGTCGTGTTTCAGCTCCGAGCATTTGGCGGCCAAGATGAGATTGTTATCAGAGTGTTGGGATTGGTATGTAATCATCATATCTGCTTTGTTTTGCAACTTTTTATTGTGTATTTATAAATGCTATCATCTTATTGATTTACTCACTGCTTTATATTTGTCAGGAAGGATCCATTTTTTATCTGCTTTTTTGCGGCTTGTTCAAAAGAGTGAGTGAGTCTACCTGGTTCTATATTGATTTCTCCCCACGGATTTCGTCTGGAAGAGGCCTTACAACAGATGATTGGGGTGTGACCTACTGAATGGGGTTGTATATATGTATCCTGTCAACTTTTCAGCAAATGCAGAGAGTAGATGACATCCTGTCAACTTTTCAGCAAATGCAGAGAGTAGATGACAGCCATGAAGAAGGGGACGTGGAAGCTGTAACTTAACATTAGGCTGTCATGTATCAATTCCCAATTTTTCTTTTATTGTCGGTATAATTTATTTATTAAAAGGCCTCTAGAGAAATTCTGTAAAAAAATTTACCAGGGCCATTGGTTAGAACTCGTAACTTTTTATCTGGTATACAAGGAAAATTAGATCAGACTTTTTGGGGATTTCTCTCTGTTCGTGTTATTCAAGAAACATTTTTCAGCCTTGGTGCATGGTTGACGTTGCTGTAGTTTTTACGGTTATGGCTAAAAAAAAAAAGGTTTAATGTTTTTTCAATTGTGATTTTAAAAAATATGTTTAGTTAAAAGTAATGTAAGATAGATTTTTTTGCTTTTAAAATAAATAAAAATCTTTTGTTTATAAACAAATAATAAATTATTTTAATTTTAACGAAACTACAATATAAAATGTAATTAGTGGGGTCTAATGTAAAAAGTAAAAACTATTTAATAAATTAAGTAGAAGCTAATGATATTTAATTAAAAAAATATATTTAATTTGTTCTATAAATTCGTGAAATTTGTGAAAAAAAGAATAACAATAAAAAAATTCATTTAAAAAGAACAAAAAAAAGCTATATTAAAACAAATAAAAATATCATAAAGTGAACATAACATGTTTATATTTATAGAATTAATTTAACTTAATTCAAAACTAATTTTTTTAAAGCTAAATTTAACAAAGAAATTAAAAAAATATAGAAAGTAAATAAAAAATTAACAAAGTTCAATATTTAATTAAATCAAATGTTAAAAAATAAAATAAAATAAAAACATAAACATAAAAAAATAAAAATAAAAATAAAATAAATTTAAAAATAAAAAAATAAATTGAATGGATACTTAAAATTTTAAAAGCTTAAGCATGAAAATTAAGGGGGCAGGGGAAAAAAAACCAAATTAGCGTATACACCTCATCAATATATAACACTTTGATTCATCGGTATCCCCTCAAATCTGTGTATTAAATACCCAAAAATTTGAAAGGTTATTAGCTTTAATAAGAGTCGTTTTACCTGGAAGTTGTATGTCCCATCAATAAGCAACTTTATACCTTTCCCATGAGATTTATATGTCCCTTGTAGAACTGTTAGGATTCATTGTAACCAAGTGGCTTATTCTTATTAAAAGAGGTGTCATTTGAAAAATAAAATGGCAGTATACAATCAATGCACTGTTTGATTAGATTTTTAGAGATATAAGATGACATAAAAGGCCATTCATCTAAATATGAAGGTGAAACATTTTTCCATTAATAACCCTATTCATTATTGCTTCCATCTTTTCTCTGTTTTTACTTTGTAGCTTTTATAAAATAGTTTTGTTAAAAAAAAATCCCTAAGCTAGTTTTGCCCTAATCTGATAAGAAAATATCTTTATAGGTATTTCCTACCAAAATATTATTTCTTATTCTTCTTCCTTTTCTTTTAATAGTAAAATAGGTCTAAAAGAGTCAAATCTGATCCTAGGGATATAAATACCATCACAACCTCAAGTGAGGTATTCAAGTTCCAACCTGAAGGAAGTATAGGGGAAAATGGTTCATTATACTAGGTCTAAGAACTAAGAGGAACCCCACCAATCACCTCTGACAAGAGGAAAGTAGTTCTTCCTGTCAGAGAAGTTTTTGTCCTATTATTACCAGGGAACCTTAGGGGAGAGAAATATTGCCTCAGACCTTTAAGGATGATGTGTCTAGCACATTAGGTATAGAGGACATGATGTTCATTAATGGTAAAAAACCAAGAGAATACATAACTCAAATGCTTACTAGGGCTGGGCTATAAGCTAATCGACCTTGGGTTTTACCCATGGTCAATTTGAAATTACAGCCTTTTTATGCATGTATGCGATCTGGTATTCTTTCTAACTCAAAGGATTTGTGAGAGAAGTTTTTAGATATTATGAGTTGAATCTAGGCCAGCTGCTCCTTAATAGGTGGATAACCTTATCCACCTTTGATAATTTTCTTAGGTTTGTCAAAATCGAGCCTACAGTTAATGTCTTTAAGATTTGTTACAATTTGGTTGCCGACACCGATAATGGCAATGGCACGCGTTGATTCTTTACCTTGTTAATAGACCCACAAAATCCATAAAAGGAACCTTACAGGGCAAACCTTTACGTGTTAAGAAATAAAAAAGGGAGGTGGCTGATAATAAGGAATACTAGGTCAGTCAACCCTAAAGATGAAATGTAACAAATGTGAGGTTGTTCCTATTATTAGAGGATACCCCCCCTTGATATGAACAATAGGCCTCATCTAAGCTTGGATGATGAAAAAACATGTGCTGTTTTGGCATCGGTCTTAACCGAGCATGACATTAATAAGATAGACAAAAGGCATTACTGAGTCGTGTTGTAAAGCATGCAACTTTCTTATCCCTTGTTTTTTGTGCATCTAAGATCATTACTGACTTTCTTTTTGTGTTGGATTAACAGTTGCAAGGGAAGGAGAAACTTTGACAAAGTTTGTAGAGGAAAGTTCAAGAAAGTGGTCTTCATCTTTTAATTTAAGTGGAGGCAATACTGGAGAAGAGATAGAGGATGGCCCCATCATTATATATGAACTCTCTGTTTTTTAGGAAACTGTTCCTAAGAAAACAATGAAGGGATCTAGAACTCCTGTAGAAAAAAAAAAGATGGGGTCAAGCTGATCTGACTCTTCTTAAAGTAATTATGGACATTGTTGCTTGCTTTAAGAGAAAAAAGGCCTTCACCCCTATGAAGATTGGTATTTCATTCTTATCTATAGAGGCTTATATACACAATTCCTTTATCTCCACTTGTAATCATGGCTACAAAGGCAACAACTGCTCGACCATCTACCTGGAAAGTTCCTGAGGACTATAAACAAAGATTTGAGAATGTTTTTGTTGGCCTCGTTCTTGGTCAAGTTCCTTTCAGTTTCCCCACCCTAATCGAGCAGGAAAGGCAAACCATGAATGCTATTATTAGTGGAAGGTTTGACCTCAAAGTTGTGAGGTAGGTGAAGAGGGTTTTCACTATTCCTTTAGATAATTTGATGAAGTTTGATGAGCGTTACAACCATTATCTAGCCCTTACAGGAAAAAAATGGCTTTTAGTGTAAGGAACTTCCTTGTTTGAATTTGGTTTAGTTTTAAGACCATTGTTCTTAACAATTTTGTCTTTGACAGTTTTTCACGATGTATGCCCATATTAAGAGGTTTTGGATGGCTAAGAGAAACCATATAAGAGAGGTCATTGCCAAACATAGAGCATACTAGACTGCCCTCCAATGACTAAGGGAAGAGAAAGTTATGGAGAATGAATTGAAGAGCCTCAAGGTGGTCTATGACACGTTAAAAAGAGTTTTCAAGGTGTTGTCTTTCAGTTAGTCTCCACAAAAATAATTCCAGGTGGTTTATAATGAAGGCCATTCAAGATGGGCTGATGGCTAAGCTCCTTGCTATCAGAGAAGAAGTCCAGAGCTCTCAAGTGTGACTAGAGGCTTTAAGCAATTCTCCTGAGGAGTTCTATGAATTTTTAGAAGGTTTGTAGCTTTGTCCTAGACTGTTGGGGATAAAATCTCCCTTGCCATGTCCAACATGTTCTTCTTTAATAAATCATGAGGAATGAAGGTGGACTTCAGTGCTACTTTCCATCCATTCCTCATTCCAAACTTCGCTAATGTATTCCCTACTAGAGTTGCAACTGCCTAACACGGGGAATATCTAGTTGAGAAGCCTAACCTAAATGTCTAAGCCATTGCTCTCAATCTCCCCATAGTCACGTAAACAATCCCAATCATGTGGGGTTTGTCTTTATGTAATGCTTATTATTTTATAAACTACATCTTTATATTTTATTTCTATATTGACTTGTGGATTCTATATGGGTCTAACATCCATAGTGAAAATTCCATGCATGGTCCATTGCCTCTATTTAGAAATTTTTTTAAAAGTCTATGCAGGTTCAACAATTGATAAAATATTTAAAATTTAATGTTTTGGCAAGTATTATTCTTTGAACTTGAATTGAACTTTAAACATTGCCTAACCTTAGTAGGATTTAGTAGGTCTGGCTCCCTATATGGAACCAAAAGGAAATAAGAGGTTGTAGGTATATTCTTGTTTGGATGAATCCCTAACGACTTGGTGAGATGCCTCTAGGCTTTTCATGGAGATCGATGTTATTGCATTAAGGATATCAAGTCAAATTCTTTGGATAGTTTGGGGCTATTGCCCTAGGAATATCATGTCAATCCTTGCCAATGTGAGTTGTGCAATCGTACTATAGAGACCGAGTCAATCCCATCTTTGGTGAGTTGTGCAATCACACAAGAAGAACAAGTTTATCCCTAACAAGGTAAGTTGTGCAGTCATACTAGGAAGATCGAGTCAATCTCATCCTTGGTAAGTTCGAGTTATTGCCCTAGGGATATCATGTAATCCCTATTAAGGTGAGTTATAAAATCACACTAAGGAGATCGTGTCAATAAAGAAAATCATGTTCTGACTTTACGATCAATAAAAATGTTGCTTAGCCTTATGATTCTATCACAAATAGTGCACTTCTAATATTCACAGTATATCAAGCTTTCCAAACTGATTTGGAACATTCTTGATCACTAAAATAGTCTTTACTACTAAAGGAACTTCATTGGTACCATCAATAGAATCATAAGAATGCACATCATTCTTCTAGTTGAGGATTTTATAGCCCCATGGAGCTTCTTTTGATTGATATATTGGTGCTCAATAAGGAGTCAAACCTGAAAAGTTGTTGATGTTTAGATATAGTAATTATGCTAATAGCTGTAGGGAGGTCCGTGATACGTTCCATCTTAGGCTTATCATGTTCGTCTATCATTGATAGTGATTAAGGATGTAAAAAACCAGTTCTGAAAGAATAGTTGATAGCTATTTGATAATTCCCATAAACGACGCCAATTGATGATGTTATAAAAAATCCAAATGGCTTAGGAGCAGGGCTTATGTGTTAAATAATCAGTTAATTTCATGATTCTAATAATTTAATTCACTCTCCCTAGCTAAAATGGCTTGTAGCTTGTGCCCGGTTTCTAGTAGGCCAATGTGGTTAGCATCTAGTAGCTATAAAAGGTCCATATTTATATATTTGGGGACTCTCATATGCTTAAGTAAATATTTTTTTTAGAGAAAGGAAGTGCAATAATATTCTAGAGAGATAGATTAATTAAATACATTTCTACTTAATAATTTTATTTGTTGTCTTGCATGTAAATATCTATTTTTATAATCTTTTAATTAAATAAAAAATAGATTCTAAAAAGCAAGGTTATTAAACCTAATCAGGACCATGATTTAAGTCACGGGTTGGATAGGTTAACATGATTTGACCATTATTGATCCAAAACATCGTTGTTCCAATATTTAAAAATAAATAAATCAAATCAACGTTGTTTTTTTTTTAAATAAAAACAAACTTGGTGTTGGTTCAATCAATCAAGTCGCGGGTGTACCTACTACATTGGCTAGGTCACACTGAATTAACTCCTACACAATTTACTTTGAAATCTGACCTTAGAGAACAAGTTATTGGGTCACCTTATTAACCTAACAAGTTTAATTGAGTTCAACAATGTTGTAAGAACAAATTCAACATGAGAGCATTTGGGTAACTGTTTAATAAATACTCGAACTAGTAGAATAAAAAATCTTAAAATATAATCGTAATTCACTTCAATCCTCACATTTGAACTTCACACATATTTGATATTTTAATGCATGATGTTTTTTAAAAATACTCTTTACTTGAAAATATATTAAAATAAATATTTTTTATTTTTGAAATTAACACATTAAAATTATTAAAAAATACTAAAAAATATCAATTTAATATTTTTCATTTTTTTTTAAAAAAAAACTACTGCATTTTTTTTCATGTCAATCCAGCTCTTGCGCTTTCTCTCCTTATGGCCGTTCAAAATTCCAACCTACTTACATATTATTAAAAATAATAAACTAAAAAAAAGAAAAAAAAGACAAATTTGCTATAATTTATTTAATCCACTCTGGACCACTTAATTCTGCAAACCAACAACTCACCGTACCATAATAAATTCCATTATTTATTTATTTGTAGTGTGAAAAAAAGAGGAGAAGAAAATTGCAAACAAAACATAAACATCGGAGGCAGAGAGAGAGAGAGAGAGAGTGAAGAGGAATGGGGTCTTCTCCATCGGTACCAGAGAAATCAATCCATGAATTCACTGTCAAGGTAATAAAATAAAATATTATGTTTATAGATTGATTGCTTGCTTGTTGATTCATGGGTTTCTTTTAAAAAAATAATAATAAATTTTGATGTGAATTACTTTCAGGATAACAGAGGTCAGGACGTGAACCTTGGTATCTATAAAGGGAAGGTTCTTCTTGTGGTTAACGTCGCCTCTAAATGGTTTGTTTTTGTTTCTTTTTTGTTCTTCGTCTTCTAGGGAATGGAATTACTCGAAACTTCATTATTGATTTCTTGTTGTTGTTTGGAACAGTGGATTTACAGATTCAAATTACACCCAGTTGACTGATCTTTATAAAAATTACAAGGACAAAGGTTTGTGTTTCTAAATTAATGCTATGTTTTCACCCAGATTAATTTTTTTTGTGTGGAGAAAGCTGCTGTGATGAAAAATAAAGTAAAATGATTTGATGTCTTGTGATGCTGTCAGGTTTGGAAATCTTGGCGTTTCCATGTAACCAGTTTTTGAATCAAGAGCCTGGGACAAGCGAGGACGCTCAAAACTTTGCTTGTACTAGGTACAAGGCTGACTATCCAATTTTCCACAAGGTAATGAATGGACTTGGACTTGTTATTGCAGTAGGATGTTATCTCCTCCATAGTTGTTCTCGACATTTCACTCCTTTTAGTTTGCCAAATGTCCATTTCGCTCCATGCAGTTGACATGTCCTTGTGTTAAGCGCATTGTTGCAGTTACAATCCACCCAGTTTAATTTCTAACAGGCCTAAATGGAGCCCTTTTTTTATATTTAATTTTCCTATTTATCCCCAAAAGAAGATTTGTTGTGGCCAACATGGCTAATCGTTATTTCTCCCACAACAGTGGTGCCGTAGGTTCATTGGCTATTTAAATGCATGGGTTGACATTAGACCAGAGGGACCGGAGTGGAACATTTGGCACTATATTCTTCAAATTTTTAGCTAGTCTTTTGCATTATGTTGCTACTTGTTGATCAACGAAGGTAGTTAGTGCTGCCTTCTAAGTTGATCTGAAGTGCCTGTGATTATCTTCTATCTGGTTATAAGATGATGCTAGAAGTTCATTCATTTCTGTAAAAGATTGTTATAACTCTTTTTTACCAATGCATTCTCTCTTAGGTTAAGTTATTTCGCTTCCTAGAAATTGCTGTTTATGCGATTGATTGTAGCTGGTTTAGCTATCTATTGAGAGTTAATGAAGATCTATGAATTCCATATAGATCAGAGGCAAGCTTAGCAAACACTACTTTTTCATACCACTACAGAGGTAGAAGGTCTTTAACTTTCTCTACCACTAAGGCCATTATGAAAGACTTAGGAATCACTGTATTTCATAAGGAGACGCTGACGACTCTAGACTGCAGGGGCGCATGGTATTGTTTGATGTGGAAACGCCTGTCCCAGTATTAGCAGATTGAATGTGAGCCTAGAGTCTAAATGCATTAGAAATGGGGCTGGCCAGTGGCCAATGATGAAGAGATATTGATTTGGAAGTGAATTGGTCAATTCTGCTACTTCCTTGTTGGGAAGCACCCTTGAGAGGTTCTGTGGGAGGCAAGTGGCCATATGTTTGATTGGAGAGCTGAGAGCTGATGCACCCAAGAAACAAGCATTTTATTTTTATTTTTAATGATATTTTCAATAGGGGTATTTCTGAATTCCCGACTTCATCCCATGCACTGAATTGGATGGCCTTTGGTTGGTATTTATTGGGACATGGAAACCTTTTACAGTGTATAGGTTGCAAATTAAATTGATCACGGAACTTCTGCCTGCATTTGTTTACCATTTGAGAAAAATGGGCTGGTAATGGATGGGGTTTAAAGCTGAACTGCTGCACTTACATCCTTGTCATGTTTTGGTTCTTTGAGAGGCGCAAAGATATGTGGTCTACAATACTCCATCAAGTGACAAAAAGTGGAACTGAAAATATTGGGAAATACTTGTTTGGACACTTAAAAGTAGACATACATAGATGTTTAATAAGTAATTAGATTTTTTTTTCTCCTGAAGTTCGTTGAATTCAAGATTTGTACAAGGGTCATGTTAAGAAATTAGGAGCATGTTTTTATTGTATAGGCTGTTAATCTTTTTCAATATCCAAAGTTACAAGGGTTAGTATAGTAGCAATTTACAGTTATCTAGAATCGCTAGAATGTGTAGGATGCAGTAAAAGACGACAAATTCAAAAAGGAAAATGAATATGCTAGTTGAAGTAGAATTCATGGATTGTGTTGGGTATAGTAGCAATTTACAGTTATCTAGAATCGCTAGAATGTGTAGGATGCAGTAAAAGACGACAAATTCAAAAAGGAAAATGAATATGCTAGTTGAAGTAGAATTCATGGATTGTGTTGGCATTCAAGAAGTCCATTTCTGATTTAATAAGATTTTAAACCTGATGTTTAAGTGATTGCTTGTCAATCATCATATTTGTGAGCGATACTTAACTGTGCTTTTCATGTGACCATAAATTATACAGCTTACCAACTATGGATCTTCAGTTAGAAGTAGTTGATTTTGCTCTTTGGAACGTACTTATTTAATACTAGATTCTCAACTCTCTGCTGCATCTAGGTTCGTGTTAATGGACCAAATGCTGCACCTGTATACAAGTTCCTCAAGGCAAGTAAACCTGGATTTCTGGGAAATAGGATAAAGTGGAATTTTACCAAGTTCTTGGTTGACAAGGACGGGCATGTCCTTGGTCGCTATAGCACAATCACTGCTCCTATGGCCATTGAGGTTCCTCCCTCCCTCCCTCCCTCCCTCTCTAGCAAATATGTTATTCATAAAATTCACTCAGTTTTGCTTTGTTTTTTGGGAACAGGCTGATATCAAGAAAGCACTGGGAGAGATGTGACTTGCGAGAGAGAGATTAAAAAACAGCATGTATATCAATCAAGCCATGGTTACTTAAACATATAAACTATAATTAAAACTTTTATTTTTTTTATTTTTTTTATTTTGTGAGAAACTGGCCCTTGCTTGCTTGGTTGTTCTCATGTCTATATTTTGGAATAAATAGGAAAATATTTGCTATCTGTGTTTCATCAAAAAGGTTGCTCGCATGTAAAGAACTTGGATTACAGAATCAGGCAGTCTATCACAAATGATTACTAATGTAATTCACACAATTTTAGCACCTACTTTCTCCACGGATCACGAAATGGATTGTGCAGTATTTGCTCGTTAAATGGCGGTTTAAACTTCCAGTTGTTAGTTTACTTGCAAAAGAAATCATCTTGACTGTCAAATGGCCTTGAGCTGGTATTTTTATACGCGAGAGACTGGGCTTTATGGTTAGGTGACCATGGGATCTGCAGATTTTGGTGTGCAACGTAGCATCAATTTGAGCTTCTAACATATTACTGTTTACCAGGTGTTGCTGGGCATTGTTAGCTACTGAATTTGCTATTTTATTCAAATGTAATAGTGTTAAAGGCCATCTCCATTATATCGATGCTCAAAATATATGGGTTCGGCACTAGGCCATTGTGTACCATTAAACATTTAATACTTTTGACATTAATTAACATATCCTAAAAGTGATTGGCTTTTCACTATCATTGCAACAATGAACATGAATAGTAAAAAATCAAGTTTTTTTTTTTTTTTTTTTTTTTTTTTCACTTTGGTCTTTAAGATTTATTTTTTTAAAAAAAAATTATCCTCAAACATTAGATTTATTAGATATTATAATTTATTTTGATTTATTTTGTACAAATTTTTTTTGATTTCATGATCCAAGTTGTGAGTTTTGTGGGTCAGCCGTGTTGGCTCGATTCATTTTTTATTATTTTTTGAAGTAATTTTTTCTCAACTTTATCTTTCAACATTGAATTGATTGAGAATTGAGTTTCATGATTAGTTTTTTTATTTGCTTTTTATGGGGTTACTATGGTTTCAGGAACTAACTACCAAGTTTGGCGTGTTAGCCAAGTTGACTTAGGTACTTTTTATTTATTAATTTCATCATTTGAGCTTAATCGACCCCGATTTGCAACATTCTCTAAGTAATTTTAATTTCTATTTCAAACATATTCCAGTTAAGTCAATCATAGCATTCTAGATAACTCGTTAAAATGATATGTCTAATATAACAGTTAGAAACTCAAGGCTTTTTCTATTGTAAATGATACTACTATTGGTATTGATAATGATATCACCATGGAAGCGCAATATTTCTAAATTACCAAACATTTTGTTAAACAATACAACAAAATACAAATCTAATTTATTAATATCTTGAGGTTAATCAAAATGCATAATTTATCAACAAAAACATAATGGTAACATAATTAGCTAAAATCTAAATTCATCAAATTAATCATTGAACACCTATATTCATCAAATTTCACTACCATAACAAAATTATCAATTAAATCCATGTATTTCATAGGCAAATATCTTATTTTGTACGTAATTCGGTATAATCCATAATTTAACATAAATCAGCACTAACTCTAACAAAATATTTTTGTTAATTCACAATCAACAACAACAAAAAATCATTGATTATTTAACAAAAATAACCTAATCATATACTCAAATTTTATCTAATTAATGTAATTAAAAAAACCCAAAAATTTTCAAAAAATCCAAAATTCAAAACCCTAATATTGTATGAAATCAAATTAACACACATTAGTATAAATTACATCAAATTAATAGAAAAAAAATATTTATATACCACTAAATATAAAATGTAGATGGCGATGATGACCAATAATAGCTATTTTCACCAAAAATTGATAGAGCCACTGTAAAGAAAGAGAGAGGGGGAGGGGTTGAGGCGGTGATCTTAGTCGAGAGAGAGAGATGAGTGATCTTTACATATGCCATTTACAACTCGCGTGTGATAAATAACTCCAGGTTGGATTTCTGTAATACAATCAAGTAGGTAGAGATTGGCAATACAATCAAGAATCATGAGATGGGCAATCATGAATTTCCATTCAAGTGGCATGACACAACAAAAATCCACCCGACAGGTTGGATTTTTATCGAGTTAGGTGCAGCATGTGTAGCTAGCACAGGACGGAGGTAGTTCAAACACTTTGTTGCCAGCAATAAGTTGTTGCGACTTCCCACGTGTATATTTCCCTCTTAATCGCCATGGCGAATATGAAACCGGTGGGTTAGATTCCCGATGGACATTTCCAGGCGGATACAACAACGCACGGGTGAAGAGTTGAGATTTTCTGATTCAGAAGGGTAAGAGAAAAAAAGCCCCCTCAACTCCGGCCATTGCCATTACCATTACCATTACCATTCCCATTCCATTAATTGTCTGGTTTTTCATCATTCCGTCCAGAGGAAGAATGATCATTGACTGTCAACTTCCATAAAACTAGACATAATTCGTGTCACTAGGCAGGCCTTCGCCTTATCCCTTCGCTTTCATCTTCGATGAGATAAGGTTGCTCCTTCCCTATATTCGCCTAACCTTATCACAACATGAGGAATAAGGACAAACTTTAGAACGTGGACAATGGCCCAGTTTGGTCAGATCCCAGAAAGGATGACCCAACAGAACACTTGTCACCGTCTCGATTCACAAACTCCGAACAGGTTGGCCCCATCTGAGTTATGACTGTTACCATAAGGTCTATGAAAGGTTATTTCTGGACAACGAAGTAACACCCCCTCTGTGCCCCCATGAAGATAAAGCAATGAAATAGAACACGAGACACGTTATAATTGACTTCGAGGTTTGAACTGATTTCTCAAGGCCGGCAATAGTGCCCGGCATGTCGGATTGAGGAGGACTAGGTGCATGGGTTTTAAGTTAGCTAGACATGGTGCCCGTGATTGCAGAGTGTAGTGAGGGTACTGCTGGTCCCTTTGATAGATATTTCAATGGTTATTTGTATTCATTAACTGTTAAATAGTAATAAACTTTGTTTTTATATATTAAAATATTTTTTAAAATATTTTTTAAATTGTTTTAATATATTGATGTTAAAAATAAATTTTTTATATATTTTTAAATAAAAAATACTTTTAAAAACAAATTAATCACTTAGTATTAATATTAATTGAGCAGCTAGACATTCGATTGTGGTTATCCTTTTATCCTTTTCAGTATATTTGACATGAGGAATATTACGGGATTAATAATAATAATTGCTAAGAACGGGAGGGAGAAGAATCCTTGATTCGATTCGATTTATTTACTTCATTAAAAACCATGGCCAGGCATCCGACATGCTTCATCCACGTGTTAATAAATTGATTTTTTTTTTATTAACGTGGATGTCCGGACCAACTTGTATGCATCTTGACTAATCCTACGGTCCTTGAAGTTAACGATCATGTAAGCCTCCAGTGACCATCATATTAGCAACCACAGGACTCAAACTTGAGACCACAGGAAAAGCAAACCTCATAGTTCCAAATTCTTATCACTGTATTACCTACTATATGTTTATAATAATAATAATAATATATCTTAAGAAAGGTAATAAATTGATTTTAGGTTCTACTTATGGGTGCTAGCTAGTTTATGTGGAAAAATAATTACTTAAGTGTTGGTTAATTTATTTTCAAGGTAATTTTATGTTGTTCAAGATTCAATTACCTTTCTTAATCTATGATTTATAGGTTAAGTATAATTCTTTGAGATATCCTTAAATTACAAACATTTAAAAAAAAAATTTTAAATTATCCTTTGTACATTAAAGAGGTGATTTTAAAATCAACAAGGATATTTTGGATATAATTAAAAGGAGATTAATTATAGTGTTTTCTTAAACATAGTGGTTTATGTCAAGTCATCAAATTTCTGGATAGTGTTCGTAATTTCATAATATATACTTTCAATTTATGTGATTCATAGCTATATATAAAAAAGACAACTTATTTATATGATTTCTTTATTAAATTTTATTTCTCTAATGACGATTTTTTTTTTATCTATAACAATTAAAGAATCTAATTTTGAGACACACAAAATTAAACATGCTCAGTTGATTCCCTTGTAAGAATTTAATTAAAAATAAATAAAAAAAGTCTAATTTAATCACTAATTATTTTCAATTATTTACTAACAATTACATACATTTACTAAAAAAATACGAATATTGCTTCATTTCCAGACCGAGCCTAAGTTAGGTTAAAAAAACATAATCCAGAAAATGTCAATTACCGTCTTTCCTATTGATGTTGGATTTCTCCGACTGATATTTATTTGATTTTAAATAAATTTTCATAATTTATTTTTATTTATTTTATATAAAATTATTATAATCTCAAACAAATATCCTCAAATATATTAATTGCACGGCAAATTCATATTTCAACTAAGCCATGTTTTAATATTAATATGAAATAATCAATCAACAAATATTAAAACATGGCTTAGTTGAAATATGAATTTGCCGTGCAATTAATATGTTTGAGGATATTTGTTTGAGATTTAATAATTTTATATAAAATAAATAAAAATAAATTATGAAAATTTATTTAAAATCAAATAAATGTTAAATAATAATTTTTTTTTAAATAAAGAGTTTACTTGAAAGAAAAAAAATGGATGATAGAATTAAAAAAAGAGAGGAAAAAGATGGGACTCAACCTAGTAATCATTTTAAAAACTCAAAAAAATTTTAAAATGATTGCTTTTTTATGGTCCTAACTTCAATAATCCCATTTTAATCTCAAATCATCCTAAAACTAAAAAAATCAACTCGAATAAAAATCCTGATCTAATTTTTCTAGCATTTTTAAAGGAAAAAACTATTACCATTGAATTATCTCTCCAAAATAAACCAATTAGTACCAAGATTAACTTTTGTATGGTCCTAACTTTCTCTATCATCTTTTACAATTTATGAACTGAAACGAGATGAAAATAAAGTTTGAGAACTGAAACATAAAAATATAAAATTATAAGGATTAAATTTTAAAAAATAAAAATCTAGAAATTAAAGTGTATTTCCCATGCACGGTTCCCTAGTTTTTCGGATACAGTGTAACATTTATTCACTAGATAATGCTAAGGCGACGCGAGCGTTTTCAAAAAAAACAAAAAAAATTAAGACTCGAGTTATTGACTTCACTGAGTTTAATAAGTTTTTATAATTTTGATAATATAAGTAAGAAAAAAACATCACGACAATAAAAGAAATTGGCAAAGAAAAAAAAAAACATAACTCGAGCCTATCTAGATTAGTATGCCAAATCTGCAACTTGTTTGTGATATCTAGATAGCTCCCTCCAAAACAAATTAATAAAAATTAATTACCAAATAAACTAATATTAAAAAATAAAATAAAATAAATATTTTAAAAAACAATTATTACTGTTTCCAACTCTCTTCAAGTCCGAATCACACTGCGTTGGGCAAAGGAGACAAGGTAGTAAGTATTCTTTGTCATATTTACATCAACAGCAACACCTGGCCCATTGCCCTGAACGCAGTCCAACATTCGTCTATCACCACATATTTGTCACTCACATATCTTCCATTCCAAATCTCTCTATATAAAGGCCTAAAGATCCATGAGAGCCCTTCAAGTTCAAACCACCACTTCTACTGCACAAGAAACCAAAATCCAAGTGCTCGCTTTGCTTACCTTCAGCAATTACATTTCCTTGCCTAATTAAGCTCTAAGATGGCAGCAGATGCATTGTCAATGAGAAGCATGAAGCTGAGGTCGTGGCAGAGGTGTTCAAAGCAAATCAGAGAGCAAAGAACACGGCTTTACATAATATGGAGATGCACCGTGATGCTTCTATGTTGGCATGACTAGAGTTCTGCTAAATCTTTGATGGATGGATGGATGGGCGAGCTTGCATCGGGCAATGGAGGCTCAATCAGTGTCCAGTGTTGTTGGGTTGGGGTTTGATCCTCAATTACTAAGCAGTAACTTCGCTACGGCTAAGTAAGGGGCTGGAAATTGTGGGTTCTCTGTCATGTAGAGTTTATACAGAGTCCAAATAGTTAACGTATTTTTTTTTTTTTTGTTAACAATACACAGAGGTTAGAATCCGGATATGTCTTGGTGTAAAAACGTATGAAAGAAAGAAACAAAAGACTACGAGTTGACTTATGATCTCTTACTAGTTTAATAAATCTATTTCCGACGTCATCCACTTCCTGGAACCTTGTAAGGTTGCTTGAAGGTGGGATCCTATTATTCTGCGTTAACTGGAGTTTCTATATGTTCAGTGGGTTTCTGTAAATTGAATTAGTGGCCGATATATTCGTTCAACAAGGAATCCAGCACCCGATGGCTGAGAATAGATCAGGAGCATAAACTGAGAGAATCACTTAACCAATTGATCCCGATAGTCTTGGTCAGCATGAACCCTCAAGCCATGTAATTACCTTTTTTTTTTATTCGAGGGAACAATGCAGGAATATATCATTATCAAGCCATACTTATTGCTTCTAATTTATCAATTAGCCTATGAATTGAATTCTAGCTTCGATGATGCTCTCTTAATTTCCTTCTCGACAAATCTGGAATCCATAGAAACTTCCCTGAACTTTGATTAATGGTGTACCATACTCTTCCAAACAATTTTTGCTTCTACCGCCGACAATATGAGCTGCTCTGAAAATATATTCAAATTCTTACAACCATAACGAGATGGATTGTATAAAAATCAACATTGGCTGTAAGCGAGAGAATGATAAGATAACCTAGCAGTCTAAAATCATAATCACCAATGTTGATATAAAATAACTATAAACTGCAACTGTTGACTTTATTCAACTATTTACAAGGGCTCCTTTATGTTTCTCGGTCACTCTTCCACGAAATCCCATCCATCATCCAAAAGCTGTTTCTCATTAGAGAAATCCCTTTCCACTGAGCAAGCAAGGATTGGCTCTTTTGGAAGCTCAGATGTCTCGCCTGTTTCAGCGGCCAGATTGGATGCCATGCTTTTAATGGATGAACCTGACGAGGCTAAAATGCAACTAGTCTGGCTTGAAGAAACAGATTTACTCAATGGTACACGCTCATCGAATCTCTCTTTCAGCAGTCTCACATCCTGACAGATAACAGATATTTCTCCTCTGCAAAAATGCGGTTTACAAAGTATATTATCATCACTTAAATCATTTCAAGATCCCTCAAAAATGATGGTTCTCGCGAGGCATCAACTAAGAATTAGCAGAAAAGTTAATTTTGTCCTACAAAGAAATTAATTTGCAAGACAGACAAAATGATGAATGAAAAAAGCAATAGCAGGATAAATGACAGGAGGTGATTTGCAAGAACTACAACAAATATGCAACCTTGAGATACCATTATTACCAACGAAAAACCTATTACTAATGGAAAACCTTGAGTTTAAAGATAAGAAGCAAAAGAAATCAGATTCAGTAAATTCAGGTCACCAGGAAAGAGCAAAATATAAAATGCAGAACTTAATCAAAATAATCAGAGGAAGACTTACTGCAATGTATCAACAACACAACCACGGTCCATAAGAAACTCCTGCAGCTGCAAAATATCAAAATTAGAAGGATTAGTAACAAATAGTTATTGTTTAATTTGACAAGAGACCCTAAGAATACTATGAGTGATAGTGGGCAATGCGTTGCTACCTTAGCATTCTCCTCCGCCTCCTTTTGTAGAATTTTTGACTCCTGCACCACCTTCTCCATTATGATTTCTTGCTCGGCAAGAGCATTTCGAGCAGTCTCCTCCTTTTCCAGCTTCTCTAACTCAGCTGTTTTCCTTAGCTCCTCTGCTGCAGCTAGTCGTGATTCGAGGGTTTGGCGCATCTATACATAATTTTTTTCAGGTTAGCAACACTAAGGACTACAGATGATGCATTCTCTCACTTAAAATACATTAGTAAACCAAAAGCCTTCATAAAATAATGGATAGAAGAATAATTACAGTTCAACATGTAGGCACAGACAGGGAAAGAAAAACGTATTGTGAAGTTATAATAGAATACTTCCTCAACGAGATTTCAAGGGGATACATTATGTGAAAGACATTTAAATAAAAAATACACCATTAAATTATAAGGACAATACCTCATCAAGAATAGCAAGAGCATTATCTCTTTCATCTGATAAGCTAAGTAGTCGAGCCTGCAACTCCCTCACTTCAGTAGCTAGGATTGCCTTCTCCCCATAAACTTCTCCAGCATGCTACAAAAGCAAACAATCATAAAAAAAAGAAGCAAAAAAAAGGACAAACACATTCAAAATTAAATGAGAATAATCCACAACCAGTGATTATATTGCAATTTTCCTACCATGTCATTTGCCTCTTTCGCATGTACCAGCATCTGCTTGAGTTTCTCCACCTCGACTAGAATGTCCAAACCTCCCCTAGCAGCCTCCTCTTTAGCTTGTTCTGCAGATATCTCTTGAAGTTCAACCTCTTTCATCATGTTCATAACCGACTCCATTGCCGAAAACAAGGTTTTCTGTATCAAGTTAAAAAACGAAAGAGTGCAATGAAATTGATTAGGAACTGTACAGTCAAAGAAATACAAATCTCACTCTATCTCCAACCCGCATAAAGAAAAATCTTCAAACTTTATGTAAATTATAAAGCTATATGTTTAGTGAATTTGATCAACTAAATTAAACAAGGGCATAAGAATATAACACAATGAACCGTTTTAAATACAACTAAAGCAACAAGAAATAATCTGTAACAAAAAAAAAAAAGCAACAAGAAATAATAAATAATCTCCACGATTAGTGGATGTATATTGTACAAATATGTTCCAATGTCAATAATTTGAGATTCAAAACCAAGAAAAAAAATTCAAAGCCAACAATACCTTGTTGTCTTTAGCAGCTTCGACAATCTCTTCAAGAAGTTCAATTTGTCTATACTGCTTGGAATTCATATTTTCAGCATTAACTCCCAGCAGCAAATCATTTGACACTAGTATCAGAGTCTGACTTGACCCAGGCTGCGAAATGCCTTCTTGGTGTTGGGGCTCTCCCAGCAGTATCAATTCCTCACTTTCAACATGCCCTTGCAACTGATTGGTGTCAGCATTTGCACCAGAAGGTACAACTATAGGTTGATCCTGCCTATTTTCTTGATGGGTTGAATCACCATCATTGACACCACTTGTTAACTCAGTTTTCCCATCATCTTCTTCGGCTATCAATCCTGGTTCAGAAGATCTCACACTTTTCACCAAACTAACCTGCCGATGCCTCAGCCCAGTTTCTTCCTCTTGTTCGGCTGCACATCAAGATGTTCGATAAGTCACAATTTCATTATTGAATTGAAAAAAGAAGTACCGAAAAATAAAGGAACCAATTTTATTTGGATAAACATAGTTAAATATTTGTTAAAGGGATATGAGGGGCTCAAATATTACTTTGTCCATCTAATGGAAGACTTGGGCTGGTATCCTCACAGGGAGGACTAGGAGCTGCATAATGCCTGGAAAGTGAAGGAATAACCTCTGAAAGAACAACTTCAGCAGCAACATCAGCATCTTTTGAATGTTCAATGGCAACTGCCTTCAGAATTCGTGCATCGACCTGAGCAGGTGAATGAATTTAAACCAACAACGCCTCACTCGGAAACAATAACAATAATAATAAAGGAGTAAAAAATAGACACCCGTCTAATTAACATGGACAGAGCATTATTAAATATTGGAGACTTAACCCAAAAGGGAAAAAAATTCAATTATCAAACTTAAGTGAAACTCTTGATGCTTGAAATAAATGGGATTTTCGATTTATGATTAAAACATTACACAACTTCAAAACAGTTAGAAATTACAGTCATCAACAAAAACAGAGCCTTAATCACAACCATTTCGCACGATCACAAAAAAAATTCACACGGTATGGGGCAATTACACTCCGCAATAATAAGAGATGAGAGTTATAGTGTAGATACCTGAGGAAACACGTCCATCAAGCATTTATAAACTGTATTGAAACCCATAATATTACTATTATTAAACAGCAATAATCTGCGAGTAAAAAAGAAAGAAGAAAAAATATTAATTCAAAGTAAAACACCCAACGTTAACAACAAAATGAGAAAACATAGAAACCCTAATGTTCTTCCGCCTTGTTAAAAAGAATCAACAACGAATACAATCTCAAAATTCAGTTAATTCAATTGAATTTAATCGTGATTATAACAAAAGCACAGACCTTGCGATTTCGAACTGGACGGTACACAGAGAGAGACAAAGAGGGAGAGGCTAAGGTGGTGTGGTTTACTTAGGGGAGAAGAGAGGAGAAGAGAAAGAGAATGGCTTTTGGTATTTGTTGTTGACTGTATGTTAGCTTTTTTATCGGGAGAATAAGTCCTGACTATCGAATTAAATAGAAAATATCAAATTAGTCCTCTTACTATGAAAGTATCCTCAATGTAATACCCAAATATTATGTTTTTTAATTGGATCCTTAAAAGCACCTTATGTTTCTTGATTAAAGCAGAGCCGACTTAAGCTAGGGGCCACTTGAGAAATTAGCTAGGCCCCCATTTAACAAAAAAATCTCAAAGATAAGATATATTTATAAATTATACTTTATGAAATGAAAATTGCTTTCACTTAACAAAAGACTCTAAATACTTAAAGATTATTCAAGGCTTCACTTGTTAGATATATAAAAAAATATAAAAAATAATATATATATATATATATATTATTTTTAAATAAATAATAATATAAAGTACAACCTCTCGTGTTATAATGATCATGATTATATGTAATTTAGAAGGAAAACGCTAGCAATTATATAAGAGATGATTCAATTGGAGAACATCTAATGCTTCTTTGACTCATTTGGAAGGTTTAATAGTTAGGGGACCTAGTTGAGAAATGGTGAATAATTGAGAGACTAATCTGAGGTTTGTAATTGCACCTTTATTTATTACAGGTTGTTCGATTGCATTCCAGTCTGTCTCTGACACGGAGTCACTCTACAATACTTAACCGCCTTTACCGTACTAATATTTATTTATTTATTTATATATATCTATATATGTGTGTGTGTGTGTGTGGAATTTTCGTGGATCAGGATATTGCTTTTGGTTTGCGTGGTGTGGCTAAGGAGCTTCGTCCGTCAGTTGTCACCAGATTTAGACATGAAGGGCTCTCGCTTTCTACGGGAGCTGCTGGGATTTAGCTTCGTTCTCTTGGCTTTACAAAATAATTTAATTAGCCCTGTAGTTTTAATAGCTATTAGATTATTTTCAAGCACTGTCATGCGAGTCGGATGGTTTTATAATAAAGAAAATAAAATATAATGTATAATGAATTATATTTGTTTTTAAAAATTATAATATTTATATATTGCATCGACCTGAGTTAATTTGTTATATATTTGACCATGATTATAAGACCGTCGTGCAAATATAAAAGTTAAATAAAATAAATTATAAAGATTAATTTCTAATCAATCTAATATTGAACGATAAAATTAAAAAAAATATTAAATTTAAAAAATTACCCGGGTCAACTGCCAAACTATAAACTTAGATCACGAGATTTAAATAATCTTATAAAAAAACAAATAAAAAAAATTACAAAACTTAATTTCCAACCAATTTAAAGTTGAAGGATGAAATTGAAAAAAAAAATTAAAAAAAAAAACAAAAAATATGAACCTGAGCAAACTTCATAGAAAGATTACAAAGTTCCATCTCTAATAGATCTAATGTTGAAGGTTGTAATAAAAAAACTAAATCTATGAAACCAGGAAAACTCTACAAAAAAACAAATTGAAAAAAATCGTATAGTTCAATTTTTAAAAACCTAATATTAAATGATAAGATTTTTTTAAAAAACTAAGTAAATAAAAAAAGATGGAGTTGTTGGAGAGTGAAATTGAAAAAAAAATATTTAATTAAAAAAGAACAAAGAAAATGAACCGAGTCAACCTACATTAACTTGCCAAATCCATGACCCTGTGCATGAGATAGAGATAAAACCATAAAAAAAACATGAAGTCTAATTTTCAATCAACTTAATGTTGAAGGGTTAAAAAAGTCAATTGGAAAAAACAAAAAAAAAAGACATAAGTAAACCTAAGTTAACTTGTTAAATCCGCAATCTAGTTCATGAGATTAAAATAATTTTATAGAAAGCAATTGAAAAATATATATACAAAACTCCACTCTCAATAGATCTATTGTTACTGTTGAAGGTTGAAATAAAAAATAATAATTCATGAGACTAATATAAAACCCAACATAAAAAAACATAAACTATAATTTCCAAAACAATTTAATATTAATGAACAGAATTGAAAAAAAATAAAAAAAGAGTTGGGTTTGAATGGTCACATTTTGTAGATATGCTTTTCAAAACCTACTCCATTTGTAATACTAACTGGTAAAATCTATCATAAATCCAGTATTCAACCTCCACTCCAAACCCATTTCAAGCCTCAAAGTTGTGTGGCGTAAAGACCTCAACTAGACCATATTATTGAGAGAGATAAGCGATACAAACTCCACTCAAAGGTTGTCAAAGAGGTCCTTAACAAACCAGGTCAGGTAATCCCTCTTTGTTACCTCGAAAAGATTGCGCTCTAGTGCCAAAATTCTTACTTTTCTTGATAAAAACCCGACTCTTTGTTGTTTACTATGATCAAATCAAGTCCTAGTCAGAACCTGTCTGGTTTGTCCATGTTAGCCATCAATAAAGAACTTTCTTGAAGAAAAGAGAAGGATTCCTTTGGAAAATAAGGGATGGATTGTTTCAAAATTATGTAAATTGCTGATGAGGGCTAAAGGATAAGTGTGAATAAACTAGTTCAAGCGAAAGAGAATTTGGTTTTCCTAATGATTTTTTGTTCAATTTAGTGCCTAAATATCCATGCAAATTATTCGTGAGATTCACTCACATTTAGGTTTAAAGCTATGTGACATTTGTAATCCAACATGAGTGCTTTAATATAAAATATAACATGTTTTAAAAACTAAATGAAGGTAAATGAGAAATTATTTTAAAAAAACCTTTGGATAATAAAAATTTCAAACCTAAAATTGCTTTGTGGACTGGACAATAGACTTATATCATGATGAGTTCGGACTTGAGTTTGATTAATAAAAATATTTGATATTAAATCTTTATTTGATTAATAATTTTTTTAGTCTTTAAAACTTAGTACATGAACGAGTATAATAATTATATGGTAAGAATAAATATTATTATGAGTAATTCATGGACTATGAACATTAATTAATTAAGAAATAAGCTACATTTCTGAAGAAATCAACACAACATATTAACAACTAATCTAATCAAGTCCATGTTCATTTTTAAATTTCAGTATGTATTTATCTCTAATTTTGAATCTCATTTTTGCTTATAAATAACAGTTCTTGGAAATAAGACAGACATGTTGAATGCCATGAAGCTATTAATTTAGAATTCGAGGCCCAAGCTAGATATAGTTAATAGATGAAGGCACAAGAATGATATAATTAATCGAAGCAGTAACTAGTTCGAAGCAACAACAATACCATCAACAAACTCAAGATCAAGTATTAGAAGATTTAGTTCTGTAGTTACAACAAATGTCAGCGAAAATAAATCAACTAGCTAGAGGCTCGAGGAAAGAGGCTAGTAGAGTCACCACTAAATATCCTCATAACTTGTATTAATGAGAATCATCGATAGGTACTGGAGCCTTGCGAAGAAAACCAGATTCAACTAAGACCCATGAAGTTAGATTTTCTTAAGTTTGATGGGGAGGATCCCGAAGGTTGGGTTTATAAGGCCAACGTAGGTTATTCATGACTACTTTCATATAGAGGGAAGGGTAACTGCATAGTTTTAAGAGATGGAAGAAACACGGGCCATTACTAGCTGAGATTCATTTGTGAAGGCCTCACGAGTACATTTTAGGATGATTATTTATGATCATCCTATAGAAGCACTTATTAGCCTGAAATAAACCACTACAGTGAAAGGGTATGAAACCCAGTTAGAGCTTCTATCAAGTAGGGTGAGAGGACTATCATATTCATATCGGTTAAATTGTTTTTTGGGAGGATTAAAAGAGGAAATTAAGATTGTCGAGTCTTTAAAATTTAGTTGCAGTTTATGGATTGGTCAAAATACAAGAATAAAATATGCAGGCAGTCTGTAGGAGTTGGAGGCCTAATACTAGTGGGATTTAAGGAAGGATTGCCCCACCTAACCAACCCAGAATGGATATAAAACCCAAGCTTTCTATCCATAAACATACCCTAACTCAAAATAAAGGAGAAAAGTGGATCTACTACCATTAGAGACTTAATTGATTGAAATGGATCTCAAGTTGTTAATGGAAAAATTAAGTAAAGGTTTATCTCAATGCAATAATTATGAGTTCTAATCTCGGAACTATAAGAGTTGTAGTCACTGTTGGAAACTTATCCTTAATAGCCTTGATAGATACTTGAATCACACACAATTATGATGGTAGGATTGCTAATGGAAATAGAATTCTTAGTGAGGAAAACTGTTTAGAATTCAGATTTTAGGTTTAATGAATTCAATTATATGCTCTAATTATGTTGATTAAGTTTGTAGGTTGTGATATGGTTTTTGAAGTAAAATGGTTAAAAGGCAGGGGGGCATCCCTTGCCGTTGCCCTGTTTCCCCGTTTTTGTTTCATGTCGCACAGCTTTCTACCATTAGAGTGAAATACTGCTTAGCAAGCTTTAGAAGAGGGGTGGCCGGAGATAGCCGAGCAGTTGAGTTTGAAAAGGACAAGTTTGCTCGATTGTTAATTGTCTGACCGACCGGTAATGACAACTGGCTGTGCACTTATCCTATGAAGTAATAACTTTCTCTAAAAATCTTTGTGCTTTTGCACTTTCATGATATTGCAATAAATCACTATTTTAGCTCTTAGGGAAAAATAAGTTGTTTTCTGTCAAGGGCTGCCTTGTACCTAACTCGTAATCACACAAAGCAGATGAGTCGCGATAACAACTCAGACCATGTACTCTTCAATGCATATCAACTAAAAAAGCAGCAGCTCCCTTTGCAATCCCCACAGGCATACCGAACCAGAGGAAACAGAAAGATCGTGAGGAAACCTAGTATAAAAAGAGCAGAAACTGTTACGGTATTCTTTAAAACCAGTTCTTTTCTGTAGTAGGCAACCCAGATGGGCACAGTCAAGATCCTCGCAATAGCGCTTCTTGCTGCGTTTCTTTTACTTGATCCCATGACTAAGGCTGTCCCAGACCCACCTCAACGCTCACTTTGCATGCCCCAGTATTCTCTAGTGAACCATGCATGTTCAGTGATTCTAGGCTACTCATTGCCAAGCCACCCTCTTACCTCCGATGACGGGCACGGGCACGGGCACGGGAATGGACATGGTCACAGTCATGGGCGGCGCAGACACAGGCATAGACAAAGGCATGGTGGCAGTCACAATGGATCATCTTCAGAAGACAATTGCTGCAAATGGTTGAAAGAATTAGATGAAGAGTGTGTCTGCGATGTGCTATATCGCCTGCCCCCTTTCCTCTCGAAGCCTACACACACGTACACTGTCTCTGTTGCTGAGGCATGCAATGTTACTTACAGTTGTGACATGCATTTGTAACTCCAATGGAGCATAGCATCTCAACAACAGTTATTTACATCTAATCTAATAATACAAGTTCGATAAACTTCACTCATTAACTGTTAGAGAGTAAGCTGCATCTCCTTAATTAATTAACCCTTGATTTCTTAGCGATAGCCAAAGAAATTTAAGGTCATTAGTCTGCTAATTAGCGTACATGAATAAGCTGTAATAGGAGATTACATATAAACTCAGTATTCCAACGCAATTATCTGGTAATTTAATCATTGAATCTCATTCTCAATACCAGAAAAAAGAATGAATTTCAATTTTACATGCACATGCTAAAAAGGATAGAAGGTTGAGTAACTTATGCTCTCTAACTAATGTAGTTGGCTGAGAGCTTGTTCTTCAAAAGAATGTTCAAGTTAAAACAGGGTGAAGGCCCAGAAAACAGTAAAAAAAAAAACTATGTTTGGCTGCTGCCAAAACATAGTTAATCATGGCTAAGTTAAATCTATTCTAACATGCTCAAATGAGCAAGAAAAATCCATAATTCAAATCATTGAATCAAATAGTTTTAATAAATTTTATTAATTTAATAATATAATTATAAAAAAATAACAATGATAATAATAATAATAAAAATTCTTGTTAATATTATAAAAATATATTCTTTAAATACTTTTAAAAATCTTATCAATCTTATTTAATAACAAAACAAAATTGAACGAGTATTTTAAATACCAACACTAAAAAGCAAATTTAAAAAAATTAATTTAAAAAAATCATCATGTTAAATTCACAATTTGACTGTAAAATATGAATGGTCTTATAAAAAAATTAATAAAAATAATGTAATTCACTTAAAAAAATCAATAAAAAAAATTAAAAAAATTAAAAATAGATAACTCGCTGTTGTCTTCGTACTTGAGGTTGAAACCCACTCTAAGTGGGTGTTTGGTTGCGTGGTTGCTTCTGCGTTTGAAGCAACCACAGCAACTTACCTGTTTGGTAATGCTCCCACAACAGATTTCTACTGGTGGGGCCTACCGTTAATTGTGGCATGACCACAAGTTTGTAAGAAGCGGCAATTTGCTGCTTCTTGAGCTGGAAAACGCTTGAACAGTGGAGTTAGCTCCACTGTTCATGGGTTTCCTTTAATGAACAGTGGAGGTAGCTCCACTGTTCATCGGTTTTTTTCATGGATCCATTGTCCCGGCCGACCGGTTCGGTTTAACGTTAAAAATACATTGAACCGGGTCTGATCTAATAAAATAAAAAAAATATTTTTATTTTTAATTGTGTTTTATTCGAAAAAATAGTGTTAAACATTATTCAATGACACTACATAAATTAGATGGAGATCGCTTGATGACGTAATATTTGCAGAATTTGATCGCAATCCCAATTTTATTTCTAATTATATTTTACCTATGTTGTTGTGCTCTTAAAAAATTTAATGGAACAATAAAAAATATTTTATATAAAGTATTATTTATTTCATGATATAATAGTAAATAGTTAAATCTAAAATATTTAAATTAAAAACTATCAATATTAATATATATATATTTTTAAATTATTTTATAATCTCAATTTCAAAAGCATTCTTAACCAAACACATTAAACTACTTTTTCTTTAACCTCAATTTCAACCACAGTTTTAACCAAACACCTATTTTTTCAAACCAATCTCAATTAAAAGTACTTTTTTTAAAATAATTTTTTTCAAACCACAACCACAACAATTACCGCAATACCAAACGCACTCTAAATAAGTAAGTAAATTTAAATTTTAATAAAAACCAGTTCTGACTCCAAAACGGTGACTTAAGCTTAATACTGCCATTGCAAATTTTTATGGCTGGGGCCATTCCCTTATGGCCAATTAGTGAAAAGACATGATAGAACAACCGAGCATTCTCTGTTTTCTCCGCATGGAATCCTCAGCTTATTTTGGCTTCGTTTTATATATGAAAAACTATATTTATAATTTTATTTAAATTCAATGCACTTGAAAACTATAACATTGAACGGACGCTCAAATCATCGCCATTATAGACTTTCCCATATATCATGTTGAGCTTCAACTCTCTCTACAGGAAATCAATTGGGTACTTATCATCACATTAGAGGGGGAGATTCTTTACTACTGGGGTAGTGGTGATGTGATTCCTGTTTGAAAATGAATTGCAATAATACTTTTTTATTTTATTTTAAGTTTTATACATCTCATGTTACTGGAAGCTTGGAAGCTTATATGATAATTAATTTTAAAATTCATAAAATTAATTAAAATATATATAAATTGATCCGAATATTTATGTTAATATAAAACAAATGATTTCCACCGGTAGGAACAAGATTGGTAATCAGTAGCCTGGATGCGCTTTCATGCTCATGCAATATATAACCTAACTGGTTATCACGCATAACGAATGCACGTTCTTTAACTATTCAGGAGCTGTTCTTCTCCCTAATTTTACCTAAACAAACCAGTGCTCTCCTGATGATCACCCTTTGATTAATTATCTCCTAAAGCACCAAAACTTTAACTACTAGAAACAAAATTATGGTTATGGCTGCACAACATCAGTATATAAGGAAACCAAGGCTAGCTAGTATTTAGAGCAGATGTCAGAAAGCTTGTGTGCATGTACACTTGCAAATAGAGAGATATGCTTCTAGTACAGATGGAGAATCTCAAGGTTTTTGTGTTTACATTCTTCGCAGTATTGTTGTTGCTTGTGTTCGATGTTAATGGCCAGCTACCTCAACCTCAACGCCCCCTCTGCGTCTCTCAACTTGCTCTGGTGAACTATGCTTGCGGAACTCTACTTCCAGCACCACCAGCTACCTCCCTGCCCTCCGCTACTGCTGCCTTACCTGCAGATGACGACAACAACCACGGGCATAGGCACGGGCATGGCCACAGACACAGGAACGGGCATCGGCTCGGAGGCCGCCACGGGCATAACCACGGAGGAATGCTAGAACAAAATTGTTGTCGGTGGCTGAGTGATGTGGATCCTGAATGTGTGTGTGAATTGCTGGTTCGCTTGCCACCCTTCCTTTCAAAGCCTCATCATGAATACACCGTCAAGATTAATGACTCTTGCAGTGTTTCTTACTCTTGTTAAGTACTGACTGGTTGTTGCCATATACAATATTTCTGGTGGATTTTGTCAGAGATTTGGTGACAGATATATATGGTTTCTCATCATATATACACTGCTAATCAATCATGATCTTCGATCATGAACCTCTAATTAGTTATGGCAATATTTATGATCTAAGATATTTATGTGTTTTCTTTCATTGCTAGTTTCAAGCTCTCGTACTTGCATGTATCTTATAATAATTTCTCTTAAAAATAAAGCGTAATCATGTTCTTATAATTGAGTACAGTAATTTCTCTAGCTATTTTTGGCAATCTCTTGCTCTAACTCAAACTACAGAGATCATTATTGTAGCAGCAATTTTCTGAGCCCATGCCAAATTGTAAAATGCTTCTCATAATTGAGTAATAATTAAATTTCCTCTGCCATGTGTTTTTGAGAACACGTTGTTAAAGAGAGAGTTGGGCTAGCTACTCACAATGGACCTGCTCTGAGTCCATTATTCTGATTCCAGTACTGGTCTAAAGGCCTATCACAGATCCTGTCAGAAAATCCATGGGTGCCAAAACTACAATTTGATCATCTAATCACTGTTGATTGGAGGTGGTCAAAAGTATAGCCTCTATAACTATTCACTTCTAATCACTGCTGATCTGATAGTCTTTATCCCTTTTAGATTTGCTTCGGGCGTTGATCTTGTGCAACATCATCGTTCTGGCAATTAAGATCTGTCTATGCTACTAGTTTGTGATTGATTCTTCATGAACAAAGCTTGAAACATGATTTTTCTTGATTTTTTATGTTGTTTTTCATGTTTCTAGCTAGCATGTTCAGTAAATTTGTATGTTGTTGCATTTTTTGACGTTTTTACCAGACAACATACAGTCATTAATGGAGGAGCCTAACGGTGAGATTATGGTGTTGAAACTGGGACAATATGATACTGAACATACAGTCAGAGCGATCCAAAGAGCAAAAGAAAGAGATGTAATTAAATTGTTTCCAGTAATCTCCCAAAAAACATCCAATACAAAACCTCCCAGTAATGGGATAATGTTATTGCTGATGACTCCTGCCTTGATAGCCCTCTACTTAGATAATATTGTATATGATACCACTTTCTAAAGTCGTTAATTAGCCATATTGAACGGCTATGCCACAAGGCATTGTCGAATATAGCCCATGTTTTTTGCTACGCTAGCTATGGCGGGGACCTTATCAGCAGGAACACCACAGAGGAGTTGTCCCACAATGGCAGAGCTGGGTCTGGCCACAAGCATTTCCCAGGCATGCTCTGCTTCCTTTCCCGACCTTTGGAATACTTCAGTGGCATCAAGTCTATGGATGTCCCACCCCTTGATCTTCCTAAGCCGATTAATCTTTTCCCATTGACGGCAAGCTAACTTACATGTATTCTTTTTGACATCACATATTGCTTCATGAAGTAGTCTGGCACGGTTTTCTTCATCCAAAAATGCTTCAGCTCTAAAGTACTTGTCGAATTCAGGAACTCCAATTGACCTCCTGATCCCCGTAGAATAATCAGCGTAGGGATCGAAAATGTTTCTGACCTCATCGATCATCCCCACACTAACCATCTGCTCGACTCGCCTCGAAACAAATTTATGTAGCACAGGCATTGATACATCTACCCAAAGGAAGCAACAATCATATTTCAACCGTAACCTAAAATCCTCATCATCCATCAAGGCCTCAATGAATGAATTGGAACCTCCAACAATGATCGGGAGCAATCCTCGAGTCGAAATTGATTCGACCGCCAAGGAAGCCGTGTGACAGTAATTTGTTGCTGTAAAGTCCACAGTAGGATTTGCTATTCCTAACAAATGGTGAGGGACACCAGATTTCTCTTCCTCAGCAACTTTGTTAGTGACTATGTCAAGTCCTTTGTAAACCTGCATTTTGTCGGAGTTTATGATTTCTGCAGGGAACTGGGTTGCAAGTTCGATAGAGAGCCGAGACTTGCCAGTTCCAGTAGGCCCCATTACTATCACAACCTTCTCCTTTTGCCAGCTTCTGGGACTTAGCATGTCCATTTTGAGCATACCAGGAGGGATATCAAGCATCCGACTTGTTTGTGGGCACAGGGACTTACAAAGGTTCATCATCAACCTGTTTATACAAGCCACAATGTTCTAAAGCATGTTAAATGTTAAAGATATACGTGCATCAATCTGTAAAGATATACATTCATAACGCATAATATTAAAGTTTTTTTTTTATATAAAAAACCACCTTCTGATCAGTACAAGTTCAAGAAGTGGCAGGCAAACCCTTATCTCTCCAATGTCAATTCTGTTGCAACTGGAGCAATGAGAGTTAAGTGAGCGCTTCTAAATGAAAACTAGAAGCTAGTTGAGGAGATGGATATCGTTTTCCTTCCAAGTTTAATCTACTGCACAAGTCATCACAAGATGCGGTATTTATAGCTAGGCTTGTGCAAATTGATCAATTAAGCACAATTCCTTGCTTTGTTCCTCCTAACTTTACAAGCTTTTCGGATTATCTGACCTCCTTTTTTCGCTGAGAATGTTATCTTGGCGTTCTTATATATTCTCACAAAGAGGGAAAAAGAAATAAAAAGTAAGGCTTTGACCATCCAGTTACGCGGAAGGATGATCAAATGGGAAGAAAGAGATTCCTATCCATGGTGCTTTAACATTAAAATACACGATGAAGATTTTATCTTGCATTGACACTGGTATAGGTTTGTTGCTTTTTATCACCTGTCCTGGAAGGATATGTAGAACAAGATAGGATTACAAATTCTTCCCAGGGAAAATCATGCCTAACAACTAATGGTTTTACAAGTTGCTTCTTTTATAGATACTATTTCATGGCGATATTTAGTAAATGCATGGATCCTTTAAAAAAGAAGCTGCCATGGAAGTTGACTTTAGTCAAATCATGATGCTCCAATTCTTTCACATGAAAGTTATATATACATACATACGCGCGCAGGCATGGTACTTCATCAACTTTAAAGTTGACTCTGAGGTCGTACACCATGAAAATGAAACTTCACAAACAAAAATTCCTACAGTGACAAGAGAATGTTAAGCCTGGTTGGAGCCGACTATGAATTCGCTTTTACCTCTGATTCCCTAGAAAACAAGTGGTCATCGGTGAAACAGCTGTTTGAATTGCCTGCTTTTGGCATTCACCAGGGATGGTTATATATGTCTTTGGTTAGACACCGCCAATTTCATGACACTAGCTCGCTCTACCAATTGATCGCCGGTGTGCGCTTTTACTAGATCACTACGCTACTTTTTGGAATAATTTTGTTAAAAAGGTATTTCTGTATTGCTAACGCGTGTTTTGAAGGACGAAAAAAATTGAGCACAGAATCTGACGTGACTTGACTAATTTATTAAATCCAAACATAACCTATATATAAGCAGGAAAAAAATATAATTTGATTAAAATAATTTTACAATAATATTTTTTTTAATATTGAGATGAGAATATATTGAATCATTCAAGTCAACCCAGATTAATATATAAAATTTACGACCCGAGTAATAAGACTGTGATAACGTCATAGAAAGCAAATAAAAAAAACACATTAAAATCCAATTCTCAATCAACCCAATATTGAAGAATAAAATTGAAAAAAAAATTAATTAAAAAAAAGATAAAAAAAACTTGAGTTAACCTGGATTAACCTCCTAAATCTGAATCATAAGATTAGGATAACCCAATAAAACAAAAATCAAAACAAATTATGAAGCTCAATTCTCAATCAATCTAACATTAAAGGATAAAATTGAAAAAAAATTAATTAAAAAGTTTTAAAAAAACTCGAGTCAATCTTATTTTACCTACCAAACCCTTGACTCGAGTCATAAGACTAGAATAACATTATAAAATGAAGTCTAATTCTCGTTCAACCCAAATGGTGAAGGATGAAATTAAAAAAAAAATTGATTAAAAAAAAAACAAAAAAAACCATGAGTTAACTAGGTTAATTCGCAAAACTTGAGACTCAAGTTATGAGACTAAATGACCTCATAAAAAGTAAATCCAGATATACTATGAAGCTCAATCCCCAATAAATATAATGTTAAAGGTTAAAATTGAAAGGAAAAAAAACTAAGTTAACTCAATTTAACCCGTCAAACCCTTGTCTTGAGTCATGAGACTGAGATAAACCTATAGAAAACAAATCAAAATAAATTATGAATCCTAATTATCAATCAACCCAAATAGTGGAAGATGAAATTAAAAAAAATATTCAATCATAAAAAAAAACCACAAAAAACCCAAGTCAACCAGGTTAACCAACAAAACTCTTGACTCGGATCATAAGATTGAGATAACCTCATAAAAAGCAAATCAAAATAAACTATAAAGTTTAATCCCTAATAAATCTAATGTTGAAGAATAAAATTTTAAAAAATATTTAACAAAAAAATACAAATTATTTTCCCTCCTCACTTAGTTCTTATTAATTAATACTACCAAGTTCCCTCAATATACAGGTAAAGTGATATTAAGTGAGCATGGCTAACCCCTAATAGCTCTATACTACTTCGCTACAATTCATGTATTTTTTGAAGTAAAAAAAATAAATAGACAAGCTTTTCCTTGGATATAAAAAAAACCATTCAAAGTGTTGACGTGAAATTGATTTTCACTGTCCATTACTTGAGATGATTCATTGAGAAGCTGCTTTTATCATTCTTTGGCCTACTCTGTTGGCCGGTGTGATTTATCCGATGGCATATTTGCTCCTAAAAGGAACAACCTTGTAGCTGTAAATGGTCCAAAGCATTGCTGTCCTTATCCGAAGTTCATCGTTTCGACTGTGTGTCACTGTTTCTTGAATTCTTTTGTGCACACCGAGGTCAAATGTTGGTCATCCAAACCTAAACTACGTTGTTTTTTAGAGATTATTTCTCATTGTTTGACCCTGCGTGATGGAAACAGTGATGACATAAACTCAAAACTCCCTTCCATTTTAATCCAAGTTAAGTCAAAGCCGAAAGACTAATCAAGCCATGAGAAATAAGTTCAAAGAATCTTAAAAAATTACAAGAAAATACAGGGACAAACTGAGAAAAATGAATCTAGTGCTCGTGATTGAGCATAATTAAGCATGGCCTCTTAGCCCATGATTGGTTCAAGGAATATTAGACAGTCAATCAGTATTTTAAAATAAATTCTCCTTTTCAAGTTCTGATATAGACTTGACAATATCTAACAGATGTCTGGGGCTCTGGGGCTACTAGGTAGTAGAGTGGAAGAGAAGGGGTTTGGATAATGGTGTTCAAGGAATTTCAACAGTAATACGTATTAGGCAAAAGAACAGGCACCTGTAACATGTAAGGAAAGACGAGACATTCAGCAGAAATGTGAAGATTACAGGGGAAGATTGACCAGCAAATTTCGACAGAAAACCCTAAATACGTCTGATGATAGTTTTTTTGGATAAAAGCAGAGGGGGCTATTATGTTTGAGTGAACTGCCAAGGTTTCAGATAAATAATTCACACCAAGTTTCTGGCTTGCCCTCCTAGCTTGAATTTATTCAATCTGTTCATCTCAAGTTAGCAAGTTCGAGGTAAAATCAGTACTCCCTTTAATTTCCTATGATAATTGACCTTCATCGGTTTCAAAAAAATCAAGAGAGTTTAACTTTGATTTATTTTATAGAAAAAAGTCTGAAAATTAATGAAGTTTATATACATTATTTTATAAAAAGATTTATTAGAAGTTAAGCTGTTATAATTATGAGCTTAGATCAGATCCAATTATATTTATAAACACCCTTATCTAAATCATTTATTAACCCCAAAACACCATAAAACAACCTATAAAATCAAAATCAACCGAATCAAAAAAACTAAGTAGAACCCAATTTATATTTTTATGCATTTTTATAGAAAAAATCATCACCGTTTGAAATCATCTCGTTGAATAAGACATTATTTTATAGAAAAAAATCTGAAAATTAATGAAGTTTATATACATTATTTTATAAAAAGATTTATTAGAAGTTAAGCTGTTATAATTATGAGCTTAGATCAGATAATTATTAAACTTGTTTATCAAGATTAAGTGTATTGAAGTTAGTTCAATGAATAATCATCCACATTAGAAATACTATGAATTTAGAATTACTATTAATCTAGTAGTACAATGAATCTAGAGTAAGTATTGAAGAGTCTAATATTAATTAAGTACTTTGAAGATTGTAAAAGACATTTTATAATGTCTATATATATTGTATGGATTTGATAATGAAAGGTGTGAGAGTATCATTGTTTAGTGTATTGTATTCCACCAAATTGTATGAGTTGTGATCCCTCCTCTGTTCTATCATTTGTTTTTTCCAACAAAGTGGTATCAGAGCTTGCGAGTAGATATAGCTTCCACCAACAACATTTCTCAATTTCATATTCCCCGTCTTACCAAACAAAACTATGATCTGCGGTGTATTCAATACAAGGCACTACTAAGATCACAAGAGTTATGGGAGTTAGTTTAAGATGGTTACACTGAACCAGAATCAACAAGAGAAGAGGCAGCAATGAGTAATGTAGAAAGACAAACATTGAGAGAATCAAGGAAGAAGGATAATAAGGCGTTATTCACCATTTATCAAGGACTTGATGAAGCAACTCTTGAGATGGTGGCACCAGCAAAGACGTCAAAGGAGGCATGGGAAATGCTTAACAAGACTTATAGTGGAGTTGAAAAGACAAAAAGGGTACGGTTGCAAGCATTGAGAGGAGACTTTGAGAAGTTAAGTAAAGAAAGTAATGAGATAGTTTCAGATTACTTCACAAAAGTAATCTCTGTGGTTCACCAGATGAGAAGGAATGGTGAAAATATTGATGATGTTCGTGTGATGGAGAAAATTTTGAGGTCTCTGGATTCAAAGTTTGATCATGTGGTCGTAGCAATTGAAGAATCAAAGAATTTGGAAGATCTGACAGTAGAAGAATTAATGGGATCTCTGCAAGCCCATGAGCAGAAAATTGATAGAAGAGGAGAAGGAAGATCTCTTGAACAAGCATTGCAAACAAAGTTAACCGTGAAGAATGCTAATGAATCTGGCAAAGGAGCATTTCAAAGAGGAAGGTTCATTCATAGAAGAGGAAGAGGAGGAAGATCATTCAGAAATCAAGAATCTCATGGAGCACGAAATCAAAATTTTAATTTCAGAGGCCGTGGCAGAAGCAGAGGAAGAAGTCATGGAGGATATTCAAATTGGAGGAACAATCATGCAAACATAGAATGTTATAATTGTAAAGAGTATGGTCATTTTGCTTTAGATTGTTCACAACACAAATTTGAAGACAAGAATGTCAACTTTGCTGAGAAAGAAATTGATTATGAAGAGCTTGCATTATTGTTGGCTTGTGGAAAATTTGATGGCAGCAACTCCAGCACCTGGTATCTAGATACAGGAGCATCAAATCATATGTGTGGTATGAAGGAAACATTTGTTGATATCGATGAAAGTTATAAAGGTAACATTACCTTTGGAGATCTTTCTCAAAGACCAGTTGAAGGAAGAGGCAGAATTCTTATTGTACTTAAGAATGGTGAGCAGAAGTTCATATCAGAAGTTTTTTATGTTCCAGACATAAAGAACAACATTCTGAGTTTGGGGCAATTTTTGGAGAAAGGCTTTGAAGTGCAGATGAAAGACAAGAATCTGAAGATTTTTAATGAGTCTGGAGCTGCAATTGCTTCAGTTAAAATGACTAGAAACAGGATGTTCCCTCTGGATCTGAGCATATATCTGTCAAAATGTTTTAAGGCAGAAATCTCTAACATGATGAATTTATGGCATCTGCGATATGGACATTTGAACTGTGGATCACTTATGCTGATGGAGAAAAGCAAAATGGTTCTTGGAATACCAAAGTTAGAGCACACAAGCAGAATGTGTGAAGTGTGTGTAATGGGAAAGCAGCACAGAAAGCCATTCCTAAAGAAGAGCTCAAAAGCATCTCAGCCTCTCGACCTGGTGTATTCAGATGTGTGTGGCCCTATTTCACCTACTTCAATAGGAGGAAGCAGGTATTTTCTCACTTTTACTGATTATTTTAGTGGAAAGACATGGGTATATGTGTTAAAAGAAAAGAAAGAAGTGTTGGGCAGATTTAAGGAGTTTAAAAATTTAGTAGAAAAACAAAGTGAATGTAAGCTAAAATGCCTAAGAACAGATAGGGGAGGAGAGTATGTTTCTCGTGATTTTGATGATTATTATAAGGAAAATGGCATTGTTCATCAGCTCACAATGCCACAGACTCCACAACAGAATGGAGTATCAGAGAGAAAAAACAGAATTATTATGAACATGGTTAGATGTATGCTAAAAGAAAAAAATTGTCCAAAAAAAGTTTTGGGGAGATGCAGTTGTATGTGTTGTGTATTTGTTGAACAGATTTACAACAAAAAGACTTCAGAAGATCACACCAGAAGAAGCATGGAGCATGAAGAAACCAAGAGTTGATCATTTGAGAATTTTTGGCAGTGTTGCTTATGCCAAGATTCAAGAGGAAAGAAGAACTAAGCTTGAAGATAAAAGTCAGAAATGCATACTGCTGGGATAATGAGAAAACTCGCATGGTTACAAATTATATAATCCGATGACAAAGAAGGTGATCATGTCAAGAGATGTCAAGTTTGATGAAGAGCAAGAATGGAGTTGGAATTCTAAAGATCAGCCACAGAAACTAATTGTAGATGAAGAACAGATTCAGAAAGATGAAGGAAAAATCATGTTAGCTCCATCCGCATCAACTAACAGTCCTGCTGGTCCTTCAAGCTCAACAACAAGAAAGACAAAGAGCATACAAAAGATTTATGATGTAACAGAAAGAATCAATCTTGATGATGTTAATATGCTTTGATTGTTTTCAGGAAATGATCCTATTACATTTGAAGAAGCATATCAAGAAGACAGGTGGAAGAAAGCAATGAAGGAGGAGATCAGTTCCATCATAAAAAATAATACATGGGAATTGACAACACTTCCCGAAGGATACAATGTAATAGGAGTAAAATGGATCTTCAAGACAAAGAGGAATGCAGAAGGAGAAATTGAAAAACATAAAGCCAGATTAGTAGCGAAGGGGTACAAGCAACAATATGGAGTTGATTATGAAGATGTTTTTGCTCTAGTAGCAAGAATGGAAACAGTAAGATTGATGATTTCCCTAGCAGCTCAGAAAAGATGGAAGATATTTCAGATGGATGTAAAGTCAGCATTCTTGAATGGCAACCTTGAAGAGGTAGTGTATGTAGAACAATCAGCTGGTTTTGTGGTAAAAGGAGAAGAAGAGAAGGTTTGCAGATTGAAGAAAGCTCTTTATGGGCTTAAACAAGCACCTAGAGCATGGAACTCCAGGATTGATGGCTATCTTTCCCAGAAAGGATTCATAAGATGCCCTTATGAGCATGCATTATATGTGAAGAAAAGTTTACAAGGCAGAGTAATGTTTGTTTGTTTATATGTTGATGATATACTTTTCACAGGAGATGATCCAACTATGATTCAAGACTTCAAGCAATCCATGGTGAAGGAATTTGAAATGACAGACTTAGGTCTCATGACCTATTTTCTAGGATTAGAGGTGAAGCAATGCAGTGATGGAATCTTCATTTCACAAACCAAGTATGCAACAGAAGTTTTGGAGAAATTTGCTATGGAAGATTGTTGTCCAGCAGACAATCCAGTTGAATTTGGAACCAAGTTAGCTAAAGAAGGAGAAGGAGATTTAGTTAATCCTACATACTACAAAAGTATTGTGGGTTGCTTGTGTTATTTAACATGTACCAGACCAGATATTTTGTATGGAGTTGGCTTGATTAGCAGATATATGGAGAAGCCAAGAAGTTCACATTTGAAGACAGCAAAGCGGATCCTTCGTTTTGTTAAAGGAACTGCAAGTTATGGATTGTTTTATTCATCTTCGCAGAATCTTGAAATTACAGGTTACAGTGACAGTGACTGGGCAGGAAGCTTGGAAGACAGAAAAAGCACAACTGGATTTGTATTCTTTATGGGAGAAACAGCTTTCACGTGAACATCAAAGAAACAATCTATTGTTGCATTATCCACATGTGAAGCAGAATACATTGCTGCTGCATCATGTGTGTGACATACAATATGGCTAAGGAAACTGATGGAAGATTTACAGCAGAAACAGAGCAAGGCTACACGAATCTTTGTTGATAACAAGTCTGCTATAGCACTTGCAAAGAATCCAGTTCATCATGAACGTTCAAAACATATTGATACTCGATTTCACTTCATCAGAGAGCACATAAAAGAAGGCGATGTGGAGTTAGTTCATATCAAAACTCATGAACAAATTGCAGATATTTTTACAAAGCCATTGAAGACTGATGTGTTCTGTTATTTGCAGAAGAAACTTGGAATCATGAAGATGGACGGAACAAGTTTAAGAGGGGAGAATGTTAGTTATTAAACTTGTTTATCAAGATTAAGTGTATTGAAGTTAGTTCAATGAATAATCAACCACATTAGAAATACTATGAATCTAGAATTACTATGAATCTAGTAGTACAATGAATCTAGAATAAGTATTGAAGAGTCTAATATTAATTAAGTACTTTGAAGATTGTAAAAGACATTTTATAATGTCTATATATATTGTATGGATTTGATAATGAAAGGTGTGAGAGTACCATTGTTTAGTGTATTGTATTCCACCAAATTGTGTGAGTTGTGATCCCTCCTCTGTTCTGTCATTTGTTTTTTCCAACAGATTGACCAGCAAATTTCGACAGAAAACCCTAAATACGTCTGATGATAGTTTTTTTGGATAAAAGCAGAGGGGGCTATTATGTTTGAGTGAACTGCCAAGGTTTCAGATGAATAATTCACACCAAGTTTCTGGCTTGCCCTCCTAGCTTGAATTTATTCAATCTATTCATCTCAAGTTAGCAAGTTCGAGGTAAAATCAGTACTCCCTTTAATTTCCTATGATAATTGGCCTTCATCGGTTTCAAAAAAATCAAGAGAGTTTAACTTTGATTTATTTTATAGAAAAAAGTCTGAAAATTAATGAAGTTTATATACATTATTTTATAAAAAGATTTATTAGAAGTTAAGTTGTTATAATTATGAGCTTAGATCAGATCCAATTATATTTATAAACACCCTTATCTAAATCATTTATTAACCCCAAAACACCATAAAACAACCTATAAAATCAAAATCAACCGAATCAAAAAAACTAAGTAGAACCCAATTTATATTTTTATGCATTTTTATAGAAAAAATCATCACCGTTTGAAATCATCTCGTTGAATAAGACTCATTGACACAAAGATCGCTCATTTTTATCATTGGGTTGTGGTGAATCGAAACTTTCTTTCTCTATCACCGTAATCTAATGACTTCTCTCTCTTCCCTCATATAAGAGACTAAGAAATAAAAAAAAATAAAGTTTAGAACTAAAATAAAATTTTAAAAAACAAAAGGTATTCAATAAGATGAAAAATGAAAATAAAGGGATGAAAAAGAACTTTGTCATGCTAAATTTAGTTGGTCAACAGACTTTGTTATTTTTTACACTTTGGTTGTATATCTTTTAATTGTGTTTTTGTTGGGTTTTCAAAACACATACACATAAAGAAAATAATATTTAAATTTTTTCAGAAGTCCTAAGAATCCTATTAGACAGATTTAGAGTTGTTTACAACTTTGAATAATTGCTTCAAGGTTGAATTGTTACAAACTAAAAGCCGTCAAAGTGTCCAGTCTCTAATGATAATCCACACGAACCACCAATGAGAAATCTCTTAAATCTTTTTAGGAGAGAGAGATTGTTATACCTTAGAATACTAACTCTTTTCTTTTGTGTTTTAGATGTTTTTGTATTACACTCTACTCACTTTAGAAAATAAAAGGCATAGAATTCTATTTTTAGAAAAATTTAAAAACCCTATAAATGGTGAAATATCAATTTGCCCTTTAAATAATATCATATATATTATTTTAGGCTAATTTTATTAATTTATTCAATCAAGTACTTACTTGATTGTTTTGTAGGTCTAGAATTGTAATCCTTTGTATTAATTACATTCTAGTCCTCAATTTCTAAAATTTATTTACAATCAAGTCACACTTGATTAATCATCATATTTTAATTTCTAACCAATGATTCTTATCTATGTGACCCATTAGGTTCTCTAATAAGTCGACCCAAATATAAATCACAATTCTAAATAAAATAAGATTAGATAATTTAATTTATTATCAATTTAAAAAATAATTTACTTATATTTGAAGATCAAACAATGTTTATTAACTTGTCATGATGCCCTAATTTTTAAGAAAGTGAAAGTCATAAATGATTTGACTTAACCTTTCAGTAACTAGTTTCTCAGTGTAATTATTACTCCTTCATAAAAAATGTTTCAATTTAAACATTATAATATAGAGTATATTATTTTTTAAAATCATGTTTGTTCTCAACATTATAAACATTGATTATTTGAATAAGATTTTAAAACTTTTTTCAAAATGTATTCCACATTGACCGAGGATTTCACAATTAATACATTTTGAGAACAGATGAAATATTTTTTCTAATTCACATATGATGATGAATCCTCTCTTAATTACTCAAATATCTTCATATAGTTATGTTATATTCAATATCTACCATTTCATTATCCTTGATTAGGATAATGTATGGTCAAAATCAAAGCATAACACTCCCTATATAAGATAACTTAGTGATTTCAAGTCTAATGATCACTTACACAACTATCATGTGAGCCTTTTCATAGACATAAGTGATCTTTCCATATGAAATTCTCTTGCAGATCAGTTCAGTGTATATATCATCTGATAAGCACCCGCATATTAGTTTCAGGTATCCCTCCTACCTCAGTTTATGAGAGCAACTCTAATTAATCTCATAATTATATTCATTTCATAAAGAAAAGAATATAATATGCACCGGTCTCAACAACTCTAATTAATATCGAATATAACATTGATTGGAAACATTTAGGAACAATACTTTGATGCAATAGTATTCTTATAATTATAACAACTTTATAATTTTCTATGAAAAATATTATTATTTAACGGACTTATCCTTACTCTAGATTCATTAATGAAATATAAATGAATATTAAAGATAAGAAAAAATCTTTACTAGTAATAAATATATTATACATGAATAAAATCAATATTACATATAACCAATCGATTAACTACGTACATTCACTAAATTAACAAATTATAAGAAATCAATAGTTAATTTGATTTTAAAAAAGTGAGAAAAGGGGGGAAACTTTTCAGTTCGTTTTCTTTTATTCTCTCAATGTATGTTATAATAATATAATTATAATATATTGTTTGGTCCTTCCACTATAAATCAAACACGCATTTTAACTAATGAAAGAAAATGAAGAACTATGGGAGAAACTTCAAGAAGGAATCGGAAGCACTTGATGCTATAAAGCAAGCAGGATTTCTCCCCCTCCTACCACCATCAAAGTGACAATGTGTAAATGCAGGATGCTTGTCATGGGTTAAATTTGGGAATTTAGTTTAAAGTTGACCGACAGGTTTTCACACCCAAAACAAAATATAGAAATTGGCATTTTAATGAAATTAAAAATTAGTTCCATCAAAATTACCGGAAGAAATCAATTATTTCTAAAAAGAAATCTATGTTATGAAGATTCCATTGAAATAAAAATGGCAATAATCAGACTCAAGTTTTTGTGGGAATGATTTTGCTGATAGAAATTTTGTAGATATTATTCTATTAAATCTATTTGTTTTTGTATTTTAAAAATATTTTTAAAAAAATTAAAAAAAAATTCTTCAAATTAATATATTTTTGATGTTTTTATAACATTTTAATATACTAATATCAAAAATTATTTTTAACAAATAAAAAATATATTATTTTAATATATTTTTAAATAAAAAATACTTTAAAAAATTATCACATTACCCTAAACTTGAACTGAACTGAACAGGTTACAAAGTTTTATTCCTTGTTATCAATGAAACATTTTATTCGCACACAAAAAAACAAAAAACAAGAAACAAAACAGAAACAGAGGTTTTGGTTTGTTTTATTTATAAGACTCGTGTAAATATTAGAGCTTATCGATCATAATTGGAAGGCCATAGAGAACATTCAACGATTCATAACTAATGTGCTCATATATCTCACATCTCTGTAATTTCCCTACTTATTTTGGCTCTTAGGAAACCTAGTTTCATGACAAGAAAAACGAAGAGGGAGAGGAAAGAAGCGAAAAGGGCAAGCTGATCTCCCATCAACACTGATTACCAACGTGATGTGTTGCCCCGTATGAAAGCCTCTTCCATGGCCCTCATCACTGAAATTAGCTCTCCTTCAAATACGTCATTGCCTGCGAAACTTTCGATGTTTTGCGCTGGCGCTGCACTTCCTCCGGCTCGGTCGCAGAGCACAAACCGACAAACAGGGCATTTCCCATTACTCTTCGCCCATGGCACAATACATTCCTCATGAAACATATGGTTGCAAGGGGTCACCATTACCGACTCTTTGGGCTCAAAATCTTCTAGGCAGATCGCACATCTTTTGCCATCATCTTCTGTCTCCCGTGCCTTGTCTTTAACAGCATCAATGGCACGGTCTCTGTAATACAAGCTCAATCTAGTTGTCATCCTTTTTGGGATAGGGTTATAGGTTTCTTTCTTCAGCTGTGCCAATGCTTTGTTTTGCTCATCTTGGGTTGATCTGGAGCGATCCGCTTGTGTAGATGAAGAGGCTTGCCAATTTCGTTGGCGTGAGGGCCCTGGTAGCTCTCTTGCCACTCTGGTATTTAGGAAAAGAACTTGCACGGGTGAAGCTGGCTGCATAGAAAATCTGCCGTGCACTAAATGTTAAATAACTTTTGAGAAATCCACGCCCACACAATCTAACAAAAGGCTTTGCATTTAGCTATATACTAAACAAACATTTAACAATCACATCGAAGCTTAGATCTTTGATACTGAAAGTTACTCAATGAATGACCAAACATAAGTTTCAGCTCATTTTGTGTATGATTCTTAGTTCCATAATGCTTCGTTTCTGCCTTTTGAACTAAAATCGAAGATCCTTGCAGATCATGGGCAAAGCCTCAATATATATATATAGATGAGGAACTCCATTGGAGCAATCGATAGGTTGGGAGTTTAATTGGGATAGAGCCTCAATATATATATATATATAGATAGATCATGGGCAAAGCCTCAATATAATAACATAAATAGTTTTTCACCAGCGTCGTGAAAATTAAACAAGTTTTTATTTTGTTTTATGAAAATAAAAATAAAAATAAATACTTCTAAGAATATAAATGATTTAAATTCTTGAGAGAAATCTTGTTTCTTCGATCAAAATTCTTCTTTTTTTTATTATTCATTTCTTTATCATGATGGTATAATTTAATATATAATCATTAAGAGGAATTTAAATAGCACCAAAAAAAAAAACTCTAATCCTTTTTATTTTAAAAGAATGATATGAATTAACGAATGGTTTTTTAAATATCATGGTAAATCGCGAATTTATGTATTTCAGAACTAAACAAAACATGCATGATATACATTATATATCGCAAAAATTAGTGGTTACCCAGCTAGACCGAGAGGTACTGTTATGGCTCTTTCCTCCACCGCCGGCCGCCATGTATCTTGTGAACCTCCTCCATTCGGCTCCTGCTCACAAAACACATATCATTGTTAATTGTCGTCGTCTACTGCATATCCTATCAATCATGCATCTTGTCAATTTTTTTGCCACATTAAACCATGCTCTTTCAAATCCAACACACACATATAAAACCGTATACGTACTGTGTGTTTGTATATGTACATGTGCAAGCTCTTTGCTGCATGTTCGTGTCTATTTAAATCTAGCTTGATAAATACTACTCACCGGACGGGCTTGGGAGGCGGAGCGGCGGAAATGGGAAAACGTGGGCATCCTTCTATAATTCCCGCTATAGTTGTTAGGAGCATAGGTATCATCATAGTCTTGTTCACTGTACCAATACCATGGGGTTTGCGTGACATTGTTGGTGCTGCTGTTCATGGTGACTTCCAAGCACCCAGCAGAGACGATGATGATCAGAAATTCTGTCCTTTAAACAAAATATCGGTGGTTTTTCTAATGGGTCTTGTAGCTTTTATTCCTTTTCCTTTCGAATGCCATTTTCCCAGTGAATATATGTGATGAATCTGGTTCCTTCTCACTCCGACTCATTATGTTTTAAAAATATTTTTAAAAAATTTAAAAAATTTTATTTTTTATTTTAAATTAATATTTATTTTTTATTTTTAAATTATTTTGATGTGCTGATGTTAAAAATAAATTTTTTAAAAATAAAAAAATATTATTTTAATGCATTTTCGAGTAAAAAACACTTCAAAAAATAATCACTACCATACTCTCAAATAAACTCTATAAAAAGAAGAATAACTTGATATTTTCTTGGGTTTTGCATTTAATTTTTTAATAATAAAACAAAATGATTTACTTTTTAAAAAAAATATTTAATTTAAGTAAGAAACTCTTATAATTCACTTGTTTCTTGAATTATGAGAATTAATTATTTTATTATCTATTCTACAACAGAATAGTTAGTTTATTCCATTTTATGAGTTTCATAAATAAGTAAACAACAAATTAATTTACTAATTAATATATTCGAAAGTCTCGTAAATAAAACTGCTGGCTGCTTTCTTTTTCGATCATGACGTCATAATTAATTTACTGAAATATATAAAGTTTTATTCTGTTCAAACTTTACAGATGCCGGCCTGGTGGGGGTTATCAAATCAAAAGAAAAGAAAAGGGAAGGCGAACGGGAAAGAAAGGAACCTAATTCTCTAATTTCAGATTTGTTTTCTTCTTGTTCGATAAGCAAGAGGCGTGGAAACCTAAACCGGTAGGGCCCGCTCGCCGCTTTCTTCTGTGATTGGTCCATTTTCGATTTAAAAATAAATAAAAAAAGGCAACCTAAAATGTTTGCTAGTAAGAAAACAACTACCACGGACGAGGGCAAATTTACTGTGAGCGTAGATATATTTTATTATTTTCCCTTACAATGTGATGATATTTTCGCTCTTCTAGAAGAAAATCAAATGCTTTGGTTTCAAAGGTGTTTTGATCTTTTTGTATAGCCAATTTGTCTTACAAGGATTGATTATATACGTGTTTCTTCTTCTTCTTTTTTTAATATAATAAAATTACTTAAATACCCTACAAATCAAATCAAGGCTTTTAAAACTAGAGCACAAGAGTATTTATGTCTTTTTTTTTTTTTAATGCAACTAAATAACAAGTTTACCCTTTAAATAAATAAAAAATTAAATAGTGCGTACTGCGGTTTTTTGATATTTTTCACTCTAGTTTTTTTAGATGTCATGACTCTATAATTTATTGTGTTGATCAATAAATTATAATTTATAATTTTTTTAGATGTCATGACTTTATAATATAATTAAAAAATTAAATTTATTGATATTCATACCCTACCCATTATGATTTTAGCTATCCATTATCTAACTGTTATTTATGATTCAATAAGAAATAAAATGGTTAATATTTATGTGTGTGTGTTTTATGTCAATATTGAGATACGTAAATATCATATTGTATTAAAAAAGCCTTTAGACTTTCTTTCCATGTCTCTCCATACTAGGGTATCTAAGTCAGCTAAGTTATATGCATGTAGAGTTCAGAATTTGCATCTCAAAGTCACTAAGAAGATTTAAGCAAGCAATGCTTAATACAAACTTTAAGCTGATTTATATTGACATCATAATGAATTTAATATTAAAGATTATGTCATGATATAGATTAGATTTGAACAGTATCCTTCTCGAGCCAATAAAGAAGATTACAATTACGTAGTGTTGTGCTATTCAAAGTGCTACAACGGGTTGGCTCAAATACTTATGTTCCTAGTTTTAGCATTACCTCCATTTTTAACATAAAAAATCTTGTTGAATGCTTGAGGCCACAACTCATTCCAAATGATCATTTTGAGACCCTACCCAACCACACTCATGATAATTCTCTTGAAACCCCTACCCTAATTCCCTTTGTCATCGGTACCGCGTGAATATATTTTAAGTGAAAAAGTTTTTTTTTAATCAAATATGGTGAGGTCAACGATTTTTAATTCGTTGGGTAAAATAACTTGATTCAAATTATACTTTGATCACTAGAGATACATTGCAGCAGATTGACCAAGATCTTTGAGAGTACTATTAGTATCCCAAGCTACACTTGATGAGGTCGGGTTTCTCCAACCCCATGAGAGTTGGTAAAAATACCAGATCTACATAACAGATCACACATATGTATTGACGGGGATGATGAAATGTCAATAATTGGTTGCTTTATTATTTATTATTTATATGTAACTTTCTAGAAATTATAATTATATTATGATGATTTGATAAAAGTTTGAAAGTTTTAATTTTTTCAACACCTAATTTTCCTTCCTTCTCTCTATCATCTTTCTTCTTCTTCTTCTTTTGATATATTTTCTTTTAATTCTTAATTTTATCTTTCTTTAGATTTTGTCACGCATTAGTTTTGAATAGAGAGATTAAAGTATTAGAATAAGTATAAAGAACCCAACTGTCACAGCCTTAGGCGCGAGGGCGCGCCAACGAGTCACTGCTGGGCAGTATGCGTGGGCAATGCAGATTGCGGCAGCGAGTATAACGGGTGCGTGCGAACAGCGGGTTCATGCTTCGCACCATGCTGGACTTAGGCGATGGACTGCCTAAGACACCTTGAGTTGCACGTGAGGACTGGCAGCTTGAGAAATCAGTTTGGGCAGTTTGGTTTGTTGGGTGGCAGACCAAGGAAGTTGGCTGTCTTTGTAGTGGGCTGTCTAGAGGGAATGAATCTGTCAAGGGGCAGTTTTATGTGTAACTTTCATTGTATGTATGTGTATTACATAGGGCCTAAACAAGTGTAGCATGCAGATTCGGATTGTGCATAGCACACTTACATTGTTATTGTGTATTCCCTTTGTTGATGGATTAATAAAGGTTGGGTTGTTACCTGTAAATTGTGTGTGTGATTATTGTGCTGTGTTGATCCTTGGCTTGTGTTCTTGACTGCCGAAATTGGTAAGAGTTGTGGGAAAACCTCTGGGTGTGTGAAACACTTAGACTTTAGGTAAACACGAGTGTCTTGGGAGGAAGGCTGAGTCTAGTAACGGGACTAGACTACCGCGCGGGGATTAAGATTGCGCGAAAAATTATCCCTGTGACAAGTGGTATCAGAGCTTTGGCTCGCTCTGTTCGTAAAGTTGCTGTTTGATGTCCAATGCCATCAGGCATGGAGACAATTCGTGAGAGACTCACTCATATTGAAACTGTTCTTGGTCCCGTGACTGAAAATGAAAATGAGAGTGTGAATGACAGACTTGCGTATGCGGTGGAAATGGCAGAGAGGGTTGCGGGGCAGTATGTGGATCTTGCGGCAGAGGTAAGTAGCAAGATACAAATTCTGGAGGGGGAGATTGCGGTGTTGAAAAAGGCAGTAGTGTCTGCCCCCACGGGTGGTGGCTCGTCCAAACCCAGAGTACCAGAACCTAAGCCATTTTGTGGCGCAAGAAGTTCCAAAGAGTTGGAAAACTTTCTGTGGGACATGGAGCAGTACTTCGGGGTGGCCAGGATTGCGGCTGACGAACAGGTAAACATCACAGCGATGTATTTGAGCGGTGACGCGAAGCTGTGGTGGAGGACTCGGATCAAGGATGATCTGAATGCTGGGCGTCCTAAAATTGAAACTTGGGATCGTTTGAAACAAGAGTTGAAAGAACAATTCTTGCCGAACAACACGTCTTGGCTGGCTAGGGAAGATTTGAAGAAATTGAAGCAAGACAAATCGGTGAGGGATTACGTCAAAGATTTCAGTTCTTTGATCCTCGACATAGAGAACATGTCGGAGGAAGATAAATTGTTCAACTTCATGTCGGGTTTACAGCCTTGGGCACAGGCTGAGTTGCGGAGGCAGAATGTCAAAGACTTACCGTCTGCCATTGCTGCCGCGGATAGTTTGGTCGACTTCAAGACGGTGACGAGAGATGGTTCTGTTGTTGTTCCCTCGAAATTCAAGAATAGGGATAAGAGGGATGAGAAGAGAAAGAAAATGAAGTTCGGTGGGGGAGGATACAAGCCTGGGTTTGACAAGGGAAAGGGAAAGCAGGCTGATGTGCAACAAAGTAGAGACTCCAACAAGCCGAATGCAGGTTGTTTCATTTGCGGTGGACCACACTATGCAAGAGAATGCCCGAAGAAGGAAAGGTTGAATGCAATTCTTGTGGGTGACAGTGAGCAAGAGGAGGCAGTCACGCACATTAACCCAATGCGTGTACTGAATTGCTTGATTGCGGAGATGCAGGATTCGGTGGCCGAATCCAGCCTTGTCAAAACTGACTTAGCACGGATTGATGTGCTGCGACAAGGTAAGTTGGGTGCTGGGGATACTCTAATGTATGTTAAAATTAGAGTTAATGACAAGGAGATAGTTGCTATGTTGGATTCTGGTGCTACGAATACATTCGTTGCCGACAGGTTGGTGACGCACCTTGGGTTGCGATTGAGTAACAGCCAGACGTCGATGAAGGCAGTGAATGCTAAGGCACAGCGGATACTGGGTATGGCCTATGGCGTGCCTGTGGTGCTGGATAAGTGGCAGGGAAAGCAGGATTTGTTAGTGGTGACGCTTGATGATTTCGACGTCATTCTTGGCTTAGACTTTCTGAAGAAAGCCAAGATTGCGTTGATGCCTCACTTGGATGGGATTTTGCTTGCGAATGAGGTATGTCCCTGTTTTATTTCTTGTCATAAGGCAGTGGTGGCTGAAAGTCGAAAAGAGGGAAGTAGCTTGGTTTCAGCCATTGCGATCAGCAAGGCCTTGAAGAAGGGTGGGGAAATGTTCTTGGCAGTAACCGTGACTGAGGAGTCAGGACAGGTTGGGTCAGTGCCTGATGTTATTGCTAGGCTGTTGGAGGGGTATAGAGATGTGATGCCTCCAGAGTTGCCGAAAAAGCTTCTACCAAGGCGTGCTATTGATCACAAGATTGAACTTGTGCCTGGTGCGACACCACCGTCGCAGCCTCCGTATCGCATGTCCCCAAGGGAATTGGGCGAGTTGAGAAAGCAGCTGACGGAATTGATTGACGCAGGATTTGTTCGACCGTCGAAAGCTCCATACGGTGCTCATGTTCTGTTTCAGAAGAAGGCAAATGGTAGCTTGCGGATGTGTGTGGATTATCGCGCCTTGAACAAGGTAACGATAAAGAACAAATACCCTGTGCCGCTGATTCAAGACTTGCTTGACAGATTGAGTGGGGCTTCGGTTTTCACAAAGCTGGACTTGAGGTCTGGATACTGGCAGGTTAGAGTTGCCGAGGGGGATGAGCACAAAACGACTTGCGTGACAAGGTATGGGTCATACGAGTTTATGGTGATGCCGTTTGGCTTAACCAACGCTCCAGCTACTTTCTGTAATTTGATGAATGATGTGCTTTATGAGTTTTTGGATGAGTTTGTGGTCGTCTATCTAGACGATATTGTTATATTTAGCCGATGTATGGATGAACATGTGGTGCACTTGGATAAGGTGCTGCGTAGATTAAAAGAGCATGCATTGTTTGTGAAGAAGGAGAAGTGTGAGTTTGCTTGTTCCGAGATCACATTCTTGGGGCATTTGGTGAGTTTTGGGCAGGTTCGGATGGATCCAAAGAAGGTGCAGGCTATATGGGATTGGGCAGCCCCGTCGACGGTGCCTGAGCTGAGATCATTTTTGGGCTTGGCGAATTACTATCGTCGATTCATAGAGGGTTACAGCAGGAAGGCAGCCCCTTTGTCGGATTTGCTAAAGAAAAATCGACGTTGGGACTGGTCCAGCGAATGCCAACTCGCATTCGACAAGCTGCGGAGGGCTGTAACGTCTGCTCCAGTGCTGAAACTGCCGGATTTTGAGAAAGCTTTTGAGGTACACACTGATGCTTCGGACAAGGCAGTAGGGGGTGTTCTAGTGCAGGAGGGTCATCCAGTGGCTTTCGAGAGTCGAAAGCTAAGCGAGGCAGAACAGAAATATTCCGTACATGAGAAGGAAATGGCAGCCGTGGTGCATTGTCTTGGTGTGTGGAGAGTGTATGTGTTGGGGCCGAAGTTTGTAGTGAAGACGGACAACTTGGCTAATACTTTTTTCAAAACTCAGAAGAAGTTGTCGCAGCGGCAGGCTAGGTGGCAGGAGTTCCTGGCCGAATATGATTTCATGTGGGAACATAAGCCGGGGCGACACAATCAGGTTGCGGATGCATTGAGCAGGCGTGAGGTGCTTGCTAATTTGATTGCGATGGATCATGTTGAATCCGATATGCTGGATCGGTTGAGGCAGGCTGCCGTGGAAGATGCAGCCTACGTCAAGCTAGTTGATCTTGTACGAGAGGGGACAGTGCGAAGATATTGGCTGGATAATGGCCTTCTCTATGCTAAAGGGGGCCGAATCTATGTTCCAAGTGGGAAGTTGAGGAAACACTTGCTGGCCGAAACGCATGATCCGCAGTGGGTTGGTCATCCGGGACGAGAGCGTATGTTGGCTCTCCTGGCAGAAACCTATTACTGGTCGAAGATGGAGTTTGACGTAGAGCTTTACGTCAAAACTTGCTTGGTGTGTCAACAAGACAAGGTGCTGAGGCAGAAGGAAGCAGGGTTATTGCAGCCTTTGCCGATACCTGAAAGGCCTTGGGTTTCAGTTTCGATGGATTTCGTAGTGGGGTTTCCGAAAGTCGACGGGATGGACGCTGTTATGGTGATTGTCGACAGGTTTTCGAAGTATGTTGTCTTTGTGGCTACACCATCAGTATGCACGGCTGAAGTGGCTGCTGGTTTGTTTTATAAATATGTGGTGAAGTACTTTGGGGTTCCTTCGGATGTGGTTAGTGATCGCGATGTGCGATTCACTGGACGATTCTGGACAGTGTTGTTTGGGCTGATGGGAACACGGCTGAAGTTCTCGACAGCCAATAATTCGCAAACGGATGGGCAAACGGATGGACAAACGGAGAGGATTAATGCATTGTTGGAGGAGTACCTTCGACACTATGTGACGGCAACACAAAGAAACTGGCTTGAGTTGCTTGATAGTGCGCAGTTCAGTTACAATCTCCACAAATCGTCAGCGACGGAGTTGAGTCCATTCGAGTTAGTGTTGGGGAGTCAGCCCCAAACTCCAGCGGAGATTGCAGTCCAGAAGACTGGGGGAAGGAGTCCAGCTGCATACAGGTTTGCGAGGGAGAGGCAGGAACTCTTTGAGCAAGCGCAAGACAGTTTGCGAAGGGCAAGCAAGCGTATGGTGAAATACGCTAATCAGAAGCGGAGACCTTTGGAGTTTGATGTAGGTGACAGAGTGCTGTTGAAGCTGACTCCGCAGATATGGAAAAAGATTGTTGGGACAAATCGGCACCGTGGATTAGTGCCAAGGTATGATGGGCCGTTTGAGGTGATGGGAAAAGTGGGAGCTGTTGCGTATAGGCTGAAGCTGCCAGAACGGTTGAAGATTCACCCCACATTCCATGTTAGCTATCTTAAACCTTTTCACGAAGATGTTGAGGATTCGGAAAGGGGCAGATCACTGAGGGCTCCACCTACGATTCAGAAGCAATTTGAGCGGGGAATCGTGAAGATTTTGGACCATAGGAGACTTGGTCAGTACAAGAAAAATCGACGGAATGAATTTCTTGTGAAATGGGCGAATGGTGAGGAGGTTTCGTGGGAGAGAGACACTGACTTGTGGCAATTTGAAGACTTGGTGCAGGACTATCTTCGGACAGATCCGACGAGGGCGTCGGCTCCTTCTGGTGGGGGAGGTTTGTCACAGCCTTAGGCGCGAGGGCGCGCCAACGAGTCGCTGCTGGGCAGTATGCGTGGGCAATGCATATTGCGGCAGCGAGTATAACGGGTGCGTGCGAACAGCGGGTTCATGCTTCGCACCATGCTGGACTTAGGCGATGGACTGCCTAAGACACCTTGAGTTGCACGTGAGGATTGGCAGCTTGAGAAATCAGTTTGGGCAGTTTGGTTTGTTGGGTGGCAGACCAAGGAAGTTACTTGTGGGCAGTTACGGAGCAGTTACGAGGCAGTTACGAGGAAGTTGGCTGTCTTTGTAGTGGGCTGTCTAGAGGGAATGAATCTGTCAAGGGGCAGTTTTATGTGTAACTTCCATTGTATGTATGTGTATTACATAGGGCCTAAACAAGTGTAGCATGCAGATTCGGATTGTGCATAGCACACTTACATTGTTATTGTGTATTCCCTTTGTTGATGGATTAATAAAGGTTGGGTTGTTACCTGTAAATTGTGTGTGTGATTATTGTGCTGTGTTGATCCTTGGCTTGTGTTCTTGACTGCCGAAATTGGTAAAAGTTGTGGGAAAACCTCTGGGTGTGTGAAACACTTAGACTTTAGGCAAACACGAGTGTCTTGGGAGGAAGGCTGAGTCTAGTAACGGGACTAGACTGTCGCGCGGGGATTAAGATTGCGCGAAAAATTATCCCTGTGACACCAACTATCCATTATGGAACCCAAGACTATAATATCATTAAACCCTTTGAAATCATACATTATTTGCAAATTGAATATAAAATACTGCTATTTATATTTGTAGTATTTTACACAATAAAAAAGAAAGTTTTTTTTTTAAAACAAATAGCAGATGGCTTGGGGCTGGGGTTGGGGATGGATGTACAGCGAGAGCAAAAAAATAGAAAGAAAAGAAATACCTAACGTTGGGTTGAGGGTGATTAATCAGCCATGAAAAAAGCGCCACGTATACCATTCCTAAACCACATCCAAACTTATTTCAGTTTTTTTTTTTTTTTTAACGGCAGTCCACCAACACGTAACGGAACTCTGACTCTGACTACACACTACTTGATACTATTAGTATTTAGCAGCGGCTACTAACTGTGTTCTCCAATCTCTCGTTTCCTTCCGTCTCCTTCCTTCCTTCAAGGTATGCTTACTTCTTCACCTTTTCTAGTTCTCTTTAGGAATAAATAATTGTTTAAGACTTTGTTATTTTATATTCAATTGAATTGATTTAATTTTTGTTTTACTTTTTGCTGTAAAGAACTGATATTACTGTTATTTTATATTCAATTGAATTGATTTAATTGGAAATTGTCAGCAATTTGAATATCGAGACATCTTTTGTATGTTATTGGATGTTAGAATACTGACCTTTGTACGTTTTGTATTTCTGGGATTGTTATTTGCTTTCGTCTGCTACCAGATGGCAGCGTCGTTGGCATGCCTTGTAGGAAATGGTTTATCGACCAGTAATGCCAAACGGAATTTGACGAAGGAGTTCTGTGGCAGTCATCTTTTTGTTTCTACCAGTGTTCCGTTATGTAAGACTTCAAGAATTTTAACTGTTAAGGCAGTTTTGGACAAGAGACGGCATGAAGGAAGAAGGGGTTTTCTGAAGCTGTTGATTGGGAATGTTGGGATTGTTGGATCCACTTTGCTAGGAGGTGGGAAAGCATTTGCTGATGACCAAGGGGTTTCTTCCTCCAGGATGTCATATTCTAGGTTTTTGGAGTATTTGGATAAGGATAGGGTGAAAAAGGTAGACTTGTTTGAGAATGGAACCATTGCTATCGTAGAGGCTGTTTCACCTGAGTTGGGTAACCGGGTGCAGCGAGTTCGTGTTCAACTTCCAGGGCTCAGCCAAGAGCTTCTTCAGAAGTTTAGAGAGAAGAACATTGACTTTGCTGCACATAATGCTCAGGAAGAATCAGGTTCCTTGCTATTCAACTTGATTGGGAATCTGGCATTTCCTTTAATCTTAATTGGAGGCCTGTTCCTTCTTTCTCGACGTTCATCAGGAGGAATGGGTGGGCCTGGTGGGCCTGGTTTTCCCTTAGCTTTCGGTCAATCTAAGGCAAAGTTCCAAATGGAACCAAGCACTGGTGTGACATTTGATGATGTTGCTGGAGTGGATGAAGCGAAGCAGGATTTCATGGAGGTAGTGGAGTTTCTTAAGAAGCCTGAGAGATTCACTGCAGTAGGGGCTCGCATTCCAAAAGGCGTTCTTCTTGTTGGGCCTCCAGGTACTGGGAAAACTCTTCTGGCCAAGGCAATTGCTGGTGAAGCGGGTGTTCCATTTTTCTCCATTTCAGGTTCAGAGTTTGTTGAGATGTTTGTCGGTGTTGGAGCCTCTAGAGTCCGGGATCTCTTCAAGAAGGCCAAAGAGAATGCTCCTTGCATTGTATTTGTGGATGAAATTGATGCTGTGGGAAGGCAAAGAGGAACAGGAATCGGTGGAGGAAACGATGAAAGAGAGCAGACACTAAACCAGCTTCTGACAGAAATGGATGGTTTTGAGGGTAATACTGGCATCATTGTTATTGCGGCAACTAACAGGGCGGACATTCTCGACTCTGCCTTGTTGAGGCCAGGACGGTTTGACAGACAGGTAAGGATATGCTACCATTTTCTTATTGGTTATATATTGTTCTTTGGGGCAGTCCTCATTATAAAAATGCCAATTTGCAGGTGACTGTTGATGTCCCGGATATTCGAGGAAGAACAGAAATACTAAAAGTTCATGCCGGCAATAAGAAATTTGATGCTGATGTGTCTCTTGATGTGATATCCATGAGAACACCTGGTTTCAGTGGGGCTGATCTTGCAAATCTCTTGAATGAGGCAGCTATTCTAGCTGGTCGGCGTGGAAAGACAGCAATTTCATCTAAAGAGATTGATGATTCAATTGATAGGATTGTCGCTGGAATGGAAGGAACTGTTATGACGGATGGAAAGAGTAAAAGTCTCGTTGCATATCATGAAGTTGGGCATGCCGTTTGCGGGTAAGGGAGATATTTCCGAGTTAGATTTAGTTTTTTATCTTTATAAATTATAAATTATTCGATGGAGTAAATCAAATTAGAATTTGGAACCGAGCAGTAACGCCAGGAACTCCATTTGATGCTAAACTAAAGTTGAGAAGTAGTAATAGAGCTGGCAAATCAATTCCGTTATAAAAACTTGATCCTAGAGAACTGAAAGCAGCAATATAAACGACTCTTGAAATCTCTGAACTCAATAGCAGTAGAAATTTGAAACTCAAAAGTAATTTCATCGAGAATATGAAAGGATAGAGACCATAAAACCCTAATTTCCAAGGATAGCTCAAGAATCATGTTCAAACAAAGGAAAGAGAACTTGACTTGTTTTCAAACTTTTGACTGGCATCTACACTGAAAGTGGAAAAATAACGGTCATGTTCTTAGTAACTTACGATGCTTGGTCTCTACTATGCTACATTCTAATCTATCTCAGTTGACATAGATGAACTGCATCATCAAGAAAAGTCTCCTCCAGTATAAAGCCACAACTTCTCTTCTACATCTAACCTGTTTCCCAAAATTCCCTGTAAAACATCTGAAAATCTGAAAACTAACTAGAAGCTGATCCTTTTTCCTTGTTATTACTCCTGCACCACTTCTACATCTGAAAAGCCACAACTTCTCTTCTACATCTAACCTGTTTCCCAAAATTCCCTGTAAAACATCTGAAAATCTGAAAACTAACTAGAAGCTGATCCTTTTTCCTTGTTATTACTCCTGCACCACTTCCCTCATTTGATCACCCCTTCTTCTCCACATCCAAAGTCATCTCTCTACCTAGAGTATCATCGTTTGCATTAGTTGAGATATCTACTTCTTTGGAAAATAAACTTCCATAACACTCTTTATTGTTTTATTCAGAACTTTGACTCCAGGGCATGATGCCGTTCAGAAAGTCACCCTAATTCCACGTGGCCAGGCACGGGGCCTCACCTGGTTTATTCCTACAGATGACCCCACATTGATCTCTAAGCAACAACTTTTTGCAAGAATAGTTGGAGGATTAGGTGGCAGAGCTGCTGAAGAAGTGATATTTGGTGAGCCTGAGGTGACCACAGGGGCAGCCGGTGATTTGCAGCAGATCACGGGTCTGGCTAAGCAGGTAACCCAAAATTTCAATTTTATACGCGTTGACCAGTGTTGACTTTGTTCTACGAAGATCAGTTTTACTATGTCAATTTATGTAATGTCTTTTTGGAGTAGGAAATGGGATCTGTGCATTTAATATTCCAATTTCCGTAAGATGGAAGGATTCTCTTTTAGTTAGTTGATAAGTCAACATAATCTGGATCAGCTCTTGAGTTAAAGACAGTATCTGGAGTCTAGAATTTCATCCTAATTTGAAGTCACATTTACCATGTCTTTTCCTTTCTTCTTTTGGTGATTTGTGTGGCATATCTGTCTTGCTTTTTGTATGTATTTCTGCATGCCCTTTTGCATATTTCATCAAGAAGAATTTAATTGAAATGAGGAGTGTTTTTTGATCCTGTGGTTACAGATGGTAACCACGTTTGGCATGTCAGAAATTGGACCGTGGTCACTAATGGATGCATCAGCTCAAAGCGCTGATGTCTTCATGAGAATGATGGCAAGGAATTCAATGTCAGAAAAGCTCGCAGAAGACATTGATGCTGCTGTGAAGAGGATATCAGACGGTGCATATGAAATTGCTTTGAGCCACATAAGGAGCAACCGTGAAGCCATTGATAAGATTGTAGAAGTCCTCCTTGAGAAGGAAACTATGACCGGTGATGAGTTCCGAGCAATCCTCTCTGAGTTTGTTGAGATTCCCACCGAAAATCGGGTCCCCCCTGCAGTTCCCTCCCCTGTGTCAGTGTAATTATTGCATACTATTACTCTCCATATGTTCACTGCAACTTTGACAATACATCCAAAGGCTGGTTAAATGTATAATTTGTATAATTGATTTTGTATAAGAAGGAATTAAAAAAAAATTAAGCCCTGAGGGGAAAACACTCAAGCGCTATACATTGTGCATTTCTCATAATTTAGTGGATTCAAGTAGTGAATTATTGTTTATTTTGATACCTAGAATTATTTTTTCCTTGATTGGATATTTTTTTAATGAATTTATGACAAAGTGGGAGCAGCCACCAAGAATCTGTTGTCTGGAATTAAGATGATAATGTTGAACAACAATAAGATAAATAACAAAAAAATATAACCAGCAGGATTTCATTTGCTCATGTATAAATTCTCAAGCAATTTTAAATGGTCAGATAAATGAAGATTGACTACAAGATTATCTATAACTCTATCTAGGGGAAAGTCAGCAGCTTGGATCATGGATGCTTCACTTTTGTTTCTTACGAAATTCCAGCAAAATATACACGCGTAAGAGAGACTACTTTGAACACGCCCTGTAGATGAATGGTGAAGCTTTATATCAAGGCTAATCATTTGGCAACCCAAATTTACCATGCGCAATAGAACTCGCTTAGTCTCAGTCCAAATTTCTTTACTTCCACAAATTTACATCATCGATTCCTGCAGGGGCACTACCCTTTAAGCCATTCCCGGAAATAAGATTGCATCTTATCTCGATTATCTGGATTCCCAACATTGACTGTAGGAATTATCTTGTCAGGCTTCAAAAACTGGAAATCAGAACGGAAAATGGCAGATCCATTAGCATACAATATGTGCAGAGTATGGACAATAGCTGGCGTTTCTTAAGAATGTAGAGATGGATATGATGATTAGATTTAAGAGATAGACCTCGACAAACTCTCTCAGCTCTGTGAAACTAGAGTGCTCACTGTATGGAACTCCTGCAAAAGTGATTAAGGAAACCTTGATAATCATCATGGCTAACAGAAATTCTTACAAAGAAACTAGGATTTTTGTTTCAATTAAAACATTGAAACACTAGAGGACCAAAAATCAGCCTCTCGAACAGCTGGAAGCAAGTACAAAAGGTTGGATCAGAATATAAAATATGATGTTAGTTCAAGGAACTGCAAATCCAAATTGTCTCACCATATATTGTGATGTTGCCTCTAGTGCTAGGCCTAATTAGATCAAGCTCTCTGCCTAAACCTTCTGAGTAAGTCCAGCCTGGATGAGTGAACCAAGATAAATGAAAACATATATTTCTGTTTAGCAGAATTTTCTTGCAACTGTCCAAAACAGAGGGAAAAAAATCAGAGCTAAACACATAAGAAAATCAGTATATTTTCACCTGTTGGCCGGAATGCCAAAACTGCTGCATACTGATTTACATGATTCTTCAAGTAATCCTTCAAGGTCTTAAGGAACAACAAAGTTTGATGATGGATCAACACAATGAGGATGTAGTTCTCAAGACAAAAAGGTTAAAAGCCTGGAATCAGACCTCATATCGCAGGGAAGATATGGGCAGCACATGAAGACATGTGTCTGTAGCTTGTGTACAAAGATTCGTCGAAAGATCAGGCCAACCAAAAGATTGCAGAATCCGTCTCCTTGAATTATTTGCATATATTTTAACCTGAAATGATTTGAAACAATTAACATTCAACTGATTCCAAGATTTTTTATTTCTTGGTCCTCTTTTTTCTTAATGAAGGAAACTGAATTCATGAATTCTGTTATCATTTAGTCCTTCCAACGATTGCTACTTTATGGTCTAGAGCCGAGGAAAGGTGTTCTGTTTTCCAAATATCTTAATTAGGTTTTCGTGTGGGGAACCTGAAAAAAAGGATCGACCACATGCTACAGACAATCATGACAACTTTTCAATAACATTTATATTCCATAGATCACGCAGATGAAATTATACTTGAGGTCAATGTATATGATAATCACAGACTAGAAAAGCCATAAATGTTGTGAAGCAAGTGGCTTCCTGATTGATCCAGGAAACTGAAAATGCAAAAGATCGACCAAATGAAAATAAAAATGTTGTCTGATGAAACAAGAAGCATACCCCTAATGCCTTGGAAATGGCAAGATAAACACTCTCTTTGCCAATACTATACGCTCCGACAACAACAAGGGTTTTAGGTTGCTTTTTGAGAGAACTCTTAGTAACTCTAACAACATAACTCAATACATCTTCCTTAGAAGGAAACCTGAAACAGAAATTGCAATGTAAACATATCCGAACAACATCAAAAAAATAAAATCATAGAAGCTTGTTTATCTTACTTGTACTTTGGATTGCAATAGGTTGTATCTAAGTAAAGCACGTTAACTCTGTTCTTTGCAAGAAGTGGATGGGCCTGCATAAGTTTAGAAGCCCTGAAATCTCCAGTGTGCAAATAGCAGAGTCCAGTCGGGAGACGGAGATGAAGGAGAGCAGCACCGGGACAGTGATTAGCTTCTAGTAATGTTACTTTAACTCCTTGAATAACATATTCTGTGTCAAGTTCCAATGGATGAATATATCTGCGCGGTTCAGAAGCATTAAAGTAAAAACAACCTCAATCAATCAATCAAAGCATAAATAAATAAATAAATAAATAAAAATAATTTTGCGTGGAAGATTACAAGGAATTGAGGGAGAGACAGATTGTAAGGAGGCGAGCAGTGAGAGGAGTACAATAAATAGGGCCATGAGACCATCCTTTGGTAAGGCCACCGTAATGATCATAATGGAAGTGGGTCAGGAAGTACGCAGAGCATCCTGGGATCGGACCATACCGGAATGCATCAACTGAGAAACCTGTATCTGTTTGTTTGTATAATAATAATAATATTAATTTTTTAAAGCAACAAGCAAAATTAAAATAGCGAAATAAGAGCAGAGGAATTACCTGGAATCCGTTTATAGAAAGGGCAAGCGCGAGGGCGGTTATGCTTAGGAGACGAGGAAGCCGCCTTGCCTTGGCTGCAAAATTGAGTTGGCTTCAGCTTCTTCTTCGGAGGCGGAGAGGAAAGGGAAGAAGGTTTGTTTTGGCCCCACATCTGCCATAGATTCGCCTGTTTCAGATTTCTTGAATGGGAAGGTTCAACTACTTCAGCCGCCGGCGACAGGCAAGACCAATCGGTTCCACACCGATAGAATTCGGCAGAGAAACTCCCATCACCACCATCTCCATCTTCTTCTTCTTCTTGTTTAATCGATGGATGAATCTGGTAACTTTGCTCCTCAATATTCTCTATAATTGAGAGCGCATCTTCCGACCATTCAAATTCGGTCCATTCTTCTTTGGAATCATAATCTCCTCCGGCGCCGCCGATTGTGCTCATCTCCGTATCCCACGCCGGTTTTCGAATGAAACGATGCCGCGGCAAAACCTTTTTTAAAAAAAAACAGGAGGAGCCCGGTTTGATAGTGGTCTCGCACCCGTTTTGCATCTCGCACGTGTTTGTTGGTACGCTCGTGTTAGCCTCCCAATATTGAATATTCCCTCTCTTTTTTTTACTGTTCTTCCTTTTTCCTTTTTGTCGTCACTTGGATTGCAAAATTGAATGGTCAATATTATCTCCTCTTTCTTTTCTTTTCTGACAATGAATGGTCAAATTATTGAAACAAATAATAGAATGAGGTGATTTATTAATGGTAAAATTTACCATTTTCATAAATATTAAATTTTAAATAATTATTTTAAAGTTATTTTATAATTATTATAAGATCAAAAGGTTATTTATTCGAAGTATTAAGAACATGAAATTAAAAATTTAATGTTAATAATTTAATTTATTTTATTTTTTATGAAATTATCACAATCTCAAATAAATATTTTTTATTTTATAAATATTTATTGGTGTTTTTTTAATCAAAATTGCTGAAGAATATACTGGAATGAGGTTATTTATCAATGGTGAAATTTATAATTTTTATAAATATTAAATAATTATTTTTAAGTTATTTTATGATTATTATAAGATTGAAAATTTATTTATTGTAAAAACATGAAATTAAAAATTGAAGTACTCAAGACATTTCTATCTGTGGTAATTAATAATTTTTGCTCTATTTTTTTTTTAATTTTACAAGTTTAAAATTTTATTACATTCAAAAGGATATATTCTTAGATCCTTTGAAAAAAATAATTTTAATAGATATATAAATTAATTCAAAAAATATTTTTTATCATAAAAAAAGGACATAGATGTTAAAAAAAAGAGAGAGGGACATATGGTAATAATGGCAGGACCACGCGTGGAAGATTATTCAGCCGACAGTTGAGTGCGGATGTAAAAGAAAGAGCGGTCGCTGAGGCAGAGTTCTCACGATTTTGCTATTGACTCTTCATCTTCATCTTCATCTTCATCTTTGCCACGACCGTACCTGAGGAGCTACACGTTGATTGATTTCTCATAATTTTTCTTATACACTAGTTAACACGTACAACAAAAGAAAGAGACGCTGTTTTCTGGATCATTTCAAGGTAAGGCTCCGCAATCTTCTTTTTTTCTGCTTTCGGTTAAAATTCCGCTCCTTACTTTTAATCGGAGGATTATACTAGAAGATGATTAATTTATTATTTGATCTGGGAATTTATTTCTCTGATCGACGGAGTAGTTTAGATCTATTCCAATTTTTCTCTTTCTCGTTGTGGTGGATCGTCCATGTAATCAGTATTAGCTAATAAATCTCAACAACCATGCCTTTCATTTGTGTTTATTTATTTATTGATTCTTTTTATGGAAAAACATTAAAGGGTTTGGTTTATATATGATCTTTCTGTGCTGGGTTTGAATTTTCATGCCATCATCTGCTCTATGTATATTTTCAGGTCATTATTAATTGAAAGCACATCAATGTGGGTTCTAGGCAAATTGTTTGCTTGAACTGGGTGATGCCGGATCAGTTACGAACCTGAGAGAGTTTTGTCATGTTTCCTTGCATCTGAATAGTTAATAATCAATCTCACAGCATTGCATTGCTTGGCATTTCAACTGCATGTGGGCTGCCTGCTTCACTGCTTTAGATTTTGTAAGCCATGGGGGAGTGGGTCATCGGAGCTTTTATCAATCTTTTTGGCAGCATTGCTATCAACTTTGGGACTAACCTTCTTAAATTGGGTCATAATGAGGTATGTCGACTTCATTTTGTTACAATTCGTCTCCGTTCTTTGACTTAACATTTTTTCCATCACTGAAAAGTTTATGGGGTTCAATGCTGCTCAAGCATGCTATGACATATACATAATACAATCTACTGTCTTTGTGGCCAGCTCCATCATAATATGCATTTCACTTCGGTACGAGTTTACTGTGGAGATGAGCTGAACTGATTTTAGGTTCACTTGATGTAAAGTTCTAGGCTGCCATCAACCTTTAATTTTAGCATGGAGATTAATAGACTTAGCTTTCTTGTGATACACGCCACTTGGAGACATGAACTCAAGGAAATCACAATTTTATGTTTCCTTGAATGCACTGCGAATAGGCTCTGATGCCAATTGCAGAGAAGTAAAAAGTGTTAACACACAAACACTGATTTATCAAGTAGAAATGAATGCTGGCATTTTAATTTTAATTCTCGGAACTGAGCTGCCACACTCAACACACACAAATTGTGGCCCACACAGCCTAGACAACCCACACAGACAAGTTGCCGCACACAGCTTAACTTACGGTGGCACTTCCCTGGATCCTTAATTTTACTCTACGTAGTTTCTATTTCTTTTTCCATACCACTACTACACACATGGTTTTCTTTTGTTTTACACAGATTGGACACAAATAAATGAGGACCAACCCATATTTTTATACTAGAGTTATTGACCCTTAAAAGTCCTAAAGCAACTAGTATGGAACTCCTATTCAGACAATTACATTGTACAAGTCCTACTTACATATTGACTTGGATTCCAAATATCCTAGAACTGCTGGGTTCAATTTCCAACATCAACTACTGATTTAATAGCTTCACTTTACATCTTCACATAGCTTAGAAAGCTTTAAAGAATCTGGCTAAATTATTCACAGAGAGAGAGGCATTCCACGCAAGACAATGTGGGAACAAGTGGGAAGGTTCCTGTGAAGCCTATCATATATTTCCAGACATGGAGAGTTGGTATGGACTTGTCTCATTGTTTTTTAGTTATGCATGGGAGTTTTCTCTAAGAAGTACAAGGGAATAACTTGTATGCGATCTTTAGCTTAAATATGTGTGCTTTGTGTTATGCAGGTATTCTATTTTTCTTTCTTGGGAATTGTCTTAATTTCATTTCCTTTGGATATGCTGCTCAGGTCAGTTACAGATCATGTATTCCCACAGTCCTTCTGATATGTAATGATGGAGTTTCATTTTCTAGAACTTTGTGAAAAAGTTTTTTTCCCCTCCTTTCTATTAGTTGTTCGTTTCATTTTTCTTTACCTTCTCTTCTTTCTGTGCAGTCGCTTCTTGCAGCCTTGGGATCTATTCAATTTGTATCAAACATTGCATTTGCTTACTTCGTGTTGAACAAAATGGTCACTGTCAAGTATGTGAAATGAGAAGTGACACAAATTTTGAAGATTATAGCACAATTTAACATTTCACTCACCACATTGCTGTTACTAAGTTGATTCCAATTGATTGATATTCTCTTTCTTTTTTCAGAGTCCTGGTAGCCACAGCCTTTATTGTTCTTGGAAATATATTTCTTGTTGCTTTTGGCAACCATCAGTCTCCTGGTACTTGACTGGCTCTTGAAACATGTTACGTTTAATGTCCTTACTGTCTCTTGCGTTTGGTATCGGGTGAAAAGGTTGGATGGGAAATGTAAAGGGAGTAAGATTCAATGGTGAAATGTTAAAGTGTGTAAAAAGTGTTAAGGGGTTAAGTGTTAAGGACTTTGGTAGGAGTTGAAAAAATTATGCGGGTAATAGTGGGTCTCAAATCCCAATATAAGTGAAAACAAAATTTAAATTAAATGCAATTGTTAAATAAATAATATAATTGATTGTCCTAGATGTGAGGTTGAAAGAAAAAGAAGAGAAGGTAGAATTAAATTCAAAAAAGAGAGAAAAGGCATAAAAACCAAAAAAAAAAATCCCCTTGAAAAATCTTTTATTCTTCCCTAACCTTCTTAAAATTTTCCCTGTCCCCATAATTGTACCAAAAATATCTAAAGAAGGTGAAAGTTGCTATGGTAACTGTTCACCCCTTCTACCCCCACAACGAACACACCTTTAGTTTTCTAGAATGGCATAATTAAGTACATGCATGTATTATAATGCCCTTTATTTTCCTTTAGTTTTTTTCGTAAAAGTATGAGAATTAATTAATTGAGTTTTTTAGAAAATGGATATCCCATCTTAGATAAAGAGCAATGCTTCTAATTGTGTATTTTTCATTTCCAGCATTCTTTATATTCGTCCACCACACTTGATCCATAAGTATAAATCATTCACATTATTCTGCTTTATCCACATGGCTGTACCTACAAGCCACAGCTATAAGACTTGGTTAGTGCTTATTTTATGGTTAGAAAACTAAATTTCTTGCCATTTGTTTCTTATCAGTGTACACACCAGAGCAGTTGGCAGAGAAATACAGCAATATGACATTCCTCTTTTACTGTCTGGTATTAATACTTCTTGTTGCCTTGCACCACTACATTTACAGGTGAGATTTGGAGATTGGTTATCATTTTCGCATTTGTTTGGGGGATGAATTTTCAAGTCACAATCTTTCTGCTTTTCACATTTAACCTTGGCAATAATATGCAGGAGAGGAGAAATTATACTTGCCATTTCAGGACAAGATCTTAGACCTTATTGGCAAATGTTGCTTCCTTTCTCCTATGCTGTAGTTTCAGGTGCTGTAGGATCGTGCTCAGTATTGTTTGCCAAATCTCTGTAAGTTTTTGCGTAAAATATCCGTCTCTTTCTGAGATGAGAGCACTATAATTGGGCATTCACGTTTTATTCTGATGGCAAGTGTTTTGCTTACAGCTCCAATCTGTTAAGATTGGCCATGTCTAGTGATTATCAGCTGCACAGCTGGTTTACTTACTCCATACTTCTTCTATTTCTTAGTACAGCCGGATTTTGGGTAAGATAATATCAGTCAATTTGTTTCTTCTTATTTGCAATATGGTGGAGATAGCAATGTACCAATCATCTAATTCTGTCCCACTACCTTCTTGCGCAGATGACAAGGTTGAATGAAGGGTTGGCACTCTTTGATGCAATTCTCATTGTGCCGATGTTTCAGATTGTTTGGACTTTCTTTTCCATTTGTACAGGATTTGTATATTTTCAGGAATACCAGGTTCTCCCTCTCTCACTCTCTGTTGAGTTAATGTAGTTTGGTCATTGATGCTTGTATTGAAGGTGAACCTCAAAGAGAGTTTGGCAACCAGTGGAAAAGCTTATCCTTTGTAATTTATTTAAAAAAAATTATCTGTTCTATGAATTCTAGCGAGGAATTGAGTGATAATTTTCTTCCCCTTCCTCTTTCCATTAATCAAAGTTAGCTGAGCACATCTCTGCATGGAACACTGAGCAACCTGTTTATCTCGGTTATATTTCATTTGAGTACCTGTCAATTGGTACAATTCCCATGTTAGAGCACTGATCTGACACAGAATGTGTCCGCCCTCATGTCCTAATATGTAGAATTCCTGGATGAGTGTGATCTGCATGCAGATGGCCAGTCCATGTACATTGTGTTGTATTTAATGCATGTATAATGCTGGTATCTCCTTCATTGGAAGGTTATTTATTTAACTGGTTTCGTGTAGCCTAAAAAGTAGGATATAGTTCACCTGGCAAACTTATTGGTACTTGGAACAGGTATTTGATGCGCTAAGGACAACAATGTTCATACTAGGGATGACATCCGTATTCGTTGGAATTTCTCTGCTTGCACCAGATGAGTCCAAAGGTAGTTTTGATAAAGTTTCTGACAGTTTCTGTCTACAGAGAACAAAATTTTGAACTTAATTGCATATTGTCAGGTGGAGAGGTCAAAGATAATGCATCTTTGGTTCCAGTTGTGTCTTCAAGCATTTCAATTGAAACAGACAGGTACTGTACATATATATTCTATAGAAATGATATTTTCAGATATTGATGAAGATTCTATTCTGAACCACCCATATTCTGTTCAGTTCATAATATGGGAAGGGAAATTTAGTTAAATGAATAATGGGAATCCTCTTCGATACTTCTACGCTTATAACTTAAAATCTTTTTAAAACTTCTTTGAAACTTCTTTCAGTTTCTGTTTATGTACTGTGCAATGTGAACAAATTAGAGTAGAAGTTTTATGTTTTGGCATGGTTTCAACTTGTATACCGCCGGATGGAATTAGTTTTTGGTGTGTTGCATTGTTGGCTGTCATATATATATATAGGCCACACTATATTAGTCTATATATGGTTTTCACTGGTTTTTGTTGCATATTTTATCTTTTACAGGCTGGTCATCTCATCTGAAGATGCACAAAATAAAGATCCGAGATCATTCGCGCAAGCAATGGTGATAAAAATTAAAGAGGTGTTAGCCAAGGCAAAGGTGCCACCATTTGAAACGCTCTCTCTTCTTCTGAAACTTTATGCGGATAAATATGAATTAATTATTCACGAAAGCTAACCCTGCTTTTCTTGCAGACTGCTTGTTCATTATCACTAGGTTTCGGAGAGGATTCCATCAATGCATCTGCTGTTCTTGTGATGCCCATGGTGTCTTCAAAAATAACTGGCTTCAGAGGAACTGTCTTTGACCGCCCTAAGTTTTTTTCCCTAAGAAATTCTGGTTGGAGTAAGATTTCAATGGATGATGATGGTGTAAATGTATTAGAAACAAACCCAGTGCTTCCTCAAACCCTTTGATTGTAGTAGTACAAATAGCAAACAACATTCCAAGTGCACCAGGAAGGAATCGTTTTTTTTTTTATTATTATTATTTTTTGGAAGAAAAAAATGCCATTGCTGCAAGGAGCACGCATTGTTTAGAGGTTTAGGATCAACTGATTTTATGTCAAGGATGAAGCATTCTTGTTAGCTTTGGAAAGGTGTGGGTGGCATTATTGTTGTATATACTTGCTCTCATTTGATTCAATGAAAGAGCATAGTTCTTTTTATGTTTGTATCGAAAAAAGGAAGTAAAGCCTGGGTATATTCATTGCTCAAATCCTTTTTTTGATAATCACTTCCCTTTAACTTGTTCAGACACACTTGAGCTGGCTGAATTGGTTGTGATTTGGAAATGCTGTCGTTGGATGTTTTTGGCTTCGTGATTAAGCTGTTTCGTTGCATTTAAAGTAGGAAGGAAAATGCCCAACAGAATCATACTACAGAACCAAGTATATGATGATTCATCGTACAGGTTTGTTCGTAAGCTAAGAAGATTTCCCTCCCTCCCTCAATAGCGCAAGCCATTGGTTTCTGCTGTGTCTGTAGCCAAAACACCATGTGCATATATCACTAATCAAGCAATACGGCACCTCTCTCCATTCCATCTAAACAGTCCATGCCTCTATGCTCAAATACCACCTCCCCCGCAACCTTCACGTTCTTACCACCAACTTCATTGCCCAATACGCCTCTTTGGGCTCCATTTCTTATGCCCGCTCCATCTTCTCTTCTACACCATCCACCCGTCTCTTCCTCTGGAATGTCATGATCCGCGGTTTTTGTCATAATTCCTATTACCATCATGCCCTTCTTTTGTACCAACAAATGCTAAAATTGGGCATTCAAACCCGACCATATCACCTTCCCTTTTGTTATCAGGGCCTGCGGCTGTCTTCGGCACTTTGAATTCGGCCTTCTTGTTCATCAAGATGTTGTTAAGTTTGGGTACCAGTCTTATGTTTTTATTTCCAATTCTCTCATTTCCATGTATGGTAAATGTGAGCAGTATGATCTTTTTCGCCACGTGTTTGATGAAATGCCTGACAGAAATGTTGTTTCGTGGAGTGCCATTATTGGCGCTTGCTCGGAGAATGACCGCTGTGAATAAGGGTTTTCATTGCTTTGGCAGATGTTAGGTAAGGGATATAGACTCATCAGTGATGCTGTTTTGAATGTGTCTATTCTAGCATCTTTCCAGCTCGCACATGCAGTTCATGGAATCAAAACTTGTGGGTTCTTCTACAATCAAGACTAGTGGTTGAAACTGCCCTGGTTGATCTTTATGTGAAATGTGGAAGCTTAACTTAAGCTAGAAAAGTTTTTTACTGGATACAGGAGAGAAATATATATCATCACGTGGAGTGCCATGATTTCAGGCTATGGGATATGCATGGCTGGGGAAGAGAAGCTCCCAATCTCTTTGATCAAATGAAGGCTTCTGTAAAGCCGGATCACATAACATTTGTGTCAATATTGTCAGCATGCAGTCATTCAGGTTTAGTTGCTGGAGGATGGGAGTGCTTCAATTCCATGGCTACAGATTTTGGAGTCACGCCAAGACCCGAACACTGTGCATGTATGGTTGATCTTCTAGGGCGAGCTGGAAAGCTAGATGAAGCTTGTGATTTTATTGAGAGAATGCCAATTGGGTCAAATGCAGCTATCTGGGGGGCACTTCTTGGGGCATGTAGAATACATTTAAATGTAGACATTACTGAAATAGCAGCAAGAGCATTGTTTGATCTGGATCCCAGGAAACTAGGGAGATACGTCATCTTGTACAACATTTACCCATTCACCGGGAAAAGAGAAGAAGCGTATACAATTAGAACTCTAATGAAGAACGGAGGGGTGAAAATAATTGCTGGATAGACAGTTATAGTCTATACATTCACAGCCAGGGATACCCAGTGAGGACACGTGTCTACACCGTAAATTACACGAGCATATAAATAAAGATGATATAAAATAGTCTAATCTGTCACTTTTTTGTTGGGAAGATTGAGCTTACTTATTTTATTTGTTTAAGTTATTTATTTTAAACAGTTTTAATTGATGAGATAGTTATTTATTTATTTTTCAGCATATGAAATAATTTTTTATGATTAAATAAAAATGATGGACTTTTTTTTTCTTCTAAATTGTCTTTATTTTTTTGCTTTTTCCGCTTTTAATTCTTAACTTCTTTCTCTGATTTATTATGGAAAGACAGATTGACGGACAGGATTCGCCAAGAAGGGTACACACCAGATACAAACCTTGTATTGCATTTTGTGGAGGAGAGGAGACAAAGGAGAACATGCTGTCCTTGCATAGGGAGAAGTGGGCCATTGCGTTTGGTCTCTCAATTGAGAGTGTAATTAATTAGGACAAGGGGGGAAAGTCCTAGTGTACGCGGGGGATTGCCATACTGCTACTGAGTTCATCTCTAAGGTTACCGGAAGGGAGATTGTTGTGAGAGATGCTCGTAGATTCCACCATTTCAAGGGCGGAGCATGCTCTTGCGTGGATTAATATTGGCGAAACATGCCCTATAATGTCTATCAGTGCTGGTGCCCGGTGGTTGATGAAGATATGCAGTAAAGACTGGTTGCTTGGTCACTCACTATCTTTGCCAAATTTTCACAGTGCAGTAGACACCGATGAGATGCCGTCGGCTGGTAGATTCTTCGCCTTGGAGTTCAATGCGCCAAAAAAGGGCGGCAAAGCTGAGATCCTTTCGGGCTTTGCCTCAGGTCAACATCCATGGCCCAACTCTTATTCCAGAATCCAGATGCCACCACCATTCATGATTTTGATGCCCTGTTGGGAGACAAGCCACCTAACTCCATATTTTTCCTTCTTAAGCTAACGACTCCTTCACCGCATACTGTCCTGGTGGCTGCTAGAAAACTGCTGTGACAACCTTAGCGGCACCAATAAACCCACCGAGCACAGGGAGGTGATAGAACGTTTGATTGTGACTCATAGAAAACTTTTTGGATATCAAACTTTTATATATATATATATATATATATATATATATATATATATATATATATATATATATATATATTATTTTGATATGATAATATTAAAAATAAATTTTAAAAAATATTATTTTAATATATTTTTAAATAAAAAACACTTTAAAAACCATTCATTACCTTTGTTTTAATACTTGTGTATCTATTACATTTATTGAAGTATGTTTTAAGTCTTAGTATTTAAAATTTTCTGTATTTTTTATTTATTTATTTATTTATTTATGTTTTGCTTTCCCACGAATAAAGAAAAAACTATTCTTTAGACTTGATGTTGGGCCTCCAACCACAAGTAAGAAAACACCAGCATTTTGCTCTGAATACAATCAATCCTTCCTTGGAATTAAAGCACAAAGAGAAGCCCTTGCTTGAAGAAATAAACTATACCATTCCCACTCCATGCCAATAACCTCCCATGCTCGTCATCATATATTTTATTTGGTCAATCTCTCTTTCAAGTACAAGGCCATTAACGACTAGCTCCTCATGGCCACCCTTACGTCACCTCTTCAATTTTCTACAGAATTAACGCCTTTCTGAATGCTAGCGTGCAAGTGTTGAAGTCTTGTAAATACAATGTGTTGAAGAAAGCACTACAAGTACAGCCAATCATCACCCTAACAGCTAAAATGGCAGTGTGTAATCATTAATCGAGTGATGCAATGTGCTGATGTTCTTGAGTAGCACTGTGCTTTAGCTACAACTTTTTGCTGATATCGCCTAGAAAGGAATCCTGTGGGGGGGGGGTTTGTGGGCTTTCTGCTTTTCACATGCCTGCTCTTGAGATGCAAATATAAATGAAGAAAAAGCAAAGGATAAACAATTTTCTATTCTGGGTCGGTCCAAAAATGATGCTAAAGTGAAGGAGGAGGTGGTGAAAATGTGCAGAATTGTGGGTCTAATTATTAGAAGCCCAAACAACTGTAAGAAAGCTAAAGCAGAAGGAAAAAAACAATGATTTTGATTCCTTTTTGCAAACAGTACTGTTTCGTAAAGAGATCATCGATTCACACCAAACCCATCTTTATCATGCCTCGCCACTCAGAATTGAAATAAAGGGAAAAGACAAGACAAGCCAACGTTCCAAAATGCCAGTTCATCCATCACATTATCAATGTTTTTAATTTAATTCATAGTATATCCATAAAAATCCGAGACACCAACCAACAGATATTAACAGCAATTAGGGGAGGGGGGAAAACAATCACAATTTCACAAAACTTTACACTAATTTGCATTAATTCCATTCAATATCCGTTATTAAACCATGGAGAGATGGACCGTAAGCCGAATAGCTAGCCTATCTTCCACTACAGCGAGCATCTCCTGTACGTTATTAGGCTTCCTGATACTGCAGCAATTGCATGCGACTTTGTACCCTTAGCTGCTCATAAAACCTTCTGATGAACTCTTCAGCTTCATCGTCAACCTGTACATTCCCACCATCATTCTCATCTTCTGATGAATAATCTGACACTCTTACCGAGAACGGGGAGAGAAGAGGGCTACGCTTCTCTCCCGGAGCGAACTCAGAGGCGTGATCAAAATGGATGTTGAAAGTGTACTCAGGAGTCTTTGGAACCATGACAACTGCGCCCTTGCTCTCCTCTGCTTCAAGCTGCTCCTCTTCTATGACCTCGGGGAGATTGATACAGGGGAAATAATGGTGTTTGCGCTTTGGCATGCGGAAAAAAACAAGATCAGGACTGTTGCTGCATGAGAATTCATATTCTTGTAAGCCGAAGCTACCGCGTGCCAAATCCTTTGAGTGATGATGGTGGGTATGGTGGTGGAGGGACATGAGGTTGCTTAAGGACTTCCTCAAGAGCTTCCCTCTCTTCATCATGAGATTCATGTCCATGATCAACTTCCTCTTTGATACCAATCCCTTCCTTATCATAAAGAAGGTTACCCTCAAAACATTCCATAGCCTCTTGGCTAACATAGAGTTTACCCTTGGATGCACCTCCATTGTACAATACTCTCCTTATAATTTTGTGGGAATCTGTATGATCTTGGTAACATTAACACCAAAGGGGAAGATAAGAGATTAGAGAGAGAGAGAGAGGAGGGCAAGTGGGTTTTCTTGTTTCCGCGAGGTTTGCTAGACCTCGCAAAACAAAGAAAACCCTGTGAGAAAACTTGAAGATGAGGGCTGTCCATTTATAGGCAGAGCTTCCCATTTCATAAAACACGAGAAAAAACATTTCTATTTTAATTTGTTTTCACCAAGAAAATTAAAATAAAATAAAATAAAGAGGGTTAATCCATCTAGAAGGGAAATGGAAAGTAGGGGGAGCCTTAAGAAAAACATCACCACATTCAAATGGACCCGACAACTCTTTGCTTTCATATTACTATTTCAAGGAGGATTGTTGAAGCCTTGTACTATTCTTTTTCCCGCATTATTATTGTTATTATTCAGGATTTAAATCTTAGAGAAATCCGTTATAACTCCTAATAATATAAATATTTTTATTATTATTAAACTAGTTTAGATATGTATAATTCTGATCAAGTTTTGAAAAAAAAATCTTTTTAATGTATAAAAGCTGTCGGGAAAGCTGAAATCATTAAGTCTTGTTTTGATATAAATTTTTAAAAATATATTTTAATATATTTATAAATAAAAAATATTTTAAAAAACAATTATTATTATATTTTTGAAAAATAAAAAGAAATTAAGGGAGGACAAGAGTCAAAATATACAAGTTGTTAATGGTTGTGAAATGTAGGGTTCAAGACAGCTAACACAATGGTATTAAAAATAAAGAATGTGTGCGTGGGACATTGTGGTCGGAGGGACAGAGGATGCTTCGCTTTTTTCAACGGCTCAAGGGGCATATTATCTGGCTAAGCAAACCCATCGGAGCCTCTCCTCATTTCATTACTATTATTTCAAGTAGGACCATGATTGAGTACTGACCCGCCCGGCGTAAAACCCGCAGGTAAAGTGGCCCGTTTTATGGGGATTAGCACAATGCTTCCTTTGTATTTCACTAAGGTGCTGGAAAGTATTTTTCTGATTTTTTTTCATATTTAGCTACATTATTGAAAAAACTGATTAGTAAAATTCACCTTTCAATTAAAGAAAAACAAGTTTTAGATAGAGGAAATTATTTTCTAGTTTAAAAAAATAAAACGGTATGTTAGTGGTCATGGTTTTCTAAACCCCCCATTTAAAAGTCATCACATAAAAATTAAAACCTAAAATGGAGTTATATCTTTTTCGATGCCTAACTCCATGTTGGGTCACGCCGCAACTGCGCCTAACTTCTCTTGGGTTCAGCGTACAGCTAACCCATCCTCTTGAGGCATACAAATCGAAAAGTAACCCTACACTTAGTCTCTCATACTCCGAGCTTGGGCTAGTAATTATGATATTCGTCGCATCCCATTGAATACGAATAAGCAATTCATACTTATATTAATTAGATGTGATGACACGAGTAGTAGAATAATATTATTTTACCATTACGAGATTACATCTCTACTCCTCCTACGTTGTATAAAATAGGTCAAGTCAGGTAATATAAAAGGAAGCTTGAGTATACAAAAAAAAAATGTTCAAAGCCTTATGCTCTGAGACATAAACAGAGTCCTCCTTCTTTTTTGTTAACTTCTATATTTTCCTCTCCTATCTCTTCTTATAAAAGTTCATTAATACATTCATTAATATCTTTTTGCCACATAAAACTACCTCGTATTGACTTGATCTTCAGAAGGTCCCCCATCAACACTCCTAGGGTCTCTGAGTGACATTGTGCAGATATTCACTGAAGAGAAGAATTACAACATCTGAAGAAATCCATTAAAGAAAAAGTCAATGCGTCTGAAAGTAAGGTTGTAGAACACACTGTGAATAATCTACAAGGATCTAAAGAAATAGTTCTTCCATAATTCCATATGATTTTTATAGCCTCATCAATATGATACTTCATTGTTTTTATACATATATAAACAATAATATGTTAACAAAAACTTCAAAATATAATATTATTCAAAATAAATTAATAATTTATTTATATAAATAATAGTATATCGGGATGTATTAATATACAATATAAAAGTATGTTAATTTGATGTATTACTTCATATAATACTTTAATTTATAATATTGCTAGAAAATATTTGAATACAAAATATGTTATATTACACATTAATCATACATTTTAAATCATATAAATTGTGCTATAAAATTAGAATACAATAGAAAAAAAATTATTTTCAATGTTCTCCAATGGTTGTCTATAATGTTTTATTTAAAATATTTTTTAAAATGTATAGTTATATTTTATAAAAATAAGCTATTATAAATACATGATATAATAAGAAAATGCACCATTACACCTTTTTTTATCTCATTCCTTTCTTTTTTAAATGATCAAATAGTTACATTTGATATTTTATATATGTCAGATAAGTTTTTTAAAAAAACATTAATAAGTAATTTTTCAACTCATTTTTCACGATATAAACAAATACTAGAAAGTATTTTTCATATTACCGTCAAGCATCGAAAATAATACCTTTTACATAAATTAATTTTTCATAAAAATCACTTTAAAAAAACAAAAACTATTTTCTAGCAAATAAATGAGACATTAATCTTAATTTTTCTTACCTATTCCCATACATAGTCAACATTAAGAGAAAAAACAAGGTTTAATTGAAGATATTGGATGGTTAATTGACTAAATTAAAAATACAAGAATAAATTTAAGGGTTTTTTAAAATACTATTTTTTAAGCAAACCCACCGGAGCCTCTCCTCTTATTTCATTACTATTATTTCAAGTAGGACCATGATTGAGTACTGACCCGCCCGGCGTAAAACCAGCAGGTAAAGTGGCCCGTTTTACGGGGATTAGCATAATGCTTCATTTTATTTCACAAAGCTTCTGTTTTTTAATTTAGAAAATATTTTTCAATTTATTTTTTATATCTTTTCAAAATTAAAAAAAATATATTTTATATAAATTTATTTTTTTTTATAAAAATACTTTAAAAAAACTATTTTCTAACAAATAAATGAAACATTGATCCTAATTTTTCTTACACATTCCCATGCATAGTTAACATTAAGAGAAAAAACAAGGTTTAATCGAAGAGATTAGATGGTTAGGTGACTAAATTAAGAATACAACAATAAATTTAAGGGTTATTTTGATAAATAAATTCATATTCCTGCATATCAATATTTCTCCCTTTTTAGCACTAAACTCATAATGGTCTTGGGCTCGCCTGGAACCCAAGTCCAAGAAGAGAATTGTAGATTTTGCAGGTTGACCCGAGTTAACTATGTTTATTTTTTCAAATTATTTTTTAATTGAATATTTTTTAATTGGATTTCATAATTTTTCCTGATTTTTTTTATAGAGTTATCTCAATCTCATGATACAGGATAACATGTTTGACATGTTGACTTAGTTTATTTTTCGATCATTTTTAGTTCAATATATTTTTTTTAATTTGACCCTCTAACACTTATTTTTTTTAATTTTATTTTTTAATATTAGTAGGTTGTTTGGAATTGAGCTTTGTAAATTTTTTTATTAAAATTGTTTTTTATAGAGTTATCTCAGTCTCATGACTCAGGTCGCATGTTTGACAAATTAACTCTGGTCGATCCAATATATTATCATCTTAATATTTTTTAAAAAATATCATCTAATATTTTATCATATCAATATTTTTAAACAAACATTATCCATCACATTCTAAGTTTATGATTAATTTTTTAATTAATAAACAATAAGAGAGCGCAGGCCAATGATCAAGAAAGGGATATAAAAGGATGACAAGCCTGTGTGAGCAAGGTGTAGGCCTTAGGCCTATCAATACCCTCATGGTAAATTGCAGAAGCACACCATGATGGATCATGGCTGGAGGCAGGCAGGCAGGCAGGCACACGGATAAAAGAAAAATGTGCAGAGAAAGGGATATAAAACCTGTAGCCTTACTGGCTAAGTAATACCGTGCTGCTATTGCATAGAGATGGGTGAAAGAAGCACCTTTTTTGACCACTCCCACCTAACTCCAGAGGCAACTGTTGTTGTTGATTAGCACTTTGTTCGTGGACTGAAACGCAACTCCATTAAGCAACCACACAGAAATATCTCTCAGCACTGACAACTGGCTGAAGCACCAAGTGCTTGTGCTTGTCACTACAAGACAATTCTTTCTTCCTTTTCGTTTAACGTATAAGGCTAAAGTTGTAAAATCACCAGTCGCCATTTGTGGCGATGATGGATGCTTCTGGTTTCTTCAAGGAATTATCTGCTAGGGGAAAGTACGTGGAGTTTGTTGAACATGGAGGCGATCCCCTCCCCCCCGGGTCAAAACTCTTTATCACATTTTAAATCAATAATTGGAGCTCTGTTTTGAAGATTAATTTAGGGTTTGAAAAAAAATATAAACAAGAGAAGAAAAGTTCTCCGTAGGGCTAAAGAGTGGTCCCTTCTAACGATATTCCTGAACTTTAGTCCTAAGTCAAATCACTCCCTATACTAAAACTTCTCAAGATTTCACCCCCCTAACTCTAGTTTCTTTGCAATCTACTCCATTGATTAACCAACTTTACCATTCCCTCATCGGTTTTAGTGACATTTGAGCCCTGTTCGGCATTGCGATCCAACTGTATTTTAAAAAATATTTGAAACATTTTTTATCTTTAATTATTTTTGAATCGTTTTAATATACCGATATCAAAATAAATTTTAAAAAATAATAATATATTATTTTGATATATTTTTAAACAAAAATCACTTTGAAAATACAACCCCTATCATACTTTCAAGTAAGCAATTGAACTCAAAAGGTCTCATAGTGTTCAATTTACCCCCCCTCTCTCTCTGTGACTCTTCTTTAATTATTAACATATAAAAACAGAGAGAAGTGATTTTAATTAAATATTATATAATTAATTTCTTGACAAGATATATTTATCTCTTAAATATGATTTTTCTTTAATTATCAACACAGAAATCTAGCGTGACCAGCCAGTAAGAAGGACCATATTCTCAAATCAAACTAGTTTAAGGGCGAAACTTTGAAGACTCTTAAGTTCAGGGGGTAATCTATAAAGGTCCAGAGTTCAGGAAGCATTACGACAACAAGGCTCACTTTTAGAGGCTGGAAAAGAAAAGGCGAAGCCAGCTCTTGGGCACTATATCCACGAATAAACCAAAATTTGTGCCTTCCTTAGACCACACCAAGCTACAGGACGCAGACACGTGTCCTTCACCTTGTCACTTTCAACTTTTACTTTCACTTCAGGGCACTTTTTCTTTTTTCTTTCCTGAGTCCCCACTCGTTGTCTCTCTCTGTAGTCCGTATCTCATCTCCTCTCAATAGAAACATGGAGAAATAGAAAGGCGTTGTTTATTGTCTAATTCAGCTATATAAACCCTTCCCTGCTCTCGAACCCCTTCATGCCAACCAAACCAGACCATTGAGTCTTTTCGCACAGATTGGGTGCAGCCTAAATATCTCCAGAAGCTTGAGCCCTGCTGTAGATTTTTAGCGAGCTTTGTTCAGTCATCCTCCTCTCTTGGTTTGGTTGTGTCTTGAAAGTTTTCGAGCAATAACGATGAAGAAGAAAGCAGGTGGGTTCTTGAAGAGGGTAATGTCCGTGTTGGCATCCATGGCCAAGGCTAAAACTCTGGCTCTGAAGAGCAAGACCAATGCCTTGAGGACGCGGTTGATAATATTCTCTCTACTCGGAAACAAGAAGATTATGATGAGCTCCATTACTGAGAAGCTCCATTCTCTGATGGGGCAGCATGAAAAAGATCAAGAAGAAGCATTGGAATTGGAATGCTTAGATCAAAACAAGGCCTTAATGTTCCATAACCAGCTCGACTCTATGTCGCCCCTCCTCAATCCTACTGACACCGAGTTGATGGAGAATATTGTTGCAGAGGCTGGCCAAGATAACATTATTGGCTATGTCTATGAAGAAGCTGGCGATGGCGAGGAGAAGTATCCAGACCTTACCCACTCGCTTTTTGACTCTGAAGGTGTAGAGTTTGAAGATTCAGGAGTGTCGGTGATAGATATGGTAAAGAATTCAAAGCAAGAAGGGGAGACGTTCAGCTTGGAAGACGAGATAGACCATGTGGCAGATTTGTTCATCAAGAGATTCCATCACCAGATGAGGCTGCAGAAGCAACTATCCATGAAGAGGTATCAGGAGATGCTTCAAGGGGCTACTGCTTAATTAAAACTTTAAAGCCTTGCAGCGAAGGTCAAGAACCATAAATGGTGAAAATACTCGTAAAACTACAGCCTTGTTTTTATGGCTACAACATCCCAAGTGCTGGAATGGGAATGGATAATTTTTTTTTTTTTTTTTTGTAGATCTTGTAGTGCTGTACTTGAAGCTTTATAGCTCAATAATAAAACCAGAAAATCCAGATTCATCAGAGCATTTCCTCGTGATGGATACAACCAAAATCATATTCAAATAGAACACAGTAGTTCCAAAAATAAATCTAAAAAGAATCAATGTCAATCACTAATCACTCTCAACCCTTACAAAAATTAAAGCAGTTTGTATTTTATTATTGGTTTTATGCTGGTTACAGTAATGTTTCTTGCCAGTAATAAATCAGGAGAACAGAACGAGAAATTGTCAAGATGATGATACGTGAATTTCAAGTAAGAAAATACGGGAATGGAGTTTAATTGGATGTTAAGAAAACCTAATATTTAATTACTTGTCAATAATCTTTCAATTTTCTAGTGAACAGAATTGAAAGGCATACTTACTTACCATTCTCTTCTTTGTTAAGAATGCTTCTTTTTTGTTTTCCAGTTTTATAAAAATTTAAAGAATTAATATCAGATAAATATTTTAATTAGTTCCTTTTTTTAGAAAAAAAATAATTTGCTTATTGTTATTATTCAATTTTATAGCACTGCAAGAGACTTAGGTTTTGCCATCAATGAGGGGGTGGAGTAGTTATCTTCGGGTGTTATTTTTTAAAATATTTTTTATATCAAAATATATTAAAATAATATTTTTTTATTTTTTAAAAATTATTTTTGAGATTAGCGTGTCAAAATAATCTAAAATATATAAAAAATATTTTTTAACAAATATTTTTTTAAAAAAAAAAACCAAATCTACAGTATTTTTTGGATGCCCAATTAATTTTTGTTAATAACCGTAGAAGGTGTGTAACTAAGCTCGTATATCTTGCTAAAAAGAAAAATAAAAGAATTTTTTAACAAATTGTTTTTTTTAAACGATAGAAATAATAAATAATCACTTTATAGGTTCAATCATCTAACAATATCTACTCCAAAATACCAAATTAAGGGTAAAATTGATTGATTCTCCAAATTGATAAAGGGCAACATTGTAAACGATCTGATAGAGGAGGGATATTTTTGTAGCTAACCTATTTTTTCCCTCAACATTCTCTTTGGGAAAGAAATAAAACTAAAACCTACCCTCCATTAATCCCCCAAGCTCTGGGTTTGGAACAATTAGGGTTTGAATAAATTGTCCTCTGCATCTGCCAAAACCGAACTGCGGACAACAAATCCAAGTCGGTAAGCATTAATTCTCTGTTTTCTTCTGTTTTTTAGGAGATTGAGAAGGGGGGGTTGCAAGCAATTTATTTACATATTTGTTTTTACGTTTTGGGTTTCATTCATCTATCTACGCCAAAGTGGTTGTTCTAATTTTTTTTTCCACTTCTTCAATTCATGGGAGACGTTAACAGAGAGAATCAGGGCCGAACTTCAATGAGCACACCACTTGTTGATGGACTCACTGGTATCTAATTTTCAGCTGCAATTTCTTCACCTGGTTGCTGATTTCAATTTTTATTTCTTCTTAATTGTAAATTGAGTTCAGATTTCTATAACCGGGTGTGTTCTGCTTCTTATTTAAATATCTTATGTTTGTTGGGTGTTTGTTTTTTTGAATTTAAGACTAGACTACTGTTAGATTGTGGTTGAATGAATTTCGTGTTCTTATCCTTTAGTGTCTGAGGCTGCGGGAGGATGTGAAAAGACCTCTAGAGACCAGAGAGAAGCGCTGCCCGGGGAGCCTATATGTGTTGTTTGTGGTCGCTATGGTGAGTATATATGTGATCAGACTGATTCTGATATTTGCAGCTTGGAATGCAAACAAACTCTCTTAGGGAGGGCTGCTGACACCCCCCTTCCAGTTGGCCGCCCACTTCCTAAACGACTGGCTGCAACTGATGAGTGCTTTTATGTTAGAGACTCAGAATCTCCTTTAACTAGCGATCAAACAGAACTGCTGAGGAGGAAACTTGAAATCCATGTGAAGGGAGACTCAGTTCCAGATCCCATTTTGTCTTTCTCTTCTTGTAATCTTCCTGAGAAACTCCTGCACAACATACAGACTTTAGGATATGACATGCCGACACCTATACAGATGCAAGGTATTGCGGCTGCTTTGACCGGAAAAAGTCTGCTTGCTTCAGCTGACACTGGCTCAGGGAAAACTGCATCCTTTCTGGTTCCTGTTGTTTCTCGTTGTGCGACTTTTAGGCATGGGAACTTATCTAAAAGTAAAAAGCCACTAGCAATGGTTTTAACTCCAACCAGGGAGCTTTGTATACAGGTTGAGGAACAGGCTAAATTGCTAGGAAAGGGTTTGCCTTTTAAAACTGCCCTTGTGATTGGTGGTGATGCCATGCCTAGACAACTGTACCGCATTCAGCAGGGTGTGGAACTCATTGTGGGAACTCCTGGTAGGCTTATTGATCTCTTAGCAAAGCACGATATTGAACTAGATGACATAATGATATTGGTCCTGGATGAGGTGGACTGCATGCTTCAACAGGGCTTCCGAGATCAGGTTATGCAGATTTTCAGGGCTCTCTCACAACCCCAAGTGTTGATGTATTCGGCTACAATGTCACAGGAGGTAGAGAAGATGGCAAGCTCTATGGCAAAAGATTTAATTTTTGTTTCCATTGGCCAGCCTAACAGACCAAGTAAGGCCGTGAAGCAGCTGGCTATCTGGGTGGAGTCAAAACAAAAGAAGCAAAAGCTTTTTGACATATTGATGAGCAAGCAACATTTTCTACCACCGTCAATTGTATATGTGGGTTCCCGAATTGGGGCAGATCTCCTATCTAATGCAATCACAGTCACCACTGGATTGAAGGCCCTATCAATTCATGGAGAGAAGTCTATGAAGGAGAGACGAGAGATAATGAAGTCATTTTTGGTCGGAGAGGTTCCTCTGGTTGTGGCTACTGGGGTTTTGGGTCGGGGAGTTGATCTCTTGGGCGTGAGACAGGTAATAGTGTTTGATATGCCCAATTGCATTAAGGAGTATGTCCATCAGATTGGGAGGGCATCGCGAATGGGAGAGGATGGTACATCTATTGTATTTGTTAATGAGGAGAACAGGAATTTATTTCCAGATTTGGTTGAAGTCTTAAAATCTTCCGGAGCTGTGATCCCTCGTGAGCTTGTTAATTCAAGGTATGTGAAGCGTTCTTTTCCTATGGGCAAGAGCCAGAGAAAGCGAAAGTATGGTTCATGAGTTTAATCTTTGTTATTTAACTGGCACTATTTGCTTGCCACACATGAAAAGTCTACTCTAGTGCTGCTTACTAAATTCCTTGGCCTTGCTGGGTGCATGGACCAAGGAAAACACACTACCTTGAGAGCAACTTCATGACTGCATAGTGGAGCAAGAATCGTTACCCTTGACTTTTCAAGGATGATGTTCGCAGAGGGAGAAGTGGCCCACATAAATATGCTATAGCCATGCAATATGTTGGTTGACGACTATTTCCATAGTCCAAGCTCAATTACTTTTTTCTGCTGGTTTGTTTGTTTGTTTGGTTTACTTGGTCACTCTAGGAGGACAATGGACATTAAGAATTGGGTGAGAAGATGTGCTGATATTAATTCACCCCAAAGCAGTTGAGGCACGCATAATCTATGGCTTTGTGGAAGCCACTCTCCCATCGACTGAAGCATTTTGATTTCTGGATGGTTTTTGGTGGCTCTGCCTGAAATACTGGGGCAGTTTCATTTTGTAATGAAAATATTTGCAGGAATGATTTGGGTTCTAGCTGAGGACCTCAAGGCCCTGGCTCTGCGACTTTGAGTTTCTACGTTTCCTAGTTGAAGGGACTACACACCTTGAATGATTGTGGTTTTCAGCTTGGTCGGGCATGGAATTGAGGCACATCTCTTGCAGTACTGATGGAAAAAAAACCTGTAATGACGTGCTTCTATAGATAATTTACATATGAAACAATGAAAGTAGCAACCAGAATATTTTGCATTGAATACAAATCTGGCTCGAACGTATTATTATGACTAGCATATAAGCATTTAGCCCCGGATTTGAGAGGTGGGGCCATAACAATTAGGTCCTCGTTGTGTTGTGTTGTGTTGGCTTGACCTTTTTTCTTCCCTTCCCACGCTAACTGCTGCTTACAAAAAAAAAAATAAAATTGAAAATATCAATGAACAATTTATTGTGAAGGGCAGTGGCAATGATTATTAGATAAATATAATGAAATAATATTTTTTAATTTTTAATTTTTTTTTTCATATTACTATATTATATTAAAATTATCTGAAAATATTAATTTAAAATAAAAAAATTAAATATTTTTAAAATGCAAAATCAATAATTCACAGCCGCCAAAATGGTTGATCCAGTGCTAGCAGCGTAACTCAATGGGCCACCGCGTAACCCAAAAGAAGAACAGTTGCGCGCGGGCCCACGCACTCCAATACAAGATAAATTATATAAAAATCATCAGTTCGGGCAGACGCGTTACGTGGAAGATTTATCTTACCAGCAGTAGCTTGCTAACCTAATATAATTAATTATCACAACAAAAATTAATAATTAAATTTTAATAATCCTTTATGTAACATAGATCATAAAGAACTTAATTCTCTGTTAATAAACTAAAAAGCCTATTGGACAGTTTAAAATTACATTTCTAAAAAATAACACTTTAAAAATAACCGGAAACGAATACCCGAAAATAAACGATATATTGTTTGTTTTGGTTTTTCAGGTTTCAACTCCCTCGCGAATAACATCATCAACCAACAACAACCGTACGATATCATCCAGCCAAAAAAGTTTAATGAGTCAATGCTTGAAAATCTGCACATAATTCTAATCTCTTCCCTTCATTTCCAGCACCAGATCATTTCACCAACACATACAGGTAACTTCTCTTCTTCTTCTTCTTCTTCTTCTTCCACAACTCCATCTCTTTCTCCCATTATCAATTTCTTCTTTTTATATATATATATATATATATATATATATATATATATATATATAATTGAACATCAACATGTCTTGTAAATCAAACAAATTTCTCTCATCAGATATACTGCCTCTTTATTTTTCTAATCTGTTAAATGTTAATGATTTTCTACCAGGCAGTTCAGGTGTCCTTGTGCCATAAGGTAGGTGAAGAAGGAACGGTTAGTGTTTGCGCCGTTTCAGCATGAGAAATGGGACATGGAGCGTGGGTGAATCTTCCAGCTCAACTTCCTTGAGCAGTCAGCATGATAATGAGGATGATCGGATGATTGCTCTCGTGTTAACCGAGGAGTATGCCAACCTAGATGGAGGAGTCGCTAAACGCCTTTCAAACCTTGCACCTGTTCCTGTAACTTACCCACTTTCCATTAATTCATAATGCCTTTTTTTTATCTATTTAATTAATGATTCTCTATCTATTTTTTTCAAGAGGAGTTTGTGCAATACTCGTAGAGTTAGAAAATGTCCGTGAGTTGTTTATGATTTTGCATGATCTATCTGTTTCTCGGCCTTGATAAGATTTTAATTAAATGTTCAGCATGTTCCGCGGATAAATTCCTACATTCCCAACCTGAGCGCGCCAGTTTGGATCATCAAAGGCTTCTTCAAAGGTATGTCCTGCATTTGGTAACCAATCGCCAAAAAGCAGATAAAATGTCGTTTCTTTTGGTTCATGATTAGGATAAATGACAGCACTCATACACTTGCATGGAAATGTTTGAATTCTTACTTCTAGGTTTAATGAGAAGTTATTGATTCTCATTTGGAAGGAAAGCACAGCTTTTAAATATAGTACTGAGAGGGAGGGGGGGGGGGGGGGGGGGGTGTGGTAGGCTTAGAGAAACTGCCAGTTTATGATCTGAGAGTTCAGCTCGGGTAAAATAATTGGTAAATCTCATCGACTAGCTTCAAGCCTTTAGTATTTTACACTGGAGACTGTTCAGGATATCAAATAGAATTTTCCTTTAAAGTACAGTACTATTTAGTTTGGGTCTCATTGGGTTAATGCTAGAGTTTGTTATTATGCAGATGCTCAGAGATAACGTGTTTTTTATGTTTTTCTTTCAGGCTAAATGTTTATGGTTTATGTGAAGTGAAGGTTTCCGGGGATGGAAATTGTCAGGTATGTTGACTTTAGAAGTCACGTGGAAGTGTTTTCTCGCTCTTGGCCTGATGAATAGTATTGATTTCTCCCTTCTTGATTTATTGCAGTTCCGTGCACTTTCAGAGCAGATGTTCAAGTCACCTGAGCATCACAAGCATGTTCGAAAGGATGTTGTAAAACAGGTGGGGTTCTTTGAAGTGCCTAATAGATTTCTCTGAAAGGTTGATTTGGTTCAATAAAATCAGAATTAAATTGAATTGGGGCTTCTAATTTCAAACCTTTTCATGTGATCTTAGTGCTTTTGCTAAGTGAAGAACCGAACCAACCTCTTGTTGCAATACAGTAAAGGAATGATAAATAAATGTTTGATGGGATGTAAACTTCGTAGTCTAAGAACAGACTTTGAGGGGAGGATGAAATGGCCATTAAGGACATCATGTTGGCTTCATTATGGACACATGTTACATCCCTTTCCTCTGGCTTGCTGCTGGTGCTCTAAATTCCAACTTTAGATCCATGCCAGTAGTTCTGATGTTACCACCATTACTGCCACCCATCTCTCGGCTCTTCCCCATATTGTGCAATGTGTTGTTTCTCATGTGTTAGCAGCGTGCTTGAGTTGCAATGACCAACCAGCCTCTAAGTTGCACAATTACCACCACCACCTTCCTTCAAAAGTAAGTGGTAGTTTGCCATTTTAACTACTTTAGGATTCCGTCTGGCAGGTTCTGTGCAGGCATGATACCATCTCTACCCTATCGTCTTGGCACTCAACCAGACTAGCACTGCACCGCATTACCTCAGCATATCAAACTGCTTGTAATCTCTAAACATCTGATTGTCAAGTCAGTCACCTTCTCGCTGACAGGAGAAACACCCACAATGCAGCACCTTCAGTCATCTCTATGTCTTGCATGCCTCTAGTTTCTTACTGCTGCTACAATCAATATCATGTGCCTCTCATTAGACCAGGACCACTTTCTCTTGTACAATTTTGAAGATCCTAACCCAACTGCCATTTCAAGCTGTGATTTTCTATAAATCTCAAGCATTTTGAAGAAGAATCTCATAACTAAGATAGCTCTTCCTCATAGCAAAAATATTTCACTCATGTCTAGTTTCAAGATCTGCAATAGAGTACAAAAGCATGGTCTGACATATAAAGTTCTATATGTTTGACTCAACAAATTTTAGTCTAGCAATAGCAAAAGAGGTTAGCCATCTGTCAAGGCAAAAGAATCAACAGTGAACACTAATGTTATTTTACCTTTTCTTTTGGTTCTTTTTCCTGTTTTAGCTGAAAGAGCACCGATCGTTATACGAAGGCCATGTCCCGATGAAGTACAAACGTTATTGCAAGAAAATGGCAAAGTATGCTTACTTAAGAATCATTTACTTTTTGTTGCAATTGACCTGTACTTTGTGGTTGCATCTACTTTGTGTTTTAGTTTTATTGTTAGTGATTTCATTTTCTTTTGTAATTAACTGCCTAATGCAGGTCTGGTGAATGGGGGGACCATGTTACCTTACAAGCAGCTGCTGATAAGGTCAAGTATCTTTTTTTCAAACTGTTATGAGTTCCTTCAGTTCACTAATTTCGTAATTATGATGCATCATTGGGGTGTTAGAGGACTAGACCATTGTTTTAACATTCTTTACTTGAAATTATTGTGATGAGAAACATGGAGACTGTATTCAATCATGTTGGTCTCAGTTGCATTTTCTCCTTTGGAGTTGCTGCTTTTCTTTCTCCTTGATTTTACCTATATCAAGAGGTAAATGTAGTCGATCAGACTGAAGGTTGATAAGCTACCCTTTAATTGCAACAATTTTGTGGCTTCTGGAATACAGTTATTCAGATTCTCATTCATGAAGTACTTTAGTAATCATATGGTTATCTATTATTCGGTAAAGGGTTGATGGAATATGACAGTATAGCGGAGGTAATACTGCAAATAATAGCATTTCCTCCCTTCTAATTTAATGTAATTTAAACCCGCTTATCAAACCTGCACTTGAAATATTGGTGGGCGGGATTTAAGATTTGGGTGTTTTATGACAGCTTAATTAATAATAATAGCATAGAGACTTCTCCCTCACTTTGATTCTCTTGTGGTCTAGGACTGACTTTGTGCTTGTTTCACCATAGGATTGATTTTATACAAGATGTTGATGTTGAGATTGTTTCAGGGCTTCCATAGTCAAATCTGAAACAAATATCTTGTTGTGTTGTTTTATGTAGCATGGGATCACAGTCTTACACTAAATAGAATATAATTAGAAATTAGTAATGGATCATGAAATATGCACTGGAGAAATTAGCCATTGGATGTCCAAGGGAAACATTTGGTTAAATATCTGGTGGAACAGTAGAAATTGTCGTACTGCAATTCTTTAAGCCTGGAACAAGGAAGAAAAAAATGTTATTTTGATGGAATGGATGGATTGGTAATATTATTTTAATAAACACATGCACTCCAATGCTTAAGAATGGTGCAAATGTCTTCTGAAATTTTGTCAAGTTAAATGCCCCAATTTCCCTGTGAGCTTCACTTTATGATATGCTGCTAAAGTTTACCATTTGGCATAATTCAGCACCGCTTTTATTATATTTCTGGTTTTTTATATGCAGTTTGCTGCTAAGATATGCCTTTTGACATCTTTTAGAGATACCTGTTTCATTGAAATTATGCCACAATACCAGCCACCAAAACGAGGTAAGAACTGCCTCTGTAGGCTGTTGTAAAACCTCTGATATTGTTGAACATTCCACTCGCATTACTTTGACAGAGAATTAATTCTCTCTGAAAGTCAGAATTTTTGAGAATTGAGTTTGTATTCAAGTTAAAACCTTTATGATTCAATCCAACTGACTTCTGCAGGATTTAATAATTTTTTTGCTTCCTGCGACTCAAGAGCAGGCAATAAAAGCCTATCAGCTCTGAAAAATAAATTTAGTAGCCCATGTATTTGAATGTAAAAAAAAATAAAAATTACAGGACCTTAGCCCATGTATGTGATTCCAATGTGCTCTTCTGGCTAATTTATCAATGTTGTTGGATAAAGTAGCAAAGATATGAAGAGGCCTATAGCTCTAAATTTTGAATTTGGGAAAGCATTTATCTTTAAACATTGTATTTTTACTAAAGATGTTATAAATGCCTTGATGAACTTGGTACTTTTACCATCCTCGTTTACTTTTAATTCTTCATGATGCAGAGTTGTGGTTGAGTTTCTGGTCCGAGGTACACTACAACTCATTGTATGAAATCCGAGGTTAGTTTAAAAAATAAAACTTAATTCTCTTAGGTGTGATATTCTAATGGTTTGTGGTCGTAAATGAAAAGGACCAATGTGGTTTTGTACTAAGATGCCTGGTTCCAATATCAGATGCTCCTGTTCCACGGAAGCCAAAGAAGAAACACTGGTTGTTCTAGATGAAGCCGAGACTGTTGATTTTGGTATAGCAATTGGGATCATTATAAAGATTTTTCTACTGCACATAGTTTTGCTACATGTTGTGTTACATCTTCATTATTTCATATCTTTCTTATAGGAAATAAATTGTTTCTCTCTTGTAAAGTTATTGATTTGTTTTGGGTTTTAAGAGGACATGCCATGACATTTTCTAACTATTGATGCATTGGGATAGGGCTAATATATTATTATCGACTCGTTATAATGTCTTTTTCCATTCCTTATCGTCTCCGCTCGTCTCAAATAGAAGTTCTGGTTTGAGTTATCAATTATGCTTGATTTTTTTTTAACAGGAATATTATTTACATGCTCTTGTTAATTTGTAGTGGATCACTGGATGTTATAAAATAAATAGCAATATATCTAAATTCTAATGAAGGGTTATCGGAAACAAACCTAGAACAAGCAGGAATCAAAGAATTAAGAGCTAGAATGGATAGCAAGATGAGGAAGGGGAGTTTTATTTGTTTTTAATTTGCTTTGGTGCAAGATCCACTTATATTGCTCAGGCTGTATCTGTTTTGGGATTTGGGAGTTGCGTCTTGTTTCTAGCATTTTAAATATACCAAACCATGCGGATCGCTGGAATCCAGCTTCTATTTGCAGAGACGATCAGGTTAGTGAGCAGTAAGCATGCACACAGGTCAGATCCTAGGCAAAGCACGTTCTTCTTAGTCCTCCTTTAAGATTATTTATTTATTATAGAAAGATTAATTGGAATCCATTCTTAAATTCCATAAGCTCCCATTAACAACATTGATTAGCATTTGGTTGCTTCCATCTTTTGCCGGTATCCATCTCCCGGAAGGAACAGAAAAACCAGCTGCTGGTGATGTGCCCCCAGATTAGCCATAAGTAAATCATTCACTAATTAACAGCCTGGTGCCTCTTTTGGTGTTGCTTGACATGGTTTAACTGTATTTTTAAAAAAATTAATTATTTTTTGTATTTTTAGATTATTTTGATGTGCTGGTATTTAAATTAAATTTATTTTAATATATTTTCAAGCGAAAAACAATATATTATAATTCACTTGGTTATATTATATACATAGTGTCAGTGTGTGTCCCTCCATGTTATCTCATTGATAAAAGCAATTCACACAACCAGCTCACGTGCTCTGATCTATCTATTGTCATTAATTATTTATTCCTTGATTTCCTCTTTCGGTGGATTGATTGAGCATTCCGACCACATTAGTTTATGTTAAGATTAAAGGATAACAACAGGATACAGATTTCAAAGAGAGTAATGGAACTGGTCTTTTATCTTGCCCGCCTGCTCTGTAAAAAATCTATACTTTCACTTTAGTCCCTCTACTTTTAATTAAAAAATTTCTTATTTGTTATCATTGAGAACTTGTCCTCTAAACAAATATTTCTAAAAAGGGAAAAAAAAAAAGAAGTCGTTTGTCTTTGGAACTTTGCTAAGGCGACGTAGAAAACTTGTCTCGCGCACATGAGAAGGCCAACCGAATTCAGGGAACCAGACGGTGGAAGGCAAGGCAACCACCGGCCTGGCTGTTCTGGTGGCTGCTACTTGTATACGTGCCCAGCTATCCATGGACCTCTCTCTGCAAAACAAAAGATAGAGCTTACAGCTACACCACCACGGTGGCCATGACATGTTCATTCATCGACAGAATTTGGGCTTTCGTTTCCAATCAGATCCTAGTAATGTGAATTCATTAACTTGTTGTCCAAAATTTACGCGTACTTGCTTCACATCTCAGCTGCTTTTCCTCCAATTTTATGGTAACCGGCAATGTTGTTATGAAAATTGATGGTGTGAAGTAACTTAGATGTCTCAAGAATCAAATAACTTAGAAATACGGTTTGTTGAGGTGGATAATTAATTAATTAATTGATTTTAATAAAAAAAATTTAATCAATGTGATGGATAGCTTGTACTTGGTGTTGTAGATAATGTGACTTATGATAGTACTTACATGTAAAAATTTTATTGGATAGATATATGGACTTTTAAATACTTAAATAAGTATTTTTTTTAGAGAAAAATAAAATAATATTATAAGAGAGATATTCTGAAAATATATATGAAGTAGAGAATGAAGATTATTAACCTTTACTTTGAATGATTCATAGTATATTTATAGCTTATGAATCTTTTTTTTTTTATGGAGAGAAAAGACTGAAGTTTAATTTCATCTTCATGCTATTTTGAGTTATATTGTGAGCTGTATTCCACTTTGTTATTCAGCAAATGAGTTATATTGTGAGTTGTATTCCACTTATTTTATTTAATAAAAAGATAAAGACATGGTAGATCATAATAGACTTTAATACACTTAATGATGTTAGTAGAGTATAAACTTATTTAATTAAACATATTTGTTAAGAAATAATTAATCTAAGATTTTATGTAAAAATCAATAAAATTTGATGGCGTTAATTCAGATTTATGTTTGAATTCATGGTGTGTAGCGAATTCGGCATGTTCGGGGTGCCCCTTGGCCTGACATGATTGAGTTTGGCCAGCGCTAGACCTAGCGCATCTTGATTGGAGCGTGTTTGATACAAGCACGTGTCAATCCAACACGTCTGAGAATCAGAAAAATTATATTCCTATATTTTTTTTAATTCAGTATTTTTTTAAAAAATATATATAAAAATAATGATAAAATCTTTTTTCATCGGTTATCAAGTTCTCACCACGTTGGATTCCTTTCATTATTGGCAAATGATGAGATTACCAGGGCAGGCTCAACTATTTTCTACGTCAAAAGATAACACTCTCACGCTGTTGGAGGCCGAAATATCGACCAACGTTGTTTGTTTGATTTTCTTTTTTGTTTATTTATTTTTCCAAGGTTATAATAGTATTAAACTACCCTTCACCTCTCCCGGGGGTGCCTAAAGACTTGACTATAAATATGTGCAACAGGAACCAATCTGTTGGAAAATGCACTGAGGCTTCTTGTCTCCCCTGCTAGCGATGGCTTCTTTCTGTGGACTGTATGCTTAAGTTTCCTGCTTTTAGCTACCGTAACCAAGGGTGCTTCACCAAACAAGGTTGTGGATGTACCGTTCGGCCGCAACTATATGCCTACTTGGGCTTTCGATCACATCAAATACATCAATGGAGGTTCTGAGATTCAGCTCAAACTGGACAAATTCACAGGTGCAATGCAAGTGATTTCTTTTCTTTTCTTTTCATGGTAGATTGCACCCATTTTTTCTGTTATTAAGTATTTATCTTCTATGTATTAACTCTCATGTGTATATGCGCATGTACACACAAAAGGGACTGGATTTCAATCTAAGGCTCTTACCTGTTTGGTCACTTTAGCATGCACATAAAGATGGTTCCAGGGGATTCTGCTGGAACTGTGACTGCATTCTATGTATGTACTGCTTCCTTTTCCGAGTCATTTTGTGAATATGAAATAGAGGAAGCTTGTTCCTTGTCTGTTCCCTGTTTAGGTAATTGGATTTCTGTTTGAAAGTTTTGAATTTTTTTTGTTGTGTGTAGTTATCTTCTCAAACCAATGAGCATGATGAGATAGACTTTGAGTTCTTGGGAAACAGAACAGGACAGCCCTACATCTTACAAACAAATGTTATACTGGAGGGAAAGGAGACAAAGAGCAGAGAATTTATCTTTGGTTTGATCCTACCAAGGGATACCACGCCTACTCTGTACTTTGGAACATGTACCAGATCGTGTAAGTTCCATTCCTACTGGTTCTGCCCTCTATTGATCTGTTCCTAAGAACTCTGGTCTGACCCTACCAAGGGATACCTTCCCTCTTTTATCTGCAGATTCTTTGTAGATGACGTGCCGATCAGAGTGTTCAAGAACAGCAAAGATTTAGGATTGAAGTTCCCATTCAACCAACCTATGAAGATATACTCAAGCCTTTGGAATGCAGATGACTGGGCGACGCGGGGTGGCTTGGAGAAGACTGACTGGGCCAAGGCTCCCTTCATAGCCTCCTACAAGGGCTTCCACATTGACGGTTGTGAGGCGTCGGTAAATGCCAAGTTCTGTGAGCAACAAGGTAAGCGTTGGTGGGACCAGAAGGAGTTCCGAGATCTTGATGCCGCTCAATACAGGAAACTCGGGTGGGGTTCGCAAAAAATACACCATCTACAACTATTGCACGGATCGTGTTCGCTTTCCTTCTCTCCCTCCAGAATGCAAGCGTGACCATGACATTTAAACTTCTTTAGCTAAAAGCCTTTTACTTGCCGTCAGTAGCACTGCAGCCATATATTTGGACAGTAAAGAAGGGATGATGCTGTTAGTTAGTTTCCTTCATTCAAATTATTAGAACAGATTCTGCTATTTTTATTAATCCATTTGCTGGTATCATCATGTTTCGGCTGGACGGGTCACTTTGGTTTAATAAGCATAGGGAATAATGGGTAATAATTCTTCTCTGGTGGGTGAGGCAGTGAATCTTGTGAATATGATGGCTTCACCTGTCACATGCTTAAGCTTTGCTTTCTGGTGATTCAATTATCAGTTTCCTACATCCTTAAATATTGCCACACAAACTGTAGCTAAATACATCATCTGTACCTACCAAGTGCTGTTAAGGGTATGAAAATGACATGATAGATCTCCATCACCGCTTTTATGACATTGATTTGTTAATATATGGAACCCTATGTTTTAATAATATTTAATTTATGGATCCTATCGTTTCACCTTTTTCTGGTCATTAACATGGAGGACAGTCCCCTAGTTTAGGAAACATAATATAATCCTAAGGCAACTCTGCATGTGCATGTGCTATAGGGCGACGCATTCAAGACAACAATCTACAAATTTCAAGGTCAGTCCCAAGGACCGAGTCCAAGATTCATGGCTGTCACAGGAGCAGGTGGGCCCTGAGCCGTCCACCACCATGGAAAAGCATGGAAAAGATGATCGTATCAATGGATTACGCATCTAATTATCAGGCAAATATTAGCAGTAATTAAACAAATGAAAAAAAAAAAAAAAAAGACTGTCAAAGAAGAGCGTTTCTCAGGTACTAAAGCAACGGAAGAGAGCCATAAAAACCAACCAACAATTATTTAACCAATCCATAAAGCGAAAACATGGGTTGGGCTGACTACTGTTGCTTTTTAACTGATGTAAAAATGCTGTAAGCAATATAAAAAGAGCCACAAAATCCGATTAGAATAGTGTGATCATTCATATAAATTGAGATACAAGGAGGAAGGCATATTCTGTATAGACAGGAAATTGATCACAATCGAGAAAGTCAAGATTATTGGGAGTGGAGTTGCAACAGACAACCAGATCTAAGAATCATTTGCAGGAAAATTCTATAAATAACCAGAATCTAGGGACTAAATAACTTTGATTATGGGGTACCGTGTAAAATGAGAAGGCACACACAAGCATGTGATCCACTTCCATTGTCAGCAAAATATTTTATAGTAATCTGGGTCTATCCATGCGGTCTGCAAGCAAGGAATTTCTCGTTCCTGGCAATCACGAACTCCAAGAAAAGACTGAATATGGGAAAGGGAGTGGGTTTGGTTTTTATCAAGATAAACGTTGAAGTTCAGGCTCATTAGCTCTCAAATTGAAGACTCTGCTGATAAGTGTCTTTGTAAGAAAAGTTTCAGTTTCTATCAAAGTCTCAACATCCCTGTGCAATTTGTTCAAAAAGAAAAAAATTCCATGTGAAATGCAGACAATGAAATTTCAACTAGCTTACTGGATCAGAAAGTGCCGGGATAAAACCTAAAAACATGAAATTGGAACAAAATAACAATGTGGGATGTAGACAAATCAATCGTCGACACTGCTCTAATTTAGGACAGCTCATTATCATAGTTATTGTCCTTCTAAACATCCTACTGCAGGTGCATCTGGAGAAGCCAAGTGTGCTGTGATACTACCACCTCTTTCCATCCTCAACTCATCCTACTCCCATCACTCAATTGAAATCAAGCACCAGAAAGGGGAAGATAACTAATGTACACTGCCAGAAACCAACTCAGCAGAGGATGGTGATCGTTCCTTTTCTCTTGAAAATTATGGAAAGCCAGAAAGGTAAAATGCGTACAGAAATGTCACTTCCATTCTTGTAATCTTCCAACGCCCATGAAATAGGCTTTCTAATATCTTATCTATCCACAAAAAAATGTGCACCAATCAACCAGTGACATCTCTAGCATCCAATCTATACCCAAAAACACACGAATAACAATAAAGTAATTTTCTTACTGTCTGCAATTACAAGCTTAAGAGTTATGAATAAGAGAAAACAAGTGGGTGACAGGAACTGTGTAGCAGAGAATAATGATTTTAGGTTATACATCTAACTTGATCAAGATCATAGTTCAACACCCTGCCATGGAAGAGGTGATAAATAAGTTCAAAAATTTTGAAATACTGTTTTAAATATCCTTAGTGTCTTCTATCCCATGAAATTCATTGCTTGGGAAGGCTACAGAGAAACTCAAAGATGGAACAGTAATTTAAAGCAAACAATCAACTATGCATCAACAATAGTAGTCAAGTTATTCGTACAATGACTTTGTTCTTCTTGCCAGCAGATAAAAGAACAACTTTTCCATCCACAATGTCTTGAGGTTCAATTCTCTTAGTTTCGCTATCAACTCTGCTGTTGTTCAAGTAAAGCCCTCCTTGCTTCAACAGACGGCGGGCAGCTGATTTACTATCAAGCAGACCGGAAGAAACAGAAAGATCGATAAGAGAGATATTGAGAACCTGGTCAGAGGCCAAAGAACAGGAAGGCACATCTTCAGCAATGCCCTCAAAGGTCTTCCAATCCAACTTGGTCTCAGCTCCAGGTCTCAAAGCCTCAGTTGCCTTGAGAGCCTCATTAAGTCCATCCTCACCATGAACAAAAAGAGTGACCTGTTCAGCCAGCCTTCGCTGAGCAGTGTTGGGGGTATAGCCAGGTCTATTCATTTCCTTCTCCAACTCAGCAATCTCCTCCATGTCCAAGAAAGTAAGTATCTTTAAAAACCTGATGACATCAGCATCCGGGACCGAAAAAAAATACTGGTAGAACTTGTAAGGAGATAACAAGGACGGTGAAAGCCAAATGGCACCATCTTCTGATTTTCCAAATTTAGTGCCATCACTCTTCAATAGAAGAGGGAATGTTAAGCCAAAAGCCACATCCCCTTCTGGCTGAAGAATCTTTCTAATAAGTTCAGTACCAGCAGTTATATTGCCCCACTGATCGCTCCCTCCAATCTGAACATTAACACCCTCATTTTGATAAAGATATAAGAAATCGTAACCCTGCAAAAGCTGGTAAGTGAATTCAGTATAGCTCATTCCTTGCTCTGCTTCAAGCCTCTTCTTTACACTTTCTTTGCCCATCATAGTCCCCACCCTTGCAAATCTCCCTACTTGTTTCAAAAAATCAAGCAACCTAACCTCTTTCCACCAATCATAATTATTCATAACCACAAAGAAAGAACTTGAATTCAAATGATTGCCATCACCATCACCATTAACATTACTGCTGCTATTCATATGCAAGATTCTTGTAATAACATTGGTAATCCCTTGTGTGTTATTCTCTAAAGTATCCGCATCAAGCTCTGGCCTTTCCAGGCTTTTCCCAGATGGGTCTCCAATTCTGGCGGTGGCGCCGCCAATCAAGGCGACAGCTTTATGGCCGCACCTTTGGAACCAGGAGAGAACAATTATGCCCAGAAGGTTACCTAAGTGCAAGCTCTCTGCAGTTGGGTCAAAACCACAGTAAGCCTTGAGAGTGCTTGTAGTGGAGATAGACCTGAGATTGTCACTGGTGATGGATTCAAGCAAGCCCCTTTCTTCAAGGATATCGACCACGCTGGAACGGCTGCGCACTGGGTCATGGGTTGTGGAGGCATTTTGCTGGGCTGATTGCAAGCACCTTAGAGGGACGAAGATAGGATTCTTATTGATGATGGATCTGTGTAGTTTTTTTCTGCAATTTGAAAAAGGAAAGAAGAAGAGTTTGCTGTGAGAGGAGTAAAGCAAGGTCCTTGCAGCAGCAGCAGCTGCCATGGTTCTGGGAGGTTAGCCTTAGCCTCGTTTTCTTTCGTCTGGGCTACAGCTTCAGCCTTCAGCGTGTTTTTCTGCTATCTAAGATTTTTGGATTTCGGGTAGAGCAAGGCAATAGGCCCACACTTTACACCTAAATCCACATTTCAGGTTCAAAACCCAGCCTGCTTAAAGCCCGTTTGGGTTTTGGCTTTTGGCTTTTTCTCTCTATTCTCCCGAGTTTGTTTAGTATTAAAATATCGATGATTTTTTAAAATATATATATTAAAATAATATTTTTTATTTTTTAAAATTTATTTTTGATATCAAAAAAATCTAAAAATATATATAAAAAAATAATATTTTTTTTAATTTTTTAAAGTATTTTTGAAATGCAAAAAAAAAAAAAAAATTATCTAACTCTTTCTAAAAAGAAATAATAAAAAAAAGTACGGTAAAATCTTAAAATTCGTTTTACAAATCATTTAAAAGCCAGAAAATAAAAGCTACAAAATTTCTTTCGAAAACTTCTTTGTTAGTGGGTAAAAGGCTATATTAGTTAAACAACGAGTTGGTGCAATAATAAATAAGTTTATTATAAAGTGTTATTCCATTTAATATTTTATGTCGAACAGTATCTATATATATTTTAATTTCTATAAGAAAAATAAATAATAGCTTATATTATTTAGGTGGAATTACTCTACAATATCCTTATATCATAGGGGTTAATTATGTTCAATTTATCTTCATATATATTTAATCTCATTCAGTACATCCTTGAGAAAATTTATGTCTCCAATCCATCCTTCTATAATATTTTCATCACTAAAACCAGGAAGAACACATTGGATGCAATTAAATATAGCTCTAGAATATCATTGAAGGGCTTGAAAATTGGTGTGCTTGCGGTGCAATGGCAAATTTTCATAGAAGTTGAAGAAAATCGTTCCACAAAAATCAGAAATAACATTGCAGGAGTAGAGAGACATCTACTTCCAGTTATTGGCAACAATGTCAGCCAAATCCACAACCCTTTGAGAGTAACCCCACTCATTATCATACCAAGCAATCACCTTAACCATGTCATCTCCCATCACCATTGTTAGTGATGAATCTACTGTTGACGACACATCGCTGCACCTGAAGTCCACTGAAACAAGTGGTTCGTCACAAACTGATAGGATACCGTTGAGCTCCTTCTCAGCGCTCTCTCTGAAAGCTGCATTCACCTCTTCTGCGAAGGTCTTCTTGGAGACCTGGACAACAAGGTCGACCACCGAGACATTTGGGGTTGGAACTCGGAGGGCAATTCCATTGAGTTTGCCCTTGAGGGTAGGAAGGACGAGGGCCACTGCCTTTGCTGCGCCGGTTGAGGTTGGAACAATATTAAGAGCTGCAGCCCTTGCACGTCTGAGATCACGGTGACTTGCATCAAGTAGTCTCTGATCACCGGTGTATGAGTGAGTGGTGGTCATGGTGCCCTTGATGATGCCTGCCACAAGTTCAATATCCATGTTAATAATCTATTTTCATGTCATGCTTCCTAATTAACTAGGGCATTTTCGTCTAATTAATTGCTAGAAATATCCCACATTTAGTTTCTTATATGATCATCTTTCTTTTAATTTCTGCTTCAAATTTGTTTGAAGGTTTGCTGTGTCTGTGACTGTCCCTCTCTTCAGTCATTATATATTTCCCAGTCGAGCAAGCTCCATCTCAAAATTGTCTTTGCTCAAAAGCTCAGGATTTAAAGTTCGCAGCTCCTAAAATGCATGGAAGGCTAGAGCCTTTCGATTGACAGGAAAAGGTGGCAAGGAGACACAGATTCGTGAGGAAACGGGAAAGTTTCGATAGATTTAATTACCAAACTTCTGGTCAAGAACCTTGACAAAGGGAGCAAGGCAGTTAGTGGTGCAAGAAGCATTGCTGATGATAGGTTCATCAGAGCTGTAGGCGTCAGCATTGACTCCAACAACGTAGGTTGGTATATCACCCTTTCCAGGGGCTGTGATGAGCACCTTCTTGGCCCCAGCTGTGATGTGCTTCCCTGCACCTTCCCTGTCGACGAAAACCCCGGTACCTTCTATCACCAGATCGACCTCCAAGTCCCTGTAACATCAAACAACATATTAAACGAGTTGGTCAATCCAACATTAGCACACCTGGTTCGTATGATGAAATATCAAACATATGAACATCATGTGTAATGAAGTCTTTATCAACTAGACAATAAAAGAGAAAGAGACTCTTACTTCCAGGGGAGGTCAAGAGGGTTGCGGCTAGAAACGACCTTGATGACCTTGCCATCAACAGAGATACCATTATCACCAACAGGCTTAACATCAGCTTCGAAGATGCCAAGGGTGGAGTCATACTTGAGAAGGTGTGAGGCCTGCTTAACACCTCCAGTGTCGTTGATGGCAATGACGTCAAGAGGTGAATCCTTGCGCCCATGCCAGCACCTCAAGAAGTTTCTGCCGATCCTGCCAAACCCATTTATGGCCACTTTTAGCTTTGCCTCTGCGGCACTTTTTCTGTATCCTCCACTGCTGCTTCCCAACTTCAGTCACATCCGAAAAAAGAAAATCAATGAACAGAAGTTAACTTACATGTCTAGCATATGTTTATTTCCTATCACATTTAGGACACCAGGCAATATATATATTTCACTGTGAACAAACAATAAAACTGCTAGATGTATACTAAGTACATTTTGGATGAAGATTAAAATACTAATTAATTCATCTGAATTGGCTAGACCATAGCATAACAAATTCAGTTTGCGTTGACTATTGAATCAACAAGATCCAAGAAGCTTAGCTATTATCCTCTGCTTTAAATTGAAATAACATTTCTGCTTTTTCTTTCTTAATGTTCAACCCTTCTCCTCTGTCTTACTACCATTCTTCCTCTATTTTGTCAGAAGGGATCATGTGTGTATATATATATATTAGCTTTCATGTAATTTCCCAGCACAACCAGCTTTCAATGCAGCTAGACGTGTTTCTCCTCTGACAATTCATGTTTGTTACTATACCCTACAGTACGAATCAACTGTTGTAATTAAACTGCAATGCTCGGTTGATGATTGATGCATAATGTTTATACTCTAAGTCTGCTATTACTACAAATGGGAAAATAATGTAACTGAACTTACAGCAGAGGTCTGGAGAGAAACGGCTGAAACAAAGTCATCTGATGTTTTCTTTGTAAAGGGAAGGAAAGCTGATGAGCTGCGGAGACCTGAGAAATCAGTGAATCCCTTTCCGCTAGCCTGTATCAAACCAAAGTAACATTCAGTAAACACACCAAGCATAAGAAAAGGTTAACAAAGCTTAGCGAGCAAGAAGCATAAGAGTTTCTAGCAATGAACCTGAAGAGATGGTTTGGCTACAGAGAAGGTAGCCGAGGCCATAATGGTATTATGGAAATAAAACAGGCTGACAAAAGCAGGAATTTTCTTTCAAATAGCAGTAGTTCTAGTGTTGGTTTAGCAGCACTAGAAGTAGAGGATGGTGGCTTGGGAGATGACAGGCGAGAAAAAATAAGAGAGGATTAGATTATGGATAGCCTCTCATTGAATGTATGGCTGTGGTTCTGCTTGGTGTTGGTGTCTCCAAATCTCTACCATTCCATTTTCCAAAACTTGCATGAGTACTGTGCGTAGTAGAGAGCCTCTGCAGCATCTGGCTCCAACTGGTTTCCAATCTTTGGGCCTCAACCTTTGATTTCTTGTAAGTGGGCCAAACTAGCTCTTGCATCCTTCAATCTTGTCATAAAACAGCCTGCAACTCTTTTCTCACTTGATTTTAAGCTACCAAAACGAGGCCGTATTGGTGCTTGCAATAGAATGTTCATTATGGGGAAACAGTTTTATATATAGGCCGTATTGGCTCTTGATGAGTGAACTAGATGGATTCAAATGGATGATGCTTTAACTAAATGGTAGTACCCAGATGCTATCACCACTAAGAAAGAAATAGTGTTTCTGAGTGCTAGGAAATGCGATTAAAATTATATTTTTTTAAGATTTAAAAAAAAAATTATTTAAAATTATTTTTTATATATTTTCATATTATTTTTATGTACTGATATTAAAAATAATTTTTTAAAAAAATATTATTTTAATACATTTCTAAGCAAAAATCACTTTAAAATATAATCACCACACTCTTAAATACTCTTTATTTATTAAAACAAGCCTCGAATTTTTAATATTATAGGCTATATAGATGCATAGAAGAAATATTTAGCAGCTTGTTTGTTTTGTAAACAATGTGTTTCTTATTATTGAATTTATTTATTTGTTTGTTTGTTTGTGTTGGGAAAAATATTTTATAAAAAAACAAGTTGTGTTCTATATTACATGATAGAAGTAAAATGATTAAAACGATGATGACAACAATGATAGAGAAGCCATGGATCAAATATTGAATTTATATATAAATAAAATAATAATAATAATAATAATAATAATAGAAAAAGCAGTCTTATTTGTTTGTTTTTGTATTTCAAAAATGTTTTTGAAAAAAATTGAAATTTTTTTATTTTTTTCTTTACTTCAAATTAATATTTTTTTTGATGTTTTTAGATCACTTTGATGCACTGATATAAAAAATAATTTTTGAAAAATAAAAAATATTATTTTAATATTTTTTAAAATAAAAAAATATTTTAAAAAGATGACGCAACCAGTCCAAAATACAAGTCTTATTTTCACCATAACGTAAGTGGAGAATGATTGAAATCTTGAAACTTAATAGAGAAGATGCACGCACATAAGCTTGGTCAAATTTTTAGGTATCTATAAGATTTTCCAGGGAAGCAAATGAAAGTTCTATCTTGCTGTATAGTTCAAAATCCTTTGTAACTCTAGATGGACTCAAGACAAAAATAAAATAAAATAAAATAAAATAATAATCAAAATATTCTATAATCTAGCTAAAAGGTAGAAATTAAGGAGGGTGTTAAAGGTGAACTTCCTCCTCTAATCTTATTTTTTCTCTCTTTTGATGTCAATATTTTATAACATGTTCGAATCAATGACTCAGATCTCAAACTTTTCTTGTTTATTTAAAACACTATTATCGGTGGATATTTTTTTATATTAAAAAAAATTGACTCGGCTCATTACATACCACGTGAGACTCTAGTATTACCTAAACTCCATGAACAACATCAATAATCGATTATTTTAATAATATGATCAAGAAAAAACAAATAAAATAAAACATCAATGACTAATCGAGAAAAATGAATATTTGTTAATATTAAAAAAATATACCCTTTAAATATTCTTAAAAGATCTCAACGATCTTATTTGATAACAAAGCAAAAATTGAATGAGAACGGGATAAACTCATAAAGAGAAAAAAAAAACTCGAAGCTCAATTACTAGCAAATCAAACGTTAAAGGACAAATTCAATAAAAAAATTAGTTTTAAAAAAGGAAAAAAACACCTGACTTGATTCAGCGTGCCAAATTCGATGTCCGATCGTGAGACCGTGATAATCCCATACAAAATAAATTGAATAAAACAATAGAGGTCAGCTCTCAAGCAGACTAAATGATGAAATGTGAAACTGAAAAAAATCAATTAGAAAAAACATCGAAAAAAAACCCATGTCAACCCGTGTTAACTCTAATAACTTGTGACCCGGGACATGAAATGAGGATGACCCTACAAAAAGAAAAGCGAAAAAAAATCACGAAGCTCAAGGCTCAATAACCTAATGTCAAACGATGAAATTGAAAAAAAAAAGCAATTTAAAAAAAAACTAAAAAAAAGATTGAAATCAAATTGGGCTAATCTTCGAAACTCATGATTTACGTCAAGAGACCAGAATTACCCCTTAGATGACGAACATGAAAAAATCACGAAACAGAATTCTCAATCATTCAAATGTAAAAAACAAAACAAACAATAATCAAAATAATAAGAACCAAATATGGTATAAGACATGAATTAAATAAAATAATGAGGGGTGATATTGAAAAATAAAATAAATTGAGAAAAGGATAAGAAAAAAAATAAAAAGAATGAGGAATAAATTGGATAAAAAAAATTAAACGATTATCATTTAGTTCAGAGAACCGAACTAGGAAGATTTATGTTTCCATGACCACACACACAGGTGGATCCATTATATTCATTTCACATGCAAACGAATGGTAAGATTTTGTTTTATATGATAATTCTTTTTAAAATTGTTGTATTATATGAAAATATTTAACCAATAATATCTTTATTTTACAGGCTACAGTGCTTGGACGCGATCCAAGACTGATGGAGCTTTTTGTTGAAACTCACATGCAGAATAAAGGCAAACGGAAAAAGGTACAGTAGCTCATAAATAGTCGAGTCAAAAAGTTTGTGGTAAATAGGATTTAAACATATTTTTTAGTAATTTTTTTATATTTGATAACTTTTTTCCAAGAAATATATAACACTCGATTACATAAGAGATACGGGGATGCTTATTTGATCCATTTAGTACTCGATCCAGATTTGTAGTTGGAGGCTAGATTTACCGGTGAACCCGATAAAATTGGATTTGCAGTATCTCCAACATTACGATCGAGGATATACGAGTGTGTTGTAGTGTATCAATCGTTAGGAGCCGACAATCCGGATCGAGCTAGCAATCACCGATCATCTAAGCGTTCATACGAGAACAAGTTCATCGAGTAATTGTTGGCAAGTTACTCGTTGGCAACTCTCATTGGTTCGGGTGAAGATCCGGTGAATTTACCAATGAGATTATTGCCAATAGAATTTTTTTTGTCTGGCGTGATAATTTCATCGTTGAATCGATTATATTCTTGATGGAATGGCAGCCATGATAGAAATCACAGTTGACATTTTCCCATCTGCTGATTTTTTTTTTTTTTTGTGGGGGGGGGGGGGGTTTCAAAATCTCAATTCATGCAACAGGCGAGGTGAGGATTTAAAACTCCACCGAATTTTGAAGAAAGAAGAGGAGAGACATGTCGAATTTTCATGGTGGCCAATTGCCCATTTCACCAGCTCTGGTTAGACCTAGAAACAATTGATGTGATTCAAAGCTACAAGCAGCAGAGCCATGTTCAATGCCCTATAAATACATGGAATCATCTTGGTCTCCAAATCTTTTTATTAATTTATTCACTTCGTCGACAGTCGCAGCAGTTATCTGGAAAACCACCTTGGACTGCATCGGTTCCTTGGTCTTTTAGCTTCATATTTTAGGTCAATAATTCCACGTGTACGGTCCCCGTTCTCTGAAATCTTTTTTTTTCCCTCCCCCTCCTCGCTGCTAAAGGTTCGTGATTGATTATATATATGACTTCCATGATTAAGAAATAAAGCTAAAGGCAAGCGAATCAGGCAGAGAGCGTAACTGGCCGAGAGAATCACATTTATGTTTTTCTTCAATTCTTTTTTTTTTCTTGGCGGTAACAATATTTTTCAGTCAAATTTACACAATCCATGCAAGCAAGGAGAGCATATCAATCAAGATAGGTCTAAAATAGCACATATGCCTTTTTTATATATGTAGATAAGTTAAATCTTTTTCATGCTCAAAGGTATCTAGAGAGAACTAGTTGTACTAGCCTTTCTAGAAGGTGTTTGAAATGGTATTTTTTAAAATTTTAATTTTTTTATTAAGATTGTTTTTTTTATTTTTATGGGTTGTTTTTATGTCTTAAATCAAAAATAACTTTTTAAAAATAAAAAATATATATTTTAATAGATTTTTGAGTAAAATAACACATTGAAAAACAATTAATATCATACTTTCAAACATGAGCTAATAAATTTAAGATATGATCTCCTTGAAAAGTCAATAACAAGACTTGAATATATATATTCCCCGTTTGAATCAATCCTTAGAGCATTGTTTATATGTAACTTATAAATAACTTATCAACAATTCCTATCCTATTTTCACAAAATTTCCAGAATCAACACAACCACAATACAAAGTTATTACAAACATGACATTATCTTCATCAAGTGTTAATAACATACAAAGTTGGTACAACTTGGATGCACTAAAAATCAAGAATAGAAAGCGCAAGAAATGTGGGGAAGAGCTGCAATCAGACTATCAAAAATAAAAGTTAGTAAGAACAAGTTATTTTATATATGCAATGATAAGTCATGTGAAAATACTTTTATTGACTAATGCAAATCTATGAATGAAATTGAATTAATCACGAGAAGAGAAAGAGGTGTTAATGATATTCATCAAATAGTAAATGATGTAAAGAAATTAAAAGATGAATTACGTAAAATTTGGATTAAGAATCACAGTATAGAAATTACATTAGCAAGAGGAAATTCTTTTTCATGTTATTCCTATTTAGGAAGAGGAAATTGGGTAAAATTTTCTTGGCATCAAGGACTCCCCCCATGTTGATCATCTCCGTGACGAGGGACGATTTTGGGGTCTGGTGTGGCCTTGGCCTCCCAAAGTTTTGAAGATTTTTCAAAATCCCCCATGAGGTTGCATATGATTTTAAATAAGTTCTACAAAATGCCCCCTCGAATTAAAAGTTATCCAATCTTGTCCTCCCAAATGCCACGTCCTAAATTAGTCCGTCTTTTATACAAGAAAGACGGGAAAATGGCTGCCAAGCTAAGCTGTGTGAGATCTCAATTAGCTGTGCGGCAATATCAGCTACAGCAGTGTCTTAAGCACTACACCGTAACGTGGAATGTTTAGAGGAATGGCAGGAGAGTAAAGCATCTGTGAACATTCAAAGAAGGGGTGAAGTTGCATGTGTTTTGCTTTCAGAGAAAGCTACCTCTTAGTGCTTTTGCGTTGGAACAACAGCAATGGAAAGACATATAATATTAATATACAAAAGGGAAGGCTATTAAACCAGCAGCATTATTCTGGTGTTGACCCCACCTGATATGATACAGCTTGTTGCATATAAATACAGCTTCAACATTTAACAAGGAGAGGCAAAAACCTCATCCTTGTTCTGTTCCTCTCGGGTGGTTTATAGCCCCAGGCTTCCAGCTTTTACTCTGGTGACACGCCTTGGTCAGCACAGGATTCATGGCTAAGGAAGCAGAATTGAAGGTTCAAATTCTTGAAAACATCTCCACGTGCATGTTTCTTCAGTTTTGTACTCTTAGAATCCCCTTAGCTTTCTTTTGTTTTTGATTTATACCTCGCTAACAAGGAAGGTCTAAAACCAAGTTTATTTTTACTTCACACTTCAGAAGATTGAGCTCAAGGTATCTGTCAACTGCTGTGATGGCTGCAAGAAGAAAGTTAAAAAGGCCTTGCAAGGTGTTGAAGGTAATGAAAAGAGTAGTGACTCAGAAAGTTCTTGTCCATTTTTCGTGAAGAGTCTTTCCCCTCCCAAGCTAATTTGGATGAAACTTTGGTTTCAGGTGTTCTGAAGACCGAAATCGATCCACAGCATCCCAAGGTGACAGTCCTGGGAAATGTGAATCCACAAATTTTAATCAAAAGACTCTTGAAAACTGGAAAACAAGCAGAACTGTGGAGTAGTGGGAATCAGAATGCGGGAAAAGAAAAGAAAGAAGCGGATATGCTGGTTGAAAAAGAGAAAGACAAGTCAAAATCTGAGTGTGAGCAAACAAAGTCTTCAGATTCATGTGTCAAGGTAACTGACAAGAACAGAGAGACTAAAAATGGTGGGGATGGAGGTGAGAATAAAGCTTCAAAGGACTGTAATGAGACAGTCGTCAGTGTTAAGTCTAGTAATCCTGAAGTGGTTAGAAGTGAAAATCCTGTCCCCCCACATCCAGAAGTCGGCAATTCCAGGACTTACAATCAATATTGTTACAAGGTTGAGCCTTACGCAATTGCACTTCCCTTTTATGCCATTCCTTCATACACTGTTCCTCCTGTCAACCCCACAGGTTATGGTCAGGAATACCTCCTTTACGAGAGGCCAGTATTTCAACCACCAGTCCAGGCGCCAACAGCAAGAGTTGAGGATTACTTCAGCGATGAAAATACTGTGGGATGCCATGTGATGTGAGACCTCCGCACCATGCACTGAAGATCAGCAGAAAGGGGTGACCAGCTCACTCGCATTGACTCAACTGAATGGGATAGTTAGCTAGCATTTTTGTAGTCCGTCTAATGAGTTTCTTTCTTTCTTCTTTTTGTGTTTTTTTTCCTTCTTTTCAGGCAAATAGAACTTTTCTTATGCAAATTATTGTAATACTTGAAACTTTCTCCCAGCTACTTTGAGCTCATCTCGGTTCCAGGTTTTTTCTCCATGGATGTTTGCAAAGCTCTGCTCTGCTTCACTCCCACTAGCCCCCAGGAACCATTTTGGAGGAATCCTGGCCCCCAATCTCTTCCAAGGCCGAGACCAAAAGTGATGCGTATAACAGATGACTTGTTCAGGGATTTTGTATGAAGTTGAGGCCGTTCTTTCAGCAAGGTTTTTAAAAATACTAATAGAGGATTCCTTCGATTTTATATAGTGAACAGCTAGAGGCATCCCAATTTCCCTTCGATTTTATATAGTCAACAGCTAGAGGCATCTCAATTTCCCGGTAAATATTATTGCTGAGCAAAAGCCACAATTGTTTATTGAAAAAGTTGCACTAAAACATTCCATCTTAGCTTAAGTTCCCCATAACACAAAAGCAAACACCAAATATAACTAATGAAGGTGGTCATTTTCCACCTCTAATCCGCCTTTGGAACAAATTCTGGCACTTGGGACTTCTGTAGAATAGAAAGATTTTGACCGAGTTGCAAAGACATTTTACATTCAAATCAAGCTAGACAACCATAAAATATAACATGCCAGCATATTCTGGGTTAGCTATTCAAGCAAACAGTAAAAATGGACTCATTAGAGGTGGGCAGAATTGCTATTCCTGGATTTGTCTATTATGAAAGAGAGCAGCAAACAATATACAACAGTTCATATCCGTGTGCCAAAGTCAAGCCATGGTTACACATACTCTGGTTTGGATCTATACACTATCTTACTACAAGACATTAATGAGAGGAAACAGAGCTTTTGGTAGATGTCAAAACAAATCTAGAAGAAAACACAAAACAGAGATCATCTAGACTAAGATTATCCACAATTGCCAGCAGCAATAACAGAAATAGCACAATATATAATGTTGATGGTGACGAGAGCTGCCAACACAACCTTCCATTGCCCTTCGAGTGTGAGTGATTAAGAGTATGATTATGATTATGTTTTAAAATATTTTTTACTCGAAAATGTATTAAAATAATATATTTTTTATTTTTAAAAATTATTTTTTATATTTGTATTTTAAAATGATCTAAAACCATCAAAAAAAATTAATTTAAAAAAAATTAAAAAATTAATTTTTAAAAAAATATTTTTAAACCACGAAAACAAAAGGACCGTAAAACATAATTGTAGTCCCCTTCTAACAGTTAACTGACTAGACTAACCTATCCAACAAACCTTATTTGACTCGTCTAACCAGCTATTGATGCTATCCTAGGGTTGTCCTACATAATGTTATCATGCAAGTGACAAAATATTTGCTCCACCACCTTGACCGAAAACAATTTTCCCATACCATCCATACAACAGCCTTATTTAAAGCCAACATATCCCACCCATACCTCAATCACAATAATGTAACATTGCCAAACCAACATCTGTACTGAGGAACACTAAACTAGTGAGAAATGACAAAGCTTGAGAGCTTCGCAATATCAGATGATACGAAGATAACACTTGCTGCTACTGCTCAACATTGAAAAACCTCCAATACATTACCCAATTGCACTTCTACCAGTTACAGAAGACGAGTCTGAAATGCCTAATTCATTGCATGACCATTTATGTTGTGGTATGGTCCTTAATCACTTCATTGCGCAAAGTATCAAGCAATAATTCCTACATTTGAAACTGCAACCAATCTCCATCTTACCACACGAAAGAAAATCTTGAATTCTTCAATTCAGAATAACCTCAGCTGCAATCATAAATCATAATGGTAGTATCCCACAAAAGCTTGTCTCTTATACAACAAGATAACAGAGAGGAAGGGGCATAAAGACCATAATGCAGGAAATCATGTAAACTATAAAGCATAGCAGCCCATAGCTGCGAGCCTCCTCTACAAAAATCTAAGGAGATAACAGAAATTCAATATAACAACTTCTCTTCATCTTCCTAATCGATATCCTACAATTGATAGTTGAACCACAAATTACCTTTATACTACTCTAATAGTCCAAGTTTCTTTAGATTATTGAACGAGCTGGTTCAGTTTCCTAATTTTTGCAAATCAAAGGGGTAAAGACACGAGAATAATAGTAAGATACACAAACCACTAGTATAAAAAAAAAAGATTAAGAAGTTTGATTTTAAAAGAACAGTCAGATAGAAACAACTAACTTCAGCGTTTTTATTTTTCGTTTTCTTTTACCACAACGGAGGTTCTACACAGAAAAACTAAAGTCCTGCCTAGCAAATTCGATCAAACCCTGAGAATTTGAAGCTTGGTAGAGAAAGCAATAGCAACCCAATCAGGCTGCGAAGACGACCACTGCAGCTGCTCGATTTCAGCACCAGCAGTGTAAGCAAGAATGGGGTCCAATCCACCCTCAACAGGCTGACCCATCGAAGAAAGATCCCAAATCAATGCCTGTGAATCATCCCCAGCAGTACAAATGTGGCAAGAACTATGAGGGGCCCAAGCAACAGCATTAACACTAGCATGATGCCTCTGCAATTCCACCACTGGAAGAGTTGGGAAGCGAATATCCAACACCACAACCTTAGCACTGTCCATGATGATCGTCGCCATGTACCTCGGATCCTGCTTGTTCCAACCTAGTCTCACCAAAGGCGTGTCGGGCACCGAACTCTCGTAGATTATCGTCGAATGCTCCTTATCCCGTAAATCGAAAACCCTAACCGACCCGTCGGCTGAAACCGAAGCGAAAACCCCAACACCACCCCATGCGATGTCGTATACCTCCTTGTCGTGAGCGATTAACTGTGTATCAACAGTCTCCTTCTCGATATCCCAGATGGTGCATGTCGTGTCGATGCTGGATGTCCCAATTCGCCTAGGCTCCGCCTCGTTCCAGTCAAAGGAAGTCAAAGGCCCGCAAAACTCGCTGTTCTTGTTGCCGTTTAACAGGCTTTTGAGCTCCACGCGCGGCTGTTCATCGTTTATGCGCCACACGCGCAGGAAGTCGCCGGACGTTGCGAGGAGGTCAGGTTTTTGGCACTCCTTGTCTGGAATGAAAATGGTCTTTGTAGGTGGATAAGGGTGCTCGAAGGACAGGTTCGGGTCGGATCGGATCTCTCCGTTGGAGTCATCCAGCTGAACAATCTCGACCCGGTTTGGGTACTGTTCTAGGAGGCTGGCGATGGCAAGGCGGTACTTCTTGTCACGGCGGACGCTCCAGTTCATAGCGTAGATGTGCCATGGTGCCTCGTATGTGTAGATCTCAGATCGTTTTTGTTGCTCGTCCGACCCGTCTTGATTCGGGTCGCTGCTAGCTCCCATTTTCTGTACTGGAAAAGAAAAGAAAATAACAAAAAAAAAAAAAGCAGCGGCGGCAGAAGACGGAGAGAGAGAGAGAGCAGTGATGAAATGAATAGAGCGTGTGGACTGTGGAGATGAAGGGAAATCGGATTCTTTTTATTTTGTCTGTAAAGGAAAGGTCAAAGTCAATGTGTAACTATAAATATAATAAAAAGTCTACCTCGTGATTTTCCATCTCACCCCCTTTTTTTAATTGATAAAACAAAATCGGAAAATTATTAAGAATATCCAATATTTATAGCAAGATAACATTTATTTTTTTCAAAAATTACACTTTATATGTGACAAAGATGCGCGTGTCCTTATCTGTGGTCAAAAACACAACCTCTCTCCTCTCCTCTCCTCTCCTCTCCTCAGCCGAAATCCTTTTTTCTACTCTCTCTTCCAGACAACATCACCTTACCACCACCGCCATCTGCCTCCTCCCCGCCCCATCACTACACTCACACCTCAACAGCAGTCTAGGTACACAGACCCAAATTAAGATGCTATTTATTTCTATATTTTAAAAATATTTTAAAAAAAAATTATATTTTTATATATTTTTTTATTTACTTCAAATTAATATTTTTTTAGCATTTTCCCATTATTTTGATGTATTAATATTAAAAATAATTTTTAAAAAATAAAAAAATATTATTTTAATATATTTCTGAGTGAAAAACATTTTGAAAAACAATCACAATCACACTCTCAAACAGATTATTATGACTAAAAATATTAAATTTTAATTAAAAAAATAGGTTGTAATTTATTTTCAAACATCCCTGTAATAAAAAGAAGATTGTTCAACAAGCATAGAACTTTTGGAAAATTTTGTTTTGGAAAATTGTTGGTACATTTGAGATTAAAGAAAAAATGTATTCACTTATTTTTTTGGTTAAAATTTTATTAAAATTTAAATTTTAAATTTTTAACATGAGTTTTTTAACCTTGAATTAATATTAACATGATTTAAATAATTGGTATATTTTGGTAAAATCCAAATCCAAAACCTTCTAAAAAAAACTTTATCCTCTATAAGAAATAAACAAAATTTCTTGGTATTTATATGAAGTCTATTTGTAAATGTGTGAAGATTTTTTTCTGTTTTTCACTTAAAAATACATAAAAATAATTTACAGAATAATTCAAAATATTTATAGTATCAACATTATATTTTAATTATTGACTAAAAAAACTTTATATTGAATTAAATACTATAACTTTTTCATTGAATTTTTTTAAAAAAATCCAAACCACTATCCTCATCCCTTCTCCTCCCTGAAATCCAAGGACCCAAACCTAGTTTTTTACTGTAATTTTTTTCCTGTATCTTTCCTTGATTTTATCACTGCCACATTTCGACGATCATTATTTTCAAAAATAAAAATTAGAATTTGTGCACTCTAAGCTGATCAGGTTGGCGGTGCTCTGTTCTGTCATTGAATTGGTCTCCTTTTAAATCCTCTTAGCCTCTGTTTCATAGCACGACTGGCCCTTTTATTTTTCAACTCTGAAACCTCTTTTTAACCCGCTTCTTCTTCATCATCTCCAACTCAAATACTATATACATATTGTGATTTTTTTTTTTTCTTTGGGTGGCCTAGTTTTCTTTGTAGGTTGAGAGAGTGTATATACGCATATTCAGAGGAGAGGAGCATCAGAGGAGAGGAGCGAGATCGAGCCACCCAAAGCTTATAGAGTCTTTTATCAGATTGGGTTTGTGTTTGATATCCGAGTTGGCCTGGTAAACTAACTTTTTCATCCATTTTTTATGATTGAGCTTTGTTAATTTCACATAGTTTTGTTAGATTTGTGTTGTTGTTGTTATAGCTCTTGATCCTCATAGATTTATTTCTTCAATTTCTTTTTGACCACAAATCTGTCCACGGTATGTTTGATAAAAGTTCTCTTTAATTACATATTGGATATCATTTGTTTCTTCAATCTCCCTTTTTAAGCTTTAGGGTAAAAATCAAGGGCTTTCGGGGTTTTTTAGAAATTAAATTGAATATAATAGTAAACCTGTAAATATTTATTTTTTATTTTTTATTTTTTATTTTTTATTTTTTATTTTTTATTTTTACGTGCAAGGTTAATAATGTAAATTGTAATTTAATATGTAAACCCATAACATAAAATATAATTTTTTAAAGTACATCAAAATAGTGAGAATGCAGTCAAACCATGAGAGGATTTTTTTGTAATTATCCCTTTTAAAAAAATCAAACCTCTCGTCACCACAATTTCATAATATATTAGCCATCAATCACAAATGGGTTTGTCATAAGTGAGAGAAAAATAAAAAATAAGTTTTACTTGATTTTTTTTTTTTCCTTTGGCAAAGCCATGACGAGATTGTTCGAGAAAATCAAGAGAAAGAAAAAGTTGTTGAAAATTTGTGGGAAATAGAGTGAAAGATAGTGAAAGATATTGTTAGTGATTATTTTTTAAAGTATTTTTTTAAAAAAAATATTAAAATAATATTTTTTTAATTTTAAAAATTTATTTTAACATACATCAAAACAATTCAAACATTAAAAAAATAATTTAAAGCAAAAATAAATTTTAATTTTAATAAAAAAAAATGTTGAAACTCATTCTAAACACCCTCTAAAAAAGATTTGCGAGAAAAAACGATGGTGGTAATAGAGAAATTACAAGCTTTGGTGATATTAGTGGAGGTTCGAAGAAGAAAATAAATGGATGTGGTTGTTTTGAGTCGGATTGTCATGTACGAAATAATCAATTGATCTCTCAATTCTAATTACAAAATTGATGATGATGAGATTCGTGCCCCTTTTAACATCCATGTTTGTTGTAAAAAAAAGAATGACAAATTGTATCCGAAAAGAAAGAAATTTTGTTTAATTGATCTATTTGTAGGTACTTATATTATCATATATTTGAGGGTTGATTTATTTTTTCATTTAAATTCAAAAATTATATTGACTTGGGATATGAATTGTAATTTACAAAAAAAAAATGAGGAAAACAACAACTAAACTATATAAGAACCGAGGTAAATTTTTTTGTTTAGTTTTAACAAGGACACTTAAGGGTAAACATGCAATATTTTTTTAAAAAAATATTGACTAAGTTTATAGATTTAGGACTTAGCATGCAAAGTAAAATCAATCTCACGTGTAATTTGTTTTAGGTAACCCTTGGTTGTTGTTCTTGAACATAAAAAGATAAAGATAATAGAGACATAAATATATTTGGTTGAAGAGATAGAAAAAGATTTATAAAAATAAATATGTTATTGAGATAATTTTTGAGTGAATTTATGTATTTTCAAAACAAGAGATATAAAGGGGACAAGTCTGTGAAAACAATATTTATTATTTCATTCCTTAAAATATCATCATAAAAAACTTATAATTTTAAAATTATCAAACCAAAACATGTAAAAATAAAGATAATTATTTATTATAGTTTTAAAACTCAATCCAAAGATTGACCTGAGACAAGATCTAGGTCACAAATCGAGAGGTTAAACCTGGGTTAACTAATCTTTTTTTTTAAATAATCTAGTCATTTTGGCCAAAAACAAATTTTCCAAAATAAGGTCAATGAATTTTGTACCCAAGTCTTGGCTAGGTTTTATCTAGGATCACAGGTCAACCTGGGTTTTTATCTAGTCAAGTCAGGGTTAATTTTATTTTTTTTTAAGCATGGATCGATTTAGGCTCTGGGTCGACAGAGTCTCAAGTCTTGGGTCAACCCGTCAAATTGGTCCAAGTTTTATAACTAAATTTATTGTACAATTATTGATTTCACCACTCAATATAAATTAAAGTAAAAAATATATATTTATTTTTTTAATATACAAGTTTGACAATAATACATATTAAGGGTGAAATAAAAAAAAATTTATTTTATTTTGTCTTATGTAACATTGACTAAACAAGATACAGAGATGGTCATCATGTCTTATCTACTACTATCAAACATGATTTTATCTCAATCTCTTGTTATATTTTGTCTCTACTATTTCTATATCTTATGTTCTGAGATAATAACTAAACGCTAATTTAAAGTGCTAACTTAAAATATGAAGGAAAATTGCTATACATGGTATGTTTTTAGTAAATTTCCTTAAAAATATAAAAGTAATTCTGTTATTTAATAAAAAAAATTATTAAAAATGAAAAGTAACCAACATGTTCACTTCATATTGGGACATTAGAGATATTAATATACTAGCAATAATTAATTGTCACTCTTATAAAGAAAATTATATCCATTCTTGTATAAAAAAAAAGGGAAGAAAATGTTATCTAATTGGTTGGAGATTTTTTTTCACAATAAGGATATATCAAGCCCCCTAAATACTAATCTCAAAATTTGAACTCCTTAAATTATCTAACCATCAGATAATTTTTTAAGGTTATGTTTGATTAAAGATGAAAAGATATTATAAAAACACTTTTTAATATCTAAAATGTTCTTGATGTTTTTAGAAATTTCTTAATGTTAAAGAGGATGGTTTCATAAATATCAAGGGCATTTGGATATAAAAATAAGTTTTTTTTTAATAATTACTTAAATATAGAAGATGGTTTTATCAAATTATTGAATTTTAAGGCGGATTGTATAATTTTGTAATATTCGAGGAGGTAGACCATTTACTTGTGTATTAACTTCGTGTATAAATAAGTTTACTCAATTGGTTAGGTCTTAGATTTGCTTTTAAAAGTCTTCAAAGTCCCACAAACTTTAAAGCCACCAGAGGCTTATATAGTCGTTAATTTTAGGACCCGTATAAGTAGTTGAGGTACGCGCATGCTGACTCAGACATCCACATTAATCAAAATAAAATAAAATTTGTGTATAAATAAAATCCTTTATTTTGTCGGTCTATTAACCTTTGAAGAAACTAAAATATTTCTTAATCATAATTGAGTCATTCTTCCTCTTTTTTAATTTAAAATTAAATTCTTAATCATACGATTCAGGTGTCCATAAATTTTAAATTACATGACATGGCTTAAAATTGAAAAATCTACTATGAGTTTTCATAATATATAATAAAATTATACATCTTGTTTGAAGTACTTTGAAATAAATGCAATTCAAAAGTTTTAATAAAATTTCATGTTTAAAATCCATGGAGTTCATCCTTTTTCCTAAACAAAAATTAAAGTAATTAAAGTTTACCATCAGACTTAAGTATTGTAATAGCTATGTAATGAAAATACATATTTTTTTAATGTTTTTTTATATAAATAAAAAAAAAGTTTAGCAATGAAACACAAAGAATTTTTTTTTTTTTTTAAAAAGCAATGAATAAAAATTCTAGCAAATCTGGGATTGTGATAACCTCATATAAGAGAAAGTGAAAAGAAAAGCACGAAGACCAATTAAAAAAAATCAAATGTTGAATGATGAAACTGAAAATCAATTAATTTTATAAAAGGATCTAAAATTGGTTATAAGACTGAGACTAATTATAAGACTGAGACTAACTCTGTAAAAAAAAAAAAACAACAAAGATCAACTAAAAAAAATATCAATGGATTAAATTAGAAAAAAAAATGCAACAAAAAAGTATTTAAAACTAAACAAACAACGATAAAAAATAATAAGGATCAAATTAAAAATAAAATTTAATTAATAAAGGGGCATAAAAAGATCATAATAACAAGTAACAAGTTTAATATAAAAATCAAATTTAATTAAATAATAATAATAAAATAAAAAAATTAATTAAAATAAAATAAAAAACAAACACATGATAATAAAAAATTAGATATATAATATAAATGACAAACCCATGAAGAAGACAAGCATTCATTGAAGCTCATGGAACGAAGTGACACAAGAAACAGAAAGTATCACGAGGTTTTTGGCAACGTTAGAGAGAACGTCCCACATCGCCTAAAGAGAAACTCCAACACGCGAGGAGTTGCTATATAAATGAGTACATTCTTCGTTGAAAAGCACGCAGCCGCGCGGTGAGCACAGAGCGAACTATTCTTTCGCCTTTTACTAAAGAATACCGTGTGCACGCCGCAAATAACGGCATACGCCAATTTTTGGAGGGGATCTCTTCTATTGGAGCCCCACAATTCTAGTTTAAAAAGCTATGACAACGTTGCTTCTCGAACGAAAGGTCCTTCATTTTATGATCAGTTTTCATTGCCGGCGTCGTAGAAACTAAACATTCGGGCAGTTAACGGCAGTTATCAAAATGGGGTCGCCACGAACCTCACCTCAAAGCCATGGAATCTTATGCTGCTCTGCACTCATGTCTCCTCGTAGCTTGAAAGATAATTACTTGGTATTTATATAAAGTCTATTTGTAAATGTGTGAATTTTTTTTTTCACACATAAAATAAAATAATAAAAAAAGCAATTAAAGTTTACCATCGGACTTAAGTATTGTAATAGCTATGTAATGAAAATACATATTTTTTAATGTGTTTTTTTTATATAAAAAAAGTCTAACAATGAAACAAAAAGAATTTTTTAAAAAAAAAAAACACGAAGATCAATTAAAAAAAAATTGAAATGTTGAAGGATAAAAATAAAAATCAATCAATTTTATAAGAGGATTTAAAAAAAGTTAAAATCAATCCATGTTAACGTTCGAAACCTCATGATCCTAACAATAAGACTGAGACTAATCCTATAAAAGAGGAAAAACAACAAAGAAAAATCACCAACTAAAAATGACAATGGATTAGATTGGGAAAAAAAATACAACAACAAAGCATCCAAAACAAAACAAACAACGATAAAAAAAAATAATGATCAAATTTAATATAAAAAATTAAAATCAAATATTTATAGATGAAATTAAAATTTAATTAATGAAAGGGAATAAAATATCAAAATAATAAGTACCAAGTTTAACATGAAAATCAAATTTAACTAAATGACACTGATAAAATTAAAAAAAAATAAGATAAAAAAAACAAACACATGATAATAAAAAATGAGTAATAAATTAGATATACACGATAAATATTAGGACATACTCATACAGAGAGGAGAAGAAAAAAATTCACTGAAACCCGGAACTTCCCCTCCTACATACGACGCACACTGCGTAGAGGATGTCAGCACGCTTCGAACACCACCTCTGAAGTAGAGGTGAGCAAAAAAACGATTAAACCGAGAAAACAGGAAAAAAATGACAGAAAAAACCTGTGAAAAAAAACTGATTAAAATTTTAAAAAAACCAACTGGTTTGGTTCGGTTTAGGTTTTATAAGCTTGAAACCGAAAAAAACCGAGCTAAACCAGTTGGAATCGGTTTTTGTCCTTAAAAACCGAACTGAACCGAAATCGATCGGTTTGAACTAATTTTGGTTTTTTTAAAAAAAATTCAATTTAGTTATTTTTTTTATAAAAACCGAATCAAACCAAAATTAATTACCCCTACTTTAAAGGCATCATTTGATTGTAGGACTTCACCATGTGCACCATCTGAAGGATGCGAGTAGTGTCCACTTGCTAGCGTTTGCACACCATTAACCTTCCCTTTTTTATAAATTTTTATATCTCTTAGAAGAAAGACCAAAGTTCCCCTTTACCTCCCTATTATATATATATATAAAAATCTAAGTTGAAATCAAAAGACAAAAGGCCTCTCCAAGGAAGCTTTAATTTTTTATCCCGATGATATTTAAGGAATTTAACTATACATTAAAAATTGAGAATTCAATAAAGCCCTTGCACCAACCTATTATTACAAAAAAAAATATTATAAAAATACCAAAATACCTCTGATTATCAGTGAATAAAATTTTATTTTAAAAGATAATTTAGTTATTTTATAATGTATAAAAATTAAAAAAACAAAAATAACCGTCGCCAAAAACCTTAAAAACTTTGAATAAAAAATCATGTCACTGTACATGACAAACTTAAAAAGACACACGCGCGTGCATATATATATATATATATATATATATATATATATATATATATATATATATATCCACATTAATGTAGCAATATTAAATAAATGATTATAAAATAATAAAAATACCCTAAATAACTAGGTATTTGGTTGATTTTAATAGGAGCAAAATAAAAAAAAAACATTGTCAACCATCCACTGTATTATTTTTACCACGCGTTTTAATTGTGCTTATAATTATAATACTTGTTGTCAACGCAATTTGAGGTGGCCCTTTGATAGTTTTGAGATGGAAACACGTGTACATAGACTTTGTACGTTATTAATTAAAAATTAAAGTAGATTAATCTATTTATATTTTCTAGTTATATATTGTCATGAGTTGATAATCAATGGAAGAATTTCTCCCCCAGGACTATTACTATTTATAATTTATAATTAGTTAGGAATATATTTTCATTGACTGGTCAATCAAGATTTGTTTTTTTAGTGGAGATTGGGGTTTTCATTAAACAAACATATCTTTAAGTTGGTTTAATATTATAATAACAGTTATTTTTTAAAAATATTTTTATTTTAGAATATATTAAAATAATAATTTTTAATTTATTTTCTATATTAGTATATTAAAAAAATAAAAAACATTAAAAAATAATCCATTTAAAATAAAATAAAAGAAAATTAATTTTTTAAAAAAAACACTACATGACCATAAAAAAATCATATGCTTTAACTCTATATTGTTTCTCCAACCCACCTGCATATATTTTTTAAATTTAAAGTAGCGTTTGACTTAGGTACCGTGAAGTGAACAAACTCAAAAATTCAACTATTTCAAGTTCATATCATTTAAATTTTTTATAAATCATTAAAACCAATAATTTCACTTGTTAGGTGGCCGCTCTACATTGTGGATTAATCTTTTTTTACTACATAAAAAATATTTAAAAAAATGAATAGTTTTTAAAGAATAAAAAATATAATATTCAAGTAATTGACTAGTTTTAATGATACATTCAATTAATTTAATAATATCATTAAAAAATAAGACATCAACAACAAACAAATCGGAAAAAAACAATGATTCAATACAAAATGAACACTTGTCAATATTATAAAAATATATCTTCATAATATTTCCAAAATATCTCAATAATCTTATTTGTTAACAAATTAAAAATTAAACAATAATAAAATAATTGGATAAATACAAAAAAAATGAATCTAAAAAAAATAAGATAAAAAAAGTTAATTACTGTTAACTTTTTAAACCATGACCTGAGTTATAAGACCGAAAGGACTATACATGAAAAAAATCATGAGGGTTAAAATCATAAAAAAATAACACAAAAAAATTCAAAATAAAAAAAACACAATAAATATAATGAGTGTTAAAATTGCATTAAGAGACCGCAACAAATTTTAATTTTGAGAGTTAAATTAAAAAGGATAAAAATAAAAAAAACAAAGACAAAAAAAAAAACAATACACTATAAACTTCGATTGCATAGTAAAAATAAAACAATGAAATTTTCATAAGAGGTTTAAGGAAAAAAAATTATAAGAATAAACATCAAATCTTAAACATCAAAATATAATAAAAAAATAATATACATACGTGTTTTTTTACATTAAAAAAAATCCTAGATGTAAATAAAAAAACTCATACATCCATCTAATTAAATAAATCAATAATCATTGTGTAAAGCAATATTTTAAGATGAAAATATTTTTTCAAATGATATTTTGATATGTACAATCTTACTTAATTTATTTTACCTTTTATTTTACTCAATTAATTTAATGAGTGTTTCTATTTTTATTATAGTTTGATTAAATAAAAAAACTTTGAAGAAAAAAATTTAGTAAACACAATAGAATAAATGCCCTGTATTGCAATATTAAATATCTTGATATATACTTGTTTTTTTGATTTTTTCAGTTTTATTTTTATTTATCATTAATGACCTAATTATTTATTTATTAACACCTATAGTTTTTAATTTATTTGGTTATATATATGTGTAAACATTTTTATTTTTATTTATAATTTTTCTTACTATAAAAATATATTAAAAAAATCTGTATATATAATTTTTTAAACGAAAACACGTATCCAAGGGTGGCCGAATAAAAGTCTTCCTCCTCACGCTTTCTACTAGTCGGATAGGTAGCTTCTGCGTATAGGATAGGACAGGCTCGTCTCCTGCGTTTAGGCTGGATACATTCCTTTCAAATAGCTTGTTATTACAGAATTGTAAGTAATAATTACGAAAATTAAAGTATTGAATGTTTATTATAGCGGAATTTTCAGTAACTGAATATTGAAATTTGCTGAAAGAAATATACTAATTCTTTTCGTAGTTTATCTACTTATTTTTCTCAATTAAAATTAAAACTTGCGATAACTTTTAAGAGGCACCAAACATGGCTCGAGTACCACCTTTGCTTCTTCGTTTTTTGGGTACCAGGTGACGAACCATGGTTCGCTGGTGGTGAATATAACGCCAAACCACCAGACCCAGGATCAGTGGCCCTTTACAAGACCAGCTACCAACAGGTGGCAAATAGAACGGGGACCAAAAATTTATGGTAGAAATGGTACAGTAAAAGTATGCTTGGAAAAATAATACGGTTATTTTTTAAAAATATATTTTAAATATATTAAAAAAATTTAAATACATAAAAAATATTAATTTGAAATAAAAAAAATTATTTTTTTTCAAAAATATTTCTAAAACTCAATACTAAATACTAAATAGTAAATACACCTTTAGAGTCAATGTTCCTGGGTCTGGTGGTTTGGCGTTACGTTCACCACTAGTGAACCATGGCTTAAGCATTGGTACCAACTACCACCAGCGTAAACAAAACGGGGACCAGAATACTAACGGTAAAAAACGAAAAAAGTGCACGCCCCTCCCCCACTCTGCTGCTTTGGACTCGTCCTCGTAATCTTTAAAAAAATAGTATATTTCTTTCAATATTTGATATCCTCGCGTTATACCGGGTGATTTTTTCAATGTATTTTTATAATTAAAAAAATTATAAATGTAAATCAACAAATTTATGCATATAAATAATAATAAAAAATTAAGAATTATATATTTAATAAATGAAAATAAAACGATAACTAAAAATAAAAAAATAAAATTGAAAGACAAATATAGATCAAGATATTTCATCTCGCAAGTTGAGATATTTATCCTGTTGTATTTACTAAATTTTTTTATTAAAATATTTTTTGTTCAAGTAAACAATAATAGAAATAGAGATATAAATTAAATTGATTGAATAAAATAAAAAAAATACAATGTAATGTTGCATATATTAGAAATGTTATTCGAAAATATTTTTTTTTCAAAAATAAAATACAAAAGATAAAAAAATTATAGATGAATAAGAAAAACTCTTAAATTAAAATGCATAACAAAAAATAATTGTCATTTAAAATATGTTCTCTAAATACATTAAAGATAAAAGGGATAGTAACTAAATATTTAAAAACATTAACTTAAAAAATAATTAGAAAAAAATAATTTAGAAAAAAAGGCTATGCATTGATGGGCTTTACCCATTTCTTCGAGGCCCATAGGGGGGCCCATCCTGACAGACATGTAGGACTGGGCCCTTATATTTTTTTTTTGGTTGCAATTGGGCAGGACGACATGTTGCCCGCTCCAATTTTTTTTTTAAAAAAAATCAAGCGAACGCGTCATCTGATTTACCTAGGGTTCGGGCATTGTAGTGTTGGAAAATCAGGGTGTAAGTTGTTTTTATCAAGAAAACCCATTTGTCAACTCATTTGTTTTTTTTTTAATCTAAAACACATTAGGAACAATGATAAACTTATCAATGACCCAAAAAACTAAAAAATCATTCAAAAAGTCGAAATCAACTCAAAACCAAAAATGAAACTGAGCTCAAATCTTTTTTTAAGAACTTTAAAGAGAAAAAAACACCTAATTTGAACTTACTTCATCAAACAGAATCATTTGACACCAATATAAACAATTTTGGTTGCCTAGATTAGTGTCAATGATATTTTTATTTATCCACCGTCGTAATCCAACGACCTCTCTCTCCTTTCTCAATCAGAAACTAAAAAATAACAAAAATAAATTTTTGTACCAAAATTAAATTTTTAAAAAATTTAAGGCACTAAAATCATATAATTTATATTATTTTTAAAGTTAAAGGATGAAAATATAAATTTCTTGAAACTTCTAGCACCTTTTTCATTTTAATTCATATTATTTTAATTTCACCTTTAACTAACAAAAATTGAGAAACAATTCATCTTAAATTAAAATCATATCATATAAAATAAACTTTAACAATTAAAATGAATTTTGAAAAAATAAATATTGCCATCCATAATGTTTTAAAAAAAGATGAACTGTGCTGGCTGTACAGAATTGACCGGACGCGTTCTAGTTAGATTTTAAGTTAATAGTAAGCCTGTTTGTCTAAGTGGTAGCGTTTGCATTTCTTGAAAACGCATTAATATACATGCTTGGTTACCACATGCTTGCAAAAATCTAAGACATGGGTTCCATCATTTATTGAGGCAGGACCGTGATTTTTAAAAAGCAGTAAAATCCTGCTTCTTGCAAGTTTAACCACAGGTTGAACTTTCTAGAGATAACAGAGCCTTTTCTCTTTTGTTGCTCCTCTCGTCCGTTCTTCGCATCTCTTCACTGCATACAACAACCCTACAGGAAAACCATTAGTGCTACACGACAAACAACACTTAAACTAATGGTTGCGTGTCTTTCTACAAGAAACCATTGAATTGTGAGGAAAACACGAGGAGGCAAAGGAAGGGGGCATGAAAGAGTTAGAAATGCAGGGCAGTTGTAAAGCCATTAATGTCTGTATAAAGACTAAAAGTTTGGTCAATATTTGTAGTGGAACTCTTTTTCAATGGGTTTGAACATGTATCCCATGATATTTTATTGGCTGTAATATTTTTTTACGTGATTGTTTATTAATATTATGAATGAAGTTTTTATAAGTAATTATACTATAATATTAAATTGAAAAATAATTTTTAATCAAATACATTTTTTTGTTTAATTTTAATTTCAACCACAGTTTTAACCAAACATATATTTTTTCAAACTAACCACAATTAAAAATATTTTTTATAAAATTATTTTTTTAAAATTAAAACTACAATACCCATTACAATATCAAACACATTCGTATTAAAGTAGCAGCATAATCTCTCTTAAACTTGGGCTGGGAGAATCCCGAGAATCTCTTGATATGTCTCTTTCTTCTATTTCAATTCACAGCACAGCGCAGACCCACAAGGAAAAGGAATTGATCAAATGACAGCATATCCATATCCAGGTAGCTAGGATTGCCCTTTAGCTGGCTTGATTTCAAGAAGAATGGCGAGTAATTTAAGATCAATGCACGCATTGCATTTAGCTATTTTTTTTGAAAACATTTTCCAAATTACTACTGAAGAAATTTCAGATTGAATTGTATTCAAGACTTGGAACAGTAAATAAAGCTTGGATGCTAGTACCATCAACCAGAAGGCACCACCGCAGGCATGCAAATAGAATAGCGACAAAAAAAGAAAAGTTATCGTTGAAAACGAAACGTGTGAAAGATAGATAACTCCCAGAGTCCCATCCCGTCTCCTCCATCTTCAAAACCACCCCATGAGTTCTTCTCCTCTTCTACAACAGCCATCATCACCACTACCAAAATAGTAAAAGGCTACAGCTACCAGCTAGCTGGGCATGTGAAGGTGGACGTGGTGTGGGTCAACGAAAATATAAATATACCAGCAAAATATCCTTCGGAAGGCGGCTCAGAATCCCTGGATTTAAGATCTCAAACACGATTTTGTTTTTGTTTATCAAGGTAAGTCCAGCTTCCATTCATGGTGTCATTTGTTTTTTCTCTGATATCCTCACTCTCTTCAATTAGAAAAGTCAGCCCGTCAAAGCGTGGAAATCATTGCAAAATATTTTTTTAAAATAAAAAATAGCCGTATCTGCAGCCGTGGGAGAATAGTAATTTATATTAAATTAATTAAACTTTAATAAAGTAAATAAAAGAAAAATGTAACTTCTCTACGGGGACTATTAAAAAAGAATCATAAATACAAATTAATTAATTAATCTTATTTATATAGTAGGAGAGATGCAAACTCCGGTGTCAAACAGCAAATTCGTTGGAAGTCGAGTTCCCTTCTTGTTTCTGAATAATAAAAAATCACCAGACAGAAGAATCACCTCCATCTCTACCTCCTGTGTTTGCTCAATTTGGAATAATTATCACTACAAGAGGAGGACTCGGATGGCGACGGATAATAAGCTGAGGCACGTGACATCAATGCTGGAGTTGCCGTCTGGAGCCGGCAAGTTTTCTGCCCTCCACGCCGTTATATTAGGAGAAGCACTTGCTTCTGAAGAGAACGATCTTATCTTTCCTAGCGATGATTTCGCTCGCCAAGCTCATGTTTCCTCTCCTCAACAGTACTTGGAGATGTACAAAAGGTCCGTTGAAGATCCGGCTGGTTTTTGGTCCGATATTGCTTCTCAGTTCTATTGGAAAAAGAAATGGGACCAACCTGCTTGCTCTGAGAATTTTGACTTTCGCAAAGGCAATATCAGTATTCAGGTTTTCTTTTTCGTCTTTATCATCTTTATCTCCAGCTTTTTACTTTCTTTAACACACACACAAACACATATTTATATGGTGATCTAATTAATTAATAGCCAAGTTGAGTAATTTTTTGTGCAATTGAATGTAGTTTTTAGAGATTTATTTATTTTAATTGTAGTAATTATTATGAATATGAATTCATTCAACCATGAGGTCTCAGATTTGAGTCTCGTCACTAGTTCCTTGTGGCATATCTAAGTCCGAATAGCTCCACTGGTATCTGAAGCTTCGGCTAAATGTGGGTGCGAAAGGATTAATGTTTTGTCTATTGAGGGTGTGGTTAGCTTATTTGCACACCCATTAACGACAGTAATTTATTGTAATTGCGCAGTGGTTCAAGGGAGGCTTGACCAACATTTGCTACAACTGCTTAGACAGAAATATTGAATCAGGAAATGCCGATAAGATTGCCATTTATTGGGAAGGCAATGATCCTGGTTTGGAAGACAGTTTAACCTACTCCCAGCTCCTCGACAGAGTTTGCCAGGTCTTCTTCTTCTTTTTTTTTTTAAAAAGAAAGGATATAGATATAGCCTATGTATGTTGGTCACTTAGTTGAATTTTGTAGTCCTTCTGATTCTGTATTATCTTGTTTTATCTGTAGCTATCAAATTACTTGAAAGATGTTGGTGTTAAGAAGGGCGATGCTGTTGTTATTTATTTACCAATGCTCATGGAGCTCCCCATTGCCATGCTCGCTTGTGCCCGTATTGGTGCTGTTCACTCGGTACAGCTGCTATGACTTGTTCTTCTCATCAATCTGCTCTCTAAATAAATAAATACCTCTTACCCCCCTTTTTTTTTTCATTAGGTTGTATTTGCAGGATTTTCTTCAGAATCTCTTGTTCAGAGAATCGTAGACTGCAAACCAAAAGTTGTGATTACTTGTAATGCTGTCAAAAGAGGTGCCAAGGCTATACACCTTAAAGACATTGTTGATGCCGCCCTTGCTGAATCTGCAAAAAATGGAATATCTATAGGTATGCATGTATGTAAATTAATTAATGGCCATGTCTCTGCGAATTCAATTTTGGTTACTATAATGTATGTGTTATATCATGAGAAACTTCACTTTTTGTGCGTTCCAAACTGAATAGAAGGTCATACTTCTCATATTATTCTTTCTTTCCTTCTATTTTCAACTCAACAGATGTATGCCTAACTTATGAAAACCAAAATGCCATGAAGAGGGAGGGCACTAAATGGCAGGAGGGAAGAGATGTCTGGTGGCAGGTTAGTTTTCTCCTATTCTAATTTAAGAACTTCAACTTGCCACTTAACTTTAACACGTGATAAATCAATAGAGCATGGCTGTGAGGCTGAATGATTGATTCAATGTATACTACCCCTGTCTGAGTAGGAAAGGGTAGTTTATACTCCACCAGTTGATAATAATTGAATATGCAAAATTTTCTTCTTCTTCTTTTTTTTCCCATGGTAAAATGAATGGAGATGTTTTTATTGAGAAAAAAAGTCAGCAGAGTGGCCATACAATGTTGTTTTTTCATGGAAATGATTCGTCTTCAGGACCTTGTCCCCAAGTATCCTACTACTTGTGAGGTGGAGTGGGTTGATGCAGAGGATCCCCTTTTTCTGCTATATACTAGTGGAAGCACAGGAAAGCCAAAGGTAATGAAATTCCTTAGTTAGACCAAGGCTCTCCTTTTCTTGTTTCTTGTTTCTTTGCTTTTCTAAAATAAATGGTTTCCAAGGGAGTTCTTCATACAACGGGAGGGTACATGGTTTACTCTGCAACAACATTCAAGTATGCTTTTGATTACAAACCATCTGACGTCTACTGGTATCCATGAAACTACGACCTGTCTTGTTGTTTCTTTTGCTTTCTCTGTTTGAAGTGGCTCCTTAACCTGTTCAATTTTTATTTTTGAATTTTTTCTTGGCATTAGGTGCACAGCTGATTGTGGTTGGATCACCGGGCATAGCTATGTGACTTACGGACCCATGCTTAATGGAGCATCTGTTGTCGTATTTGAAGGGGTAACTTATTTTGAACTTACATTCTGGAAAGTTCTCATTTATATTTTTTCTTTTAATCAGAGAACTGAGTTAACAACCCAGAAACTTCCATAGGTAAATCTGTGTAAACTTCTCACAATTTGAAATTCTGTGACAGAAAATTTTGAATATAAACTCACGATCTTGGTAGGGTGGACTAGGTTTCTATGGAGGAAAGCAAACTGGGGATTTGTTTTAAAGTCTATTTTTCATGTGAATACATTATCTCACAGATCAAAATTTCTAAAAAAATTGTAAAAAACAGAATTAAAATTGAGTGTGTTAGTAGAATATTGACTGAAATTTTATTTGGTGGAAGATTCTAATAATTTAACTGAATATGGTGCTTGTGGAAGCAAATTAAGATATGCAATTGTGTGGAAGCTATGTTTCTTTAAACATGGTCAAACTACTTTCTCCCTACCAGTATCAGCTTTCAATTCCAGTTATATGGTGTAACCTTCTTGGATTTGTAGAAATTTCATTTTTATAAAATGTATCTGCATGTCCTGCAGACTCCAACTTATCCTGATGCTGGGCGATGTTGGGATATTGTTGACAAATTTAAGGTGACAATATTCTACACTGCCCCTACCCTGGTGCGCTCCCTGATGCGTGAGAGTGATGAGGCAAGATATCCCCTACATTGCATATAATTTGTCAGTGAAGGCATTAATAAAGTTTATGAAAAGTAGGATGGTGTTATTCCCACTCCATTATCTTACATTATTCTAGTATATTTATTTTTTCTCCTGTTTTCTATTGTGCATATCCATGGTTAGTTTGTTCTAAAAAGAAATTGTGGACATGCAACATTATTTTTTATTTGTTATAGAATATATTGTTTTTAGTATAGTTTGTTTTTCTTAGTTCTATCAACACAAAAAAAATTAAATTGTTACAAAAGAAATGTGTTAGTATTTATCTTAGGGCTAACAAAATTGGTTTGGGGAATTTATGATTGCCAATCAAGATAAGATTAAAATTTAACATTGCCTTTTGAAAACCACGTGGTTGTTTTTTCATTTCCTATTTGCAGATTTGTTTGATATATGTTCATAGTTGCTCTTAACATGAGTCTCATTCCTTCTGAGCTCTGTTGTCCTGGTAAATGTAATTAACCAAAAAAAAAAGGGTGCATGAGAAGAAGGATCTGAAATTTTCAGTGGCTGTGAATGGATTGTACTTCAGTACTTTATTCGATCATGGCGGTGCTCTGGTTATATTATCTAGCAAATTATTATTGAAGTTACATTTTGTTTTAAGTTTATAGTTATGGTGCTTTTATTTTCAAGTTTATATTTCTGCTATCGATTTTACATGCAAGAGCACACATGCATGGTTAAAGGAGCTCTTCAAGCAAGTATTGTGAATGACATGTTAATCTCAACTATTGTTTGGTAATGCAGCATGTTACTCGCTATTCACGCAAGTCCTTACGTGTCCTTGGAAGTGTAGGCGAGCCCATTAACCCAAGTGCATGGAGGTTTTAGCTATATTAACTTTTTCTTGATCTGGAAACCGGTCTTTAGTTTAGAAAGAATTCTTAATGCATTTCTGTTTCTTACAGGTGGTTTTTCAATGTAGTTGGAGACTCACGGTGCCCTATATCTGACACTTGGTGGCAAACTGAAACTGGTGGTTTCATGGTATTTTCGTATATTCTTTTTATTTGCTATTGGTGCAATGCCATCACTTCCCAATTGTAATTGTACTATAATTGTTGTCCATGGCTACCAGAAACTTCACAGAACTTCTATTTCTCTTTGTATTTTCTAGAAGTCTTTTATCATGACTTCACCATTGGAATATATTAATAATTGTATCTGTGGCTGCCTGTTAGATTACTCCACTACCAGGTGCCTGGCCACAGAAGCCTGGTTCTGCTACTTTCCCTTTCTTTGGTGTTCAGGTTTTTATGCAATCAAACATCTTATCCCTTTTTCATTTAATATCTTCCCCTGGTCTATGCCTCCCCGCCCTTCATCAATCTTCTTCTGTTTCAATTGTAGCCTGTCATTGTTGATGAGAAGGGTGTTGAGATTGAAGGAGAGTGCAGTGGGTATTTGTGTTTAAAAAGCTCATGGCCTGGTGCATTCCGAACTCTTTATGGGGATCATGAACGATACGAAACCACGTACTTCAAGCCATTTGCTGGCTATTATTTTACTGGTGACGGCTGTAGCAGGTTTTCTATAATTTCAATGACATTTCCATTTTTTAATCTGCACCATTTTATGTGTACTTAATTTGGATTTTGATGGTGTCCATAACGGCTTAACCTTGAAGCTTTGTTTCCATTGTTATCTGGATCCAAGAATGGCCAAAAGACTACTGATGGCTTACATCCATGTTGCAGGGACAAAGATGGATACCACTGGCTAACTGGAAGAGTTGATGATGTCATCAATGTGAGGTATGTTTTGGGTCTCAAGCCTTTACTTTTCTCTCTTTTTTTTCCTGCACATATTCCAGCGAAGTTTAAATAAATTCAGTGACTTGAACACTTTTCAATGAAGTACAGTGACCTCTCCCCCTCCCTGTAGTTGAAATTTGCGTTATTTCTTCTATGGTTGCAAGTGTGCCATTCTTTTCATTGTCACCTTGATAATATTTGCAGTGGTCATCGTATTGGAACTGCTGAAGTTGAATCTGCTCTTGTTTCACATCCAAAATGTGCAGAAGCTGCTGTGGTTGGTGTTGAGCATGAGGTACTCAATGTCCCCATGTTTTTGAGAGAACTGTTAAAAATTTCTTTCTGCGGTATTTCTAAACCTTGGTATCTTTCTGTTGTTAGGTTAAAGGACAGGGGATTTATGCCTTCGTTACCCTTGTGGAAGGTGAACCTTACAGCGAAGAACTTCGGAAAAGTCTTATACTCATAGTGCGGAAGCAGGTCTGTATTCAATAGAGCACCTTGACCAGCTTTTCAAACATATTATGCTTGCTCATTAGTGCACTCGACATGTGGTGTTTTCTCACTTTTTCAAAGTTGCATCTTTTAGATTTAGTATCCTGTTCGTGCTGGACCCTACTCTACTGTGCAAAAAAAAAAAAAAGGAGGCCCTTGAAATCATGTAAAGACGTCTTTTGTGCATACATGGTCAAAGTTTCTTGTCTGATACCCCCTCATCTTTAGTTTTGTCAAGCCTAATACATATCAGATT